>CM041628.1:43394334-43471244 GCA_023333625.1 Bothriochloa decipiens | reverse complement strand
TGCACAACGCCTACCGCCCACAATTAAACAAGTGAATGCGATCGTGCCCTGCTCCACCGTGCCAGCGCCACGGCCACGGCCAAAGCCAACGCAAACGCGGCGTTCCGCTACCGCGCCACCCACCGCTGCGGCGGTGCGGCCTGCTGCTGCCGCCTCCCTCCCCACGATCTCTTTTTCTCAGCATCTTTAGGAAGGAGGGAGATTCTCGTAGGTAGTAGAGGAGGTGCCGAAGGTCCGGCGCCCAAGCTTTTCAACGGACAGTACCTGCTCCGCGGTCGGCACGCGTTGAGCGGAGTTGCCACCGCTCTTTGCTCCTTGCTCCCATCGCTCTGTGCTCTCCGTGCCACGTGTGCCAGAATCTTCTAAATTATATGGCCTACATGCATTATTATTATCTAAACAGACTCTAAATAACCATGAATATGTTCCATAAGACTTAAAAGGTCTGTCGGGTAAATCCTGAATCATTTACGATTCTCCGAGCAGGATCAATCATTACAAAAAGACATTGCAGTATTATAACAGTTTTATACAAATAAGATATATCAGAGTAAAATAGCGGAAGGATTACAATAACATAAGTTTACAGATCATTTAGTTCAAAACTTACAAACCATAAGTTGGATTATTACAAACCATAGTAGCAGTGGAGTAACAATATAACTTATTACAAAAACCTTAATTATATGCTCTGCCCAAGAGCGAGACATCCTATTCGTCGTCACTCTCTGTAACGACTGTCATGCAGTAGGATGCGAAGCACTCCTACCCATGGGACTCACCTGCAACAAGGGTTCAACAAACCCTGAGTACAAAGGTACTCAACAAGACTGACCCGACGAAAAAGAGGGGTGAAGATTCAGGAAATGCAGGATAGAGGGACAAGATAAGGCTTGCAGGAGATAAGAAATTTTTGCAGAAAAGCTCGGCAAAAAATAAAGTTGTCTTGCTCTAGATCAAGATTACCAACCAACTTCATTCTTAAACCTTAAACATCATTTAAGTTGTTACTACGATGATGAACACCAATCGAGTCTTCTTCTCTGAGAAGCAACGGCGATTCGAATCCATTTTCATACCCAGCTGGGACCTAGATCACTGGGATACCGGAGACTTTAACTCCGATGCATACCAGATCACAGATATACCGGGATAACAATCGCAGCCATATATCACCACATGATACACGTGGGCACTATGACCCAGTGTACCGATATACGTAGAAACTTAAACCCATAGCATACCATACTATGACATATGTGGGGACTCTGACCCACTATATATCACTCCATGACATTCGTGGGGACTCTGGCCCATTGTATATTACTTCATGCATGTGGATTTTCTAGTTTCTCGATATCACCAGTTCACCATCGGACGGGACCTAAGGCATCAACAGACGAAAACACTACAGAGGGATTCCGTTCCCAATGCAAGTTACCCGTCCGGACTCGATTTATTAACTATTATCATGATTTCAACAAGTAAAGCCAAACTCATCTTTTCCATTCTTTTTCTTTTTTAAAACCTACTAATTAAGCAGGAATAAGCATAACTACGCATTTTCCAAAAATTGGTAACAAGAAATATGGAAGTAAGACAAGTAATGCAATTGGTAGGTTTTCACTCAACTCCTATTACTAATGCAACATTTCATAACTGAAGCGATAAAACTTTTATAAAATAAGAGTAGGGTTTGAATGCATCCAGGGCTTGCCTTGGTATTCGGGGTAGACGTTCTCGAGTTTTGGATCAACTCCCAACTCCGAAGTCTGCTCTTCCTCAGGATCTGGTGTGACAACGTTAAACTCTCTGTTAACGGAAACTATACGATAGAATGATATGCATCAACATGATGTAATAGTAAACATGATGCTCGATGGATTCATGATCAGATTAAGGGTTTGAGTACAACTTTTCTTTACGATAAAGTTGCAAGCCAACAAAACTTACTTGCTAAGTTCGTTAGGGTTAACTATTTAATAAAAGAGTTCATTAAACACATAAAATAACATTGATTAAACCCTAATGGCATGATCCAGGTAAGCGTAAATAATTAATTAAAGTTCTAAGGGTCATTAAGGTTAATAACCCGAGGTCATCAATCAATCCTAAAGTCAAACAAATCCTATAATGATTAAACTTAATTAAAGGGATTAATTAATTATTTAAAAGCATAAACTAAGGGCATAAAATTAAAGTTGTATAATTGAGCTTAAAATTTTATTTCGAAAAGCTCTTGGCCTAATTAGATGGCAAAATAAATTTCAGAAATAAGAGCCAATTATTTTATTTATTAAAAATCATAGAATATACATTTTTTAATTAAAAGAGCTAATTTTAACTTATGCAAAACTACTCTAATTTGGCATTTCATATTTTTCCTAGGTAGAGGACATCATAAAGAGCATACACAAAAATTTTTAAAATTTTTGGAGCTATACATGAATTATTATGAATTTCTAAAGAAAATAGCATTTAAATGATTTTCTGAAAAAGAAAAAAAAAGGGAACAGTGCTCCCGGCGCTGACCCGAGACCCGCCACCTTTGACCGGCGATTTCTCGCCGGCGGCGAGGTCTCCAGCGTCGAGGCTTGGTCCTACGTGCTCAGCTCGATACAGCGAACAAGAGAAGCTAGCTAATGAAGCAGTGGAGCAGGGGTAATGTAACACCTCTTGTGTTATGGTAACTAAAACCTGCCATGTCATCATATGCACCGTAAAATATTCATGTTTAGGTCAACCTTGATATGCGTCAACTAAAACAAGCTTACATTTCATAGGTTGATTGTGCTTCTGAAATTTTTTATCACATGAAATAATAAAACCCTACTTTCGAATGTCATCCCAAATTACTTGGTTTATATTCTGTGTACTTGATATGTACTTGAAGTGTCAGGCATAGTGTATAAATCTAAGTCCAACCCTAAAAATGATTTTCATATTTGAAGTTGAATTTGGATTTCAAAGCTTATTCCCAAGTCTTGTAATTCAAATTTAAATTCAAATTAGAAAGCTATAAAATGTTTTTCAAAAGTCAACTTGGTCAACCAAGGGTATCATTGGGTTATTGGCCTAAAAATATCCTTGGATGATGTTTGTGATCACTAATGACAAACCAATTAAATTAGAAACCAAATCGAGTTTGAATTTGGTTTGAAAAACCCTTTATTTCAAAACCTGGTTTTATCCCCTTTTCTATAATTCAAAATATATAAGGAATTTGGGGATACTCTAGAAAGATAGTTTGTAGATCTTTATAATAGATACAAAGTTGGTATTTAAAGTTTTTCAAGTTTCCACAAAGAATTTCAAATAAATTTAAAAATATAGTTTTCCAGCATTTGTCCGCTTTTTATTTTAAAAGCATAATTCAAAATTTATGCATAATTTGAGAAAACCATATATATGAAACATGTTTGGTTTGCAAAGTTAAACATTTCATAGTTTCGAAGATTTTCAAGTTTTATTGAAAAATCAAAAGTAATTTCAAATGTTTATTTCTAGGGTTTTATTCCCTTTTTGAATTTAAATTCATATTTCAAAAACTATGCATAATTTGAAAATGTTTATTAAATGAAAAGTGTAGCTCTTGAAAAGTTATGCAAACTTTATTTTTGGAGATTTTTGAGTTCTTATATAATTTTTGGAGTAATTTGTTATTTTAAACAAGTGGTATTTCTGTAATTAGCTTGAACAGCATCGAAACCTATGGGTGGCCGCCATGGCCGGCTTCTCAAGCCGCGCCGCCGTCCACCGCTGCACATGCCACGGCTGCCAGCTCGCCCCGATGCTCGAAACTTCATCGTCGACGTGTTGCTCGCCCATGCGTCGCCATTGGCCTTCAAATACCGGTCGGTCGCCGTCGTTTTTCTTCTTCTCTTTCCCCGCCGCCACCGCCGACAACCTCGCTCCGCCGCTTGATTTCATCGCCGTTGATCCACCGCTGCTCAATTGCTTTTGCCCACAGCTCCACCTCGTCCTTGCGCTCAGTTTGAGCTAGCCCGTGCTCACTCTCTCCACCCGAGCTGCCCGCACGCCGTCGTCTTCCTCGCGACCGGCATTCGAGCCGCCACGAGCTCTTTCGCCGGCCACCGCCACCAGAGTAGGTTATATATTTTCATTAACCCTCCTATTGTGTTCTCCATGCTATTCTTCTCCTCATGTGCACCTTGGTTCACTCTCTGGTGGACAGGACACGTCGGAGCACCATCCTTGCCACCGGAACACCGCCGTCGTCTGCAGCTCGACTCAGCCCGTCTCCGAGCCCGGTAGCGTGCACACCAGACCCGCGGTGAGCTCCTGGCCTTCCTTGCCTTCAATTTCATCTTTGCCACGTTGTAGTGTCCGGCCGCCGTAGCTCGCCGCCGGCGCGACCTTGCCAGCGCCATCGTGCGCGTAGCCGTCGAGGCTAGGGGTCGGGAACGACTTCATCTTGTTGCCTATCCGTTCGTGTGAAGGTCCTGCATGTGCCCATGTGTTTGCTGTTACCAGAGAAGCTCTGGTGAGCACGGCCGCCGCGCCGTCGCGCCGCCGTGCCGCCATGGCCGCCGGCCAGTGCGCCGCCGTGCCCCCGCCGCTCCATTAGCTAGTCAAATCAACTCGCCATGCCGAGCAGAGCCCGTAGGGGCCAAGCCCATCACCGGAGACCTCACCGCCAGCGAGTAATCGCCGGTCAAGGTCGCCCGGCCGCCGGTCAACGTCAGGGGCCGAATTTCCTCTTTCTTTTATTTATTTCAGAAAATGATTTAAATACTATTTTCTTTAAAAATCATAGTAATTCATGTATAGCTCCAAAAATTCTAAAAATTTTTGTGTATGTTCTCTATGATGTCCTCTACCTAGGAAAAATATGAAATGTCAAATTTGAGTAATTTTGCATAATTTAAAATTAGTTGTTTTAATTAAAAATGTATATTCTATGATTTTTAATAAATAAAATAATTGGCCTTTATTTCTGAAATTTGTTTTGCCATCTAATTAGACCAAGGGCTTTTCAAAATAAAATTTTGAGATCATTTAGACAACTTTAATTTTTATGCCTTTATTTTAATGCTTTTAATTAAATAATTAACCCCTTTAATCATGTTTAATCATTATAGGGTTGTTTGACTTTGGGATTGCTTGATGACCTTGGGTCATTAACCCTAATGATATTTGGCACTTTAATTAATTATTTTGCGCTTACCTGGATCATGTCATTAGGGTCTAATCAACGTTATTTCATGTGCTTAAATAATTTCTTTAATGATGTAGTTAACCCTAATAAACTTAGTAAGTAAGTTTTATTGGATTGCAACTTTATCGTGAAGGAAAGTTATACTCAAGCCCTTAATCTGGTCATGCATCCATCGAGCATCATGTTTACTATTCCATCATGTTGAAGCATATCATTTTATCGTATAGTTTTCGTTGACGGAGAGTTTAACATTGTCGCACCAGATCCCAAGGAAGAGCAGATTCAGGAATCAGGAGTTGATCCAAAGCTCGAGACCGTCTACCCCGAATACCAAGGCAAGCCCCGGATGCATTCAAACCCTATTCTATTTTATAAAGGTTTTATTATTGTAGTTATGTTATGTTGCATTAAGTAATAGGCGTTGAATGATAACCTACCAATTGCATTACCTGTCTTAATTCTATATTCCTTATTACCTGTTTTTGAAAAATATGTAGTAATGCTTAGCCCTGCTTAATAAGTTAGGTTATCAAAAAGTAAAAGAATGAAAAAGATGAGGATGGTTTTATCTGTGGAAATATGATGATAGTTAATAAATCGAGTCCGGACGTGTAATTTGCATTGGGAATGGAGTCCCTCTGTAGTGTTCCTGTCTGTTGATGCCCTAGGTCCCGTCCGATGATGATCTGGTGATACCGAGAAATTAGAAAATCCACATGCATAAAGTGGCATACTAAGGGTTGTAGCTCAGGTATGCCATGGAGTGATATATAGTGGGCCAGAGTTCCCACATATTTTATAGTGTGTTATACTATGGGTTTAAGTTCTCATGTATATCGGTACACTGGGTCACAGTGCTCACGTGTATTATGTGGTGATATATGGCTGCGGTTGTTATTCCAATATATCTTCGGTCTGGTATGCATTTTGGTTGAAGCCTCATGCACACCAAGATCTAGGTCCCAGTTGGGTATGAAAATGGATTCGAATCGCCGTTGCTTCTCGGAGAAGAAGACTCAATCGTTGTTCATCATCGTAGTAACAACTTGAATAATACTTAAGGTTTAAGAATGAAGATGGTGGGTAATCTTGATCTAGAGCAAGACAACTTTACTTTCTGTTGAGCTTTTCTACAAAAATTCTTATCTTTTGCAAGCCTTACCTTGTCCCTCTAGCCTGCATTTCTGAATCTTCACCCCTCTTTTTCGTCGGGTCAGTCTTGTTGAGTATTTTTGTACTCAGGGTTTGTTGAACCCTTGTTGCAGGTGAGTTTCATGGGCAGGAGTGCTTCGCATCCTGCTGCATGACAGTCGTTGCAAAAAGTGATGATGAGTAGGATGTTTGGCTCTTGGGCAGAGACTATCAACTGGTATTGTAATAAAGTTACTTACCGCTACTCCACTACTACCATGGTTTGTAATAATTAAACTTATGGTTTGTTAGCTTTAAAACTAAATAGTTTGTAAACTTATGTTATTGTAATCCTTTCGCTGTTTTACTCCGATATATCTTACTTGTATAAAACTGTTGTAATACTGCAATGTCTCTTTGTAATGATTGATCCTGCTCGGAGAATCATGGATGATTCGGGATTTACCTGACAGATCTTTTAAGTCTCATGGCACACATTCATGGTTATTTGGAGTCTGTTTGGACAATAATAATGCATGTGGGCCATATGATTTAGGAGGTTCTGCTACAGCTGGTAACAGGATCGCCGGCGGCCATGGCGGCACGGCGGAGCTCGGGCGCGGTAGCAAAGGCTCACCGGAGCGTCCCCGGTGATGGTGAGGCGAGCATGAGCTTCTACGTACTCAGGTGAACGTGTTATGCAACAAAATGGGGTTGTTCCTGATCCCTAGCCAATATGGCCATGCGCGCGGCGAAGCGGCATGGCCATGCCGGTGGCGAGCTACGGTGACCGGCGGCCACAACGCGGTAGAGAAGGTATCGAGGGCACAGACAGATGCATGAGCTCACCACGGGCACGGTGCGCACGTTGGTTGGATGGAAGGCAGTCGGAGGCGAGCTATAGTCGGCGGCGGTGATGGCGACGGCGGTGTTCCGGTTGCAAGGTGAGCGTTCCGACGGTTCCTGTGCACCATTGTAACACCCCAGTGTTATGCTTATTAAATCGCATTATAATACATGAGCATAAGCACCAAGGATCCTTTCTTTGATGTCGCATCATGTTATGTGGAGAAGTGATTGGAATTCAAATTTGAATTTCAATTTTGATGAAATAATAGATCGATGTTCATGAATAAAACTTGTCTAAATTCTTATTCCATGAATTGGTGCAAAGATGGTGTTTTGAAATGGTGTTATTGTTTGTAATGCTTGAGTGATGTTTTGTTACTAATTAATTTAAAAAAATAATAATGAATAGTTAATTAACCCTAATTTAATTTAAAAATATGAAAAGCTACTTTTAAAAATAATTGGAATTTGGCTATAGTCCAAGAAGCGAAAGTGTAATTCAATTTATTTTGAGCAACTTTCGTATTTGAAGATTTTTAAGTTCTTATATGAAATTTTGAGCAGTTGAAAAAGGGCAAAAATCCTAAACTACTACAGTAACCCGAGCAGCAACTTCTCTACCTGCTCATCGCCGTGTGCCGTTTGGCCAGCTCCATGCCACCTCTTGGCTCTTCTTGATCCTTCCCCATGCTACTTCTCCTCCATGTGTCATGCTTACAAATGATGCAGTGGAAAAATTTGAATTTTCCCTTTCTACTCTCCTCCATCCCTCTCTTTGTTTTCCTTCTCTCTGTTGTCTATTGACACAGACATAGCAGAGCAGGGCAAGAGCAGGAGCAGCAGCAGGCCGACGCCCTCTTCCTCCTTCTTCCTTGCCTGCCGACGCCCCAGGCTCCTCCCTTGTCCTCTCTGAGCAACAGACGCCCAGCCGCCCCTTTTCTTCCCTGTTGCCGCTGCTACAAGCTGTGCCGCCGGGCCATGCCAGCATCAGCCATGACCGGGCTAAGGCTGGCGCTGGCTGGCCGAATCGAAGGCCGGCCATGGGTCGCAGCAAGCCAGGCCGCCCCTCTCTGTCGCCGTATAGCAGCAGCAGAAAGCAACAGCAGCCGCTCCATGAGCTAAAACCGTCGGCTCACGTGGCCACGCCTACACGGGCCACCTCGGACCAAACCGTGACCACATTCGAGTTCGAATCACCGCCATGATGCTCCCACACCCGTCCCTTGCCGTCAATTAGCCTCGCGGTTGCCGAAATTGGAGCTCCCTAAGTTCCTCTGTTCTTGTCTTGCGACCAGGGACTTTGGATGAGGAGATAACAAAAGTTAGGGTCCTATCTGCGAAGTCAAAGACTCAGGTGAATAGTGCCCCAAGGACCTATTTGTAACAGCTTTTCTCAAACTTCAAAAATTCATATCTGGAGTTTGGTAACTCCGTTGTTGGTGAACCAAATTTTGTTGTGCTCCTTAAGATGTCTAGTTTTTATTAAAAATATAGAACATACCATGTTTTATAAAAAAATAATTAGTTATGTTTTATGTCTTTATTTTATGATAGAAAGGAAGAAAATTCATATCTCATGCTATGTAATTCCTTTTGACTTGAAATTTTTATGACATGCTTATGATGTTATGTTTGTGCTATAGTAAAAATTCTGTGGTCATTGGATATAGTATACTTTATCTTTTGATTTATCTTGTTTGTTGCTTATTAAATGATTTATAATTGTAATAAAAGTATATAAATAGAAAATATGGTTCCTTTACCTTTTTAGGATGTTGCTATGTCATATTAACACCTAATATGGCTATGTGGTTTCAGTATATGTGGAGTTTTATATTTATCTTGTACTTACATGCTTGTTTATGATTAAAATTTATTTTTTTATAATTATTAAAGTATTAAACCTGAGCATGTAATATTGATGTAGTAGTATAACTATATGCCGTGTTTACTTAATTAGGAATATCTGCACAAACTGGTTTGATAAATCTATGTGAGTCATGTATGTTGCTTTTCAATGAATTGGTAGCTGAGTACCACCTCTAATAGGATAGTTGTTGTTGTAATATAACATGCAATCGTAACATCATGCCATATGCATTCAATATGCACTATTCATATACCCGCACATACGTTATATAGGATCGTTCGAAGGATAGAACGATGAACGTTGATGGATCGACGGAAGGCCATTGAAGCCGAACCAAGAGACAGTGTCCTAGTGACTATGTTGAAGATGATGGGTGATCGCCACTGAAGTTGGAGCCTACTAACTTAATGTGATATTAAGTTATCCAGGCAAGCCCCGGAGCATTCTAAGTCTCCTACTTTATTAAGCAATAACTATATATATATTATATATGTATTGTTGCATTAAGTATAGGAGTTGGGTGAAACCCTTGCTGCATACATCCCTCCTTCTCCAGTAACATATACCTGGAATCCTATTGAGATGCAGAATCATTGTAGATGCTTAACAATGCTATAAACGGTAGAAGTCGGGCGATTACTTGTCACCCGCGAGATATAGGAGATATCGGATCACGGTTGGCTATATATTTCTATCGTGGAAGTTAACCATGTGTATGTAAATCGACGACAAGACGGGGCGTGTAAGCTACAAGGTCAGCCAACCTTGTTAGTGAAACGAATCGTCGTGCCGATTAATCACCTACAAGGAATGGAGCCTTTCTTTGTCATGTTGAACAGTGCCTAACACTTAGCTGGCTGGACCCGAGGTTATCCGCCGCGAAGCCTAGTAGCTCAACTTAGGCCGGAAATCGAGGAGTATCAAGTGCTCACTACTGGGGTGGTATGTACATACTAGCCGTCATGTCTGTAAGTCCAGTGGCACGGTGGTACCCAGATGAGGACCATGTCCGTAAGTCCTGTATCAGGTGAGTTAAAATTCCTGACCTGGCTTGGTGACCCCCATGTGAGTGAGGCGCTATTCGGATCCGCGAATCCTGAGTTGTACGAATGATGTTCTACGGCTACCCTTAGCGGGGCTTGCCGGGAGAGTGTTAGGAATATTTGCCCAACTGGGTTGTAATCGATTCGAATCGCCATCGTCTCCTGGATAGTGAGAAGCTTGACGGGAGTATCTCCATACTTGAAAATATTAAATTGCTTGGATGGGTAATGATGTTTCACAAGAAAGCAGATGATGAACCTGATATGGTTATGTAATTCTCTTCTCTTTTGCTTATTTAGTACAGGTGCAAACATAGATGACAGGTTAATGAACATTAACTTGATGCTAATAATAATATAGTTACTCTCCTCACTTAAGGCTTTTTACGCAAAATGAGTAAGCCAGCTCCACCTATAATAGCCTTGCATAATCCTTGGAGTTGTTATTTCTGGTTTACGACGGGTAAGTCTTGTTGAGTACAATTGAGTACTCAGGGTTTTATTCCCTCTTGTTGCAGATGACATCTTCTATAATGATTGCTGCAAATACTGCCTTCTCCCAGCCGGGAATGAAGACTAGACCTTTGGGCATGGTCTCTATTAGTATCCTTATCTCATAATGCTTTTATAGGATGTGAACTTGAACTGGCAATGTAATCTTTAAACTATGAATTTGGTTTTAAAACTATATTGCTTCTGCTACCTTACATTTTGGTTTGTAATATATCTTTGAAATATTGTAACAGATGATGTGGTTATACTGAATTACTATGATCTTGGTTTGTTGCGAGTTGGTTTCAAATCCTTCGTGATTTTGTTGGACTACCGGGTTTATATAAGTGAAAGTATGTGTGTCAACGTGTTAGCGAGGACATCCATACTTGATCTTGTATAAATTGGGCGGTTCTGCGACAACCATCAAGCCAGCCAAGATGCGCATGAGGGGCAGAAGAAGATGGAGAACATGATAGGAGGGTTAATGGAGATATGTTTTCAACCTTGGCGGCGGTGGACGCGGCGATTTCACGGCGGCTTTGCTGCCGGCCGCGAAGAAGAAGATGACGGTTCGGGTGATTCAGGCGGCGAAAGCTGGCGCTAGCAGGCTCAAGCGGAGCACAGGTACGAGGCAAAGCTGTAGGCAAGAGCAAGCAGGCAGAGATGGAGTGACGGTGGTGAATTTGGCCGGCGGGGACGAGCTCGACGGTGGCGGTGCAGGAAAAAAGAAGAAGTCGGCCACGTCGCTTCTACTTATAGCTAGAGATCGAGAATAGGGAGGGCGACACGCGGCGAGGATGCTTCGCGTGCGAGGCGAGCTAGCGGCCACGGTACTCTAGCATGTGCGGCGGTGGACGGCGGCGCGGCTTGAGAAGCCGGCGATGGCGGCTGCCCATAGGTCCCGGTACTGTAGCAGATTAGGTCATTTTGAAACTTTGCTAATTACTCCCAAAATTACATAAGAACTTGAAAATCTCCAAAAATATCATTTGCATAACTTTTCAAGAGATACATTTTTCATTTAACAAGAATTTTTAATTTCTGATTAGTTTTTGAATTATGAATTCAAATTCAAAAGGGGAATAAAACCCTAGAAATAAATATTTGAAATTACTTTTGATTTTTCAATAAAACTTGAAAATATTCAAAACTATGAAATGTTTATCTTTTCAAATCAAACATTTTTCATATATAAAATTTTCCCAAATTATGTATAATTTTTGAATTATGCTTTTAAAATCAAAAGGGGACAAATGTTGGAAAGCTGTATTTAAATTCATTTGAAATTATTTTTGGAAACTTGAAAAACTTTAAATATCATTATTGTAGCTCTTGTCAGGATCTACAAACCATATTTTGAGAGTATATCAAAATTCCTTATAGATTTTGAATTATCAAAAAGGGGGGTAAAACCAGCTTTTTGAAATATAGGGTTTTCGAAACCGAATTCAAACTTGATTTGGTTTCTAAATTAATTGTTGGTCATTAGTGATCACAAACATCATCCAAGGACATTTTTGGGTCCATAACCCAATAATATCCTTGGTTGACCAAGTTGACTTTTAAAAAATATTTTATAGCTTTTCAATTTAAATTTAAATTTGAATTGCAAGACTTGGAAATAAGCTATAGAATCCAAATTTAAATTCAAATATGGAAATTATTTTTAGGGTTGGACTTAGATTTATATACTATGCTTGACACTAGTGTAAACACAGTTTACACCTCAAGTACATAGAATATAAACTAAGTATTTGAAATGACATTTGAAAATAGAGTTTTATGATTTCATGTGACAAAACATTTCAGAAGCACAATCAACCTATGAAATGTAAACTTATTTTAGTTGATGCACATCAAGGTTGACCTAAACATGAATGCTTTGCAATGCATATGATGACATGGTATGTTTTAATTAATATAACACCAGAGGTGTTATACCATGCCACCGCGAATATCCGCTGCCCTGTGAATGTGGGTAAATAAATGCCATCGTTGGTGTACGTGTCACAAGTTTAACTCGATTCTATAAAAATTATGTGCAATATTTATATATCTTAAAAAATTTATAAAAAAATTAGATTTAAATATCTTTTTGATTATATTTTAATATATAATTACGGATAGTTATTTTTCGAAAGGCAAGAACAACACTTATTTAGAAAAAAGAGGAATTACGTGCGTACGTATATGCCAAAATACGCAGCTGTGTCGAAATGCCGTTTCTCCGCAATCATTGCGAGTCTCGTAATTCAACGCTGCCGCCCCCATTTTCCGTTTTATGAGATTTATTGTCTGAATTTGCTAGTTCATACCACCGTGGAGGCTGATGCGAACGCTTCAACTTGTATTGCTGTCAATGCAAGCGCTGGACGCTTCAACTTGCATCGCTGCCAGGAGACACACCAAGTCATGCTCTTTCACATTGGGCTAGGGAGTCTGGAATTGCCGTGTGTGGTGCGTGTTGGCATAGCATTTCTCATGTGGGGGCAAATGGGAACCGGCATATTCTCAGTTCCTCACTTTGCAATTAAACTACTCCTACATGTTTGTGCTAACCAACTAGAGTTAATGGAAAGTGTCGACACATCGGCCCCTCCTCCAATCAGCGAGGGGGCCCACGCCTTTCTCTAAACCCTTCTAGTACTTCCTCTGTCTAAAAAGAATACAGCTGCTTACGTGTCAGTTAAAATAATTTAAATTTAATTAAATTTTTACTAAATAATTATTATCTTTATAATTTTAAATTAATTTATTATAAAAATATATTTTATAAATAATTTTATGATATTAATTTAATATTATAAACATTTATACTTTTAAATCTATAATTGATCAAATTTAAAACATAAAAATAATATTTTTTTACGGAGGAAGTATTTCTTGACGAGTTGCTGTCCATTCTCAGATCGTTTTCTGTTCATTTATTATTATTTTTCCTTTACACCATCCACACACGTCCAAATCTGTCCCGGGGGGTCCCCCATGGACGACGAGTAGACTGTCACAATCTCCTTTCATGCTTTTGATGAAACTGCCAACAATCCAACACTAATGCTGCCCGAAAGAGCCTTGTTTAGATTGTGGTATTTTTTTAACCTGATAAATAGTATTATTTTCGTCTTATTTGATAAATATTGTTCGATCGTTAATCAACTAGGTTTAAAAGATTTATCTCGTAATTTTAAATTAAACTATGTAATTAGTTATTTTTTTATCTATATTTAATGTTCCATGCAAGCAGCTAAATATATTGATATGACGAAGAGAAAGTAAAAAAATTATAACTTTTGGATCACCACCAAGCTGACAATTTCATGATTAGATTAGACATTAGAGTACTGGAAGAGTAGGATAGCTACAGTACCAATATTACTAGTGTCTGTCTATTAAAATAGGACCCAGCTAATCAAGCAATGTTCATCGAATGCTCTAGAGTTATAGCATGGAATTCTGTCGGAAACACTTTTTTCTTGCGGAAATAGTTTAACCTCGGTAGAAACGGTATAAAATGTTACGCCTGGGTCGAAATGGCTTCCGTATTTTTTAAGTTCTGGATTGGCAAATAATTGCAGTACTTGCAGTAGAATAAAGCAGATGATTAATACTAATAGTAACCAAGATGAATTAATTTTAATAATAGTGGTAGTAGTACATCGATGGAGCCTCTCCGGGGAAAAAAATGCCAAAAACAGAGGCTTCAATCTCTACTCTCTTCCTCAACGATCTCACGACTACTAGAACGACAAGAACCAAAATACAAGAAAGAAAAAAGAACTCATCGAAGAATTAATCCAAAAGGATTAAGGCCATACTAATCAAGCGAAAAGCTCCTCTCGTCCTCCTCCAACTCAAGGCGATAACGGGGTAGATCAATGAGGCCGCGGCGGCAGGCTGGCAGGCATTGCCGTCAAAGGTGGGCGGCGACCGTCGACGGTGCTGGGACTGACACCGGTCAGTCAGTCCTGGAAGCCGGTCTTCTCCCAGATGGCGTTGCGGACGCGGCGGAGGTCGCGGCCCTTGAGCGTGCGGCCCACGCCCTCGCGCACGGAGAAGGACGCCGCCGCGCGATCCCGGCCCTGCACCACCTCGTGGGGCGGCACCCAGCGCCGGCCCCCGGTACCGACGTCGTCGGTGAGGGTGAACGCATCGGCGCGGTCGTCGTGCGCCGCCCACGCTGCGCGCGCACCGGCGCAGCTCCCGGCGTACTCGGCGCCCAGGATCTTGGACCAGTCCGGGATGTTGACGGGCACCGACGCCGGGCCTCCCGGAGCGCCACCGCCGGCACCCGCGCCACGCGGCTTCTGCTTGGACGGCGCGGCCACCGGCGGCGACCGCGCGTACGGGTCGGCCGCGGAGGACAGAAACGACGACGCCGACGACGGCGAGGACGACGCCGGGAAACCGCCGCCGCCCCACATGACGTCGGCCTCGTCGAGCTCCACGCCGTGGTCGGCGGCTGCGCCGCCCACGGGGTGCACCGCCGGCGCGAACAGCCGGTGCGACGCGACCATGGAGAGGCTGCTCCGGCGACTGGCCATCCCCTGCCTCCGGGGTAGAGGAGAGAAGAAACGGCTGCGCTGTGACCGTGACCAGAGTAACACGAACCACCGCGCGTGGTGAAGGAGGGTGAACTGCGAAGTGGTTCGCGTTTGGTAACGGGCCGCGGTGGCGCGGGCTTTATAGCGGTGGCTGCTGGTTGGGGGCTGAGAAACTGAGGGAAGATGTGGATAAGGTCGATCGGCGACGCGCCGGGACGGAACTGGGCGGGGCGGTTGCCTCAAATCACGACGCTGCCACTGGTGGTGCCCTGGTGTCAGCGTCAGACTATGAGGTGAGCGGTGAGCGGTGAGCTGGCCCGGCGCCCCGCCCGGGAGCGTAGCGTAGAGTCAGTGTGCTGGCGGGAGCAGCAAAAGACGGCTGCAAATTTGGGGCCGTATGGTATGGCCAAGGCATATTGCTTCGCACTGTGCTTGCGTGTTGGTCTTTAAAGAAGAGACATTGCAAAATCATTTGAGAAATCATATATATACAACAATTACCAAAATCCATGATGTACTGTAATATTTACCATTGGAATTTCATATTTGCTTAGACCCCTTGTTCCAAAATTTATGTTGTCTCACACTTGTATCTTGAATCAAACTTATCTATTAAGTTTGATTGAACTTTTCTCACTATATATAATAGAGGACTCATGCTCTATGATTGAAAAAGGTGAAATAGTTATTTTGATACATGAAATGTTGTTTGAGGCAATTGCGGCGAGAGAGAGACTTGAGCTTGCGGTGGAGAACGACTATGACAAGGTGATACTCGAAGTCGATTGCAGCAACCTCAAGGCTCTCCTCAAGGATCTGGGTGGAGTGAGATCGGGCATTGGCGGTCTCTGTTTCGACATTTCAGACCTAGGCAGAAATTTTATAGATTTCAAAGTTTTTTGGTGTAGTAGAGGTGCAAACTCAGTGGCCCATTGGTGTCCTCAAATGGTGTCGGCCATTGAGCGTATTATGTTTTGGCTGGACTATTTCCCAGAATGGTTGTTGGGATTAGCAGCCGAGGATTGTAGACCTGTTGTTGAGTAATGAAGCTCTGATTGTCTCAAAAAAATCGTTAAAACTTTACATTGTTCATTTTAGTCCTCAAACTTTAATTTTAGTTTTATCCTAGGACTATCAAAATATTTATTTTAGTCCTCAAACTTTGTATTTATAGCTCAATTCCATCTATGAACTCTCAGAGTTCAGGAGACTGAAATGCGCTATAATAGTTCAAGATTAAATTGAGCCCAAAGTTAGGTAGAACAAATCAGACACCTAGATAGTGTACGATGAAAGTAAACGCAAAAGTAAAGTTTAACAACCAAAACAATTATTTTGAAAGTTCTAATGTGAATGAAATTGAGCATTGAATGATATATATATATATATATATATTATTACATCATTAAAAAATAGTCTTCAACGTGGTCATACCAACCATCATCGAATCTTTCTTTCTCTATTTCCAAATAGTACTTGCTCCCTCCCTGCTCATCACCCATGATTATGCTAAGCCAACTATGTCAAGCGCAAGTGTAATCTCTATATATTCAGCACCCAAGCGCCATCCTAGTCGTGTAATAATAGGCAATAGGCAATACTGCCCTCCTCATTTAGAGAGCGTTTGCAAATAGGGGAGTGTCACTGCCTCTTTTGTGAGAGAGTTGAGAGCAAGAAGGAAGGCCTCTTAGACCATTGATTTCATATGTGATGTCTATATGTTCTGTGAAATGAAATTAGATTTCAAGCTAACTGATTTACAATACCACCTCTATTCCAGATTATAAAATATTTTGGTTTTTCTAGATACATAGTAAAAACAATGTATCTAGAAGAGCCAAAACATTTTATAGTTTCAAATGGAGAGAGTATATAATATTATCTATCTCAATTGTAGCATTCAACTCTTAAATAACAAATACTCCATTCATTTTTGACTATTTTGGTACATCTGTTTTTTCTATGGTCTAGATTTAATATATGTTAGATACATAGCGAAATAGATGAACTAAAAAAAGTCAAAGCGATTTATAATTTGGAACAGGTGATGTAGTCAATTGAAATGAGAGTAAGTTTGAAAATGAGAACAATATGGTTTACTCTCTCTATTTTAATTGTTGTTCTCGATACCTTTGTCCTAATCAAACTGTCTAGTTCTAACTAAGTTTCTTTTTTTTGAAAAAAATGTATAAGTTTAAATGAATACTTTTTTAGATATTTTAGTATTTATGTTATTAAATAAATATTATTAATATAATATATCTTTTTTTATGCAAGAGGACTGATGAACTTGTTGTAACAAGAAGTTGATGCAAAATGATTTTTTTTATTTTGCCTTACGAATTAACTGTCAATGGTAACGTGCTTTTCCAGAATTTATCCAGATAGAATGGCAGGTTTGCATATCAGATGCGCATTGTGTGTAGGCTTTTGTAAAGAGCTTACAGTACCTCACAGTACTGGGGCCTTTACATTGTGTTCACCCGTCCGTAGTACTCCTGGTGTAAAAAATCTATGGGATTCCTGAGCGGTAAACAAATTCGAACAGAGCATTTTCCTGGTGTAAAAAGCGTGAAAAATCTGTGGCCCCGATCCCATGGCCCATTGTAATTACTCTCTCGCTCCGGAACAAGACATCCTTTTAACTTTGATACATCATGTTTGGCTGTTTATTTTATTTAAAAATTTTGTATAACTTATAAAATAAACAAATTATTATTAGAATATCTCTAATAATAAAATAAGTTATATTAAAATGGATAATATTTGTATAAAAATTTTAAATAATATGGACGGCTAAACATGATATATTAAAGTAAAAAAAAATTTATTTTCGTAGGGAGGGAGTACGGTAGTATGAGTTCATGTCCCTGTTCCAGGACGATCATGATTGTGCCCCCCGCCCACTTTCGTGAAACCGTCTTTCCAGCCCCGAAAGGCAGATCACACCGGCCTGCAGCAAGACGGACGGCTCTCGCCGCACGCACCTCTCCATCCGACGGCTGCTGCCACTGCCCGGTGGCGCTGGTGCTGATGGCGGAAAACGACACCGTGGGGTGGGGGTCTGGCATTGGCGAGACAGGGGACTTCCATCTCGCACCCACAGGTTCCGTCGCCGCCACACCCACAGGCTCCGTTGCCGCCACTGAGTGCAGTGTGGAGTGGCGGGGAAGCGGGGGTGTACCCTACCCGGCGCCTTTACCTTTTCGTGGCCTCCCTCCCTCGCTCGCCGTGTCGCGACGCGCAGGGCCAGCGGCGGAACGCCGCGTGTCCAGTCCGGAAGATGGCCGGGCACTTGTCACGCCGGGAGAGGCCGCGCGGCGTTGCGTTCACGTGAACCCCCCGGGGACCGGGCCCCGCGTGGTCGCTGGACTCTCGCCTTCCTTCTCGCTGCTTTCGCTTGGGGGTGGGGCCCCGAGGATCCGAGGCCACTGCTAGTACGGTCCCTCCCCGTCGAGCGTTTAATAAATGAAGTGGAGTCGGTAGGGTAGGGCGTCGTGTAGTACTCCTACTTACTGGTGTTGGCGTTAAGGAGCAGCGACCCAGCGAGTACGAACCGTGGCGCCTCGCTATGATCCACGTCGCGGCAGCTACGGACGGCGCAGCAGAATAGGCAGATGCTGCGTCGCTGGGAGCCTGGCCGGTCCTCTGGGCTCTGGCAACTCTGCACCTCTACCCAACCCCGGACGGCGTGTACAGTACAGTACAGTACGCGAGGAGTAAAGGATGCGTAGCGTAGGAGTAGAGAGCAGCAGCATCGTCGCATGCAATGTGCTGCTGCAGATCTGCTGGGCAGCAGAGACTTGCGACGAGTTGACTTGTGGGATGGGCGAAAGAAAAGAGCTGCAGCAGCCTGCCTGCAGGGAGACGCGTGTACTCTTATCTCTATCCAGATCGACGGCTGAAGCGGTGCTAGCAGGCCGCCGGGCACACGGCACGCGTGTCACGGACTCACGTGTGCCGGTGTGGAGGACCTGGGTTCCGACTTCCGAGACGACGACGTGGTTAATCTAACACAACCCGTACGGAACACGTACAAGGTCAATTCGAGCATGAAGGCTTAACATACTGTATCCACCTGCACCACACGCCTCTGAGGCAACCAACGTTGACCAGACGCGCTTGGTTGATCCACTTACCAATAATGCACGGTTCGTTACTTGTTGACCTGTTCAATCAAAAGGTTGGTTAGCTACTTATCTGAGTGAGCTGTCCACTGGCTCGACCCCAAGTTTAATGTCACCCCGGCGATTCCACCGCAGCTGAGATGATCGAAGAAGTATTGCCAACTACCGGAGCGAGAGGATCGGCGGTGCCTATGTAGTGTAGGCCCGGATGCAGTGGCGCCCACCAACACGGCGGCAACACGCAAATGAAAGGAAGCACAAACACACCAGATCGGCCGTCGGCGAATATATACTCGATCCGACGAGACAGTAACGTGCTCATTTCAACCTCTATCTCGCAAGTGCCGCAGCCATGGACGATGCCGGTCAATGCCCGTGCGCGCATCGATCCGGGCCCTGTGGGTGAGTGCGTCACTTTCACTTAATTCACACATCACAAAAACAAATTCTAAATTCCTAATCTCTCTCGTAATTAAAAACTTCTCCGAGAGGTAGACCGGACAAACCCATCCCTCTGCCCACGTTTCAAACCAATCCACACCCACGCGCGAGGTAAACCGGACAAACTCATCCCTCTGCCCATGTTTCAAATCAACCCACACCCACACGTGTCCGCTAGTCTCGAAGATCTTAGAAATCTTCCCTATAATTAAAAACTTCTTCGAGAGTTAGACGGTACAAACTTACGTTTCAAACCAACCCACGCCCACTCACGCCCACTGATCTCGGAAATCTCGGAAAGCGAGAAAAAACAGCACCCCCTCGTCACGGAAAAAAACGGAAACAAAGTGCAACTCTCCGTGTGTATCCCGCCGTCTCCTCCGTGGTCGGACCTTCGCATCCACGACGACGCGGCGGCGGGCAGGGAGGCCGGAGCAGATCGGCGACGGCCAGACGGAGCAGGTAGATCCCCGCCCCCGCGCCCTTTTGCAGTTGTGCTTCCTCGACGTGCCACCGTCTCCCTCTGTGTCCGGATCGACCTTCGCGTCCACGACGCGGCGACGGGCATGGAGGCCCGAGTGGATCGGCGACGGTCGGAGCAGGTAGATCCCCGCCCCCGCGCCCCTGTGCTCGCTCGATGTGCCGCCGTCTCCTCCGTGGATGGACCTTCGCGGTGTTGGTGTTGGGGCGACGATCAAGCAGGCCGGCGATGAAGTCTATCTCCTGAGTCTGCTACGTACGCCTTACCGTCGGATCTTTACATATTCTGTGAATTCTGAAACTTAATATATATACTACCATATACTATCGTGATTTCACCCCTGTGCTCACCGATCAGTCCACGCCGGCCTCACGACGGCCGTGGTCGTCCGTCTGGCCAACGTCCAGTCCTTGTCTGGTTACATGTATGCAGGGTGAGATCGACGTCGACGGCGAGATGTTGGTGGCGGCGATCAAGCAGGCCAGCGACGTATATCGTCTCCTGAGTCTGCTACTAGCATATAATACGTATATTCTCCTGAGTCTGCTACTAGCATATAATACGTATATCACCCCTCGGATCTTGTATATATATTCTCTGAAATTCTGAAAATTAATATATAATACTAGCATATACTAGCATGATTTCACCCTTGTGCACACCGATCAGTAACTAATAAAAAAATATAGTAGTAGCTATGCCATCGTCTCTTGTCTAATTGTGTTTTTTCACGCATCAAGAAAATAATTTGGAAAGGGCTAACTGGTTCTCAGTGACCTACTGAACCTACCGAAATGGTTTGCACAATTGGCATTAACTGTCGGCAACTCGAATTCAAACATGGTTTTTCATCGAGGTCTCAAGGTAAGTGACAAAGAATAGAGATGTTCTCAGTTTAAGAAGCAGGATTCAGTGTTGACTTTTTTCGGCAGTGCTCACTTTTTTTCGACAGGGGCGGTGCTCAGCAACAGCGGTCGAGGGGCTCGAGTACTGGAAGAAGGGAAGAGCTTCAGGAGTTGGACAGAACTTGGGCGCGGAGAGGTTTCTGGAAGGAGGAGAGGTTGTGGCCGCTGATGCGAGATCGGACAAACAGGAGAACAGGTCGACGTGGCTCAATGAGAGAATGATTATCAGTATTGTTTTTTCCAGGTATGGTTTCAGCAAAGAAATTGTTGAGTGAGTGCCCATGTGAGCTCTGTTGGCCCCCTCATATTTCTAGGATCACGTTAGACATTTACATTTCTTCAAATTTCATGTACCTAATTTCTTCTGGGATATCCGGCTCTAGGAGCAGGCAGCAGCTTCCGTGTTCGTTCAGTTTGCAGTTTCAGTAGCAACAGAAGACCAATCCTTTCGGATTTGGAGTTCAAGGTGGTGCGCCTGGGCAATCCAGCTCCGACAAAGGTTTGTCTTATTTCGCAAAAAAAAAAAGACAAAGGTTTGTCTTGTCTGATGTATACACAATTTGTTTTTATGAATTTTCTCACTTGGGTAATTCAGCTTGTGTAATGGCCATTGATTTGTGTGACCGATGGATTCGTTGAATCAGCCATTTCAAAAACTTTGTGAGTTACAGACTTTATGGTTAATTCAGCTCTGGAATGTTCGGTCTACAAGATGTAAATTCGTGGTGTTTGACAAATTAATTTTTTTGTATGTCAAAAAGTGTAAGGTTGTTTACGTATCCACTACATATTTTTATCATGCAAGTAATCTTTATTTGCTATTAAGTTTTCATCAGAATCATATTTTTAAATACTAATAAATAATAAATAATATACTATATGATTGATGATTTTTCTTAACCATCAAAAAATATACACCATTTTAATTATTAAATTATCCTAAATAATATCATATCGTTAGCACGAGCGATATACTGATCAAAGTGAAGATGCAGATGCTTGCCGCACCAGCACGGCCGCTGCGCACATTTCCCCAACTTGCACCGATACGATCCAGCGCCTGCCTGCCTTTTCTTGCCGTGGCCCTGCGCGCCAGAAACAGGAGGACAGCCGTAGATGGATAGGAGAGGACAGCGGAGCGAGAATGAGACGAGACGCAGACAAACTTATGGGAGCCGGAAATGCCCGATGGTTTTGCGACAAACGCCGACGATCGATCGGCACGTCGGCGTCGATGATCTGCGATCGCATCGTCGAGCTGCAGCTGCAGCTGCAGTTGGCGAAGCGATTTACCAGGTGCCCACTTGGTGTGCAAGGCTGTCCACTCCATCCATGCATCTGATGATCTGATCCATGAGCTTTCTTCAGTGCGTCTCGCGCCTGTTGGTTGGGTACACGCTTAGTTTTCTACTGGCATTGTCTATCGCAGCATTGTTGAAGGCGTGAACAGCTGTAGTTTGCCCTCAGAACAAGGAAAACACTGGAAAAAGGATCGTTGGGAGAGGAGAGAAAAAAAATACCAAATTATAGCAATAATAAAATACTCTACTCCAGGGATTCGCGCAGCCTGGATAATGTTATCTGCCGGCCAGGGGGCACACGATCTTATCCACTCGCTTTCTCACGACGTAGCTTTGGCCCTTGAGCGCTTTCTTTTTTTGTGTTTTCTTTTTTTTTTGCGAAAAGTTTTTTTTTTGTTTTCGGGAAAGCTTGCCTTGCTTGCTTGCTTGATTCCAGCATATTATCGAAGCCGCGCCAGTGCTTTGTAGTTTACAGCCATGCGGGCAAGTGGCACGTTGCATTGCATGTGAGAGAGTTTATTCACTACGGAAAACGGGGGCTTTGTCAAGTGCCACTTACTTTGTCGAGTGACAAAATCCGAGCACTCGGTAAAGAAGCCCTTTGCCGATTGTCGAACAGCGTACTCGGCAAAGCCTTCTTTGCCGAGTGCCTAGCTCTCGACGAAGACCGGCACTCGGCAAAGACTTACTTTGCCAAGTGTTGTACACTTGACAAAGCTAGGCACTCGACAAAGTTTAGCGGGCGCAAACGGCGTCCGTCGCCGTGCCTTTGTCGAGTGCCCAAACGTCAGACACTCGGCAAAGAGACACGTGGCTTGGACCAGGCCCAGGCCGGCCCTCTTTGCCGAGTGCCATCCTTGGCACTCGATAAAGTTTTTATTTGTTTTGAATTTTGAGTTTAAACTTTTTGTGTAGCCCAAGCATATTGTATTCAAGCACATGTTCGAATTTGGGACCTTTTTATAATATTTTGCTATATTTCATTTATTTATTTTATTTACTTGAATTTTTTCGCATAATCCAAATTTGAACTGCAGGTGCATGAAATAATGAAGGTTAGCCATTCAAAAAATGATATTCATGTTGGAGAGTGTATTTTGAGGCCGTGTCCATAAACTCACCCAAAAGTTTAAATACTTTGTCCACGAAACATGACCATCCATGTATGGCAGAAGTGTTTTTAATTATATAAAATCCAAACGAAGTCCGAAAATCACGAAACTTGTCAAGATATCATGTTATCGCATGTAGAGGCTATGATAAAAATTCGGGAATATTTGGAGCAAGTTGCGACGTCAGATGTCTAAAACCCAGACATCTCCACGTCGGATGTCTTCGTTGGCGTCGCGGGTCGGCCGGCACCTCGCCTCGCCACTGCCCCGCTAGCCTGTCTTCACCGCCACCCTAGGTATAAATCACCTCTCTTCCTTACCGTTGTCGTACTTAGGTCGCGTGACCTAGTTAGGCGTCTCTCGTCCGAAAGAGATACGGTCGGAGGTATGCAGGTCTTTGCATATCTACGACCTATCTGTTTCGGATTATCCACGTTTTTTGGACGGCCCACGGATGCGTAGATGAGTTAGCTTCCATGTTCTGCTCCCGTCTGAATCGGAGTTTCGGCAGCACCTCTCCGTTGTTCTCCGGATACACACTCTCCTTGCGGGGACGTATATCGGGAGAACAGCGGGGAGGTACTACCAAAATTCCGACTCGGACGGGGACAGAACATGGAAGCTAACCCATCTACATATCCACAGGTGGGATTAGGACCTATCCTTCACCTATTAGATGGTAGGAACGCTGTGCAGATGCAATTGCTGGTTTATTACTCGCTTACGCATGTGTATTATAGAGGATGGATAACCATGAGTAGATGTACACGGGCTTCACAGCTAAGAGGAAGAGCGATGAATGGGTTAGGGAGACCAATAATTTCCTAGAGCAAGCATTTGACACGGCTGCTAAAGGGTCGATTCGGATGCTGTGTCCCTGCAGCCAGTGTAAGAACTCAAAAAGAAAAATAAAGAAAGATGTATACAAAGATCTTTTCAAGAACGGATTTATGGCAAACTATAAGAGGTGGATCTTCCATGGTGAAGGGGACCATATTAGAGAGGAGGAGGTGAGAGAACGCCTCGAGGAGTATGATGGAGATGTCGGGATGACCGACATGGTGGTAGACTATAACAAGGCACGTGGCAATGAAGGATTGGTGGAGGAGGATCCAGAGGAAACCGCAACGGCGTTCTATGAAATGATGTCTTCGGCACAAAATCCCCTTCACGAGAAGACAACAACGTCGCAACTGGATGCCATTGGATGCCTAATAGCGTTGAAGTCAAAGTTGAGCTTGAATCGAGACGGCTTCGATTACATGTTGACAGTTTTTGGCACAATGCTTCCAAAGGGTCACATGCTGCCGAAGAATACATACGAGTCACAGAAGCTCCTTCGTGCATTTAAGATGCCGTATGAGTCGGTTCATGCTTGTCTTAACGAGTGCGTCCTATTTAGGGGAGACCTTGAGGAAGCAACGCAATATCTAAAGTGCAAAGCCTCTAGGTATGTGGAGGTAGACGGTAGTGATGGCAAGAAGAAACAGTCTAAGAGCCCCAAGAAGGTCCTATGGTACCTTCCTATCATACCGAGG
Organism: Bothriochloa decipiens; assembly: GCA_023333625.1. NCBI lineage: Eukaryota > Viridiplantae > Streptophyta > Magnoliopsida > Poales > Poaceae > Bothriochloa > Bothriochloa decipiens. The sequence continues at coordinate 43,446,231 of CM041628.1, read as the reverse complement.
CTCCAACGGATGTACATCATAGAGGAGTCTGCGAAACAGATGAGATGGCACAAGGATGAAAAAAGATATAGTGACAACATGGTACACCTATCAGATGGTGACGCATGAAAGTACTTTGTGACAGAACCGACCAATTTATTAGAGCACAAGCACATAATTCACCATTAGGACGGCAAACTACATGATTGAGACCTAATAAACCCGGTAGTCATACCGAAATCTCGAAGGATTTTGAACTTTTCCGGCACGACCAAGATCGTAATAGTTTTGCGTTCCCATTCACAAGTACATAGTTCACACATAGTTTAACTCATCGGAGTATGGATAAAGTTATTACAACCCAAGTTCAAATTTTAAAATAAGTGGAGGCAATTTAGTTCAAATCCACAAACGCACTTAGTTCAAATACAGTGCTAGTTCCTTGGTCAACGTCCAGCAAAAGCATCAAGTAGAGAGGAGTGACCATGCCCAAGGTCTAGTCATCTCCCAAAGCGGGATAGAAGCAGTTCTGACAATAGCCATAAAACATCTCACCATCTGCAAAAACATAGAAAATAAAACCCTGAGTACGAGAATGTACTCAGCTAGACTTACCCGTCATAAACTAAAATAAAGTGACTCCAAGGAGTATGCAAGACTGTATAAGTAGGATAGCTGACTCATTTAATTGCAGAAAGGCTTGCATTAAGAAACAATTAATAAGAACCTCCTAGCAATGTATTTTAATCTGATTACCCTTATCATGCTACATTAGCACCTGTACTAAACAAGCATGGTAATAATTATTCAACAAGAAAGTAACCAATTCCGGTTGAGTATCTTTCAATCTCAACAGCTCAACCATCTCATCTCTGGTTCAAGTTCTTACTACGATGCCGCTGCTCAAGTCAAGTGTTCACTGTCCAGGAACGATGGCGATTATAATCGATTACTAACCAGCTGGCGGGTATTCCTCACACAAACCACACTCACCCGCTAAGGTGAGCTACAGATCACCGACATTCAATTCAGGAAAAGCGCTTGATCAACAGGTACCATCGCATCTAGGAACCGCCCGGCTGCCTTATTCAGGGCGACCCTGACCTCGGACTTACTCTCTGCGTAACCCGTGGTCCCCCATCTTCACCAATACGATGCGTATAGCAGGTCGACTCCCGGTCCAAATCAAAATTAGGCTTCGCGGTCGGAACGACTTATCCTTCCAGCTAAATGTGAGGCATAAATTCAATATGACTTGAGGACGTACAACGGACGGGGTCCTAGTTCGACACAGACGGGATAACCACACCGAACCTCCAGTTCAGTCTCAACACCAATCCAGCCCGGTCTCGATTTATTATCTCCACATGGTTATCCAAGAAAACAATGTATTCAACCATTCCAAGTCACCACCTATAGCTCGCGGATGACAGGAAATCACCCGACTTCTACCGATCTAGTTAAAGCAGGGCTAAGCATATATTCATACCTGAACCTAACAGGATTGAAGTATAAACAATGGCAAGGAATATAAGTAATGCAGCAACAGTATAAAACAACGCCTATAACTTAATGCATCAAACAAGTAAAGGACTCAAGTTAGATATTTTGCAAACCACAGGGAGAATGCTCCGGGGCTTGCCTTTCAGGAAAGAGCTTGGCTGGTGGTCGGGACACTCTGGAAGATCAACTTCGGAATCCTCTTCTGCTGCTACTTCCCGCACCAAAGCTTCCTGCTGGCCTTCCTCTGCTTGTGCTCCGGGAACTACCGTTTCGAGCTCTGACGATCCTGTATGATGCATAGTGCGTATGAATACCATGTAGATATATATAGAAATACAATGCTCATGCTGATGGTGAATGAATGCTCAGCTCAGATGAATGATATGATTTCGAAACATATGAGATAAGCACATGTCATCTGCATTCTCTTCTACCGATAATTTTCCAAACAAGCCTCGCATTACAATTAACTCGCACACTATAAGGAATTATAAACAACCATTATTTCGCACACTACACTCTACTGAATCAAAACCAATAGCAGATCAAACACCTCACAAATAGCATAAAAAGAATTTTTACACACATGAAATGATAACTTTAAAGCATTATTTATAATTAAAAGAAATTAGGGTATAACTACAACATGACTTTAGACTACTCAGAAAATTCTATAAACATTAAAGAAGCTTAATCATACCAAATAAAGACTACCATAAAAATTTCAAGTTAAAACAATAAGTACTTTATCCTACACAAAAATGACAAGGCAGCATAATTTAATAGGCCTAAAATACTTTGTACATAAAAGTATGTCAAACAACAGATCTCATAATATCATTAGCTCTAACTCAACATAAAAACACTCTCCAAAAAGTTTCATGCACAAATTCCTTATATATTATTTATTATGAATTATTTATCATCACATAGAAATAGGCACCATAACTAGACAGAGCAAACTTTCCGTAGGACATAGCCTCACAACATTTTTCACAGATAGATCATGACATAAGAAGACTAACAAACTTGGTCTCATATTTTTCTGAGCAACAGAGAATTACTTATGCATTTTCTAAGATAAAAGCAATTAATAGAGATAAATAAAGCTATATAGAAAAGTATTACAAATTCCACATTTCATATTTTTCATGCATAGATCATCTCATAAGAAAAATACTGCAAGTTGAACCAACTCATTTGGATGAAAAATGAGCAAGTTATGAATTTTCAAAGGTTTAATCAAAATCTGGAATCATTTCTGGAAAAGGAAAAGGAAAAACACTTTGCACCGGAGACCCTGAGGTTTTCAGAAATCCACCAAGCCCTAAAAAGAAATACTCTGTGTCTGACAATCTTGCACCAAGACCCCTAGGGTTTCCTATATTCTAACCCAATGGCCCTCGATGGCGGCGAGGCTCGGCCGGCCGTCCTGGCGGCGCTCCAGCGACACCAACCAGCGAGGTGGAAAGAGGAGAGACGTGCGTGTCAATTAAGGGTATTAAAGAGGGAGGGGGTGGCTACGGCGGGGTCAGGACACGAGCACAGCGGAGCGGCGGTCTTCCCCGACTCCGGCGAGCTCGATGTCCAGCGAAGGAGGGCTCGACCGGTGGCAAAGGCTAGGGCTTTAACTCGAGTGGACCACGGCGCACCCTATCGGCTACTCAAAATGGCTAGAGCTCGACTACGGCGGCTCAGCCATGTGCGCACGGCGGACCAGCGTCAATCCGCACGACGGTCCGACGAAATCCGGCCCTACGGAACCCTAATCGACCCCATTGACTAGCGTCCTAGCATCTACACATCACGGCGCGTCTGAGGCGCACCAAAATGACGAGAGAGGATGGCCAGAGTGGCGGGACCACGGTGCGGTCAAGGTGCGGCCATGGCGGCCGGGGAGAAAACGAGTCGATTCGTGCAAACCTTGACGCGACGGGTTGAGATGAGGGTGGAGGATGATGGAGCGGACTCAGGCGTGCTCGATTGCGGGGTCAATCGAGAGGATACGCGGCTGACGGCGGTGGATTTTGAACAGCGGCGAGGTGAGCTCGGTGCTGCGCGGCGGCGACGGCGGCTCGCGGAGCTGCGGGAAGGAGGTAGGGAGAGTTGAAATTGAGAGGGGGACAGCGAGGAGGGAGCAGCCGCGATCGTTTTAATGCTGTCGAAACGGCCACTGCTGCCCCGGACCACCGGTGGACTTGCGCCACGCGGAGCGCGCGGGCTGGGCGACATGGGCGGTGGCCGGCCATTTCCCTGACGGCCAGGAAACAGCCGTCACCAAAAAGCTATTTTCATGAATGTAAAACAAACTTTGCTGCTTAATAACTCTTGAACTAGGCCGAATTAGTGAAAACTCCAAAGATGAAATGTAGCTTTTGAAGAGTAGAACATTTCATCTATACAAAGTTTGGCCAGATTATGCATAGATTTTGAAATACCCCTTAAAATTCCCAAAAATAGAAAAACAGCCTCCAATTCTGCCCTTTTTCAACATTTTTGAACATCTTCCAAGCATTTTCATGAAAAGTGGTAATTACAACTTTTGTTCCTTATGAAATTATCTACAAACTTTATTTAAGGTGCACACACATGCAAGCACTCTAGCTATCACTTTCAATTCAGTCAAACAAAACTACTTTAATGGTCCACCTTGGTCAACCATGACAACAAAGCTTAATTAGCCAAAACCATGAACATAAACCTAGGTTCATTTGGTGTCCTAATCATGTTTAGGTTACCTTAGGGGTCATCAAACACCAAACACTCATACCACTTATCCAGTTCATGTGAAAGGCAAGCATAATTTGAATAATCAAGCACGATACATGAAATGACAATCAATCTTTTCATTACTGCCATCCATAATGATGCTTATGCTTAAGAATGCAAGTGATTATGCATGCTTAACACCAGAGTGTTACATACTTTGATAACCAGCATCCTGACAAAAACTATGGATGCTCAAAATATACGTGTAGCGATGGAAACAGATGGGTTCAACCCGTTTGGATTGATGGTGGCCCCATACACTTGTTGGCCCGTGGTCGTGATCCCCCTCAATCTTTTCCCCGACATCATGTTTGAACCCAAGAACGTGTTCTTGTCGCTGATAATACCTGAACACCCGGGCAACAATATGGGTGTGTTCATGCAGCCACTGTGGGATGAATTACAACATGCTTGGGAAAAAGAGGGTACTGACGTACGACCGAGCTACAAAGAGGAACTTCACAATGCATGTGTGGTGCCAGTATTCAATGCATGACTTCCTGGCGTATGGCACATTCAATGGGTGGTGTGTTCACGGGAAGTTGCCTTGCCAGTATGCAAGGCATCTGTGATGTTCACCTAGCTGAAGAAGGGTGGCAATTTCTCTTCATTTGATAAACATCGTCAATTCCTAGATGACGACCATGAGGTCAGACGAGACATCAAGCACTTCACGAAAGGCGTTCAAGTCACCGACCTCATTTCTTAGATTATGAGCGGTGCCTAGGTCCTTGTCCAGTTAGAGGCACTCGAAATTGATAAAGACAATGGTGGTTTTATTGGATATGGTCAGGAACACATGTGGACCCATATATCGGGCTTCACTAGGCTCCTCTACTTTAAGGACCTTCTTGTTCCACACAACATCGATGTAATGCACACAGAAAAGAATATCGCTGAGGCACTCTGGGGAACACTCATGGACATAAAGAAAAGTCAAAGGACAATGTTAAGGCTAGACTGGACATGAAAGAGATCTGTGATAGACCAAAGCTAGTGATGAAGACCCCGGTGACCGGCAAGAATTGAAAAGGGGCCCGGCCAATTACATCCTAAAAAGGGGCGATAGGAAGGAAGTGCTAGAGTGGATCAAGACGTTAATGTTCCCTAAGACTATGAAAGTCTTAGGGATGAAGAGTCATGACTTCCACATATGGATTGAGCGGCTCCTTCCTGCGATGACTCGTGGATACCTCCCCGAGCTAGTGTGGCGCGTCCTGGCAGAGTTGAGCTATTTCTTCCACCAGCTTTGTGCCAAGGAGTTATCTTGGGAAGTGATTCATGACCTGGAGCGTGATGCACCTCTGTTGCTCTGCAAGTTGGAGATAATCTTTCCACCCGGTTTCTTCCTGTCGACACAACATCTGATTTTGCACCTAACACGTAAGGCACGACTGGGGAGTCCCGTGCAGGCCCATTGGTGCTATCCAATCGAGAGGTGTCTAAATATTCTTCGAAAAAATGTAGAAATAAAGCCAAAATTGAGGCTTTCGTGGCATAGGCATTCAAAGTGGAGGAGGTGTCGAACTTCATAACGGCGTACTATACTGAGAACCTTCCCAGCGTCAATCCACCCCCTTGTTACAATGATGATGAGAGTTCATCGACCCTGAGCCTTTTCAAAGGGCAACTCGAAAGAGGAAGCGCAGGTACCCCCAAGACATTGCAACAACACGAGATTCGCACTATCACGCTCAACTTGTTGTTGAACCTTGAGAAAGTGGTTCCTTATCGACAATAAGTTCTCAATGAGCTTGTTACATACGCCATCAATATCCTCCACCTATCGGTCCAACCCCCTTTGTCTCTTGTTTTTATAGGGAGTTTATTAATGAATATTGGATAGGGAATAGGGCTCCTACCAACCAAGAAGAAGACTATCTTCTCAAAAATGTCGTGCCCGATTTTATTTCCTGGTTCTGTACGAAGGTACCATCCAACTTATCTGAGGTACCATCAAAAATGCCGTGCGGTAAAGCGCCTGTCCTAAATGATGATGATTACAACTTTGACCCAAAGGCGGATAGCGAAGAGTTCTATCAACCTGAGGGGCTAGAAGGGCGTTTGGAGATAGACATTCTTTCACTGATGGGCATGAAAGTAGACAACGACATCGATGAGGATGAGGGTGAAGTGGTGCAAGATCCTAAGGACATAATGATGCTTGAGCGATGGAGGGCTCAGCGCGATAGAGTTGTTGAGGACGATGGAGGTGGTGAGGATAATGGAGATGATGAGGACTTAGGTTTCGACAATATTGATAGTGATGATGACAATAGTGATAGTGATGACGTGGAGCCAACCACTGCCGTTGGTGGAGATAATTTCTAATTCATGTAATACTATATTGTTCTTATTATTACTTTACAATTATATTTTATTCATTTTGCATCTCTTTACAACTAATTATTGATTATTTGTGATAATTAGTTTAATCTTTGTCTTTTTCATTGCAGGCATAGGACAAAATGTCGGGCAGAAGTAGATGACCACGACCAAAGGGGTCAACTCGCGCTACCTGAGGACCAGCCCCGACGAGGAGGAGGTGGAGGACCCGCCATTGGTGGAGTCATCGACGAGGGCCCGCAGTACGAGGGCGCTGTTTCCAGCGAACGACGACGACCGGCAGGACGTCGAGGAGGAAAGGGGCGAGTAGCACGGGGGCGAGCAGGACGAGCAGGACTGGGGCGAGCAGGACGGGGGCGAGGCGACACCAGGGAAAACGACTTCCTCAGGTTTGAGCAAGGTCTACCAGCACGGGATCACACGCCTCCCTTCAACGCCGCTCGCGCCAGACCAACGTCCGGTGATTTGACCCGACGATGAGAAGTAACCATTCATGTTTTCACGACTTATTCATATGACATGTTTAAAATTGAACTTGAGACTAACAATTCTTCTTAATGACTCATGCAGAAATTGGAAGCGTGTGTGCGGGGCCAGTTCACGCAATCCTAATGGCATATTGGCCCTCCTGATTAAGAAGCACTACCCTGGCCTTGTCACCCACGACAGGACCACAGCGCTGCCCTAGAAGTGGCGAGATTTCTTCAACGTCAGGGACGCAAAGGATGTCCCCATTGTGACCAAGATCATGAGGTAGTTCTGGGTGAGTCTTCATCGCACCGCTTTGTCAATACTACGCATTCGTTGAACGTTCTTGAAATAATGAAATGATACATAGTGGTTCACGTGTGAGCCGTGGAAAGAGGTCGAGGCGTCACAAGTGTAGGACAAGGTCTGCATGCAGCGACTCAAGGACATGTACTACGAGGCGCACCTCCAGGTCCTCATCACCTACCACGCCGACGTGCTTCGCTAGTCGCTGCCCAAGACGCAAGCCAAGGAGATGATCCTCTACCCCGATACCGACCTCCCCAAGGAGATCTACCTCTAGGTAAGTAGGAAACATTAATTCTAACTTCTTCCATGAAAAATAAGTAGAAAATATTAATTCTGATTCATCTTCTGACATGTCAAATACACGTTGTCATATAGTTTTCTGCTGATTGGTGCAAAATACACATGGACTGCTGGGAGGCCATTGTGGACGAGTGGAGAAAGCCAGAGTGGTCCAGGCAGCCAGAGCCAAATAGGGACATGCCAAGGCGAGGACAGGGACGGCACACCACCAAGGGAGTCACCCCCTCGGAGGGTTCATGGACACATGGGTACGTTTCTGTTGATTTATTTATTTATTTATTCATTCTCATTACGTATAATCATCCTTGTGTTTTCATTGCAGTTCCACTTGCATGGTGGGCAGGTGATCAACGATTTCACGGGCTACGCCCTGTCTCACAAGGGCAAAGCGACAGATCCGGACAACGTCTACAACCTGGCGGAGAGGGTCGACGCGTACACCAATCCGAACGCCTACGAGAAGATAGTCCAGTACACTGAGGCGGCTCGCAAGCGCCATGGTGAGACCTTCAATCCTGCCATCTAGCCCCTGGATACAGACATCTTGATGAGGACGGGAGGAGGAAAGCAGCACGGCCGGTACTTTATTGCCCACAACGCAATCGACCCGGCCACCGTTCCCACCCTTCATCAGGTTCGTCGATCAGACAGCACGACCTCCTCCGACGTCCCCATACGACCTCGGCAACCGAGCTCCACGCAGATGTTGGCGGCAGTTTCGGTAACTTTAGTTTTATTCATTGTTCATTGGTTTTATATATGTACCTTTTCTTTTGCATTGTTTAAACATCGCGGGTGTCATATTGCAGTCTGAGCTGGTTGAGTTGTGGGCCGCACAGGAGGCCGCGCACGAGGCCCATCGGCAGGAGCTGGCGGCCCAACAGGAGGCTCATCGGCAGGAGATGGCGCGCCAGATGGAGGCTGTCCGGCAGCACTCGCAGCATAAGATGCAGGACTTTATCGGCTTCTTTCAGAACCTTCACATCCCTGGTATTGTCTTGCCTTCGTTGCCTGCCTCGATGTTCGCTCCACCCCCTCCTCTTGGCCCTATAGGGACTCCGGTGAGTATATATGTTTTTCTATTGTTTTAGCTTGTGCGACCATCCCGCTTGTACTAATGAGATCGCTTCTCCTTTGTGCAGGCACAGTCGGCGGGTTCAAACCCGACTCCGCCACATGGCCCTTCTCCAGGCCATGAGTGGCAGGTTGGCCTGAGTCCACACCACACGTGGCCAGGTGGCGCTCCTCCTCCGCCTCCGCAGCGCGGGTGGTCTCCCTGGTCAGGTGGCGCAACTACTCAGCCTCAGCAGCACGGGTGGTCAGGTGGCGCTCCTCAACCTCAGCAGGTCGGGGCCTGGACGTACTCCTCGGCGCCGTCACATGCCTTGGCGCCGCAGGGGTGGCCAGGGTGGCAAGGTGGGGGCTCTTCACACTCTCAGGGCCATTGGGACGTCGAGTCGTCGTAGGTACCTCGCGTTTAGCTTGTGATGGACTTTGTGATGGATGTTGGACATGATAAACTTGTTATGTACGTTGGACTTGTGATATATGTTGGACATGATGAACTTGTTATGTGGATGCATTTGTTATGGCATGTGATATATATGTGGATTTGTGTTATATATATATTTATATATATGTAATTTGTCTGTTGTGATATATATGGAAAAACAGAAAAAAAATTCCAGCTTTGCCGAGTGTTGTGGCGCTCGGCAAAATTGGGCACCGTCTGGCAACAACACCAGCTTTGCCGAGTGCCGACGCAGGCACTCGGCAAAGTTTATTATAAAAAATGGAAAAACTCTTTGCCGAGTGCCGTCCTTGGCACTCGGCAAAGACTTTCTGAATAAAAAATAAAATATATTTGTCGAGTGCGATCTCAGCACTCAGCAAAGAAGCCGCCAGATGACGGTGGCCGCTTCGTTTGCCGAGTGCTAGTTTGGCACTGGACAATATCTTTGCTGAGTGCAGTCGCGCGTCAGTCGGCAAAGAGATTTTTGCCAAGCCATTCTTTGCCGACACCTCTTTACCGACCGCCAACATATAAAGCACTCGGTAAAGCCTTCGTCGACCGCTTTTAGGCCTTTGCCGAGTGCTTTCGACACTCAGCAAAGCCGGTAGATCCGGTAGTGATCACTGGTGGAGTGATCTAGTACTGTGTGATGAATATAGGGGTTGTTTTTACGGGTTCTGTTACACCATCATGATTTGTACCATTGCTTGACGGGAATAAACCTCGCAGCCGAAAGATATCAGTACCATGACGCGCGCCCTTTCCCGTGTGACAAGATTGTTATCCCTATATAGCTATATCAATTGCAAAATGACGACGATTCTGCCGTGGGGACAGTCAGAATTATCAAGTCTGTTCAGTGATCGTGATGGTAAAGTGCCGTGTGGTGTGAGGCTACAGTGCTTCACTGGTTCTTTGATAACCAGCCGCAGTCTGCAGGTCAGGGAAGACAATCTGCGTGGAGAGTAAGATTTTATTTTTTCGTGCTCCCAATTCCCATTCCGAGGGTATCAATCGGGCCTCCAACAGAACATCTTCACCAAAACAGAATGTTACTGGATCCAGTCCACTAGTCCAGGGTTATTTCATTTGGGCTCTCGGCCCCAAACACCGACTTGCATCAATCATGATGAGTCATGGGCTCATGGCTAGGCTAGGCCAGGCCTGATGATGTTGATCACTCAACAAAGAGAGCGAGCCTAACCCTTTCGCCTTGTGCATTTGCATCCTGTGCCGATTTCTCAATGTGCAGCATTGGCTCCATGGGCTGGTTGTTACAGCTGCAAGAGGACGGCCTAGAACCTGCCGCCTCTGAGGCCCATGGTCCGAAGCCCATCTGCAAGCGATTCACAGGACATTACAGCTTCGTCCAAAAATTTCCACGTTGGCATTTGAATTACCACGCATATGACTCACATCCCAGCAGAAGCAACTGCGGAAGTGGTCGCTGTCGGCAGTCTGTACCGCGCGGCGATGGTTGAGTTGGCATGGCCACACGCTGCTGTTCCTCTACGTGACGATGGCGACAGTTGGATCCGGTCGCCCGGTCGGCCGCGGTTTGAGTGTGAAGAAACGGTTCACGTGAAATTTCCGTCTCTTGTTTTCCAGCAAATGAAACTTTTGAGCTGCAGTAGGTGTGAACGAACATAGTACTTACATACAGTAAACGTCGATGAAGCCCGGCGCGGACCAGCCCAACCAGCCAAAAACTTGGGTCTCGCTGACGCTGGCGGAGCGGCGTGAACGTCCTCGACGACGCCTACGGAAGGGGCACAGGGCTTGCCGCCGAGTTCGTGGGCTCGGTCGTGCTCGATTGCTCTCGAGTGCTCCTGCAGTCGTGTACTACGCCATCTCTTCGGCAACAGATGAGAAACGCGCGCGGCAGCAGCGCCAAATTTGATGTGTTCAGACATCAACAGACAAGGGAGACTTGAACGGATGGTCTTGCAGGGCGCCCCTGCTAATCGCCTTCGAGGACCGCGGACGGCGGTGCACCTTGGGGCTTGGGCAGTGGACACCATCCCCATCACAGGCACGGGCATCAACCAACGAGTGACCAACACAGCTATGCTTAAACATACCACTAGTTCATTCACTGCATCGTGAAGCTATAGGTACGGTTCGTCCAAAAACAATCTAGTTCTCCTCTCAATCAATTTTTGAATCCCCAGCCCCCACACCGCAGCGCAACGCGATTGATCATTTCGTGTGCAGTGGATCTTCTGGGTAGGGCCTCTGTCACCGGGGGGCGGCCATCGCCACGCTCTACCACGAGCACTTCCATGCGGGCAAGTGCTCTCGAGGCCACTGGGCTCTTTTCAAGGCTGGGCAGTGAAAGGTCGGAGTTGTTGGATCTTGCGATTATATGTCGTGCCTGGAGCGAAGACCATGCAGTCTCCGGAGACAATGGTGCTCGGACGGATAAAGCATAATGATCACCTCCTGTGTACCTTAAAAGTTGCAATACGGCAGCCTTTCCCCCATCTTGGATCATGTTTCTGTATGTACCATTACTTCAGACTCTTGGAAGTCATGTACTGCTGGCAAGCTGAAATGTCAATCCTAGTTGGACCACTAAATGATTTTAATGACATTAATTAGGGTGCCAAGTAAGTAAGTAAATTGTACTAAGGAGGCGAGAGAAAGAAATGATTTCTTATACGATTATGCCTACACAGGAATTAAGACAGGAAGATGCGTGATATTTGTTTGATAGGAAAGAGAAGACAATGGATTTGCCCCTTTCTATTTTACAAGCTCATAGAGATCCACCTTTGCATTTTGCTTATGTTGAAGGGAGAGTAGAAGGAAACAGGAGCTATTTCCTATGGTGAGGTGTGGGTGAGAGAAGAAATGATGTGGGACTCGTAGTGGGAGGTTTAAAATTAGATCTATTGGAGAGCTTATCTTTTGTACTATCTTTTAAATGACGTGGTAAAATCTGAGCTAGTCTGAAGCCATCTCGTGACGAGAGAGGGAAAGGAAAATACAAACCAGAGCAATAGCAGCGCTGCAGCAGAGAGCCATTTCCTTACCACCTTTTCCGTATCCATACTCCCTACAACAAGAGAAGGTAATCATATAGTCTAAACCATGCCTCAACGGGTATGATTACATTAACCAAACACAAATAAACAAAGACAAGATTCCAAGCAACTTTCTGCACCCTGTGAGCAACGTCAATTGTCTAACATATTAGCTAGCCATTGACACAGTTGCATCTTCTTACATAAAGGCGCATCCAGAATGTGGCATCATCCTTGTCCTTCTTCTGGTCCATCCCACTTAACAAAGGTCCCTAGTAGCCAATACTCTGAAAGATTCCTAGTAATATTCTAGTATCTTTGTGTTTCTGAACTTTGAAGAGTGGCTGGCTGCTAGTATAACATGAACAGCACATTATTCAGACAGACAGGTCCTGCCTCTGCGTTGCAAATTTGCAATGTCCCGGGACACGGCCGGCCCCTTGCGTGACGTGGAATAGATGGAGGAGGAGTAAAGGCGACGTAACGTGGGGCATGGCTGCATGGCACGCCTGTTCAATTGCTCGAGGCAGCGACGGTGGCGCCGGCCGCTCTTCGAATCGATTGGATTTGGCACGGCAGACGGCGGTGCTCCTGCGCGGCTGCGCAGGCAGCAATCATGCGTGGTGTGTTGCTGCGGCAGGCATGGCTGGATGGCCCAAGCGAGGAGGGGAGGTAAAATCATGTCCTCTGCTGCATCCCTGCAGGTGCTGCCTGGGCTTTTCTGGGCCTTGGATGGTTTATCTAGTGCAAATTGGGGCCTCGATCGTAAAAGCAGCTGGAGTGGATCATTCAGTTCAGGGCTGGCGTTTGCAATTCTAATCTGCATTGGTGCCTGTTAATTGTGTACATTGGGAGTTATTAACTACTGTGTGCTTGTTTGGTTGTTGTCAGATTAGCATCTGTGCTAGCCCATTTATTTACCAATCATAATTTCTAACAGATACTGCATAACTTCATGTCTTCACCAGTATCTACTAGAACTCAATCACAATTCACAGTTACGGCAGGCCAAAGATTACAAAGTACTCTTTGCTCATTCCCTCTGTAGCAATTGGCAAAGAATGTTTTCCATCATTAATAGCCTGAAAGCGAACACAAAGGCAACCAAAAGTTGCTTAGAAGGCATGCTTTAAAGACAATATAACAAACTAACAGTGCTTCTGAAGCACATGTCGGACTGACTATGATTGATCCCTTAACTAGTCTGAATAAACAGGAATTTTTTTTATGAAGTATAGAATAAACAAGACTGCTGATTAAGGATGTGTCTCTCACCTTCACCTCTCCATATGGATATCTTCTGCACCGGTGCACCGGAGCTAAAGCTCCTGTGCAAAACATGATGCCATCTCTTCACACCTTGTCATCATTCCGCTACCCTTTGGCTTGCCACTACAAGTATTGAAGTAGAAGCAAAGCCTCACGGACCGTACCTTTCTTGGCTTACGGCTACGCCCTCTATATAAGCACAAGGAATTCAATTCAAGCTCGATCACACTCGGCCCTGCGAACTTATGTGACCAAACAAGATCAAGCTCCAGCTCAACCGCGAGGCATGGCTAAGTTCACCGCAATGGCGGCGGCGGTGGCGGTGATCGCTCTCGTGCTTCTACCCGTCGGCGGGCGCGGCGAGGAGGAGAGGCCCACCGCAACGCACCCGCACGGGCTCCCCTTCGAGAGCCCGCTCGCTCTGTCGCCGGCCGCTTACGACTTCTTCCACCCCAGCGCGCGCGCCCGTCGAGCTCACCACGGCGTCGCGCCGGCACCGGCGCTAGCACCTCGCAGCGGACAGCAGCAGCAGCAGCTGAGGGAGTCCGCTGTCAGAGGGACACCGTCATCGGCGGGCGTAGCGAAGGCTGACCAGGAAGAAGGGGCGGCGGCCGTGGCGCCCGTGGAGACGCGCCGGCGCCACAGCCGAACGGTTACAGGCGTGTTCGTCGGCGCCGTAGCGGCAGCGCTGGTGGCTGTCGGCGTGGCGTACGCCGTGGTGCGGCGCCGGGTCGTGGCGGCGCGCCGCGGTGCCGTTGGCGCGGCCGCGCAGGCCAAGTCGACCGCGTAGTTGCTTCAGGGCCCGCGGACTCGTTTGCTACGTGTGTGTGGTAGGTTTAGGTGGGCCCAGAGAGTTGGCCGGGCTGTTTGTATAAATATGGAATGCAAGCAAGGTGCTGATTGTTGTCTAGCTGAAATTATCCAGATGCGGTGCTGTTTTTTGGAGGCCTGTACGAAATGGCATTTGCGGAGAATGCTGTCCCGAGAAGTGCGAACATTTCGATATAATAAAACAGCTTATTAGCTGTTCATATTGCAATGTAGCCATCACGTTTTCGATAAATCGTAGTACAATAAACCAGTACAAATAAAGGGGACATATCTGATGCAAACCATAACTTTTGTGAAAATCCGTGTAAACCACGACAAAAAAGTCGTATAAACTCACAAAAAAATCACACATATAAATGACATAATGATAAACAACTTTGTAAAATATCTTATCTAAACTCGACTACATTTATGAGATATAAAATAATAAATTCTAACAAATCATCTAGATAACTTTCTGCTTAAAATTTTATATATGTTTTAGAATTCGTGCCTGTAATCGAGTCACTTCTCTCCTCTCTTGGCAACTAGGTTCAGTTCAGAACCATGAGCGGCAGCGGCAGCGGCACCGTTGATCTTCCTCGAGCTATAGTCCATGTTGCACAAACCAACACACAACACCAGCGTCCAGGCTAGAAATGCTTCCGGTCTCACCCAATGCATAGACCAATGTAGCTCACACTTAGGCTTTCTCTTCGTTTTCATTTCACACATCACAATGGCCGTCGTTGGCCTCCACGAGATGAAGATCGCTTCTGTGCCGAAACCCACTCCGTGCGCTTGCCGGATGCCGGTGCCTGGAAACCAAGACGGTGCCTCCGCGGACGGCAGACAGACAGATGCTTCGCCCGATGCCGCAGTCACTCACGCAAATTGACTAGTGGAGATATATGGTGTTTGATGACAATATCTCACAGCAGCTAATGGGTGATGCAACCGAATCATGAGTAGAACCGAACTGGAGATTGAGATTATACATACAGGTGTAATCGATGACAAACTGAAATCTGAGTGAGAGATGGAAGACCAGAACTGACAGAGTGTGATCGCGGATGGACAGGTATCAGAATGGCCATAGTTTCCATTGGAGTGTTGCAAAGTCAGCAAAGCAACATACATTCTTTATTAGCGATACATATATGTAAAACAGTAGTTAGATGAACCCCGCCTTTCACAAGGCTAGAACATTGACCTTGAAGTAACATCCATCTGTTCAGGGAAGCGTGCGGTACAATCAGCATAGTACGAGATAAATCGGTCATTGGGAGTATCTTTTCTTTTAATAAAACAAAAAAATGTTCAATACGGGTACAGAGAAATATGAGCACATCAGTGGCGTTTGAGCACAACAGTGGCTTGAAGAAAGAGTCTGCTTCCTCAGTTGCCATGTTCAACATGGTGCTTGAATCACCATCCACGAGAGCTAAGGTACACAACAAGTCGACCAAGGGTCTCGTCCACTGCCTTGTTCCATACATGTGCCAGTTTAATTGAGCTTCTTCGATTGGGTATTTCACCAGGCTGTGCAACAGGAAAGATTTTGACACTGAGGATAGATTCATCATGAGAAAGAAAGCTGACACATGTGATTTGGAAAGATAAGTAAAACTTTGGAACATAACAGTTTCGATTTGTTGCTACGGCTGGTGGAGTTATTATGAAAGGAAATGGTACTACTTACTGCTCTTATGTCGTTCTGTCCCCATAAAAACATAACACATCCATACTAATATGCTTACCACTGTTCAGCTTTAGATTCTGATACCGTTTCTAGCTATGCTTTCCACTTGAAAGACAGTTTAAATACACATGTTCAATGACCACATAACACTAATTTTCCTACAGAACACCCTCCCTGCCACAGGTGTGATATTTACAGTTCATTTGCTCACAGCTCACCTTACTTTGCTATGAATTTGGCAGTGTATCAAGTTTCATCTTGATATGCAAGAAAACAGATGGGATAACAGTTCTACATGAAGATAAAAAACTGCAACATTTCTTAAAGAAAAAATATATCATATAAGCATGTTGAATTTGATTGCAACGGTTCCTCCTTAGACAAACATGAGATAACCCTTTAATATGTGGGATGAGTCTAAAACTCTGATAAGAGAAAAATGCATGTCATAGCAGTGTTCAAGCGGTAGTTTTGAATTTCCATAACTCTATTGAGGTTTTGTTCTCGATCTCTCCTGAGTCACTGGTTCAGGAACATACAGACATTTTCACAAGCTCCAAGATTTCTGAGGAGAATTTGACATTTTCTAACTTTGAGGTTTCTAGTAATATTAAATCTGTGCCATTATTACCAGATACCGCACTAAATTCTAGTCCCTTTTAGTAAAGCAGCGTCAGAAACATCAATCCAAGCAACACTTAATTCATGAAAAAAAATACAGCCACATTAAGGAGCGAAGGGCTTGAACTTATCAGCCCGGCTTATCAACCATGGTACAGTATTTTTCTCTCACAACAAAACAGCATCAGCCGGCTTACCAGCCAAACAGGTTTGATCAATTTACAAAATCAATAGTCTATAGCATAGACTACTTTTTTTTTATAGAATTTTAGGGCATAGCCCCCCTTCTATTAACCATTGCTAACAGACAATTCAAGAAATTACAGGACCAGCAGATGGGGAAACCACCTGTCCACAGTTTACCAGAGTATACTACCGATGACAAAAGCTAGAACCAGCCACCACCCCTGGCCTCAAACCTACTTCCCAGAACCCATGAACCAGCCTTATGACTAAACAAAATGCATATAGTTTGCAATGTAAAAAGACTACTTTTTTAATTTTTTGTACACTAAAAATGCATATAGTTTGATTAATTGTTGATCAAAAACTTAGGAAGTTAAACCTTTTTCAATCAAAGACGCTGCATAAAATTAAAACAGCCTTCTGTTGGGTTTGCAATGTCTGCCTTACTGAATTACTATTTTTATTGCACTGCAATCAAAAGGCCAAGATGATTCTTCAAGCTACTAGTAAGTGAGTAACAATCTGTAACTACCCAAAAGGAATGGAACCTGCTCAGATTATAGTTTGTCTATTGTCAGGCTAGGGAGAGGCAAAATGGTCACGTCATATAAACACAAAAAATGATCATTTTCTGATGGCCGTTAGAAGTTTGTCGAGCACAATACCTACGGAAAATTAGGCCATGAATCGCCACAATAGTTCAGAAAGCAGACCGCTGCTGGGCTGTAGGTTCGGAGGAAGCGACCAGATGCTGACCTGGTAGACGTAGGGCGACCCGTCGGCTTCAGCGATGGAGCGGTAGATGGCGCGGCGCTGGTGGAGGACGAAGCCGCCCATGGAGATGGATCCCAGGGCGAACCCGAGGAGGCGCTCCTGCGCGCAGATCCGGAGGCCAAGCCACGACGAAACGAACCGAATCAGCCACAGCAATCAAGCATGACCCCGTCGATTTGTGAGTGGTTAGAGGGCCTAAGGTGGGTTACCTGTGCGAGGATGCTGATCATGGCGATGATGGTGATGGAGGTGGCCGCCGGCGGGACGCGAGATTGGGGCGGTAGGCTTTCTTTCCCTTCGTCCTCGTCTACGGTTTCCACGGCGCTTGCCGCTGGGCGATATGCTGCCGGCGGTGACGTGGTTGGTGCTTCCGTAGGCTCGGAGCCTCGGAGAATGACGCTCATGGGCCATTATGGAGGGTTTGTGGGCTGGGCTGAAGTGAAATGGAGTTCTGGTAGAGGTGGCCCAGCTCCTCCTCATCTGATTAATGACTTTAAAAAAAAAAGCTCTCTATCAGTAAGAAAATGAAAATGGTAATATAATATTTGTGCAAATCAAATTAATGGTTGTATGTAATCACCATAGTCATCAGAAAATTAATTCATATAACAAAAATGCTATACCAGCCCAACTCAGTGCATAAACGTATGAAAACAGCATTGGCACAAATGGCCTTCACAATTGCTTATACCCACAAACCACAGATACGATTAAACAATAGCCCCGATTTGTCAGAGGGTACCGTAGAAGGAAGAAGAAACCTAGCGCTGTCGTGCTGAATGATTGGCGGACAGCAACCAATTAAGGTGCTGCCAGTTTGGCATCAACACTAGCCCACGAACACCGAGTATCAGTAACTCTGTATTTACAATTTGGAGTGGACTAGTGGAGTATGAACCCGATCGTAATCAACAAGCTTTGAATTTGAGCTGGACATTAGCGAGCAACGTGTGAGCTAAAGCTAATTCCGAGAATATCATCCCAAAGCCCAGCACGAGCTTATATGTTCCTCCGCTATTTACAAGTCCCATAATGATTATACTACTGCAGGGTGGTACCCAGTCGGCGGTATGTTCTCCAGCCTTGGCATGTTGCTCATGTTCCTCCTTGAGCCCCACTCCTGACAGCACTCAAGAGCTAGACGAAGGGCGGTGCCCAATCCGAGAACTATAAGAACGCCTGCGAACATCACAGGGGTCAGGTTATTCAATGAACAATATTCACGATGCAAAGTGTCTTGCAAGTGAATCAATGCAAAAATAGTAGAACCAAAAGTATGAAGCATAAAAAACATTAACCTTCCTGAGGCCACGTAATCTAACAAAATTTCCAACTTTCAGTGAGTTTGATGCTGATACATACATAATCACTACCCATACAATCTCAAAGAAAAATAGAAATGGCTGTTTCACTAGTCCGCTATTCTAGTGTTTTACGTATTGGCTTTATTTATTTAAATCATCTGGGAATTCAGAAGTTTTGAGTTGCTTGTCTACCACTGAAAACCAGTAGATTTCATGTGATCCTAAAACTAAGCCCAAGACTCCAAGACGAGGACCGTCACAAAATACAATTACTAAGTCGACGATTTTGTGACACGATGATAATATAAAATGAAATGACACTAGGAAACAGTATTCGGAAGAACATCAGATGAAACTGAATTTCAGTCCACTGACTTGTACTTTTTCTTTACATGAAAAGTATGTAGTTCCAAACTCCTATTTGTCAATCTAATAATGTTAGGTTGTCCATTTTGCTTATGCAAGAGGAGTGTAGTCAATCATCTATTACCAAAGAATAAACTGTATAAGGTTAGGTAAGATGAAGTTAATCCATGTCCTGCCTTCCTTTGTCTTTTTTTTATTTAACAAAAGGTTAAAAAAATAGAACTGTTGGTAGAAGAAAACATTATTCCATACCAATTATTATATTGACAGGGAGCGCAGAAACACCAAGAGAAACTGATATCAGCACATCCAATAAGAGACCACCAATCAGAATTGCAAATGCAACCCAAAGTGGGCTAAACCATCCCTAGACACAGAAAGAGAAACAAAATAAAATATGAAGCATGATGAAAAATACAGGTTCAACAAAAAAGAAAACTTGCACATGGTTACATGATCAATAAATCATTTTTCAATATATAGAGTCAGGTTAGTGCATTTGTTTCTTATTTATCATATCCAGTGATAAAAATACCCTTTCACGTCCTCCTCGTCCCCTTCCATAAGTCGAATCAACCCTCCAAACCCAATAACTTGTCTGTTGAATGAAAACAAGTAAATTTCACAAGTAGAAAGAGGAATTCGACTTGTACTTTTATGAGTTTATCAATATTGTGCCTCCTCGAATTTCAGGATGGCCTTCATTTATGTAATGGTGGAACAGAAGTCTTCCAGAACAAAGCCAATTGAAGTTTTTTATATTTAATGAGGTGTTCTTAAAACTACAAATAGATACAAACTGACAGCAGGTAGTTTAAATTGGCTAAACATAAAGATAGACCAGTTTCTTAGTTAGAGCATAAATGATAATGGATATACATATGAACTAGGAAGCATACATTCTCCAAACGATCCAATACATATTGAAAGATATAAAGTACAAAATAGTAAACATACACTTGCTTGTGTCTCTGGAGGGGGGATATTAACAGCAACCTGCCTGTATAGTAAGGAAAATTAGTATGGCAAAGTAATTCAAAGCAACAGTCAAGAACCATCTATGTAGAACACTCACTGGCATATCTCACACTTGTTTGAACCTCTAGTACGAAACCAAACATCAATGCATGTACGATGTGCTTTGGCAAGATCACCACGACATCTGCACCCAA
This sequence comes from Bothriochloa decipiens, assembly GCA_023333625.1. NCBI lineage: Eukaryota > Viridiplantae > Streptophyta > Magnoliopsida > Poales > Poaceae > Bothriochloa > Bothriochloa decipiens. The sequence continues at coordinate 43,425,814 of CM041628.1, read as the reverse complement.
GGTCAACCAGAGGTTCTTCTGTCTTCTGTTGACAAACTCTGCAGAAGTTAAAAAAAAAGTATTCATCCTCCAGAAAAAAAAAAAGGTAACAAGTGGCAAGAGTAAGTAATACATAAAAAACTGAGGGTAAAGAAAATGCCAGTATGTAGTGAAGGGCCTCTAGATGTGTGTTTTCATGACTGGACCTAATTATGGGATGGCATTGCGATGTCTAACAGTAAAAAAAATGTATTTCTGTTAAGAGAAATGGTGTCTTTATTAACTTAAAACTGTACCATCAAGGTCAATGAATTCTACATTGTTCCTTCCAGACAAGGATAACCACTTGGTCCCCAGGTATCTTAAGTGGGTGGGACCTGATCTTATTAAGAGTATGAGTGTTACTCCTGTCAAACAAATGACCAATATTTGAAAATTAAGCTCCTAAAGATAACTGTTCAGATTAGTAGATCATAAGAAACTAGAATATCCATTAATCCAAAACAAAGTGCTCCCTTCAATATTTAAAAATGTCAACGAGCCAGGAGAAAACAGATTGGATGTATTAGTACTTGCATTGGGTAACGAGTACATCAAAAAGATCAACACAAGAACATCAATAAATGGTACATCAATGGTGCAGTCCATGCTCACAGCCCATTTGTGGTGCACGAAATGCTCTGCCAGAAGTTGATTATCACTTTCCAGCATGCTTTATCATATTGTTTTTCACCTGCAGCCTCCTAGCTGCCAGTTAGCATTTCATAGCCAAGTAGTAAATACCATATATATTCATTGAATTATTGAATCTATGAAGTTCTAATCTATAATAATCCTACACGCAAAAGATCATGCCATCAGCAAACTTGAGGACGAAGTTGCTGTAAGCTTAAATCATTCTGAATATACTTTGCTTCTACATTTCAAGATCAACTCAACTGCATTGGGAAGCCTAACCTACCTTCTCATCAATGTCTACATACCTTCGAGACCCTTAAGATATCATAATTACAAGGCAGGAATGCTTTGTAGTCCCATTTGCACTCCATGACAGCCTAACAAACACTAATATATGGGCTCTAAATCACAAGCACAGGCAAAGTCAATGCTAACAAAGATGCAGATAAACTGACAATGAAAATGTTCTCAAACTTATTGTTCGCATGTTATATGTGATGAACAACGTTCACCCAACTGCATGAAAGAAACCATCCACTGGTGTAATCACAGACAGAAAAAGGCAGCTAGGATAATCGGTCCAGTTGACCATGTGCTAGGGCGATTCCAAGAAATGAATCACTACATCCTAAAAGCAAGTACGTTCATATACCTACAATCACTTCAATGCATGAACAACCATCGCCCCAAGATAGGGATCACCAAAAACTATCACAGGTAATTCATGGATGGATAAAAACATGCAACAGCTAAACCTAACTAGGTAGCCATATGAGATTGGAACACTCTCAAGCACAACACACTCTCGTCCCCGTCCCAATTTGCAATTCACTAAAACGGCCTAAGCTTGCGTACAGGAAACCCACGCTGAGTCGCTGACTGGTTACCTGCATTGCTCATAGTCATCGAAGCTGTCGGACCTTGCCAGCTCAGCCTCTTTCGCAGCCGCCGAAGCGGTCAAGGAAACTGAGGTGGCCGTGGCCTTGCCGTCACCGGCCTGCGGGGAGCACGCCGGTGAGCCACCCTTTGCATCGGGCATCTGAACCTCCTCCCCTGGCCGCGAGATCACGATGGTGACCACTGGTACCAGCGCATTGGCCTGCGCCAGCACCACCTGCTGTGGCGCCAGTGATGGAGCTTGTAGCAGAGGCCGCTCACGGTCTGACAGCTCTGGGATCGTCCCCGGGTCAAGGCCCGTGCTGGAGTCCAATCCGTCCACACCGCTCGACATGGGTGGCCTGCCAGGTCCTGGCACCTCCTCCTCCTTTGCAGCTCTAAACAGATTGGAAGTGTTATTACTTGCATTAAGTATATCAAAAAGATCAGCATAAGAATATCAATACATGGTAAATCAATGGTGCAGTCCATGCCCACAGCCAATTTGTGGTACACGAAATGCTCAGCCAGTGATTATCACTCTCCAGCAGTTTCCTCATATTGTTTTCCACCTGCAGCCTCCTAGCTGCCAGTTAGCCTTTCATAGCCAAGAAGTAAATACTATATATATTCATCAAATTATTGAATCTATGAAGTCCTAATCTATAATAATTCCACACGCAAAAGATCCTGCCATCAGCACACTTGAGCCCAAAGTTGTTGTAAGCTTAAATCATTCCGAATATCCTTTGCTTCTAGATCCAAGGTCAACCCACCTACATTGGGAAGCATAACCTACCTTCTCATCAATGCCTAAATACCTTCAAGACCGTAAGATATCATAATACATAATTACCAGGAATGCTTTGTAGTCCCATTTCCACTCCATGACAGCCTAACTACACTAATATATAGGCTCTAAATAACTACAGGCAAAGTCAATGCTAACAAGATGCAAATAAATTGACAATGAACATGTTCACCCAATTGCCGGAAAAGAATCCATTGGTGTAATCGCAGACAGAAAGAGGCAACTAGGATAGTCCGTCCAGTTGACATGATCCATGTGCTAGGGCGACTCCAAGAAATCGATCACTACATCATAAAACAAAGTTCGTTCATACACCGACAATCACTTCACCCACTGCATGAGCAAACAACGCCCCAAGACAGGGATCGCCCCAAAGCTATTGCAGGTAATTCATGGATGGATAAAGTGCGCAACCGCAAAACCTAACTAGGTAGCCATACGAAATTGGGACACTCCCAGGCAGAACACACCTCGTCCCCGTCCCAATTCGCAATTTCACTAAAATGGCCTGAGCTACCGCACAGGGAAACCCACACTGACTGAATACCTGCATTGCTCGTAGTCGTCGATGCTGTCAGCCCTTGTTAGCTCGGCCTCCTTCGAAGCCGCCGAAGCCGTCAGCGAAGCCGAGGTGGCCGTAGCCTTGCCGACACCGGTCTGCGGGGAGGCACCCTTTGCATCGGGGGCCTGAACTTCCTCCCCAGGACGCGAGATCACGATGGTGACCGCTGGCACCGTTGCATCGGCCTGCAACCCCACCGCCTCCTCCTGCGGCGCCGGCGGCGACGGAGCCTGCAGCAGAGGCGGCTCACGGTCCGGCAGCTCCGGGATCGTCCCCGGGCCAAGGCCTGTGCTGGGATCCGATCCGTCCGCGCCGCTCGACATGGGCGACCCGGCGGATCCCGCCACTTCCTCTTCCCCCTTTTCGGCTCTCCGTCGACCACCTCGCGCGGGCGTGAGGGGTTCGTTCCACTTTCTGGTGTTGGAGGGCGGGGCACCTACTCCTGCTGCTACTGGCTGCTCGGTCTCGCCCTCTGGCGACGGCGAGGGTCGCCAGAGGGGAAGGAGGCGCCGGGGCGGTGGAGGGGCCTACGCCGACGGGGAGATCAGATGGGGACGGGTGGGATGGGCCGCTGCCGTGGAGATTGGGGATAAGGACGAGGGCTTTGCGGGGAAGCTCGATCGCTGATCGGTGGGGCTTTAGCACTGTGGGACCCTTATCTCAGTGGTATCGAGTCGTAATCGAACGAGTATGGAAAGTTTGCCGTTATAATATCCGCGTCTGGAGAGACGAGAGAATGCGGACCTGTGTCTCTCTGGTGTGGTGAGTGTGCCACTGAAAGTGGATGCAGTTGAGGACGGCCGAGTATTTTAAACAGAAACGGCTCACGAAAAATATTTTAATTTTATTTTTAATTTCTCTTATAATATACTAGTCTTTTCTAAATTATATTTTATTTAATTTTTTTGACCTTAAGATGGGTGACTCGTCTTATTCAAAAATTTATTCAAAATATTATTTTTTATTATAGTTTACTTTACTGATAAAAAGATTTTTAAGAATAACTTAAATTTGGCTATATTTGCTCATATTTTTTTTAAAAATACGAGTGATCAAACTTAAGGTTAAGAAAGTCAAATGAAATACAATTAAAAATTTGAAACTTTTATCAAACTATTTAACTCTAACCAAATTTATGCAAAAGAACATTAAAATTTATGTTAATAATAAATAAGTACTGATCACATGAAAAATACTTTCATAGTATCTATCTTGTGCCACAAACACTAATTTTGTCATATAAATGTGCTCAATTTTAATATAGTTTGACTAGGGATAAAACTAAAACACCAGAAAAATTGAGACGAGGGTATAAAGAACTAGTATCATGTCAAAGACACTTCGATACAGATTTTATATCCTTAATTTGTAGATAATTTATAATTGTTGGTCGAAGTTTATAAAATTTGATTGACTTGTTAGTACACAAAATAGGATTATCATTTCTCAAAAGAGGGAGTATCATTGTATAATTAGATGCATGATATTACTACAAGAGCACGCTAGAAACCTCATTTACAAACTCCTCCATACAAAGTGCAGTTTTGTTTTGTGTCGGGCAGCAATAAATTTCCTCGGTCCTGCAACTGTAATCTTTTCTCTCCAGCGTCTTTTTCATATGTTCTGTCTGATTTTGCTCCACCCAACAACGTGGTGAGGGGGGGTTAAAAAAACAACGTGGTGAGGATGGGCTGACAGGTGACAGGCGCGCGGGGGTCGAACACAGTCGCGAGCCGTGGCAGCGGCATCGACATATGGCGCCAATCGTGCGGAGGTGTGGTGCACGGGCCGGTGCCAGTGGCCGTCGGTCGCGAGCAGGACCACACCGCCGACGTCCTCTTCCGCCTATGACATGCGGGTGACTTCTACGGAAAAAGCCAGAAGCTAGAACCCAAAAAAAAAAGAACTTAGGTTGAATTGGCTTTGAAAACATAAAACAGTGATTTATTAAAAAATAAATTAAAAGCTGAAAAGCTTAGTTTTTAGTTTCCGGTGCATTGGAAAACTGGAAAACTAAAAAATATTAAAAACAATAGCAAAAAAACACAACAACTAAAAAAATAGGAAACCAACTTTTGAGAAAAGCTTAAAAGTTGCATATCGGAGAACATTGCCCTCATGAATTTGATTATTTTTTAATTAGCTCAAGAATTTGATCATTGACACTTTGCACCTTCGCCTCTGTGAGCCGCTACTTCACACTTTGCATCTAATCACCTCCATGAGAAACTAGTGGCACACACAAGTGGTCGGCGGCGGTTGTAGAATGAACGCGGGGACGTAAGCTATGGTGAGCCCATGGGAGAAAGAATCTCCCTAATGTGATTTGGGTGGTTTCTTTATTGTATGATTGTTTTTACAAAGACATGTTTATTCGTCTTTGAAAACAAACTATTGCAGTAGTTTTACATGATTTTTCAAAAAAATAAGCATGTTGGAGCTTCAACTTTATACATGCTTTGTCTAGGAAAAATCAATTCTAGCACAGTACCAAGTTAAAGTATTTTGAGTTTGTCTAATTATATGTAAAAGATATCAATATTCTACCTATATATTTGGTCACACTTTACATAACATCGATTAGACGTATTGAATTGTCCCGAAATACCATGTTGCTAGCTCTAGAAAGTACTGTTTGGGGCATTGGAATTTACGTGCATGACCGGCCAGTAGGTATCGGACTATAATAGCTGATGACGCACACTTTGACAAATTGAAAGATTATTGTTGTAAGTAACTATCGTGGCTTTGGCTTATGTATAGATCCAAGCACACTTGTACGGTTGTACCTAATAGGATGCGTATTAAACTTTTGGATATATATATATATATATATATATATTATACTGTGTGGTATCGGCAAATACTGTATGGTATCCAGACTGAAGGGTATCAGAGCCATATTTAGAGCCATGCAAAGCTATACATAGTGAATATGAATAAAAAATTCAGAGTGTCGCAATCGGTCAACAGTGATCGTCATCCTCCTGATGACCATGTAACGGCGGCAGGCCGCCATCCTGCAATAGTAATACCATATAATTGAAGTCTTCACGGCGAAGGACTCTCAGAAGATAAACACGAAGGACGATGAGTCATTCACGAAGGACAGCAAGATAAGCGTGAAGAAGGTTGAAGACTTATCTGCGAAGGACGCCAAGCGATAAGCGTGATGGACGCTCCAGAAGCCTCCTTCAGCTCTATAAAAGAAGAAGCTGGACATCCGCATTAGGGAGAGGCTCGGAGGCATCGAATCCACTCCCACATCACATCGGCAACAGAAAACACACACACACACACACACACATATATATATATATATATATATATATATATATATATATATATATATATATGCAAGTCGATTGACTACGTTTCTTTGTCAAAGCGTGCATGCCAATGGGGCCGATCGCTAAGGCCGATCGAGCTTGCGTACCAAGTTTAAGCAATCGAAAACAATTACCACTTTCTTGAAGTGTTGATCACAAAGCCAAAGCATCAGCCATTTCTGGTCTAGAGACTCTGCAAATTACTTGGTTTGTTGCAGCCAATAAGAAACTTCCACTGTGATCTCGTAGGTATCACATATCCAGCTCCCATTATTCTGTCTAATTCACTAAAAACAACGTACATCATCATCAACATTAGCCATAACGCAATCTTCCGTCGGTGCGTAGTTGCTTACGTGCATGACCGTAGACATCGGACTCCAGCTGACGCACACTAATTTGACAGATCATTGTTAATTGTTTGTGGGCTATCGTGGCGTTGGCATATATTCTCTCCGTTCCTTTTTAATTGTCGTTTACGTTTTTAAAGAAATAATTATTGACAATTATATATAAAAAATATTAATATTTATATTACATAATTAGTATCATTAGAAAGATCTTTGAATTTAGTTTTTTAACAAATTTATTTAGAGATACAAATATTACACATATTTTCTATAAATCAAGTTAAACTTATGGTACGTACATCAACGATGACAATTAAATAGAGACGGAGAGAGCACATAGATCAAGCACTTGTACGGATGTAACAAGCACTTATACGGATGTACCAAATAAGATGCGTATGTAACTTTTGTCTATTGTTATGTCATAGATGGGAAAACACGTCATATGCAAGTCGATTTCTACATTTCTTCGTGCATACCAATAATGGGGATCCAAAACCGAAATGCCAGCTAACCATCGCAAAAACCGATCGATCCAAACCAAGGATAAGATGTTTGATTGTTTGTTCCTTTAGCTACCTGTATATCTCGTTTCAATCCATCGTGTGCGTTCCCGTACGTGGAAATATTTTAGGAGAGACATGGTAGTACCGTGTTGAAGAGAGAATCATTTACGATTTTTCAAATCGTTGTTGTATGTATATTGAATTTCTTGGAAGTTGCCGAGTGCTTGCCTATTCTTGTTGGAAGCACGCCCCTAGTCATCCAAGGTTATCCAAGTTCCGGCTTGGGAAATATATATATATATATATCTCTATCATATTCAGGTGAGGTCTAAACATAATCATCAAGACTTGAGTTATAATTTACCGAGTGGCGTATCATTGGTCGCAATGATGCCAATGGCGCCGACAGTTAAGACCCGCATACGTACTAGCATGCTGACATAAGTATCATGTCATCGCTTCATCAACATATATGTCACACCGTATAGGTAAATCAACTCAAATTTGTGGATTTGGATCTCACAAGATACTATTAGTAAATTTATACATGCTGATGTATATATATCTTAAGATTTTTAGAGAACTAGATGGCATCCTGAGCCAAGTTTAGGTTCTAAGAAGACGAGCCCGTTCCGGACATTGAGGAGAAATTCAATGTCGCATTTCGAGGAGACATGTCGGAGAGCAAGCAGCGGTGCTTGCAAATTCTCCTCAACGGCCGGTTCAATGTGACGGCCATGGCTTTGAACCTGGAGGGCTTGGAGGCCTAGTGGGCCTGATTAGAAGTTTGGACTCCATTTCATAGCATTAGTTTAAATCATGTAATCGTTCTCGTATTGGTTGATGGGCATAAATTTGGTAACCAGGGTGTTGCTAGGCCTGCATTTGTGTAACAAAAGTATTTCTGCTTAATAAAATACGTGCTTAGACATGGTCTAAAAAAAACAACTAGCAGTACATTTTACATTTATTGGAACCTGACCAGCCATCAACAGAGCAACTACGTAGTACGTACAAGGGGAAGGTGGAAAGGTTCGGTAGACGAACAATATATTGTAGGTCCACGCGAACGCAGGCCAACATGCCTTCTTTCTTCTGGTACGCAGCAATTGCATTCGTGGAAAGGAATTAAATGATGTCGTGCGTGGAATGGAAAATGGCTCATAAGCCATCTGGATACATTGAAATACAAAAGTTGAATGAAATTATCGAATAGATGACATTATTTGTAGATCGTCTCTTCTCTTATGCATCCTGACTGTTACACATATTCATAGTAAACTACACTTTACACGATATGAAGAAAATAAATGCCCAAACTTTATGGCTGAACAATGTTTTTCTCCCTTAATTATCGCTCAAGATTTAACTTCATCTCTGAATTTTTCAAATAGTTGTTTATGTCGTTTAACTTTATATTCTCAAAAATTATTTAATTTTATCCATGAACTATTAAATGTTTCTTTTGAATCCTCAAACTTTTCTTTTCGATACATGACTTCATTCCTCATCCTACATGATACGCCATCCTGTCACACCTCGTCCACTTCGGTACCACTATCGACTAGAGATGCAGAAATGTGAATTCTACTTGATATATACTGCATTTGCTTTTTAATAAGTTGGTTTAATTAATTTTTCAAATTTATAAATTTTTCTAATGTTGGTAATAAATCATATACTATACCAAATAAAACCCTACCAATTGAGTTAATGATATTATTTAGATGTGTTGTAGATGTATCTGTATTTTTCTACAAGCTTATATCTGTTAAAGTTAGAATAATTTAACTTAACTATATGAATATGAAACTAAAATGATTTGTGTTTTGAGATGTAGAGTAATGATCAATGTTGTAAAAAGAGTACGTGTTAGATATAGGCATTCAGGGCTCTAGTACTATATCTAGCCTTGTGTACTTTTTAACATGTTTAAAATGGTGTTTTTTCTTACAACAGTTTACAATGATTATTAAGTGCCTAATAAACTGTTAGCACTAATAAATGAGGTTTTTTTTCGTCAAGCACCGAGCAGAGAGATACTAATAAACACAAATGATTTTCAATTTTTTGTTCGTCAAGCACCGCAGAGAGATACTAATAAACACAAATGATTTTCAAAACAAGACAACAAAATATCATTAGCTAGTTTATTGGCGTTTTTCTCTCACAATAAAATAGCCACAGAAAGTCAGAAACCATCAAAGCTGAAATATCGCACCAATGACAAGGAATTGCAGAGCTAGCTAGGAAACGTCGTAAGTCGTCTTGTACCATCATGGAGGCCTAGCTAGTTGACAATTGGTTCATCCCTCTGGTCGTCGGAGCCTCTCATGCACGTACATCCGATCCGAAGGAGTATATAAATACATCCCGCCCTGCTTCCAGTAACTCACAACAATACAGCTAACTTCTTGCTTCGTGCACCTCGATCGAACCAGTAATCGGTTCTGTGCTTCCAAATCCACCAGAGATCCAGCAGACAGCCGAGAAACAACAACGACAACATGGGGTTCGTTTACCGGATCGCGAGCCCGTCGGAGTACCTGGCGATCACGGGGTACGGCATCGCCGACGTGAAGCTGGCGAAGAAGGCGTGGATCGCGCCGGGGCAGCGCTGCACGCGCTTCGACATCTCTCCGGTCAACTACACGTTCGAGGTGCAGGCCATGAGCGCCGAGAAGCTCCCCTTCATCCTGCCAGCCGTCTTCACCATCGGCCCCCGCGCCGACGACGACGAGTGCCTCCTCCGCTACGCCAAGCTCATCTCCCCGCACGACAAGCTGTCGCACCACGTGAACGAGCTGGTGAAGGGCGTGATCGAGGGCGAGACCCGCGTGCTTGCGGCGTCCATGACCATGGAGGAGATCTTCCGGGGCACCAAGTCGTTCAAGCAGGCCGTGTTCGAGAACGTGCAGCTGGAGCTCAACCAGTTCGGCCTCATCATCTACAACGCCAACGTGAAGCAGCTGGTGGACGTCCCCGGCCATGAGTACTTCTCCTACCTGGGCCAGAAGACGCAGCAGGAGGCCGTGAATCAGGCCAAGGTGGACGTCGCCGAGGCGAGGATGAAGGGCGAGGTCGGTGCCAAGGAGAGGGAGGGGACAACGAGGCAGAACGCGGCAAAGGTGGACGCCGAGACCAAGGTGTACACGGTGAAGCGGCAGGGCGAGGGGGCCAAAGAGGAGGCCAGGGTTAAGGCCGAGGTCAAGGTGTTCGAGAACGAGAGGGAGGCGGAGGTGGCGGCGGCCAACTCGGAGCTCGCCATGAAGAAGGCCGGCTGGACGCAGCAGGCACGGGTGGCTGAGGTCGAGGCGGCCAAGGCGGTCGCCATCAGGGACGCCGAGCTGCAGGTGGAGGTGGAGCGCCGGAACGCGGCTAGGCAGACGGAGAAGCTGAAGGCCGAGCACCTCAGCAAGGCCGTCGTTGACTACGAGATGAAGGTACGTGCGCACGTAGGCGCATATGCTGACGGCGACGCTGACATATTATACAGTATGTATGTACACGGTATTGACATACATACATGTATTTACTATTGATTGAACATGGAAATTGTCGTGTTTTCTCTCTTTGCCTCTCTGGACAGCCCATAAATTTTGCTAAAAAGAATCTGATCCTTATTTCAGAATATTATTACTCCTCGCTAAATTAATTCCTAGAGCTGTCTGCAATTAGATATTTTTTATGTCTGACCACATATACAACAGATTCTAAATATATTTTATGATGCATTCTATTGATACTAATCTGGTGTTATAACTCTTTTGTTTTTTCTATAAATACAGTTAAACTTCAAAAAAGTTGACTTAACACAAACTAAGAATTGATTATTCAAGGGCAAAGATAATAGTCATTTATAGTGGATAAAAACATAGCAATATCTATTGGCCCATGTATTTATTAAACCATCAATATATGTTTTAGTGGATAATTTCATAAAACTAATTTGTTAGTGTATTTTTATAACTAGTTAAAGTTAACAAGTTATTTAGTATAAAATTAATGTGAAATATGTTTTAGAACAGATTAAGAAGAAATGTATATAAGAAAATACATATTGGGCTTTTTCATAGCGGCCAAGTGTTACTTACTTGGTGAAAACAAGCTCAAAAGTCAAATCATTTAAAATATAGAAGTCTACTAAACCATATAAAACAGATGGCATACTAAAACAAATTCATATCATGTAAAAATAATTTACAAAACTATATTTTGTTCAATAGACATTCATGATACATCAGGCATCAGGATGAATGAAGAAACATAGGTCACATAAATATATGATGAAAATAATAACCAATTGATGTCAAATGACACGATACTTCAAACAAAGGTGCCAACCTCTATATATGATGCCTCTATTCATATATCACAATAATTTTGTAAGAAGTCCATGGTGTTTAATCCAATGGCATCTGCAACATAACACCATGGTAACATGTTCCCTTCAATTCAGCCACATTGAATATTATTTTTGTTACACTAACTTGACATATTTTTAATACATGAAATTCCTAAGACAAATGGATGTGATTTTGCCTAAGCCCTAAGTATACATTGTTCATCACTAAAAACAAATATGTTCACTAACTATATCAAATTTATAGTACATAAACAATTTGATAAAAACTAGCATTAGACCAATACATCAACAAATATGCATCAAATACCACTACAACAAAGCTTGAACAAACCATAAATTTAATGAAAACAACTTATATTTATGGTCTTGACAATAAAAAATCTAACAAAACTATGATATGTGCGGAATATTATGGAAATGCATATTGTATAATAAATCAAGCATGACCGGTTCTAGTTGCAATGATCATCTAATCATATTTATATTTCATAGTATCAAACTTATTAATAAATTACAAACAAAGTAAATTAACCATTTCTCACTTGAAAACATAGGATAAAAATGGATTAGAAGTGCAAATGTATGCTTAGATAAGACATCAGAGCTATGACAAAGCAACTCATATATTCAATTTTAAACTAATAAAGGAACAAACTACACTTAAATCCGAAGGAGTTTAGTTTAATGTATATAAATTTAGTGAAAGAAATACTCATTAGTTACTATTGAATACATAAATATTAGAAGGAAGTGACTAAAAAGATGCACTAACTTCTAGAAATGTGGCCTATAAGACCCAAGTTAGTTAACTAAAAATTTACGATAAAAAAGTTACATACACATATAAACTATAATTCAACAATTTGTAAACTTGATTATGGCGTATGTGAACTAAAAATAAAATAAATCACCACAACAATTAAAATCCTTTCTAATTCGCACAAACTTTAAGTTTAGATATATACTAACAACAAACCTTATAACATACTTTAATAAGAATGGAAATTTTTAGTAAAAACAAATAATAATTTAGTCTATCACATAAAACTAAATACACTAAAAACAATAAAAATCATAATTACAAGCATTAATCATATGACAAGATCAAATCCGTAATCAACTAGCACCAAGCAAAAGATCCTTTGAAAAATCATAGGCAAACCCTTAAATATATAGAGAGGGAAATGGAGAAGGAGAGAGGATATGATGGTCAAGGGCAACTCCATACTATTATTCTAGGGAGAGTGAAGATAGAGAAATAATAATCGAGGATGAGAGAGCGCAGACCATAGGACAAAAACAAAATGCAACCTCATGATGGCAAAATTCAAAATATGGCAACACAACACGTACACATATAATAAAGCATATGCAATGTCATAAGACCCCTTTTTTTCTTGTAGAAATCACGAGAGAGATAAATGGCAATCCTTTTTTTAAAAGTCTATAGATTTTGTACTACTTCTATTCTATTCTGAAAAAAGAGTGTATTTCTATTTTTTCTAGGGTCAAACTATCTTAAATGTGATTTTTTAGAAAACTTTGTTTCATTGCTTAATTATATTGATCCATTATAGCAAAAAAATTGCAGACAACGTTGCAAGAAGCTAGGAGGGCTAGGTTTGTAAAAAATTGTATCAATACTTATGATAGAAATTAAATATAATTAGATTTGACATCAAATATATGCTACTATATTATTAGATCAACTCTAGGATAATTTGACTTAGAACAAAATTAGAAGTGTATGTTCTTTTCAAGGATCGAAGCACAGTATAGGTTCTAAAAACACGGAAGTACGTAAAGTCGATCTCACAAGGCATGTATATTTCTGCGTATATACGTATTATGTCCATAATATAATATGTGTAGGTGCAACAAGCAAATTGGGAGCTGTACAACCGGCAGAAGGCCGCGGAGGCGCGGCTGTTCGAGCAGGAGAAGGAGGCGGAGGCCCGACGGGCGTCCGCCGAGGCGGCCTTCTTCGCGCGGCAGCGGGAGGCCGAGGCGGAGCTATACGCGAAGCAGAAGGAGGCCGAGGGGCTGGCGGCCATGGGCCAGGCCCAGAGCGCGTACCTCTCCGCCATGCTGGGCGCGCTGGGCGGCAGCTACGGCGCGCTGCGGGACTACCTCATGATCACCTCAGGCGTGTACCAGGAGATGGCCCGCATCAACGCCGACGCCATCAAGGGGCTCGAGCCCAAGATCAGCGTGTGGAGCGGTGGCGTCGGCGGCGGAGAGGCCGGTGATGCTAACGGCGGCGGCGGCGGCGCGATGAAGGAGATGGCCGGTGTGTATAGGATGCTGCCGCCGCTGCTGACCACGGTGCACGAGCAGACCGGGATGCTGCCACCTGCGTGGATGGGCACTCTGACGGACCGCCAGTCGACGTCTAACTGAATGTGGAAGCTTTGAGTTTGCCGGACGACGACTTCAATTCGCTAAATGTATATTTTTGATCATTATCCGTTTGTGTGAAGTTTAATTCGATGTGCTGTTTCGGAATCAGAGACCTTGCCTCGTGTCATTAAGTTAAACTATACTATGTGTAATGTGTGCTTGATACATTTGCTTGTACAAGATGTATTTTAAGTGTGCATCGACATTTGTATGTCAAAATAAAATCATTGATAACGTGGTCCATGTAATTGTACCAATTGTTAGGAAGTAGGAAGTGCACTTTCTAAGTTAAGTAGAAGTTCATATACGACCACACACAATAAGAACCTTACAGAAACAGAAGGTCTCACGACTGACCATATGGACATGTTCATCACAGAAAACATGAATATGGCTCCTTTGTTATACAAGGAATTTTACAGGAATCGGTTTATTCTTATAAGAAAAACATAGGAAATCGAAAAAAAATCATGGCGTAACATAAAAAAGCATAAGTGATGGAAGATTTAATTTCGAATGAAGTTCCATCAAAAGAAATATAACTAATCAAGTTATCCTCACTTTAGTATTTTGAATTGGTAGTTGAACATCTTTATGTGATATTTTATTTTTCTAATGAACTGACAGGAATGTGGTTCCCTGCATAAAAGACCAACACTACGGTGGCCCAATTGATGGATCAGGCTCTGGTCAATTGGTGGATCGGGATCTGGTCAAGCCCCTTGGAGATAAGTTTCTAGGAGAATGTGGCTCATTATATAAGCATCCACACTTCTCCCTCCTTAGAACAGCCTAGCCCAAAGAGGAAAAGAAAAGAGTTTACAAGACATATCTAAAATTGAAAATCTAAGGAACCAAGGTTTTGCAAATCTGAATTTGCAGCAAATTTATACTACCACTTGAATCAGCCAATGAGAATAGGCACCAGGGTAGCACAATTCATGAGTAAAGTCTCTGACATAGGTGACATTCTCAAAGTAATTTCTCTCAAGTTTACAAGAATTGTATGAAGAAAATCATTCTCTTGAGTCCATACGTAGCAAAGACTCAACTCAGTGCGGAGTTAGAGAAAGTCCATTTCCAATCTTGTTTTGACAAGATTAATTAAAAAAACACTCTCCAACAACTCCATATCTGAGCTCCTAATCTCCCAATCTTTTTACACTTGGGAAAATCCCAATCTAGTCATAGAAGGAAAATCTGAATCTAATCTAGAGGTAGAAGGACATGGGGAAGAATAAGAGGTTCTTAATGCAAATATATTGTAAAAGGGATAAAGAAATATAGAAGTGGCTAAGTGATTTGAAAAATTAGGGTTTCTAATGAAAGTTGTCTTCTATCTTTAGAAGCATTAGATGCAACGTTGGTACATTGTTAGGGCTTCCAACTTTTTTAGCTACTTGAAAAACTCATGATTTACCGGTTATTATTTAGAACTATGCAAGCTCTTACCTCTCGTGTCCGGCCACTGCGGTTTACAGTAGATGTACTACGCTACTAGTTAGTGGTTCTCTGGTGGTCGACACACAGCACTCAAACGCAGTTCCATGCGCTACGGGTACACTGCAGGCTTTTTCCACACCAGCTACAGCTAGCAGCTGCTAGCAACTAGGTTACGGCTTACCAGTTCCATGCAAGTGCTTTTCACGTGCCTAGCCTGCCCAATTGCCCGTAGGAGGTTTTTACGGTGCAAGGCCACGGGACAACGGTGAAAAACAGTCAACACAGTGACGACACCCTAGACACCATAGCCCGGATACACTGGCAATACTAGCAAAGTAGCAAGCATCTGTGTGCCCCAGCGAGGCACAGTGACACACAAAGCGCCTCTGCCTGCAGAAACATACTCAGCAACATGTACACCAGCAGGGCAACAAACAAAAGCACACCGCCGCGTGTTGATCACATTTTACTTGGAGCATGAACATAGATTCAGAGAAATAAAATGCAATCCAATTAGTAGCACCACCAGCAGTAATATATAGAAAATTTCACGACCAGCATTAACCGAGTTCACAGAACTTTCATAAACCCGAGTTCACAGAACAAACAGAGGTGCCAGATATAGATGATGCATCCAACTAGTATATGTCACGTCACTTGACAATAACCAAACTTCACGAACTGACTCGAAAATGACCAATCAAGAACATACTTAACCCCTAACCAACCTTGGACGAACGATAACTAAACGACCAATCAAAAGAGACGTTAATTAACAAGATAAAGCCCGGAATGCACTGGAACGAGGCAAGCACCTCTGCCTGCAGAAACACACACACCAGCAGCAAGCCATAGCCAGCAACACCAACATATCAAAAGCACAATGCCAGTTGCAGGCCACAGCACACAAAAGCACAGGGTCGGGTGTTGATCTGTAGAAACAGCACATTTACCTCAACCACAAGCTTAATTGTTTTGCTTGGAACATGGTTTACATGAAACACAGATTCTGAGAAATATAAATATATAATGCAATCCAATTAGTTCCTTCAGCAGGAATGTATAGACACCCTAGGCCCTGATATATATACTGGCTTAGTAGCAAGCATCTGCATCTGTGTGCCCAGGAACGCGGTAGGCTGCCAGCAGAAACCTACTCTACAGAGCAGCAACACAATAGCACAGAGCAGCAACACAACAGCAGCATGCCAGAGCCAGCATCACCAACTCACAAAAAGCAATCCGCCGGCCAAGCAGGCGGCCGCAGAACACACAACCACAAGATTAGTTGTTTTGCTTGGAGTCTGATAAATGCGATGCAATCCAATTAGTAGCACCACCAGCAAGAATATACATAGAAGAGAAAACCGAGTTTTGACAGAATATCACACAAGCAGCATTAACCGAGTTCACAGCACACCCAGATAGGTGCCAGATAGATGATGCATCTTACTGTGTCAAACGTCACTTAACCCTAACCAAACTTCACGAGAACTGACTCGAAACCAACCGATCAAGAACTTAACCGTAACCAACCCTGACGAACGACCAGCAAACGACCAATCAAGAGACGCTAACAAGATAACCAATGCCACGTGGCGCACCTAGCCGATTCAGTTGGCCTCCTCCTTGGGGAGGGCGCCCATCCACGCCGGTGGCAGCATCCCGGTCTGTTCGTGGACGGTGGACAGCGGCAGCGGCAGCATCTTGTAGACACCGGCCACCTGGTGCATCGCGGCGACGCCGCCGCCGCTGGCCCCAGCCCGGCCCCGACGCCATTGCCGCCCGCTCCCGCGCCAGTCCATGTAACACCTCAAGTGTTATTGCATAATTGCATTGCTTAACATGTGCATAAGCATCATGCATCCAAATTTTGCCATTACTTTATGAATGTATTAAAGTGTTTGAATTCTAAATTCAAATTCAAATGTTGAAAACCCTAGTTTTAAAAATATCAAGAATTTGGCTATGGTCCAAAAAGAAAAATGCAATTCAGATTATTTTGAGCAACTTTCATATTGGAAAATTTTTAAGTTTCAATATGAAATTTGGAGCAATTGAAAAAGGAGAAAAATCCCCTTTACTGCTACAGTACCCGACACCTGCCCTTTTCTTCTTCGCCGGCGTCTGCCGTGGCCATCGCAGTCCTTCTCGCGCTCGATCGCGCGACCCGCCGCGTGGTCAACATCGAGAAGCTCCAGCCACCTCACCACGCCAACTAGAGCAGAGGCCGGCCACTCCATCTTCTCTTCTTCCTCTTTTTCTCTCCCTCCGTTGCCACCGGCCGCCAACACGTCGCCCCGAAATTCGCCCACACTACGCGACCATTTTCCAATTCACCTCGCCCCTAGCTTCGCCACAACCTGCTCTTCCTCCCCGACCCCGCCGTGCCTTGTGCCATCGCAAGGTGAGCCCCCTAGCCACACCGTCGCCATGGCCGCCATGGCCGCAAGTTCGGCCTCGCATGGCCAACTCCTTCCTGTCTCCATTTTCTTCCTTTCTTTAGTGCTTTGTAGTCGCCCGGCCATATAGCATCTAGGACCGAAGCTCTTGTTGGCTTTAGTGTTTCGATGTCACCGGAACGCCGTTTGCCGTCGTGTGCTCAGTGCACCGCCGCCGCCGTGTACGTGGCCACGACTTCCCACCATGGCACTGAGCTTCATCTTCGTAGCCCTAGACCCGCCCGAACACCCTGGTGCCCGTGCGCACGCGCTCCGGCCGAATTTGGCCAGAAACCGGCGAGTTCCGCCGTCGGCCGAGCGTCATCGCGTCGTGCTCTGCTCGGGAGCCGACCAGGGGCATCATTTGGTAAATAGGAATAAGTCCAGGGGTCTGAGTGTAAAGTATGTGACTCATGTAAATAGTGCCAAATAGTGGATAGGACTTGTTTGTAATTTCTTTAAAACATAAGTCCTTATTTGCAAAAATGCCAGGCCGCACCTGTCCAGGCCGCGCTGGGCCGGCCTGCCTCGCCTCTGGGCCGCTCGTGCACGCGCTGCTGCCGCCGCGTTGGGCCGGCCTGCCCCGCCGCTGGGCCACTTGCTAGCGCTGGGCCACGCGCACGCACCGCGCCGCGGGCCAAGTCTGGCCAAACCGGCCGAATTCGGCCCAAGTGCCTTTTTTTTCTTTTTCTAAAAAGTTTTATTCTTTTCTAATTTGGTGAATAGTGCTGGTATTTGTTTAATTCATAGAAAAATAAATAGAGCTCCAAAAATTATAAAAATTTTTGGTAGCCTCCTTATCATGCCTTGAATCTAGAAAAATTTGAAATACCAAATTTGAATACTTTTTGCATGAGATAAAAATTTGCTCTTTTAATTAATAAATGTTTGCTCCATGATTTTTGTAGGTTAGAATAAATATCCAATAATCATGAAACTTCTTGTGTAACTGTTTTATGCTTGTTGCATTAAGTTCTAGGATTTGAATTGAAACCCTTGCTGCATTTACATCCTTTCTTGTCCAGTTATTATCCTTAACATCCTAATGATATGATACCGTAGTATTGCTTAGCTATGCTTAAACGGTAAAGTCGAGTGATTATGAATCACTTGCGAGAATTAGGATAATGGTTCACGGTTGGCTATATGTGCTATCGTGCAAATAACCATATAGATGTAAATCAACGGTAAGGCGGAACATGGAAGTTACAAGATCGACGGACCTTGTTAAATGAAATGTACCATCGTGCCGATTAATCACCTCCAAGGAATGGAGCCCTTCTTTGTCATGTTGAATAGTGCCTAGAACTTAGCTGGTTGGATCTGAGGTTATCTGCCGCAAAGCCTAGTAGCTCAACTCAGGCCGAAAATCGAGGAGTATCAAGTGCTCACTACTGGGGTGGTATGTACATACTAGCCGTCATGTCTGTAAATCCAGCGGCATGGTGGTACCCAGATGAGGACCATGTCCGTAAGTCCCGTATCAGGTGAGTTAAAATTCCTGACCTGGCTTGGTGATCCCCCATGGGAGTGAGGCGCTGCTTGGATCCGCGATTCCTGAGTTGTACGAACGGTGTTCTACGGCTATCCTTAGCGGAGCTTGCCGGGAGAGTGTTAGGAATATTTCTCCAGCTAGGTAGTAATCGATTTGAATCGCCATCGTCTCCTGGATAGTGAGAAGCTTGACAGGAACATCTCCATACTTAAAAATATTAAATTACTTAGATGGTTAATGATGCTTCACAAGATAGCTATTGATGAACCTGATAGGGTTATGTAATGCTCTTCTCTTTTGCTTATTTAGTACAGGGGCAAACATAGATGACAGGTTAATAAATATTAACTTGATGCTAATAATAATATGGTTACTCTCCTCACTTAAGGCTTTTTATACAAAATGAATAAGCCAACTCCACCTATAATAGCCTTGCATAATCCTTGGAGTCTTTATTTCTGGTTTACGACGGGTAAGTCTTGTTGAGTACAATTGAGTATTCAGAGTTTTTTCCTCTCTTGTTGCAGGTGACATATTCTATAATGGTTGCTGCAAGTACTGCCTTCTCCCAGCCAGGAATGAAGACTAGACCACTGGGCATGGTCTCTACTAGACTTCTTATCTTACATTGCTTTTGTAGGATGTGAACCAGAACTGGCAATGTAATCTTTAAAACTATGGATTTGGTTTTAAAAACTATGTTACTTCCGCTACTTTATATTTTGGTTTGTAATAACTAAAGTATATTCTGATGTATATAATCTATGTAGATTATCTTTAAAATGTTATAACAGATGATGTGGTTATGCTGAATTACTATGATTTTGGTTTGTTGCGAGTTAGTTTAAAATCCTTCGTGATTTCGTTGGACTACCGGGTTTATATAAGTAAAAGTATGTGAGTGTCAACGTGTTAGCAGGGACATCCATACTTAATCTTATATAAATTGCGCGGTTCCGTGACAGTCCAAATGCTGATCTTGGGCTGCATCCCGCTGACGGCGTCGGCGTTGATGCGGGCGATCTCCTGGTCCATGCCGCCGTCGATCATCAGGTAGTCACGCAGCGCGTGGTAGTTGCCACCCAGCGCCTAGAGCATGGACGCGACATAGTCGGCCTTCGCCTTGCCCACCGTCGCCAGCGACTCGGCCTCCTTCTACTTCGCGTAAAGCTTCGCGTCCTCCGCGAGCTTCTACTCGAAGTACTGGGCGTCCGCCTGCGCCTTGCGGGCCTCGGCTGCCTTCGCCTGCTCGTAGAGCTTGGCCTCGGCCGCCTTCTGCCGGCTGTAGAGCGCCGCGTTGGAGTCTTGAACCTGAACATCACACAATTGCAAGAAAAAGATTTGATTGTTTGTGAGATTGGAAAATCAAAATCAATATTCATGTTCGTTCGAAATAGAAATCGAAATCGCAACAATGCAGGTTCGTTCGGGAATTGAAATCACAATGCATGTTGGAATTGAAAGATACGACGGCCGGCACAAACCTGCATATCGTACTGCACTGTCGCCTTGCTAAGCTGCTCCGCCTTGAGTTTCTCCGTGAGCCGCAGCGCGTTCTTGCGCTCCACCTCCATCTGCAGCTCGGCCTTGCGGATGGAGACGGCCTTTGACGCCTCCACCTCGGCGACCTTGGTCTGGCGGTCCCAGGCCGCCTTCTTGGTGGTGAGGTCGGCCTTGGCGGCGGCGACGACGGCCTCCCGCTCGTTCTCGAACACCTTGACCTTGGCCTCCACCTTAGCCTGCTCCTTGATCCCGATGGCCTCCTGGCGCACGCGGAACACCTTGGTCTGCGCGTCGACCTCGGCCGCCTACTGCAGCGTGGTCCCCTCCCTCTCCTCGCCTCGGCGACATCGACCTTGGCCTGGTTGACCGCCCCCTGCTGAGTCTTATGGCCCAGGTAGGAGAAGTACTCATGGCCGGGGACGTCCACCAGCTGCTTCACGTTGGCATTGTATATGTAGAGGCCGAACTGGTTGAGCTCGAGCTGCACGTTCTCGTACACCGCCTGCTTGAAGGACTTGGTGCCCTGGAAGATCTGCTCCATGGTCATGGACGCCGCGAGCACCCGGGTCTCGCCCTCGATGACGCCGCGCACGAGCTCCCGGACGTGGGACGAGTTCTTGTCGTGCGGCGCGATGAGCTTGGCGTAGAGCAGCAGCGACGCCCGGTCGTGGTGGTGGTGGCCGTCCCCGCCGTGGGCGGCGGGCAGTGGCGGACCTCGGGACAAAACCAAGGGGGGGCAACTTGACAAAACACAAGTAAAATGAAATCATATATACAATAATATATTTAAGTATTCATATATCAATGACTACACGGACCGTTTGACTAATTTTAACCCAGTTACGGACTAAACTAGCTAGCTATATATATATATAAAAGTGACCATAAACTATTAAATAAGCTTAGCCAAAATATGTGTCAGAACGAGATAGGACTATCAAATCCTACAAGTCTGTGTCAGAACAACGTGGGATTATCAAATCCTACGAGTCTGCTCTTCTGTTCTTCAAAATCTGAGATTATATCATCATAGTTATAGTGCTCTATAATTTCACCTTCGGCATGAATAACACAGCTGTTGGCAAGGTATAGATCTTCTATCTTGTTACGCAGCCTTGTCTTGATGATCTTCAAGATAGAGAAAATACGTTCTGCAGTAGCTGTTGAAACTAGAAGAGTAACAAACAAACAGATCAATCTATCCACCAAGTTAAAGATTCTATGCCATTTTGTCACAACAAGGCCTCGACATAGGTCCACCAAGGTAGAAATATTTTTCATGTCTTCATTGGTAGAAGCATCAACAAAAAAATGGTTTAGCTGACGCTCTAACCCAGTCATTTCCTGTTGATTGAAATCCAATGGGTAGTACTTCTCAACCATTCTGCATATCTCTTTTGGTTGAAAATCTGGTACAAGTGTAACACTAATGGACAAAAGATCCATCACCTTCTCATTGAACTTCAAGTTTAATTCATCCAACTAGGTATCAATGGTTGCACGAAATATCTCCACTCGATAGTAGCGCTCCTTACTAAAATGTTCAGGCTGACGACGAGCACGACCACCACGCAAAATATATGTTTCTTCCATATCTGAAATAAGAATGTCATGTTTCATGTAAAACTCAACAACTTGGCAAAAAAAAGTTTTTCATCTATCATCAGATCTCATTTTCTAAATAAGTACTTTTGTGGTCTGGACAAGGCGAATAGCATTTACTATATCTTGTGATTCTTCTGTAAAGCTTGGCCAAGTTGTTCAGTTATTTCTAACATTTCCCTCAT
Source organism: Bothriochloa decipiens (assembly GCA_023333625.1). NCBI lineage: Eukaryota > Viridiplantae > Streptophyta > Magnoliopsida > Poales > Poaceae > Bothriochloa > Bothriochloa decipiens. The sequence goes on along the minus strand of CM041628.1, from coordinate 43,403,288 downwards.
CATACACAGCACAAACACAAACTCAAATGATGCCAAGTGCTTGAAAGAAGTATCTCCATCAGCACGGTTTGCACCTGCTGTTGAGTCGGCGGCTAGATTTTATAGAACTAAACTTACTGCTTTAAACATGTCCATAAGGCTGGAAATAGAGCCTAGGTGGGAACCCCACCTAGTATCTCCTTGATGTCTCAATGAACGAATTTGGTTGGCTCCTTGACCTATCTCCAGCTCATCAATATCTAGCAAGCGAGCGAGTTCGACCATTTGGGCATCATGGAGCTCATCATGACGCTTTGATGATGAGTCAACTATGTTTACAATAAAGACAAGATGCTGAAAAAACTGGGTAACAAGAACCACATCCTTTGCTGCAGCGACAAGAGCAAGTTGCAAGCGATGTGCATAGCAATGAACATAATATGCATAAGGACATTCTCTAAGAAAAAGTGCTTGCATTCCATTCAACTCTCCCTTCATATTGCTTGCACCGTCATACCCTTGGCCACGAAGGTTTTGGATGTCAAAGCCATAGTTGGATAGTACAGTACATATCTCCTCTTTTAATGTCAATGCTTTGGTGTTCTTTACATGTATCAAGTCAAAGAACCGTTCTTGTAAAACACCAACAAATCTGAAAACAAGTGCCATTTGCTCTCTCTTCGCCACATCAAAAGTTTCATCCATAAGAATAGAGAACTTGGCATCACCAATTTCTTCACGGATATGCTTCCTGATTTTCATTGCAAAAATACTTAAAAGCTCCTTTTGAATATCTGGTGAAGTGTATTTGCAATGTATTGGAAATTACACTTGCAACTTCAGGATTGAATTCTGCAAGAAGCTCTAGCAGCTCAATGAAGTTACCTCTATTTTTTGACTGAGGTGTCTCATCATGACCTCTAAAAGAACATGCCTGAAGTGTTAAGAACTTAACAGCTGCTATTGATGTTCTCAAACGAAGACGATTTCTTTCCTTCTCCCTGTTAGTTGCCACTTCCAAAATATTTTCTATGTGATTTGGTTGATTTAATATAGCTTGACATTCTTTTGCTGCATTATTATGTTGTCAGCAAGGTATGGATCCGACATGAACTAAGAAGCCACATTTCTTCCCATTATTAACTCTCTTCCACTTATCATAACCTTGTGTTGTAAAGACATCAAAACCACCTCGCTTGTTTATATTTTTGCTGCAAAGGAAGCACAACAAACAATATGCACGGTCGCTGCTCTTGGAATATTCCAACCAAGATGGAAATTGACTGAACCAACTATAATTGAAATGGCGCCGATGTCCTTTGGGTCCAAAAGCCTTGTATTTCCTCAATAATGGTTGCATGGGACCTAACTGCAAGTATGCTCGCCGCACTTGATCCCTCTGGTCATTTGGATATTGCCAAATTTGTGGACGCAATGCAGGATCTCTCTCTAGGAATTCAATGCCTCGAAACATGATGTGTTCATTGGTTTGATTTTCTTCTTCCTCAGCTCCACCTCCTTGCACATCTTCTTCTTCTTCTATTCTGTTTGCTTGTTCCTGAACTTCTTGTCTTTGTGGTTGTGGCTCCTGATCTAACTGAGCTGCTGCTTCTTCCTCATTTCCTTCTTGCCTTTGAGGTTCCAAATCACCTAGCTAAAGTATTGGAGGGGCCTGAAAGGTATCTGTATCTTCTTGTTCCCCTTCCCCTTCCCCTTCCCCACCATCTGATTCATCTCGTTTTCTTTTGTAGAAAGAATGGAGAGACACATTTTTCATGCGAACCATTGTTTTGCTACCTAATTAAAACATTGCATCCAGTTAATTTTGATGCGAATTTAGCATCTAGAAAAACCACCTACAATGAAATAGAACAAATAAAGATTGTAGTTGGAGATTAAGAAGAAGAAAAACCAACCTGGCGACGAGGACGGAGGGATGGGGGAGGATGACGAGCGGAGCGGCTGCCCCTGCTGGGTGTCGTCTGCTCTGCTGGGTTGGGAGGCTGGCGGATGGCCACGGGCGACGGCGCGGCGTGGAGCAGCGGGCGGACTGCGTGGAGAGGAGCGGCGGATGTCGGAGACTCGGCGGAGTTGCCGAGTCAGCGTGTGACGGCGTCGAGCAGCCTCAGGTTTCTTCTCTCGCTGATGGGCTGTCTAGCTATTGGGCTTCGTGGGCTGAACTGCTGAAGAGTATTTGTGAATTTTGTTTTGGACAAGGGGGGCCGGAGCCCAGTTTGTCCACAACTGAGCTCGGGGCTCCGCCTGTGGCAGCGGGGTCCTCGGTGATCTTGGGCCCGATGGTGAAGACGGCGGGCAGGATGAAGGGGAGCTTCCCAGAGGACATGGCGTGCACCTCGAACTCGTAGTTGACCGGCATGATGTCGAACTTCTTGCACTGCTGGCCGACGAAGACCCACGCCTTCTTGGCCAGCTTCACGTCGTCGATGCCCCAGCCCGTGATGGCCAGATACTCCGACGCGTCGGCCACCCTGAAGGTCGCCATCGATCGATCTCACACGACGATCTCGGCGTGGGAGGGGAGCGGAGGAGAGCAGGGAATCTCGGATCGGATCGATCTACCGGAGACGAAGACGAGCACGATTGGAACGAGGGTTTTCTTTGGGAGTAGTAGAAGCACTTGGGGAGGGGAGGCCGTCACGGGGAGGCGGCGGCGCCGATATATAGGCTGGGAGTGGGGGAGGGTGGGAGGAGATCGAATTGGGGTTTTGGCCGGCGAGGGGGAACCGCCTCCGCAGTCCAGGTGGCTGTGGTTATGCGCGTCTGTCGACGATTGGACAGTCCTGGCCGAGTCCTGATCGACGAAGCAACAAGGGTCACGCGTACGACGGTCGATTGTGGAGTCCCGTACAATGCCGTACGTAAATCTCGGCGATCGTGGAAGGAAAATAATATCTGCTTCTGTTTGCAAATAAGGGATGATTTATCTGTTTCCTTGGTAACAAAACCGCCTCGATGGTCATGGAGCGTACAACGGATAATAACTGCAGTAAATGGAAGAAGGCATCTTCCCCGCACGATGCTACAACCCCGGCACGATACCTGGAATCGAATGTGCATGTCGCAGCGGGGAGGGGACGCGTTGGATTGGATTCTCCCATCGACTGTTTCGCGGGTCCCAGCGCGTCCGCGAGTCCTCTCATCCTGACGTCAACTACGTCCACAACACGTTGGGGACCCACATATGCGTGTGATGTGTGACTCCTGTCCTGTGCTCTGTGTAATGTAAACCTCTCAAACTGAGAAACTGAACCTGTATGCAGTTCATCGACTCGTCAATTCTTGTGTGTTTGCCCTTTTTTCCCGTGTGTTAACATAAAGTGTTTGCCTTTCTTTTTTCTTTTTAGAATTCGATGCATTATTTTTTTTTCAAGTCAGCGCTATAAGTCTAAAAAAAGAGAGAAAACACTGAACATGTTATTATTTAGTGGAAACGAGCTAGTGTACTAGCCAAGGTTTGTAAGAGTGTGACATGCATGCAGGCCGTACGCCAACTCCTCACTCGGTCACTACTGGCCGTCGACAAAGCTCGGGGGGGTGGGGGGGGAGGTGGGGGTGGGGCTGAATGTCATCTTCTACCTCTAGCAGCCTCTCCTAGAACTTCAATCCATGGCAGCAAATCAAGGGGGCTGAAGAGGGCTTCACGTTTTCAACGGCAGTAGGGGGGCTGGAGCCAGGGTAGCACGGGCGCTGGCTTCGTCGCTGCTCCTGGCTCATGAGTGGTACTCACTCGTGTCGTTGAGAGGGGACGAGAATTCGTGCAGTGTGAACGGAATGAATGGATGGCGAACTCTAGGTTCGTTGATCGTGACAAGGGCCCACTGCATGCAAACCATGAGGAGGCAGAGATCGGAGATTAGCAATGCTAGCTAGTCGCCATCAGGTAGCACACATGCTTCAAACAAGATCTAGTGCGGCGTCGAGTTTTGTCACAGGGCGCAACCAGCATCGAGTACGTATGGCCCTATATACATTGCTACTGCTCTTGCTATCCTCTCTTACAAAGACAAGGGCAATACCGTAATACTACAATGCAAGCAAAGCCATCATCAACCGGAAGCTTTGTGGAAGGTGCACAAGCTATCCTCTCTCTCTCTCTCTCTCCATGAAGGAACGAAAGTACGGAACCGGACGGGCGTACGTACTGCATCTTGCCATTCTCAGAAAGTTGTGCGAAGCGCGATCGAGTCCATTTCGTCCGTGACATACTGATTCCTCCTGGGTCCTGACTAAGCAACGACAGGGGGTTAGTGATAGTGACCGTCGATCGTGGGGTGGTGGTGGTCCGTACGTAAATCACTGCGATTCATCTGGTAATACGAGCGAAAGGAAATTAATATCTCTCTGTTAGCAAAAAAAAGAATGGCTTGTTCCTCGTAACAAAACCAGCGAGGAGGAGTAGACTGATGAGGACGGTACGCTGCATTTGTACGGCGGTCCGGCGCGTCCGTCTTGTTTACTTTTTCGAATTGGGTCAGAATTTCTGTAGTATTTTATTTATATTCGGTAAAAATTATTTAAACTTTGATTGATTAGGTTTAAAATATTTGTCTCATAAAATATAATTAAACCGTGTAATTATATTTTAATTTCATCTATATTTAGTACTCTATCGATATTTTGATGTGACGAGAAATATTTTTTTTTACATATACATGTGCTGTGTGACACCTGTCCTATGCAGTGTACGGCCGCATCCCTGCTCTGCTCTCATGTGTCATCTTTTGCTACAACAGAGATGGAGCACGGAAAAGTGAAACGAGCGTGCTAGTGTGTAGTACTAGCCAATACAAGAGCGTGCGGCCATGATCGATTTGCATTTGCCAACTCTTGGCCCGTGAGTCAGTGTCAATGACAGGGCACGAGAATACTATGCCTGGGAACGGAATCAAAGGTTCACAAGCTTAAGTTCGTTGATCGTGACAAGAGCCCAATGCAAAGCTTTGGGGCGCAAACCATGCATGAGGCAGACCGGAGATAAGCAAGGCTCGTCACCACCGAGGAGGATTGGTGGGCCTCTGCACCAGCGGCCATGGCGGCTCTGCTTCTCTGCCCATGGCGGCTCCTCCTTTGCCCATGGCTAGGGATGCGAGCTGAGGATGACGGAGGCGAGGTCCAAGCGGATCTGAGGCGCGGCGGCACGCGCGTGTCGAGGGCCGAGGCAGCGGACACTTCGGCGGAGAGAAGGAAGAGCACCAGTGGTGGGTTCGGAGAGGCATGGAGCCGGTGAGCGGAGAGAAGGAAGAGCACCGCGAAGGACGAAGGAGCAACGCGAGCGGTGACGAAACTCGCGTCGCCTGCTGGCCATGCCTGGCTCCAGGAGAACGGCCAAACCGACCGTTTTCGTCTGGCCTAGATAAGGCTGTACGGCGGGCTAAGTTGGACCCAGGCCAGAGCCTCTAATTAGACAACCAAACAAGTGAATTTGGGCTTACAGGAAGATTGGTTGGGGATATACACCCAACCAAATGTGACTTGTATGAGTTGGACACGGACAGGACTACAGGACCCAAGCCGATCCGTCCTGCTTTTACGGTGTGCCATTCTTCTCCTTTACTACGATGTAACTGCTCTGTGAACCTGCATCTGCTACTTTACTATGATTCCCCTATCACACCCTCGTCTTTGCACATTTCCCCTTTACCACACGCGCACGAGCGCGCGCACACACACAAAGGCTCGGATGTGCTAAATCATCTGCTTCTATCATGGCATATAGATGGAAGAAATTCTCTTGTACGTGCCAAAGAAACTATAGCCATCCTTTATTATACACTATATCGACAATTGGATTTGCTCACTTATACGCCACTATTGTCATTTTTTTTTTCAAAAGAAGTGAAACGTCTGTTAAAATAGATATAGATATGGACCTGCAAATTTGCAAGTTATTCTCATATATGCTACAATGTACTTAGATATATATACACTATGTCCAGTGTATTTAAAAAACAAAAAATGTCTTGCAATTTGAAACGTAGGAAGTAACTTCTTTTCATTTGTATTTAATATTCATGAACATGTGGCTATTATAATTTGGTCCAATTATCATAAAGAATGATAGTCATTGGATCAAAAGTTGGAAACCAAAGGTTTCAACTAAATATACTCCCTCCGCCCCTATTTAATTATCGTCGGTGGTGTGCGTGCCACAAGTTTGACTCAATTTATAGAAAATATGTACAACATTTGTATCTCCAAATAAATTTGTTAAAAAACTAGATTCAAAGATCTTTCTAATAATACTAATTATGTAGCATAAATATTAATATTTTTTGATATATAATTACCGGTAATTGTTTCTTGAAAAGCGCAAGTGACAGTTAAAAAGGGACGGAGGGAGTATGTATTAAACCTACGTGTGTGCAATGCTAATTAATGATGACAGTGTATGTGGAGATCACAGAGTACCTAAATGGGACCCCCTAAAAAAAAGAGTACCTAAATGGGTATTGTGCTTGAAAAATGAAGACTAAAGATAACAAATGGCTTTGGCTAAAGCCTAGAGATAACAAATGGTGAAAATGAAAACTAATAGAAAAAAACATGCATGTTTTGTGGCTTTGTATTGTACGCAAAAATGGCTTTGGCGCTTTAAAAGCCGTTCTCATGTCTACACACTTGTGAGAGCTTTTGATTAAACCGGTGGAGAAGAGAAGGTCCAATAGAAATACTACGAAAGAGACAAGATTCTAAGAAGTGTTGTAGACTCGTAGTAGTTATGCCAGATAGGAGAAGGACCCAACACATATGTTGATGTTTTGTCAAAAAAAAAAAACACGTATGTTGATGTGATGGGCTTCCATCATGCGAGGAAAAAAGATTGCAAGGTGTAAGTGGACGACTTAGCGGGCGGGCTGAAGAGCGGTCCTTTTGCCGGTAGCAGCATAGCTACACGCACGGGCGGCACGGCCCACGCAGCACACCCACTACCACACGTCGTCCCGTTATCCCCAGGCCTCCCCTTTGGCGCCGGACGGCAGCCAACGGCAGCCACAGGCCGATGGTCACCACTCACCACGTAGTTTCCCGTGCCCAGGTCGAGACCGGACGACGCCGGAACCCGGAAGAGGTTTGCTGACTTTGGCGCCGGACGGCAGCCAACGGCAGCCAACACTCGGTGCGGGCTGTGTGTATGCGCCTGACGACTGGTGCTCTGATGATTCTCTCACGGCCCAGATGAGCTAATCAAGCTGTTGGATGAATATGCAAGCTCGTGTGCTGATTCTATCACGGCCCGTCGGGCTCTCCCTGTTCACTGTAATCAGGGCAGGCGACGTGGACTCGAATAGTCGTGACTAATGTTTGGTGCTACCAGTTCCGTAGATAGATGATCAAAGTCATATGAAGATCAGAGATCGAACCAGCAGCAAAGTATTCACGCTCAACAAGAACCTAATATTTTGTCTCCATCAGCACAATCATCAGACTGAGGGAAAGAGAGAAGTGGTGAGCTTACCGTAGTCCACGGTGACTCGCCACGGCGGCATTGGAGGGGGTAACGGGACGTGCAGGTAGCAGGAGTAGCCGACGACCACCACCGCGTTGCGGTGGAGCAACGATAGCTGCCTCCCTTCCTTGAGCGCTGGAACCACAAGCGCCGACTCGGTCAGGCACCGGGAGCACTCCGCCGCGGTGATGTTCGCCGTGCACGCCGCGGTCGGCGTGTCGTCGCCGTCGCCGTCGGCGCTATCGTCGTCCTAGAACCAGCCACGCCACGCGTCTTCCCTGTCCGTGGACGCGTTGGTGTCCGCGTAGGAGAGGAAGCAGCCGGCGCGCCAGACGGCCCCGCGGCGTCGTCCGTGGCATCCGTCGGCGATGTCACGGGCGGCAGTGGACTGGCACTCCTGGCTGCCGCCGGGGACGGAGCCGGAGCAGAACACGCGCGCGAAGGCGAGGTCGTCGTCGCCAACGGCCCCGCTGGCCGGTGGACTGCGCGTAGGCAAGGAAGCCCGTGGACGCGGGCGGGGCGGCCGCCGAGGGCACGCCGAGGAGCGACCGGACGTTGCCGCGGAACGCGCTGAGGTTTGTAGAGCGCGCCGCGGGGGGCGGAGGAGCGCAGTCGTCGAGTGGAGGGATGTGGCTGCTCGTGGCGGTCGGCTCCAGCTTCAGAGCCATCCCTGGGGTTCTGCGGCGGCCATCACGTGGACGAGGAGGATCAGTACGGAAAGGACGGAGGGCTTTCGGGGGCACTCCATTCTCGACGCCCCGGCGAAAACAGTGGCGGTGGCGCTCACATAGTCTCAGCTAGCTGCGCGCCGGCGAGATCGGGGTCGAATAAGCGGTGGCCTGCTACCTCGATCAAAGAATACATCAGGTGATCAAGGGATCGGAGTCGGGTGGTCGACTGAGCCAAGACGACCCGTGGTTGGCCGCCAGAGGTCTTCTGTGTCGCGACAACCTTCGTGGCAAAAAGGGCAGTCGATTCATGGAACTGGAAAAAAAATGTTGGGCAACACGCCTTTGATCTTCCAGTATAGCACGTACGGTTTGGTTGCTGCCTTGCTGGGCACCAGGGCATGGCCATGTGCGCGGCGTGATGACTGGTGAGCCCTACGGCTACTACTATAAGGGCCATACCACCTTTACCTCTTTCAGGCATCTCGCATTTTTCGCTAAGTAGCAGGAGGATGCACTATATATGTTCCAAATTCTGAGCGCGCAACCTGAGGCTGAATGAAGAGCGGGTCCTTCTGCCGGTAGCAGCATGACACGCACGGCACGGCTCACACTGCACCCCCACGTCGTGTCGCTGCCGGTGTATGACTCGAACGCCACTACGCCTGCTAATGGGGTTGAATTCACCCTAAACCCGCCCCTACCCATATCTCAAGAACCCTAATTATCATCCGACCCGATCCATCTTATTGGCCCAAAGGCCCTAACCCGTCCCAACCCGTAGTCACCACATGTCGTTACCGAGGAAATGGGTACCCCAAAGCCTCGGGTTTACCGAA
>CM041628.1:43298812-43349334 GCA_023333625.1 Bothriochloa decipiens | reverse complement strand
ACCCATTGAATATTTAAATATCCTGCACAGGCATCGAATAGCACCCGTATAGTGTGCTCTAATATTTAATAATTTACGTGCACCGCGTGTAAGCACCCGTGCACTATTCATATTCTTGAATTTAAATAGTACCACGAATTTGAATAGTACCACGAATTTGAATAGTAACCGTAGAATTTGAATAGTGAAGCGAATAAATTTTAAATTTGAATTTCGAGCCCGAGTTTTTGGCTCTAAATAGTGTACCTTTTATACAATACCCTTGAATTTATACTGTGTGGTATCGGAGCTCAAGTATGAGGACCAAAATAGACAGGTAGAGAACTGTCATGACATTGCCGTTATCAATGTGAACAAATAAAATCCATACTTCTTCGCCTAAAGCAGAAATGTATATCATCAAACTCCGGAACGTTATATTGAGTTGTAAATAGGAGATATATTAGGAAGTAAAGTGTAAAAGGTTGTACATATAAAAGAACTAGAGAAGAATCGAGAAAGGGTATTGCAGCCCAGAAAAATTCCCCATTCATCTTGTCTGTGTTCCTCTCCTCCTCTCCTACAAATTCCTATAGATTCACTCAATAATCTTCAACATGATATCAAGAGCGGGTTAGATCCGGTGGATCTTGTTCCTTTTTGCTTCGATTTGGTTCGTGTTCTTTTCCTCGGGGCGCTGGTACTCCGGTGTGGTTCGGCCGTCTGCCGACGAAGTCATTATTGTCGTCCCTCCCGTCTATTGAGGCGGTCCCGTCGCTGTCCATCGCGGCGGCCTCCGTCCGCGCTGCTGCCTGCTGCAGTTTGCGCTCTGTGCTGCTGCTATGCTGTCCTGCTAGTGCTGCTCCGTTCTGCTGCATTTGGTGATCTCATTTGGGCCAAGGTGATCTGTTTTTTGGCCGGGAAAAGCTGCTAGCGCTTGTGTCCACCGTCAGCTTTACAGCTTGGTGTCTCTACTTTTTTCCTTCGATCTATAGCTGCTGCTTGTGTCCACCGTCATTTTTGCTTGTACCTAGCTGCTGCTTGTGTCCACCGGACCACTGCTATCTGTTAAAGGCCATCTGGTTAGTGTTTCACTAGATAATCATGGGTGATTCTAGCATTGAAAAATTATGTGAAATTCTTGGCAAGGTATTGGAGCAGCCCAAGTCTGTTTCGGATGTCAAATATGCTCTGGAGCCTAATCCTGTAAAGTTGTCAGGGCCAGAGAATTATGTCAGTTGGGCTCGACATGCCAAATTAATTTTGGGAGGTCATGGATTCGAAAAATTACTTACTGCTGCCAATGAGGAAGAATATAAGGTGTGTGGCATGGATTCCAAACAAGTCAATGATAGAGTACTTGTTTGGCTGTTTGGTAGTATGGAGCCAACAATTCGTGAACAGGTGGAGACTGTGTACAATTCGTGAACAGGTGGAGACTATGGAAACAGCTGCAGAAGTGTGGTCTGCTCTAGAAACACAATTTTCTGGGAAGACCAATAAAATGCAAGCAACCCGAGTTATGCATGATTTGCTGCACTTAAAGCAAGGTGCAAGGTCTGTGACTGAGTATGCAGGTGAACTGAAGAAGCTGTACAGGGACTTGCATTATTATCAGCCATTTGAACCGCTTGACAAGAATGATATGGGGATTCATCATAAATGGTTTTAGTCATTTATTGGTAAGATATTTCTTGATGGTTTAAATGAAGGGTTTGATCTTCGCCGTCAGCTTATTTTCTCTAAAGAAGAATGGCCTGATCTTGATGATATTATCTCTAGTGTCTTAGAAGAAGAAACAAGACTAGCACAACACAAAGCAAATAGCTCCACAGGAGTGGGTGATCATGCAGCATTGTCCATGAAAAATAGGAAGGTAAAGTGTGACTATTGTGGTGATGAAAGGCACACAGTTGATAGGTGCTTCAAGTTGCATGGATTCCCACCTAACAAGAGGCCAAAATGTGATAATTGTGGTGACATGGGACACACCATTGGCAAATGCTTCAAGAAGCATGGATTTCCACCCGGGTGGAAAAAGGGAAAATTCCAGCAAGGGGGAGCCCAAAGTGGCAAACCATATAAAGCACATCATACTTCATCCGAGAGTCACTTCCAGGCTACAAATGTGCATGCTCTTGAGTTTGAATCCAAGCTTAAAGTCTCTGAAGGCTTGTTACCTCCTGAAGTTTCCTCCAAAACTGATTCCAGTTTTAGTGCCATAGCCCAAGGTATGAAAAACCACCCACATACATCACAACCTAAACCATGGATTATTGATTCTGGAGCCACTAACCATATGACAGGAGCATCCAACCTATTCACTTCCTAGACACCTTGTTCAGGTAAGGATAAGGTGCGGGTTGCTGATGGGTCCACAGCTCCTATTACGGGTCGTGGATCCGTCAAGTGCACCAACACCATGTCCTTGTCACCAGTCTTACATGTTCCCAATTTCCCAGTTAATCTTTTATCTGTCAGCTCAATCACCAAATCTTTAAACTGTAGAGGTTGGTTTGACCCTTCTCGCTGTACTTTTCAGGAGATAGGGACTAGGAGGATTCTTGGAACTGGGACTGTGCATGATGGGCTCTATTACCTTGATGAAGGAAGTGATGAAGTTGCACTTGCAACAAATTTGTCTCCATGTCAAGAATTCATGCTACTCCACCGCAGGCTTGGGCATCCTTCTTTTGCAACTATGTCTCATTGTTATCCCTCTTTATTCGGTTCTTGTCGTAAGGAAGATCTTGTATGTGATGCTTGCGAGTTAGCTAAGCATACAAGAGCTCCTTACCCAAGTCTGAGTCATAGAAGTAACAAACCTTTTGAGATTATTCATTCTGATGTTTGGGGACCTTGTGAGGTTAATTCTGTTCTTGGGCATCGATGGTTTGTCACCTTTATTGATGGTTTTAGACGGTATACTTGGCTCTATTTGTTGAAGCACAAAAGTGATGTTTTCTCTGTGTTTAAGGATTTGGTTGCTAAGGTTAAGAATCGTTTTTTTTGGGGGGGGAAATCAAAATTTTACGTTCTGCTAATGGTACTGAATACATCAACCAGGAGTTTGGCTACTTTTTATCTACTAATGGCATTGTACACCAAACTACCTGTGTTAACAATCCCGAGCAAAATGGTGTTGCAGAACGTAAAAATAGGCATTTGCTTGAAGTTGCTCGGTCATTGATGTTTACTATGAACATTCCTAAGTTTCTTTGGGGAGAGGCAGTTAAAACTGTTACATACTTAATAAATCGCATGCCTCTTCGTGTTCTTGAAAACAAATCTCCGGCTGAATTGCTTTTGGGCTGTAATGATTTTATTGTTTCACCCAAGGTTTTTGGATGCGTATGTTTTGTTCATGATTATAGAAATAATGTTGGGAAGCTTGATCCTCGTGCTGTCAAATGTGTTTTTATGGGCTATTCTCCTACTCAAAAGGGTTATAGATGTTGGTGTCCTTCTGAACGCCATTTTTTTTGTGAGTATGGATGGTACTTTTAGGGAACATGAATCTTACTACGGCCCAACCAATGATTTTGACATTACCGTGGCTCCTCCTGAAGTGCAACAAGAGGGGGAGGATAGTGGTATCATTGTGGGCTCTATTCTTGTTCCCACTTCAGGAGTTTCTCATGGTCACGGTGTTAATTCGCCTTCAAGTCAGGGGGAGGAACATAATAGTGGGAGTAACTCTTGATTCTTGTAACCCTGATTCTTGTCATGAAGATATGCAGGGTGGTACTTCTTCTCAAGATATAGAGCCCCTTATGCACAGTGACCCAGGTACTAATCCTACTCCCAATGCTCCTACAAGTACTTTAGAGCAGGGTGATAATCAATCTTCTGTAGAACCTTCCACTCTAGATGATTTACCTATTGCTCTTAGAAAACCATCTAGATCTTCCACTATTCCAGCATGCCTTAAAGATTACAAACATGACATTGCCAACTTTATCTCCTATGAAAAATGTAGCCCATCATTCTTGAGTTTTATTGCCTCTCTTGATGTTGTAACCATTCCCAATGACTGGAAATCGGCTAAGGAGGATCCTAAATGGAAGGAAGCAATGCTGGAAGAGATGAGAGCTCTGGAGAAAAACAAAACTTGGGAGCTTGTGAATTTACCACCTGGGAAGCAGCCAGTAGGGTGTAAATGGGTCTTCACCATCAAACATACGCCTGAAGGGAAGGTGGAAAGATACAAGGCTTGTCTTGTTGCTAAGGGGTATACCCAGACGTATGGTATTGATTATGATGAGACATTTGCACCTGTGGCTAAGATGAATTCAGTAAGAACACTTATTTCTTGTGCTGCTAATTTGGGGTGGAATATTTATCAAATGGATGTGAAGAATGCTTTCTTGCATGGGGATCTTAATGAGGAGGTATATATGCATATTCCACCTGGTTTTGAAACAAATCAAACCACAGGGAAGGTACTTCGCCTGCGCAAATCTTTGTATGGATTGAAGCAATCACCAAGAGCTTGGTTTGATCGGTTTAGATAATCAATATTGAGGAGAGGCTATACTCAAAGCAATGCTGATCATACACTATTCTATAAGCATGCCATGGGTAAGGTGTCGATTCTGATTGTGTATGTTGATGATATTGTGATAACCGGGGATGACCCTACTGAGATTTCAGCACTTAAGAAATATCTTGCACAAGAGTTTGAGGTGAAAGATTTGGGACATCTAAGATATTTTCTTGGAATTGAGATATCTCGTGGCCCTAAGGGCATATTTCTTTGTCAACGGAAGTACGTCTTGGATTTGTTAAGAGAAACTGGTATGCTTGGCTGCCGACCTGCAGCTACCTCTATTGAACAAAATCATCGCCTAAGCAAAGACTTGGGGACTCCTGTGAATCAAGAGAATTACCAAAGGCTAGTTGGGAGACTTATCTATCTAGCCCACACACGTCCAGATATTGCATTTGCTGTGAGTGTGGTAAGTCAGTTTATGCATGACCCCAAATCTTCACACCTTGATGCTGTATATCGGATTCTGTGGTATCTGAAAGGTTGTCCTGGAAGGGGACTTTTATATAATTGCCATGAAAATTTACAAGTTGAATGCTATACTGATGCTGACTGGGCAGGCTCTCTGGATGATAGACGCTCAACGTCCGGATATTGTACCTTTGTTGGAGGTAATTTGGTTTCTTGGCGTAGCAAAAAACAAGGTGTTGTTGCTAGATCTACTGCTGAAGCTGAATTTCGATCTATGGCCCATGGTGTATGTGAACTGTTGTGGTTGCAAATCTTGCTAAAGGAGTTGCGGCGTTTCAAGAGCACACCATTAATGTTATATTGTGACAATAAGGCAGCCATCGATATTGCTAATAATCCTGTGCAGCATGATCGAACCAAACATATTGAGATTGATCGGCACTTGATAAAGGGATCATTTGTTTGCCATATGTAACTTCTGCCAGCCAAATAGCAGATGTTTTGACCAAAGGGCTGTCTGAGAAGGTGTTTTCTTCCTTCTGTAGCAAGATGGGCTTACACGATGTATTCGCCCCATCTTTAGGGGGAGTGTTGAGTTGTAAATAGGAGATATATTAGGGAGTAAAGTGTAAAAGGTTGTACATATAAAAGGACTAGAGAAGAATCGAGAAAGGGTATTGCAGCCCAGAAAAATTCCCCATTCATCTTGTCTCTGTTCCTCGCCTCTTCTACAAATTCCTATAGATTCACTCAATAATCTTCAACACGTTCTGCACTACTACTTCATTTACGCATACGTACACCCTTCATTGCGGAAATTTCACGCTGACCACACCAGTGCATTTCCCCAGAATATAAATAGGATATAAATCTACTCTTTCTCCCCTATCGGAGCAAATAAAACATTCACAGCTCAAATACAGAGCAGGAGAGAGATTATTTCTCCGATAGCGATGCACGTGGGCATATTCTCTTGAGTTCAAAATCAACATTCACAATTCTATATACTAGACTTCTCTATACGGAATAAAGCTCAGTATGCTCATCTCTATCTCTTCTTCTACCACTAAAAAGCGGCACATGTCCAGGCGGCAGGACGAAGTTTCAGTTGTCTCTCACCCATGTCCATGGAGATTTTTTCACGTTGCTGACATGTGAGGCCACCTACTAGAAGACACGCCTACAGACCTCCCTATCTCTCCCACCGCACCACGACCTCGCTCCCATTGCATCGCCGGCTCACTGCCGCCTCAACCTGGGAATGGTGCGGGATCCGCACCAAAACCGCCCTAGACTAATTTCTTTGCCGCTGATTACGTACTCCAGCGCACCCCATTTTTAATTCCACTAAACCCAGTCCACCCTAAACTGCATGCATCACCACATTCACTCCGAACCAATCCATGTGGTTAAACCATAATTTCAAACCTTTTGGGACTAGATTCAAACCGTGGTTGCTCTGCTGCAAGGAAAGGCAGTGTAGTGCCTTGGCATGGCACGAGCTTGCTCTTTAGCAGACAGGCCGGTCATCCATGTTAGAAATAAAATCAATTTAATGAGTAATTTAATTCAGAAAATTGCAAGAATAAACATGTTTGTGACATCATATATATGTATATGTGTACCATCCAACATGAACATGAACAACATCATACATGTATACATGTGACCTAGTATAGACGTGAATGTAGATGACATTAACAAGTAAGAAAACAGCAAGAAATCAAACGATTTCATACCCAACGACATCTATGCCGGTCACGTCAGTCGATATAGCGCTCGTTGATGTAGTCATCCCGCTCGATGTCATGCATAAAAGGTTGCAGTGCCGATCCCTCCTAGCGTCGTGTATGCTAGGAAGAAGAGGAAGCAGCGAGTAGTCGTGCCGTGCCGCGGCACTCCCCAAAAACGTAATCGCCAGTCTCCACCCGAGCAGGTGAACTCGTTGCCGACATACAGTGTACTGCCATTGTAACTAGGTTATATATGTGTTTTCCATTCAAGTGGTACTCTGAATGAGTTTTTTGGTTCCTCTGTAGGCCTTTTCCACCTCTTCCTGATAAGTTTCAGATGCAATCATTGAAAAAGCTGCAGATCGTACTCTTGTATGCATCAATAAGCTGTTGGCTATTGGCCATGACATCACCATCGAGAGAGATAGAAAACAGTGGCGGATCTAAGGGGGGCTGGGTGGGCTCCAGCCCCCCTAAAGCACCTTGTTACAACTATAATTACTGTAGCAAAAAATTTAAATTCACCATTAAATCTTCATATAAATCAACATCTCCACCTCCACTATTTTAGACCCCCCTTATCCCCAATCCTGCATCCGCCATTGATAGGAAAGTTTATAAAGGTAAGTCTCTTCGTAAGATAACCTCTGTTTCTCACACACTCTAATGTATATTTGTTTCTAATTATATATGGTCTTCCTTTTTATAAAGGACAGTGCAGGTACATTGGATTTTTAAGAATCGTTGTACTTGCAAAGTGAAGTACTCCTAGCCAAAGAGTAAATGAAATCTACGTACTCCCTCCGTTCTAAAATAAGTGTCATTTGGGTTTTCGTGTCACAAGTTTAATTTGATTTATAAAAATATATGCAATATTTATATTTTTAAATAATTTTATTAAAAAACTAGACGAAAAAATCTTTCCACTTATACTAATTATTTAGCATAAATATTTATATATTTTAATATATAATTACCGGTACTTGTTTCTTAAAAAGCAAAAATGACACTTATTTTGGGATGGAGGGAGCATGCTGACTCAAAAGCATGTTAGAACATGTGCATTTGAAGGATTTTGGCAGAGTATCGATCAACTCATTCAGTTCTGCTGGGCAACTACTTTCCTATATGAAGTCAGCAACTCAGCATATAGGCTGCCTAGCTGTGGCTAGCATGCATAATAATAATGTGAATGGTGTATTGTTTTTCCTCAGATTTTCTGAAAGACAAATGCTTACAAATCCAAGAGCACTCTTGTGTTTTTGATATAGTTTTATTTATGACTTCCCACATTGGTTGCGCCTGTAAATGAATTCTATTCAAGTAAAAAAAAAAGAATTCTATTCAGAAAGTCTATATGACACGCGTGTGTTTCTTTGCCCGGCAGCACACGAATTTTGTGTCCGCTGGATCAACAATCGACGCCTCGTCGCCCCCCTGCGTCTTGTCCTGATGACTTTCCGGGCCCACCGGAATCGCGGTTGTCTGTCTGATTTCCCCATTTCCGCATCGTCTTCCTCCTCCGACGCTCTCCTGGTCGGAGAGGCGATTCGAGAGGCGACGGCGCTGCTCCGGGTCCTCCCCGTCTCTGTGCGTCGCCTCGGCCTCACCAAATTGGTTGCTCGCTCATCGTCTGCCATGGCTATGCTCTGGAGGTACCTGGTTCACTGCTTGCTCCCCTTGTTTTTCCGCTTGCTTGCGATTTGGGTGGGGGATTTGTTGTTTGAGATGACGCCGATGCTGCGGCACTCTCGTCCGCGTCTGCGACATTTTGGGTGGGGGATTATGGATGTAGACAAGGGATTTGCGATGGATTCGGGGGATTTTGGTTCGTGGCTGTGGATTTGGGGGATTTTGGTTTGTCACCGGCAGGGCGTGCGTCTGGCAAGCAGTGGAATGGGTGCTGGAGACCGCACCAGCTACCCAGCGTCGGCGGTCGTCTCACATTTCGGTATCCTCCGGCGAGATCTGCATTCTCGGTGTGTCCGCTATTGGAGATCTCCGAGAGCTCCGGCTTTTCCGAAGTCCCCCTATTCACCGGGAGCAGGACAGGCGCTGAGAAGCTTGCCTCCCTGCTGGGATAACGTCGAGTTGATTTGCTCTCTGTTGAGTTCTGGTGCCTTTTGTGGCTAGGATTGGGTGCTTTTTGTGGCTAGGATTGGGTTAGGATTTTGCGGCAGGGATTTGGTTTTGGATGGGGGATTTTGGAATGTAAGCATGCGGTGTGGATAGATGGTGTAGTATTTTTGCTGCTTTGCTTGTTGTTCATGGATCTATGGAGCTGGCGCCGATTGTGGCTGTTGATTTGGTTGTGGCTGTAGATTTGGTTTCTGTGTAGTTCAGGTAGGAGACGACCTCCTGTACCTGCTCTGCCATCGACAGGTTCGGATTTGTAAGCCGCACCTTTGTGCTCTGGGATGTCGTTGGGGTACCCTTGTTAAATTAGCATGTGCATTGTGTACTACGCACTGAATAGTGACATGGTAAAATTGTTAGTTCTGGGCCATGGTTTATATACTTGTTTATTGCATAACATTCTTAATGTGTGTTTCAAAGGCGTCACCTAGACATCCAGGCATATACCCCAGAACAGAACAAAAACTTTTGGTATGTTTTCTTACCAACTCGAGCACGTTTTACATGAACAAAGAATGAAGTTATTTTAACTTGAACACCACTAGTCATTTATACCGTCAGAATAAAGAGATATATTACTTTGTTGCCAAGTAAATTTCAATACTAAGCATTGTTTAGGAATGTTAGATTCCCTGGTGCACTACTTCATCGGCACAATAGACCAATATTCAAGTTTGTTAATCTATTTTTTTCCTGCAAATGATTTCAAATATATTAGGAATATAACTCATAGCATCTAGTTAGTATTTTCCCAAAGTCCCAAATACACTGTATGAAAATAAATTGGCTGATGTCACCTCAAAATTTTGTTCAATCGTGACAGTACATCACCATAATGTCATTTTTGAGTGATATATCCTTTTTTCTCATGCCACTGGTTTCTTCCTCCATCTGTCCATCACACGATACTTCCAAAGGTCATGCTCTTTCATGCCCAAATGTGATTGTACATAGTGTTTTTTTCTTTTGTTTAGCTTAGTTCATTTCCAAGGGGCAGAAAAAGTGCCACTTATCCAATGCAGAAGATTATTAAAATTAAGAGAAACATTAATTTAATCACCATGTGCTCTAGAAATAATCTTTCAGATCCTTTATCAGATGGAAGAGCTTAGAACTTATTGAGCCAGCAACCACTGTTCCAGAAAATCGATACTAGTAGAATATGGATTAGAATCGCACATGCCTGTACTGTCATCACACCGAATCTCAACTATTCAGTGTTTCTTTAGAAAAATGTGATCTACTGCCCAGGCCAACCTTTGCAATGTAAAACTACAAGTTCTTCTTTATTTGAGTGAGTAAATCATCACATCCACCAAGTTATATTGCCCTAGTTCAACAAGCAAGAGATTGCCCCTCCATAATAACGCCCAGGCAGCCAGTATCATCTTGTAATACCTACTCTTGCATGAACTGTGGCTATTGGTTGCCACTCCAGAGTCCCGAAAAGATAAGTGACAAACTTGAAACTGAATGACCATCATCTCAATTTCCAAAATGAATGTCGCCATATATGATACATCTGCATCACAAGAACAGTAACCAACAATTTGATCCCTATACCCACCAAATCCACAATCCCAAACATATTACATTTCCAATACCAACACAAAGGTCAACAAAGTTCAGCTCATTGGTTGCCAAGACTCTTCCAACATTCCAGTGTCTCAACCCCGAACTAGTACCACCATCGGCACAACCGAACCCTAGGTCGCCCGCGCGCCGTCTCGACGCCCGCATGCGCGCGCAGGTAAAGAATAATAAAACAAAGAGTGGATCCGTACCCGGATGAGCTTGGTGATGGGCGCCGAGCAGACGAGGCAGTGGGCACGGGAGCGTGCCATGGACTTCGCGCAGTCGCTGCAGAGAGTGGTGTGCTTGCACCCCGTGCCGTAGAGATCCGACGTGTTGCCGCAGCCCACGCACGCCAGTTAAGCACCAGGTCCGCGCTCCCCATCGCGTCGGCAGGCGGCTGTGCCAGGGCTCCGACGGACGAACGAGGAGCTCCGGCTTCTCCGGCGTCGGGAGGATGTGGTGGTTGGCTTTGTTCGGTTTCTGTCGAGTGCGATTTGGGAACGGAAATGGAGAAATGGTTCAGATAGACATAAATGGTCCGGCATCGGAGAGGATGCTGTGACTTTGGTCACTTGGACCCAGGCCCGGCCCGGTTTTCTTCTTGCTGAGGCTGGCCAGCTCAGACCCCCAGGCCCGGCCTAGTTTTTTTCTTGCCGAGGCCGGTCAGTTTCCCCAGGCCCACCATCACGTCTCGTCCGCTCGCCTCATACCATCGGCCGCCGGCGTCGCTCCTCCTCAACCCACCCTGCCGGTGCTGCCCTGCTTCGCACCCTCCAAGCTCTCAGGCGGCGCGGTGCGTGCGGCTCTTCCTCCAAGCCGGCGGCGCGAGCGCGGGGGCCTCGCCCCCTCCCTGCAGCGGTGCATGGGCCCCACCGCCCTTCCGACGCCGTTGCCCGCCTTGCCACACCTCGATCCGGGTGGGAGGAAGCTGAGAAGCAACGCAATCCGGCTGTGGGACAGCAGCATGTTCATCAGGTATCCGGGTCCAAACTATTGCTGACGATCAAATTGAAGATGAATTCATTTTCCTCGTCCACCCAACACCTAAGAAGGAACCTCATCCCAAATGCCAACATCCAAAAAGAAAGCAATACACATATTCATGAAACTGCATGAGCTCCTTTGCAAAAGGCGGATTCATATGGAAAGAGAGATTTTTCAAGCTCTTGCATATATGCATATCAAAAATTGTGTGGGAGAGTCCAGAGAACGAGCGGCCGAGAGCATCTGTTGTCTTGGGTCGGAGCGAATTTTTTGTTCCTGCGGTTTTGTGTGTGAATGAAACCCTTTCCTCTGGAATGGAGAGTTACATTCGTTCGTTTCAAACAATAAATAAATCTTCCATCCTTTCCTAGGATTCATATGCCCGTGAAATTCCTACATTTCTCACGTGAGGCCTCAGTTAAGCAAGGAACCACAGCCAGGGCCACACTTCTGTTCCGCCCGCAAAGGATCCGAGAACTACCCGATGACGCACGCAATGACGCTAATTCTGCCCAGCAGAGACCAGCACGGCACGGTCTCCTCTTGCGACCCGGCCCGCTGTCCACAGCTCCGCCTCATCTGCACCGTCCGCTTTGCCCAACGGGACCATAAATACCTTTGCTGCCCACAGCTCCGCCTCATCGAGCACTTGGTTGAACATTTTTGTGAGATCCAAGAACAGCAGCCCAGGGATGGTCTGATGAGATTTTTACTATGTTATCGGGGGATGATATTATAGGAGCTTTTGTAACGCCAGAGCTATATGGCACTAGAGGCGCAAAGCTATTTGCCAGAAAAATTCTTTTCAAAGTCCACTTTCACCTCATTGTTTTTTTTGGAAAGGTTTCTTGCTAACTTGGAGCTAACCAAACCCCAAGTGGCACAGAAGCCAAGCAGTTGTGAAGTGGGATCCTGCTGCCAGCAGGCTCCATGAAGATCAATGTTGATGAAACTTTATCATAAAACTCAAGTGTAGCTGCTGTTGCAGTGGTGGCCAGGGACTTGAGGGGAGCTTTCTTGGAGGCCTTGGAGGAGGTAACAAGATTATTGGACCTAGAGAAGCTAGAAGCAGTGCCTTGCTGGGAAAGGCTGACCCTGGCAAGTGATCTCCGCTTGTAAGTTTTTGTGATGTAATGATTGTACGATTTGATTAACATCTGGGACGGGTCATTGAAGTTTATGGCCATATTATCCAGGAGATCTGAGAAAGAGAAAAGCACTTCTAGAGGGCTGATTTTATTCATTAAGGCAATCCAATGTTTGTAATTCATATCCTACAGGCACAATGTTCAGTCCAGCCGCCACACCTGCACTGTTGTTCTCTCCTCCTGCACCTTGTTGTGGTGCGGCGGTGTACTGGAGCACTCTGACCCAGCCATCCCCACCACTCTGCTCCTCCTCTTGCCTCTTGTGGTGTCCTGAGCTGCCGCCCTGCTCCTGCTCCTGATCTGCTTCTCGTCCTGCCTTGCCTCCTGCTCTGGCATCGCCCCCCTCCCCTTGCAATCCTTTCAGTTGCTACTACAGGTGTGGGAATCATTAGGTTTGTTCATAAATTGGCTGACATAAGGGCTCCTTGATCCATTTATCATTGTTCTTGTTTGTGTTTGTTGCTGGATCTGATTGGAGGTTGTGATGAACAGAAAAACACCAACCTATTTTCTGACTACCAGCGAGAGGAACCAATGTATCCTCCTGCCCAAGATCTGTGCAATTTCTCATTATCTTAACTAGTTTGAATTAAGAAGTGATGTATTGCGGACTTATCGTTATATACATGTATGCTATTTTCATGGCCCACAAGCTTAACGTGCCAGCTGAAGCTTTTCCATGGTCATTCATGTGGGCGTTTCTGTGATCCTTGTGGTTATGTTTTCCACCACTGTAAGAAACTGCCTTTCACTACTTTTTTTTGCTTAAGATTTGCTCCCAAGGTCCGAGCTTCCAAGAAACTAGTATGTGGTTGGAAAAAACAGTTTGGTCTGCTCTTATATTGCATTTATCTTTGTTATAAGTTTACCTAACATTACAGCATTATCTAATTCTCTGTTTTCTTTACCTAGTTTTGCAGCATAGGAAATATACTTACACACAGCTCAGTGCTTGTTAGGATCGATGGCAGATAGCGAGCATCGAACAGTGTTTGTCACGGTGGGGACCACATGTTTTGATGCTCTTATTATGGCAGTAGATTCTCCAGAGGTGCAGAAGGCTTTATTGCAAAAAGGTTATAGTAATCTTATTATTCAAATGGGCCGAGGAACATATGTTCCATCTAAGGTTAGTATGCTTATACCTGTGTAGTAAATTATCTATGAGTACCATTTAATTCCTGTCTAGTTTGCATTATGACAATTTCTACTCTTTCTTATAGGAATTTTCTGCTCTTTCTTATATGAATCTTCTAACTGATAATTTAAGTCATCCTAAAATGAAAAGGAAGGTGGAAACACACCAAATTTTTTTTTTGTTTTTTTTTTTTGGAAATGGATGTCATGCAAATTGTTTTGTGCAAATAATGATTCAGATGCTTTATGATGAAGACTTTTCCCAAACAAATGTTGTTTCAAGTAAACAGGGTGTGTGTGAATTGATGTTTTCTGAGCATCAGTTCTTACTTAATGTTTGAGAAAACAAACCTATATCTGTTTTGCAGTCCAGTTAACCTTGCTTTCCTTTTTTAAAATATTCATGTATATTTATCTATATGAGAAACCTTGCTTTCCCTGTTTCTAATTATATAGTGAAAATGTGAAATTAATAGTATATTTATCTATATGGGACTACAGGTCTCAGGAGATGCTACCCTTCAAGTTGATCATTTCACATTTTCACCAAGCATTGCTGACAATATGAGAACAGCTTCCCTAGTTATCAGCCATGCAGGTAAGTATAGTGTTTCCACTTTCTAAATGGTGAAAAACAGAAATCTTGAAATTGCTACCTTGAACTTGATGCGTAGGTGAATTTTCAAGTAATTTTATTTTAGACCCTAAAATGTTGAATAACATACTTTCTTCTAGCTTGTTCTCTTTCTATTTAAGAATGATGACCTAGTAAATTCTTCCAAATATGCGTACCAATTTATCATATGCTTTGGATCTGAACTATTTTCACCCTGCCCCACTTATTCATCTGATGAAGTGATTGAGATTTGAGAACCTTCCGGCCTTAATAGATGGTAGAAAACCAGTAAATGATTAAGGACTACAACCTTAGTGTTAAGAATCATGCCACTACAATCATGAAAGATTGCTGGGTTACTCTATAATCCTGGACAGTTCAACAAAATGTAAAAAGTACGCTTCTTAATTGCAACTACAATATATTTTAACCTTTTTACTGTTTGGAATGCGCTCCATATTTTGTTAATCAAAAGTTTTCATTTGCACATTGAATAATTTGCGCAAGGACTATTCTGCAGCTATGTATCAAAATTCAAAAGTTCCAGGCAGTGTCAGAGTTTGCCATGCTCAAAATGATTAGCACAGTTGCCCTGTTGCAACTCGAGCAGTTCCGCATATCTGGATCAAAATAAACTTTTAACTGCACTCAAAAGCCACACCTTGCCATTGATGAAGTTTTTGTTTGAAATATCTTGTCTGTTTATATCTTATCTTATTTATTGTTTAGTTTCTCAAGATTTAGCTTCTGCAGGTTCAGGAAGCATATTTGAGACGTTACAGCTCGGCAAACCCCTAATCGTCGTTGTAAATGAAGATTTGATGGACAATCACCAGAGTGAATTAGCAGAAGAATTGGCTGAAAGGAAGCATCTCTTCTGTGCACGCCCACAAACATTGGCAGAGACCATCCAGGCGATGGACCTAGAGACACTAGTTCCTTATGAGCCAGGGGACGCCAAACCAGTTGTCACCCTGATCAACAGATTTCTTGGCTTTCCAGTTGACTGACAAATGGCGATACCTCCATTAAGGCGTTGGTTCCTGTATATGTTTGGTGCAGAATGGATTAACTGAATTGATGATCACAGAGGCTTTTGTACTGTTGTACGATGACAAGAAAATAGCAAGACCTCTTTGCAATTGGGTCTTTTTAGTACACATGGTTCATGACGTGCATTGTTTCTCTTTCGATTAACGGCATGAATTTGTTATGTTTGACAATTGTTATATGCCTTTAACAAGAGAAGATAATAATATTCTTGCATAAATCATGTGCAAAATTGTTAACGGTTTCATGACGGGATATTGGTGAACAGCTAAAACATTGTGAATTCTGATGCCTAGCAAAAGCATTACGAGTTTTCTAACGCTGAAAGGTTTTGGTCATGGAGCGAGCGAATTCTAGGCGGCAGTGTCTGGAACCTCTGCAGTGTTGCTCGCAGTGTCCGGTGGCTGCACAACTCATTGAAGGACAAACCAGATGAAATAGATAGTACTAGTACTGTACGTATCCCTGTTAGTTCACATGGAGCAAGTCAGCAACTACTTTTACGGATGTTTATATTGCTATGAGGCTATGAGCCTATAATAACAAAGTTACGGAGCATAGTTTAGTTAGCTTTCTTGCAGTGGCCTGAAGTCCTTGACTTATCGGGTTTGGGTCTTTCTGGCCGTGCACCATCTTTTCTACCTTATGAAATGATGCGTAGCTCCCTTGTGTGGTTCGAGAAAAAAAGTCTTCAACTTATACGGATGCTTATATTTTTGTGGATGTTTATATTTTTCATGGATTTATTTTAAGAGTTAATTCTTTCTGTGGTATGCGTATGTAAATATTGTTTAATTTTTCAAGATCAACTGAGCAGCTTATAGAGGTATGGTATACAAGTGTTTACAGGTATGGAGAATGATGCTGGAATTGTTGATTGAAATGAGGTCGAATATTGGCTAGAAGTGATGGTGCTGGGTAACGTGGGAATGGATGGTTGGCTCTCTTGTGTTCCTCAGATGAGGAGTTTGGATTGCATTCAGATGAATCATCCATGTTCTTTGTGTTTTGGTTGTGTAGTGTAGGCCTCGAAAATTTGTGGTCTATATGTGTATGCTTGTGTCCATGTTTGTAGAAGAAATTGATGTGAGAGCCACAAGAGAGCTACTGGTGCAACGACTAATTGGCATGCCCCAACGGTTGCAAGGAGCCAATGGTCGGTCAAGTGAACGGTACTCCAACATAGCTATTTTTTTTAATGCTTGCACCATTTGCTCAAATTGGCTATTGGTGCCAGGCGGTGCTTGGATAGCATCGGCACTCTAATGTATTGACCTGGTTTCTCTTATCTTCTCAAAGCACCTCCTTAGACAATACGTTGGAGCTGCTCTAAGTAGGTGATGATACCCATACTCCCTCTATCTAGAAATTCCTAACATTTTAATACAGTTAAAACATTTATAACTATTAAATGACTGTTCTGTCCTTACACTTTTCCTTTTTCAATTTCATCCGTCAGCTATAAACGTAGGCGTTTCAGTATCCTCAGAGTTATGAGATTGTGGGCCAGCTGGTCGCTTCAATGCGTCGTCCAGTTGCCAGAGGCGAGAGATGGCTTACTTTTTCAAAGAGGACAACGGGAGAACTGGCACTGAAATGTCTCCAAACGAAGCGTCAGGCCAAACCGAAGTATTGCATAACTAATTTAATGATAAAATTTATCATTTGAGGAATTACTGATCCACCATTGGCACAAAATAGCAGCCAACACAGGACATTCATTAGACAGTTTCATTTGGCAGGTATATATTATCTAAATTCTAAAAGCTCATATTTATTCCAGCCTCCCAAATAAAGTACGGAATAGATACTTCACCACTCATCAGTCATCATCAGTACTGCATTCAGTCTATCAAGATAACCTGACGACTAGTGTTGCTGTTGATAAAATCTTGAACCTGATCATCACTGTAGCCCATGCCTGCTTGAGTAATAGTAAGGTAAGGATCTTTGGAGTGTAAGTTATAAAAATCTATAGCCAGAAATGGTAGCCCAAAATTCTGCAGACAAAAACATCTTCAGAATCAATATTCTTCAATTCAGAACTGGGTGGACAAGTATTTTATTCTCTATGAAAATTTTATAGCAGGAAAAGCTGAAACTCTGATACAATACAAAATTTCAGGTGCAGCTGTTATATAATTAAAATATATGATCAAATTCATCTTATTATTGCAATAGATCAGGACCAATGTATCGTAGCATATCAAATTACTAGTGCTATGGTACAATGCAATGAACCAATGGTTTCGATGAAGATGGAGTTCATCATTCTTTGGGTCTATTTGTTTCGGCCTTTTTTTTGAAACAAATGTTTCAGCCTTTTCTTTTAGCTCATTAATGGTTTTGGCAGATGATGCTCCATCAGGTAAACTTCTAGGCCTTTTTGTTCCATCTTCTGCCCAAAAGCTGAAACAAGCAACCTACCTCTAGTAATCCATAATTTGATCTTGTATTATACACACCATCCACATAAATGAACGGTCCAGAATCAGCTTTGTCCAGAACCATAATCCAAAACTAGCACACTTACAGATGGTTTAGAGACAAATATCTACATGATCACACAATTGCCACATAACAAATTGAAAAGGATAAGAGAAATAAAAGCACACCTTCAGAGTAGGGTTTGATGTCCACATTAGCAATGTTAGCAATCCTGTCCCAATCTTCACCATCAGTTCCATAACGTTTCAAAAAATTCGGGCCACAGCCCCAGATTGTTAGCTTGCTAAGTGAGGCAGGCAGTTGAGGGAGTGACTGAATCTGAGGGGCACTTTCTATGCACAAACTCTGTAACAACTCAAGCTTTTCTATCTCATTTGGCAGTGAGCAAAGAGACTGGACAACTCCTATTTGAATGGAACATAAGGAAGCAGCATTCTGGAGCAACCACTCCCCAGGCAGTGACTCCATTTCATAATCATCACCAATTTGAAGCTCCTTGGTGTGTCTGAGGCTCCTTAGTGGCTCCACTGATAATAGACCTTGCCAGTCGATTATGAGCTTCTGTAGCTTAAAGGAGCAGCCATCCTGTGGCAACTGTGAATAACTCTGCTTATTACAGCATATGATT
This sequence comes from Bothriochloa decipiens, assembly GCA_023333625.1. Classification (NCBI taxonomy): domain Eukaryota; kingdom Viridiplantae; phylum Streptophyta; class Magnoliopsida; order Poales; family Poaceae; genus Bothriochloa; species Bothriochloa decipiens. The sequence continues at coordinate 43,330,940 of CM041628.1, read as the reverse complement.
GATAGCACTCTTAGGGAGGCAACGGATCCAAGCCCACCCAAGGATAACAAGTTTTTGCATCTAGCTAGTGACATATCATTGAAGGGCGGCCCTGGTGCAAGCGGTAAAGTTTTACCGCCTGTGACCAAGAGGTCCAGGGTTCAAGCCCCAGCCTCTGCACATTTGTGCAGGGATGGCTGCTGGCTATTTTCCCTTCCCCAGACCCCGCAATGCGGGAGCCTACGGCACTGGGTACACCCTAGTGACATATCATTGAGATTGTTCAGAGTCCCAAACACTACAACTGATGGAAGTTTCTCTATGTTAGTGCAGTTGAACAATGTTAGCCTTCTGAGAGCAGTAAGGTTCTGCAATGACATGAGAGTTGATGCTTCAATATCACCGCAAGGGTTCAAATCCAAGTTCTTGAGTGACACAGGCAGCAGACTGTCTTTGTTCTTCACATCCCTTAGTATTGGACATGCAACTATCTCAAGGGAATTCAGGTGATTTAATACTGTGAAACCTGTCTTTGGCAGATGACGTAGCCTTTCACAATGCCTTACAACCAATCTTGTAAGAGACTGAAGTTGTTCCTGCTGATCTAAAAGACCATCCAGAGAAGTCAAATGTGCACAACTTTCTATGTGCAAAAAAGTAAGCTGAGATTTTGCTGGTGCTGAATCCCAGGCAAGAGTATATCTCTGATGTATTCTTGGCAGAAATGCGAACTGAACATGCTTTATAACTAGTAGCTCAAGGGAACATGGTATAGCAGGAAGTTCCCTCAGTTTTGGGCACCACCGAATTATGAGAGTACTGAGAAATTGAGGCAGCCAAGCATTATCTGACTCGACAGCCTCAAGATGCAGCTCGGCCAATGTACCTATGTATTCTAACTGAAAAAGGTTCTCCAAAATCAAATACTTAAGTGAATTAAGCTCTCGAAGAGAGGGTAGGCTCTTCCAGTTCATGCAGTATTCAAGCTCAAGTGATACCAAGTGTATGAGCAACGAGTTCTCAATCCAAAATGGAAGTTTGACTCCATTGTAACCATTAATGTGTAACTGCTGAATTTCTTCATTTGGCTCAAGATCATCAATAATCTGATCATCTTGATTCACTGGTTCCTTCAAGTGTTTGTTCCACACCAGTGACAAATACCGCATCTGATGCTTCTCCTTCAATTTGATCTCCAAAGCTTCTTTACAATTCGAGACATTTTGAAGATTTCTTAGGCTGAGTTGGCACAGGCTTTTTAAATTTCCCAATGAACTCAATCTCTGACCATCCTTTTCAACTACTTCGAAACCATTTAACTCCTGAAGTGAGGTCAACCTCCCAATTTGATGGATATAAGATGACATATTGTCAGGAACATGCAGACAGCGCAAAAAACGTAAGTTATGTATAGCAGTGCAGTTTGCCTCATTTCCTATGAAGTACTCAAGCTTGAGCACTTGCAAGTGATACAATCCAAAGAGTTTGTGAAGATGAGACTCGTCACATGAAAATAAAAAGAGATAACGGAGATGAACTAAACTGGGAACACTATCAAGTGCATGAAATAGTGATGGAACACCCAAGTACAGTAGACGCAAGTGTCTAGAACTCTTCAGGAACTTCCCAAGGGAAATTTCAGCCTCTTTGTCAATAGCAAACTCAGACTGTATGATAAGAGTCCACAAATATAGAGGGTTCTCATCATAACGGGAAGAAAATATCTCTTGAGCCACTAAATTGCTGAAATGTGCAATAGACAGGTGTCGTGTTTTATAGCTGATGTTATGCAAATCACCACTATCCACTCTTACACATTCACCTTGAGAGACGAGTTCTGCCAACTCATGCATTAAATTATGCAGAATGTAATATTCTTTCTGATCTCCACTAGAAGGTTCTGTTTCTAACATACGGATAAAGAACGATTTTCTCACTAATGCATCAAAGTATTCTTCCCCCACAACCTCTGACCTCAATAAGTCAGCATGTTCTGTCTTGTGTAGGCCAATATTCTTTTGCTTCAATGAGTTAAAAGGTATCAATCTAGAAGCAGCCCACATTTTTGACAGTTCTACCTTGCTAACCTTTGTATCCTTTAGGAAATAAACTACAATATCTAAAACAAGCTTGCAGTTCTGTAGACAGACAATCATAACTCAATCTTAGAGATCTAATAATGATGTCCTTCTCTGTAATGTGCTGCCAGCCTTTCTGCGATACTGTTATCCAGTCCTGGGTCTCCATATGCGCCCCCAACCATGAAGCAACAAGAATGATTACTAGAGGGCATCCACCAATCTTTTTCAATATCTGTTCAGCTATCAGCATAAGATTACTAAAATATTCAGAATCAATCTGTGAAGGCAGTCGGCTTTTTAGGAGCATGAGACTGTCATCTTCATCCAAGTCATCTAGTTTCACACATTGAGGTTGAGTTCCCATGGCAACAACTGCCATATGCACAACAGATTGCATCCGGGTTGTCAGCAGGATCCAGCTTCCTTTCTTGCAGATAGTTAGAGGAGCCAATAAAGTTTGCCACTTTTCAACACTATTATCTTCCCAGACACCATCCAGAATCAGCAAAACCTTTCTATATCTGAGAGTATCAGTAAGAGAACTCTGCAGAAGGTTAATATCAGAGTGTGCAGGTGGTCTACCAGTAATTGATTCCAGTATAACTCTTATGATTTCTTCTGTATTAAAATTAGAATCAACAGACATGGTCACCCACACCACAGCGTGAAAGCTTTTGGACACTCTTGGGTCTCGACTTATGATATTAGCAAGTGTTGTTTTCCCCATTCCAGCCATCCCTACCACTGCATAAACAGAAACAGGGTTGTCTTCAGCTATATCCTCCATCGACGACTGCACTATTTTTTCTTTTACCCCGTCCCGACCAAAAGAACCAACTCCAGTTGCTTGCCAACTAGGGTATCGCTCGTTGACGTCAGGAGCATCATAAATACGTCTTAACAGAGTTCTTATGTACTGAAGTCGGTATTCCTGAAGCTGTAGTAAGAAGAGAGCCGCCATCTCCCTCAGCTTTTTCAGGCTACTCGACGGAATACCAAACTGTGTAATCTTGTTGACATACTTTCTTTTGACCAACATGGAGATGGGATTACGATTACCAACCTCTTCCTCCAACATGTGGTAGTAGATTTCGTCGATGGCGTCTTCCATCCAATCAGTAGCGTCCCTTAGCAACCAGATTTCCTCACTAGCTTCCCCAGACAAGTCACAATTGAAAGGGAGGTCCCCCTTGATAAGCCGACGCTCAGTTCGTTCGAGATCTGCTTGGACGTTTCGGAGTCCCCCCAACAGCATCTGCCGTTGAGCATCCGTGATAGCACCCAAACCATAGGCTTGGTCCGCCAACGAGATTGCAGCTGCCGCCGCCATTTTCCCTACAGAATTGGCAATTCTACTCCCTCCACTTGTTTTATCATGAACACTACTCCCTCCATTTGTTGGTGGATCTGGAGAGGGACTCCCTTGTTCGCAGTCGCAGCAGCCAGCATGGGGATGAAAACAGAAGTCAACGGAGGGAGGGCATGCAGGTCTGCAGCTGCAGCTTCAGGGGATGAGTGAGGGAGTGGAGGACCTTCGCTGCACGGGTAGCGATGTGAGACTAGTAGGATTATTAGGACCACGGAAAGCCACTATCCACAGCATACCGATTCGATCCGTTTTCGTCATAAGACTAATAGCGTTGGACCTATTTTTCCTCTCACGTGAGAATTTTTTTTTTTCAGCCGACCGTGCAGCAGTGGATCTATCCTTCCTTCCTCTTACTGACGATGATGCTAGTAACATCGGATCTTAGGTTTAGTTTAACCCTCAGAAGATATAACTAGTACAACTGATGTGTTTTTGGTGCCCTTTATTCTCTATAATGGTTAAGCATACTATGTCTCTTATATGGTCTCTATGTTCGTGGAGTCTTCTATTGGTAGTGACTGTGATTGTTAGGTCCAGATCTGGTGTACTTCCATGGTCACGATGGAGTTTTCTGAAGAGTATATCATCGGACGCAAGAAAGATAAAGTTTTAAAATCTAGTAGTGTACTTCAATATAATTTTATTTTATATTAAGGTCTTAGTAATAAAAAGATTTTAATTTAATAAAAGTTAGTCTTTTTCTAAAAAAACACCATTAGTCAATTATATAAGTTCAGCACTGCAGATGTTAACTTTGAAGTTTGAGCCGAGATTCCAGCATACGAAGGTTCGCATCTTTTCGAATACTAAGATATCTAATATCTGATACTATATCTGTATTTAAATACTTAAATCATGTACTTATGATGTTGATATCTAATTATATTATATTCAGCATATTTGATGTTATCCATATTCAAACGTGAATCAGAAATATGAACACGAATATAATATTAGTGATATCCTGTGTAACCGATCCGTTTTCATCCCTGCAAGAAAGGTCTCCAAAACCTATGACCACCGGCGCCTCACCTCTTCCCCTCCCATCCCAACCCTACATCCCATCCTATGGATGGTCCTGTACACACCAATGCCTTAGTCGTCCTGGACAGGTTTTCGCCTCGGATGCCAATGGACGACGGGAGATCCTTCACCAGCAGAGACACGACCGGTGGCCGCCTTGGCTGAGAAGCAACTTCCACAGACAAGGAAGATCCCCAGGCATGTATCACTAATAATAATAATAGTTTAAAATAATATTAAAATTCTTATAGTATTAAAAGTTTTGTCTACCTATTAAAAGTTACTACTTCCTTCGTCCAAGATATAATGCAACTATGGAAACCATGCAACTATGGAAACCATGCCGGTCAATCCGTCTCAAGTTTGAGCAAGTTTATAGCAAATACTATCACCATTTATGTATCCAAATAAACTGATTATAAAAATATAAGTGAAAGTTAGAAATATAGCAAATTCTATGACTAACCTAATTGTACTTATTCTATATAAAAATGTTAGTAACTTTATTATAACTTCAGTCAATGTTGGGACTGTTTGACTCATCCATAAGTGAGAATTGCATGTTTTTCCGGATGGAGTATTAAAAATTTTTGTAGAGAAAACGTTGAATACTATAGGAATTTAGCAGAATAACTGTTAATACTATAAATATTTTAGTATTATTTTAATACTATTATTGATACCCATATTAAATTAATGTTAGCATTTTTCTATTTCAGTTTGAACCTAATATATTTTTTGTTTTTAATACTTTAGTTTATGTTTTTGTTGATGGAAATTATTTTATATAATTTATAGTTTCATGATTATACAAATAATGATTGATTAATTGACAATCCACGTGTAAGTGAGCGTGCCATGTCAGCTTATAGAATGGGTTAAACCACATTTGGATCGGGATGACACCAGTAGCCAAGTTTAGGGATCACCTTGAAAGTTAGGACCAGAATGACACTGCAGGCCAAGTTTAGGAATATGTGGTGGTCACCTTGAAAGTTTAGGGACCTAGCTGACACTGTCTGCCAATTTAAGGATCTATAAATATCACTTTAGAAGTTCAAGAACCTAAATGACACTTTTGGTAGCACAATATATTTCACTGGCACAAACCCAACTTATCAGTACAATACTTTTCTCTCGTAATAAATCAGCATTAGTCAGCTTATCAGCTGCACAAACCATCAGCTGAACAACTCAGAGTTACAGTTAAATTCAATGTCTCACAGGCATCGCAACAAATAGGAAACGTCTTGTGGCCATCTTAGAGGAACTTCGCTCAGAGTTACAGTTAAATTCAAGGTCTGAAATTGTTCACAGAATAACAGAGATGTTAGGCTCTTGAATGATCAGTGAAATGATAAACATATGAGTAAAAGGGGATACCACCAAAACATTGCATACCTATCATCTTCCATTCGATATGTTACAAAGGTGGATATGACTTATCTTCGCCTACTCTGAGCCACCGGCTAGACATTGCTCATTTAACTCTGTGCAGCAACCAGTAATGATAAGGGCCCACAGCTGAGGAGGCATCAAAGGGAGTGACTGAAGGGCGGGAGCGTTATGAAGAAGCAAACTCCGAAGGGCACAATCATGCATTTTCAGCGGAAGAGACTGCAAGTGTTCAGCATTGCTTATTTCTATATGTCCAGGTGCAATCCATTCTGCAATAACCAATCGTCTGGCAACAAATTTGTTATAGACTCGCCTGATATGATAAGCCTCCTAGTGCAGCACAAATTCCTCAATGGAGTCAAAACAAGTAGCAGGTGGTCATCAATTGCAAGTGTTTCAAGTTCCAGAGACAAATTTTCGTCTTGTGACTGAGGAAGCCTTGACGATGAAGTATTGAGCAGATTGCCACAACGCTCTATTTTCAATAGTTTAAGATGAGAAAGGGCTAATAGCCCACCCAAGGATGATAATATATTGCATTCAACTATTTCAACTTTCTCCAGTACACACATTCTTTGAAAATGCGCTGCATCAGGAAGTGAGCTCAATTTATGGCATCGAAAAAGTTTTAAAACTGAGAGAGCATTGTAATGTTCCTCTCGTAGGAAAGAACCATCAAGGGAAGCCAAAAATTCACAGGATTCTATTTGCAGCACAGAAAGCTGTGGCTCTATTAATCTCTCGAGATCAGACACGGTGGTAGGCAGACTTGAGATTCCAACTGCTTCTACACCCAAGAGCTTTAGACTGAAAGGTAGCACAGGTAGCTCTGAAAGGTCTGGGCAATATTTCACATCAAATGTAACTAGATGAGGAGGCAATCCGCCAGAACCATTGGATAAACTAGCAATACACTTCAACTTTGTAAGATGCACCAGAAAGACATGCTTTAGTGACCGTAGGGTCCCAAGCAGTGGGAGTTCATGCCATTCCACACAGCCATCAAACTTGAGATATACCAAATTGGTGAGGTAACTGGGTTCCATCCAGATTGGTGGTTTAATGCCAATATATCCAGAAATAATTAAATTCTTGAGACTCCTGAGAACATCATCTCTACCATGATCATCAGACCATCCCAAAGACAATACCTTCATAGCGGTCTTATTATCCAATCTAGCAGCATAAGCTTCATCGAAATTGCTGACATTTTGGACATCAAGCACAATGATTTTCCGGAGCTTCCCTAAATCCTGCAGCTCAGTTATTCTGTGGCCATCTTTTTTTCGAACGCTGAACCCATTCAGCTCACGAAGTGTAGTCAACCTCCCAATGTGGGGGATCCTGGACAATGTATTTTTAGGAAAGTATAGTTTCTGTACACAAGGTAGGTAACCAATGTCAATGGACTTCACCTTATCCTCTCCATCTATCTTTGTAATTCGAAGGACTTGCAGGTGATAGAGCTTAAGCAGTTTACACAGATTAGGTTCATCAATAGCTGACATATATATGAGCCTTAGGTGCTTCAATTCAGTGGCAGCATCATTCATGCCAATCAAGCCATGTCCATCTAACTTTAAGAGCCGCAAGCTTGCTCTGCCTTTTATAGCTTTCTTAAGATCATGTGCAGGTTCTTTTTGAACAGAGTTTGCCCCATTCTCTATGATCAGAGTACGAAGGTTCTTGGACTGCGAAATAATTGTTATACTTTCTGAATTTAAGTTTTGAATGTACAAGTGACGCAGTTTAGGGATGCAATCTATGTCAGCACTGTGGCCACCATCTGTAAATCTTAAACATTCCTTACTAGAAACAGTACATGCTAAGTCATACACCAAATCATGCATGACACAGTAATCTTCAGAAGGATCTGCAAGCAGTTCTCTTGGTACCAATGAAAAGAATGATTTCCGTGCCAGATTACAGAAATGCTCCCTAGCAGTATCTTCCTGGCTCTTTATGTCATTCTCTTGTTGTAGTATCAACCCTGAACCCACCCACATCTCAGTTAATTCATCCATCTTGAACTTAAAACCAGGAGGAAATATGCTACAGTACCGACAGCAAAGCTGTAGCTCATAACTGAGATTCTGGTAGCTCCTTTTGAGCATCTCCCCAATTTCATCATTTTGGTTGATATCCTGATTTAAGATCGCATTCCATCTGCTAAGATCTGTGTTGTCTCTTAGTTGTCGACCCAGTACTTCTGCTATGAAAGGACAACCTTTAAGCTTTCCCACAATCTGCTCAGCAATCCGTAAAAGATCCAAACGGTCATTTGGATATGAATCACCAAAGGCGTGATGCTTGAAGAGCTTCAGAGTATCTCCCTGACCTAAACCCCTCAGCTCCAAACATTTAACTTCAACTTGCATTTGAAGTGTAATAGCTTCAGCCACTGATCTCATTCGAGTTGTGAGCAATACTCTACCTCCCATCGTAGAATTATTTCTAAGCGGAGCTAAAAATTCCTTCCACTTCATACCTTTGTTATCCTCCCATGCATCATCTAAGACCAAAAAAAATCTTTTTGTCACCAACTGCTTGACAAGATCTGATTGCAGGGAGTCCAAAGCCATGGCCCGAGATTTGTCTGGGTTGATTGATTCCATAATCTTGCTCATCAACACTCTTAGAGACATGAACCCATATAATCATGTTACCAAAATGATCCAGAACATTCTTATCTTGGCAGATTGACTGGGCAAGTGTTGTCTTTCCCATGCCACCACCACCAACAATTGCACAGAGCGAGAGCTTGTGATCTACAATGCCAGCCTAAGTATGAACACCCAACCATTCAAGTAGTTCCCCCTTTTCCTTGTGGCGACCAAATACAGTTGTTGTTAACTCTCTAGTGGTCTCGCGTGTATTGCCCAGCTCTTGAATATCAGAGGAAGAATTACGAACATTCATGATGACAGAGAGGAAATCCTCTGCATTCTCAAGGACTGAATGTAATCCCTTCAGAGCATCCTTCAGACGCTTCGGAGTACCACCACCGGTAGCAGCACTAACAGAGCAACGAACTCCCGTGCCGATGTGGGAGAAGGAGAACCGGGAGAACAGACTCACCTTCCAGTTTTTGGCTTCTCGCAGTCTCCGATCTTTGACCTGCTTCTCCAGATCCAAGAACTCCAGCTCGTCAAGCGTGTCCTCAGCCTCCTGCATAGCATCGCGGAAAATCCAGAGCCAATCCCCCAGAATCTCCCGAACCAGCTCGTGGTCGCCAGCATCGAAGATTGCTTGGATGACTGGCAGCTTCTCCTTGAGGCTTCGGTGGAGGTCTTCCTCCTTCGCCGAAAGGCGGCCCAGCGCCTTGTTCACAAGATAGGAGATCGCAGCCCCTGCTGCTGTTTTCCCCGTGAAAATAGCCGCGCTCTTGGCAAAAGCAGCAGCAGCTGCAGCCTCCGCCATGTGGGAGAGACCGAGAAAGGGAGCAAAAGGAGGAAGAAAGAGAAGGTGTTAACTGTCGAGGTGTGAGGAACTCGGGGTCAACGCAGAACCATGGGTGTACTTCGTCCCATCGGACGCGGGCGCACGGCCTGCGCTGCCCGCGTGGCTGTGCCGTTCGTTTTTTCCCCTTCTTTTTTTATACAGTTTTTTCCCTTCTAGGTGTGTGTTTGGTTGCAGATCACGTCCATTAAAAACACTCAAATACCAAAATGAACAGATCTAGTTAAATTTCACTAAGGCTAATTGTAAAAAAAGACCCAGTCAGAATGGAAAAATTATGATTCGTTGAAGTCATATTCATATTTTAATTTATTTAAGAATTTAATGACGTTACGTACATCTCTGTTGACAACAAAGCATATTTGTTGACTTTATAATTTTGAAGGTATGTCGGGTCAGCCATTTGCAAGTGCTCATAAAGTTTATGTGTATTCATATGGTGTGTGAGTGCCTTGTGGGCGTCTACTTTGATGGACTTGTTTGGTTGGCTCTAAATGGATTGTAGCCTAGCTTCATGATGATATTATATATTTAGTCTGGCTCCCAATGAACTCGACGAACTCGAACGTTGCTTTTATGAAGCCCGGCTTAGCCAGCCTCCGTCCATAATCAAGTCACATTTCGGCGCATTTATGCTTCAGATGGGGAAGGGCGACGACAGTGCTCTTTGACCACCACTCTGCCCAATGCGAAGCTAGGCCTCAGGGCCTATCGTTGGTGTAGGTGGAGGCGATAACAGGTGGCTTCACCTCGACAGTGGCCAGTGAGGGCAGGTTCAACACCATGCATCGCGTGTCACGCTGGCCGCCATCAAGGTCCATAGCATCGAGCGCCTCCGCCGTGTTTTCCTCTAGGAGCTCGACATGCTCTAGCGCGTCCGGCACCCAGAATCATTGTCCGCCTTCGCCTTTTATGACCAATAAGGTGGGTGATCTCCTCTTCTCCGTTATGCTTTCTTGCAATCGTCTGTCTCCATGGCGGCTCTCCCTATCGGTCCACCTGCACGAGCAACTCCACTGTAGAGACAAGGCCGCAGGGATGATGTCATGGGTGTGGAAGTGTCGGTGGTGCGGGTGCTAGAGTACCTTCATAACCGCAGCAGGGTCGGCTCCGTGCTAGGGAAGAATACCATCCTCAAGAGCGAACACTTCCCCGAGTTCTAGAACAAGCGTCTCTCCCCGCAAATTGACAGCGCTTGTGCTTGCGTTGCTCTCCTCCTCCATCCACGCACCTCCTCTGTGAGTTGGCCGTGGAGGATGGCGTACTCCATCACCGCCTTTCATGTGTGTGCCAGTCACTCGGTTCCTTGAGTAGATCCTTGTCATGATGCGTTCCCCACCCGTGAGGAGCTCGTCTTGGCCGGCCGCAGTGATCTCATTGCCGCTAGCATCCTCCTCCACCACCACCACCACCGACGAGGTGATAATGTGTCACAAGGGGTAAAGTTAGCTCTAAGAAGAGGTGACTGTATGTAAAGTAAACCAGGCAACCAAACGCTTCATAATTATGGAAAAAATCCACGTTACTCCCTTCTCGTATTAAGTTTGTCCTCATAACCCCTAAACAATTGTTGCATTCATTTCACCCCCATGGTTTCACAAACCAGCGCACTTTTCACCCTTTTAGAACCTAATTGAAACCGAAGTAGAAAATTGATGGCTGGTTTTGCCAAATAGGGTGCCACGCAAGCGTACCACCTAGCAACAAATTACGTGGTGCATAACCCCCTCCGTCTTCCCTATGGCCCAACCCATCCCCGTCTCTTTATTTCTTTTGCGGTCGTGTTCGTCGTGGCTATTTCTTCGGCGTCATCCGCATTTCTTCGGCGTCGTCACTATTTCTTCGGCGACGTCTTTGGCGGCGTGCCGTCTTTGATCGGAAGTGACCTGATGCTTCCAGCGTAGAAGAGTTGATTTGTGGCGGCGACGATGGCTAAGTCTACGAGGTGTGTTCCTTTGATCCTAATTGGATACAAGTCTGCTGTAGCGTGGAGTTTAGGGGTCTACAGGACGGTTGTAAATATGCAGCTTTGATCTTCCTTTTGTACATAGAGATCCCCTAGCTCAAAATCTATGTGGTTCATAATGATTTACAATTTTTTTATTGTGTCATATTTGTTGTCGATAGGGACAATGGATCCGGTAGACATTCTTGAGGTTAGATTTCATTTTGGAGGCCAGTTTGATTATGATGGGTTTGGAGTGAACTATGTTGGTGGTTCTGCTGGAACGTCTTATATAGAGAGGGACAAGTTAACTAGCCAGGTCGTACGCTTGCGTGCCAACCTATTTGACAGAACCAGCCACCACTTTACTAATCCGGTTCTAATTAGCTACTAAAGGTAAAAAGTGCGCTGGTTTGTGAAACCATGGGGGTGAAATGAACCCAAAAATTTGTTTAGGGGGTTATGTGGACAAACTTAATATGAGGAGGGAGTAATGTGGACTTTTTCCTAATATAATCAACTTTTAGCAATACTTTATAATAGGATTAGGCCTCGTGGTAATCTCACATGATCTTGAACTATGTGTATGAGACCATTTATTGATTAAGAGATATTTTTTCTTTTTTCTGTTAACTAGGTTAATGCCCGTGCGTTGCAACGGAAAAAATATATAATACCACGATAATATTTGTTTGTCCCAAGCAAATTTCATTGGTTGTACTTCATCTCATAGTGGAATTAACGTCGCCGTTGCCTAGCATCTGATTGTTGTATGGATGTGTTGGCATGGAAGACAAATTTTTGTTCTTTGATGTGTTAGTGAGAATCCATGCAAGTATACTGTTATTGCAAGGTTTGGATAGATTGTAGCTTGATAGTTTTATATGCTTGTGAGAAATTAGTTTGGTTATTTTAATTATTCTACTACCCCCTCTGTTATCCCAACCTTTTTCTCGGGCTCTCACAAATATATGCAAAACGAGAAATTATGGGAGGTGTCAAAACCTGTAAGGTCACATTTTAACACCAACAAAACATCAAGGGCACGTCTTAATTATGCATGGCACTGCCTATTCCTCGATCCTCATTAATACCACTGGAAAGCTCAAACCTAAAGCCGCAATGGGATGCAGCGATGCGCGGATATGACGGATGCATCCTCGGGCAAGGGCAGAGCGCGATGGGTGACGGTGTATAGCGATGAGAATGCCCGTGGGTGTGGTTGCGTTCGTTGGTTAGCATTGAAGATGAATGGGTTTTTGTCTCTTATACGTGACTTCTTTTGTTTGCCCATAGATTTTGCATGCAGCGCATGCAAACTGGAGGGGACACCTGCTGATCCGGGCAGGACTAATTTTCTTTTCCAGTAATTGTAGGTATGGATTGGTATCTTTCCTTTCATTTCATATATATGTCTAATTTTCTAACCTTCTCTTCCCGTAATTGCCTATATCAGTTTGATATCTTCCCTTCCGTGCCCATTTTGTTTCATGTTTTATTTTAGGACTTTACTAACCCCTGCACACGTAGGATTTCGGCTTACAGCATGCACAACCCGCCCGCACACAATTTGACCGCGCGCACAGCTTCCCTGTCTCCAGCACAGCGGCACCCACGCCCTGCCGCCGGCCACCGCCCCGGCGCGGCGAGCTAGGGTTTGGCCGGCCCTAGCTCGCCGGAGCTCCGGCCAAATCCTAGCTCGCCGCGCCGCCACCTTCTCCTTGAAAGGTTATGAGGTTGCTACGCTAGCCAGAAAACAAAAATTTTTGACCACATAAATAAGGATCTACTGCTAGTTACAGGTTACGGGATTACCACTAGACGCGCAGGTGCAGCGGAAGACGATTCGATGTAGTCGTACGCGTAGCAGCAGGCAGTGCAGTTGCGTGATCGTCCGTCATCTCAGTCCCCTGGCGCGGTTTGTCCCAGTGCTCCAGATGCAGCGCCTCCGAGGAATCCCACACGTGCAGGGAAGAAGCGATGCGCCTCCGAGTTAGAGGCCCATTAGTAACCCTAAGCCTTGTCTAATTCGGGTCTAACCCTAATTAGGCTTCCAGCCCCTTAAGCGTGCGATCCTATGGGTTCACGCACACATTGACATGGGCCGAGTACTCCTACTCGCCCAATAATTGACAGCGGCCTCTAGCAAGGCGTGACAACTCCTATGTGCACGCGAAGATCATATCAGACGAACCACTACGACCAGATATAAATTATTCCCTTTGCCACTCGATATATGGTTCAACTCGTGGGTTAACACTTAACGCAAGCACGGCCATGTATTTGTTGATCCAATCACTTGAGTGATCCAGTGATATCTCTCTCGCGTAGAGAGGGGCAAATTCCATCTTGATTGTCTATGTCTCATAGCATGCTTCCCGACCACCCGAAGACCACCTTTATAACTACCCAGTTATGGAGCAACGTTTGATAATCCCTAAGTAGGCCGTTTCACATCTTGAGTACATACCACAATCTTAGGTCTAAGGACATAACGTACATGATGTGAATAGAGACTTTCTCATGTCGGGTCAGTCCAGCCTACATGTCTCACATGTGCCCACATTATTAGTTTGACATCTCCATGTCCATGACTTGTGAAACATAGCCATCAACTAATCCATGTGCTGGTCTAATATTCAAGTGTGTTCTCACGAGAACGCCGACCAGGGACAACTATAGAATAACCATTCAAGTAATTGAGTCCCACAAACAATTCATATAATCATCAATCAATACAAGTTATCTATAATGGATATTCCATGAACACTTTATTAATCATGGATACAATCGAAATATCATCATCTACATGATTAGCTCTAGGGTATTTTTCCAACAGTCTCCCACTTGCACTAGAGTTAATCTTTTAGATGTCTAATCCCCATAGACCTCATGTGCGCCTCATGCTTAGGCTGTGGAAGAGCCTTTGTCAAAGGATCTGCTACATTCAAATCCATATGTATTTTGCACAATTTGATCTCTTCTTGTTTCACAAACTCTCGAATGAGATGAAACTTTTGGAGTACATGTTTGTTCTTCTGGTGATCCCTAGGCTGCTTAGCTTGTGCAATCGCCCCATTGTTATCACAATATAAATTCAATTGGCCCGACGCATTCGGAAACACACCAAGCTCAATGAGGAACCTCCTCAACCAAACACATTCCTTTGCAGCGCCAGAAGCTGCAATGTACTCAGCTTCTGCTGTAGAATCAGACACCGTCTCCTGCTTCGAACTTTTCCAGATTACTGTACCACCATTTATTGTGAACACAAAACCTGATTGAGATAGTGAATCATCCTCGTCGGTTTGGAAGCTAGCATCGGTGTAACCATTTACAACAAGCTCCTCCTCACCTCCATAGATTAGGAACACATCCTTAGTCCTTCGTAAGTACTTTAGGATGTTCTTAACAAGCGTCCAGTGAGATTCATCCGGATTAGCTTGGTACCTGCTTCCAACACTTAGAGCATATGAGACATCTGGGCGAGTACATATCATGGCATACATGATGGAACCAACGGCCGAAGCATATGGAACCTTACTCATGCGGTTGCGCTCTTCATCTGATGAAGGACACTGCTTGTCACTAAAGCGCATACCATGTGACATAGGCAAGAACCCTTTTTTGGACTGTTCCATGTTGAACCATTTCAACACCTTTTCAATGTACGTGTCTTGGCTTAATCCTATTAGCCTTCTCGACCTATCTCTATAGATCTTAATTCCCAAGATGTATGCTGCTTCTCCTAAATCCTTCATAGAAAATCTATTATTCAGTGAAGTCTTTACAGATTGCAACATGGGAATATCATTCCCAATCAGTAGTATGTCATCAACATATAAGATCAGAAACACAATAGCGCTCCCACTTACCTTCTGGTAAACACAAGGTTCTTCTTCATTCTGACAGAAGCCAAACCCTTTGACTATCTCATCAAAATGAATATTCCAACTCCGAGATGCTTGCTTTAACCCATAAATAGATTTCTTAAGCTTGCATATCTTTCCAACATTATTAGGATCAACAAAACCTTCGGGCTGTATCATATACACGTCCTCTTCTAAATACCCATTTAGAAAGGCTGTTTTAACATCCATCTACCATATCTCATAATCGAAATATGCAGCAATTGCTAGAATGATCTGAATAGATTTAAGCATCGCTACCGGCGAGAATGTCTTGTCGTATCAACTCCTTGAACTTGCTGAAAACCTTTTGTGACAAGTCGAGCTTTATAGATCTAAACATTTCCATCCATATCCTTCTTCTTCTTAAAGATCCATTTGCACTCTATGGGTCTAACCCCATTAGGCGGGTCAACCAAGTTCCAAAATTGGTTGTCTCCCATGGAATCTATCTCGGATCTCATGGCACTTTGCCATTTCTCAGAATCTGGATCCATCATAGCTTTCGCATAATCCGCAGGTTCATCATCGTCTAACAATAACAAATCCCCACGCAATGTGCGAAGCCTCGCTGATCTTGGTGGTTGTGGCGGTGTCTCCACTGCCACGGGTGTCTCAACTTGCTCTGCTACATTAGCATCACTCACAGAGTCAGTCCCTACTGGCTCATCTTGAACTTCTTCAAGATACACCTTTTGTCCATTCTTTTCTCTTTTGATAAACTCTTTCTCTAAGAAAATACCATTTTGAGTAACAAACACTTTGCCCTCTAACCGGTTATAGACATAATACCCCAAAGTTTCCTTTGGATATTTCATGAAAAAGCACTTGTCCGATTTGGGTGTTAGTTTATCTGATATAAGTTGTTTAACATAAACTTCACAACCCCAAATTTTCAGAAAAGATAAACTGGGACTCTTACCAGTACACATCTCATATGGTGTCTTAACTACGGACTTAGATGGTACCCTATTCAATGTGAAAGCGGCTATTTCTAGAGCGTATCCCCGAAATGATAAAGGTAGGTCCAATTGGCTCATCATAGACCAAACCATGTCCAACCAGGTCCGATTACGTTGCTCAGACACGCCGTTTCTCTGAGGCATTCCGGATGGCGTAAGCTGTGAAACAATTGCACAACTCTTAATATGATTTCTAAACTCGTGACTTAGATCACAAGGCCTCGATCTTCTTGCCATGTTGATTCTCTACTTCATTCTAAAATTCTTTGAACTTTTCAAATGTTTCAGACTTATGCTTCATTAGGTAGACATATCCATATCTACTAAAGTCATCAGTAAAAGTTATGAAGTATTGAAATCTGCCTCTAGCTGTTGTGCTCATTGGTCCACATACATCAGTATGTACAAGTTCCAACAAGTCAGATGCCCTCTCAGGAAATCCTTTGAATGGCACCTTGGTTATCTTGCCTAGCAAGCAAGCCTCACATGTCTCGTATGATTCAAAATCAAACGAAGTTAGGAGACCATCATCATGGAGCCTCTTCATGCGGTTCTCACTTATATGACCCAAACGACAATGCCACATATAGGTAGGACTTAACTCATTAAGCCGAGGCCGTTTAGCACTAACATTACAGACAGGTGCATCATCAAGATTTAAAATAAATAACCCATTCACAATGGATGCAAAAGCCACAAACTCATCATTCTTTGAGATCACACAACCATTGTCTTTATTCACAAATGAATAACCATCCTTCATCAAGCATGAAGGTGACACAATGTTTCGACTTAAACTAGGAATAAAATAATAATTATTCAATTCCAAAATAAATCCTGACGGCAAGGGAAGTTGCAACATCCCGATGTTCAATGCAGCAACTCTTGCATTATTGCCCATGCGAAAATCAACTTCTCCTTTCTCCACACTTCTACTTCTTATCATTCCCTGCATCGTATTGCAAATATGAGCAACCGATCCGGTATCAAATACCCAAGAATTGATAAAGAGTTAGCGAGGAAAATGTCTGTAACATGAACAATAAGTGTATGAGCGGGAGTACCTTTACTATCGCCATCCTTCTTCAAGGACGCCAAGTACACCTTGCAGTTCCTCTTCCAGTGACTTTCCCCTTACAATGAAAGCATTCATCATTCTTTGCAGGTGGTTCATCCTTGGAAGATGATTGGTTTGGCTTAGAGATCTCATCTTTAGCCTTGACCTTCTTCTTCCAATTGCCCTTCCTTCTCTTAAAGTTAGGCTTGTTTTGAACTGCCAACACTTGGCCACCTCCTGCTTTCTTGATGTGAGCCTCTGCTGTTTTCAGCATACCACATAGTTCATTCAAGCCCTTCTCTGCCCCATGCAGATGGTAGTTCGAGATGAAGTTTCCATAACTGGGTGGAAGAGACGAAAGAATGAAATCACTTGCCAACTCTTGGCCAATTGGAAAGCCTAGCTTCTCCAACCTCTGAGTGTAATCAACCATCTTGATTACATGTGAACCAACAGCTGCGCCCTCTGCTAGCTTGGTTTCTGCAAGCGCCTTAGAGACATTGAACCTTTCAGTCCGCACATGAGTTTGGAACATATCTTCAAGTGCCACGATCATATCGTTTGCTAAATGATTGTTGTTGAACTGCATCTGCAGATTAGGTTCCATACAAGCAAGCATGAGGCAACTCACTTCGAGATCTGCATCACATGCTTTCTTGTAAGCATTTTTCTCAACAACAGGAGCACTCTCCTCAGGCTCATCTGGTAATGGGGTGTCTAGAATATCTTCCTTTTTCTCAGCCCTAAGAACAATTCTCAGGTTGCGGATCCAATCAGCGTAATTTGTTCCATTCAACATATCTTTCTCAAGAATTGTACACAAAGAAAATGGTTGATTGTGAGTGGCCATCTACAACAAAAGTAACGCAAAATACTAAGACAATGTATCCATGAAAGAGTAAATTATATTAAAATAAAATCTACTCCCACTAAAATTAATATCCCTCAATTGATACTTAGTGATTCAAGACCCACAACTAATAAGTCTACTAGTGAGCTTTAGCATCACTGCTAGAAGACATCGTAGATCGGTAAGCAACACTTTGCTAATCATATCACATATGACTCTTGTTGTTGGGTAGCATCTCTATGCTACGCTCAACCTACCCATGCTCCAAGGTCCCTAACTGTTAGGATGACTTTGTTTAAGTAACCAAACCTTCTTGCAGTAAGTATCCGATATGAACCTGCCTAGTCAAGGAAAACCAGTGGCACCCTAATTTCATAGACCCACCACCGATTGTACAAGACTTATGACAGTGCAAGGTTTGGGGAAGCATTTAACTTAAACATTGCTAAGGGATCATTCTACTTCACTACCACACTCATGTAGACAAAAACATAATAGCATGTAAAAGTAGAACATAGTAAGAACGTGGGGATCTCCATCTCCATCAATCTGTGCATCATGGTGATCTCCATCTCCATGATTGAAGTATGCCTTCCTTCAGTGATGATTCCGCTGAGACTAGCTACTACTAGCGCAAGTAAAATGAAATTACATAGTCACGGATAGATCATCACAGATTGGCACACAGGCCATTACATTAATTTTGACAATATGTATGTGGCTCCTACCCATATTTTCCTCATGACATGCAAGCCATGAATTAAATACATACATGCATCATATACACATAAGGGCTATACCAGTCATCAATACCTGCAAAACAGAGTTATCCGAATCCGACGTCTAATCTTGCAACGTAGAAAACTCTATTTTCCAAGCCTTATTTCGCAATTCTAATTTCACCGAATGTGGTAAAGCGGCAGAGAACCAAATGTAAAATTTTGTTCTCTATGATTTTCGTTTAGAGTTCGTCTCAATCCGAGTTACGGTTCAAAAGTTATGACTGTTTTACCGAACAACACTTTTCTCGGCAAACAGGCACCCGGCAGTAAATTCCATCTACCACCGCCACGCATCATATGCGCTTGGCACTTGACCTAGGGTTCAATTTGATTAATCTGATTAATCTCTTAACTCGCCATGACTGGATTTACATAAATCACTTAACTCGGATGGCGAAATTCTGACCGGTACGAGTAGATCGTTTCAAGACCAACACGACAAGATGACGAACCAAGGTTAGAGACTCATCAACAACCATGCATATCACCATATGCAAAACACCAAACCTATAATGAGGCAGTAATGGCTCTGATACCACTGAAGGGTTATGAGGGTGCTATGCTAGCCAGAAAACAAAAATTTACGACCTCATAAACCAGGATCTACTGCTAGTTACAGGTTACGCGATTACCACTAGACGCGCAGGTGCAGTGGAAGATGACTCAATGTAGTCATACGCAAAGCAGTAGGCAGTGTAGTTGCATGGTCGTCCATCACCTCAATCCCCTCGCATGGTTCATCCCAGTGCTCCAGATGCAGCACCTCCGAGGAATCCCACACGTGCAGGGAAGAAGCGATGTGCCTCCAGACTGCTAGGTCCGTGAGGAGCAGAAGGCGCGAGCATGGGGAGGGCGACGGCAGCTGCCAAAGGCGTGTGTCTGTAACCCTAATGGTGCCCCTACCCCTTGCTTATATAGGCATCCCCAATGAGCTCACGAGTTGGAAGCCCATTAGTAACCCTAAGCCTTGTCTAATTCGGGTCTAACCCTAATTAGGCTTCCAGCCCCTTAAGTGTGCGACCCTATGGGTTCACGCACACATTGACATGGGCCGAGTACTCCTACTCACCCAATAGTTGACAGCGGCCTCTAGCAAGGCGTGACAACTCCTATGTGCACGCGAAGATCATATCAGATGAACCACTACGACCAGATATAAGTTATTCCCTTTGCCACTCGATATATGGTTCAACTCATGGGTTAACACTTAACGCAAGCATGGCCATGCATTTGTTGATCCAATCACTTGAGTGATCCAGTGATATCTCTCTCGTGTAGAGAGGGAAAAATTCCATCTTGATTATCTGTGTCTCATAGCATGCTTCCCGACCACCCGAAGACCACCTTTATAACTACCCAGTTACGGAGCAGCGTTTGATAGTACATGACGTGAATAGAGACTTTCTCATGTCGGGTCAGTCCAGCCTACATGTCTCACATGTGCCCACATTATTAGTTTGACATCTCCATGTCCATGACTTGTGAAACATAGCCATCAACTAATCCATGTGCTGGTCTAATATTCAAGTATGTTCTCACAAGAACGCTGACCAGGGACAACTATAGAATAGCCATTCAAGTAATTGAGTCCCACAAACAATTCATATAATCGCCAATCAATACAAGTTGTCTATAATGGATATTCAATGAACACTTTATTAATCATGGATCAATCGGAATATCATCATCTACATGATTAGCTCTAGGGCATATTCCCAACACTCCCTCCTCACCACTGCCTTATTTTCCAACTCCGGTGATGCTCGCCCGCCCTAGACCTGGCCCAGCCGCCGCCCCCGCCGCCAGGACGCCCTAAGCCGCCCACCGGCCATCCCACCGCCTGTCTTCCCTTCCTCCCCCCGGTCGGCAATCTATAGCCCAATGGAGATGGAGAAGAAGGGGGAGAAGCTCACCAGAATCCTTGAGGAGAGAGAGGAGGGAGAGAAAAGAAGAGAAGACCTACCCGACGCTGCCACCACAGGATCCACCGGATACACCCTACCCGCCGCCTCCGGGATCCGGCGAATCCGCTGTCACCGCGGCCAGATCTGGCGGTGGCGCCACCGCATCCTCCTTGGACGCGTCGGGGAGGCAGCGGGAGGCGGGCGTGAGGATGCGGTGGGACGCGGCACGGGCCACCGGAGCTCGCCGACGCGGACCCGTCGCGTGCGCCGCCGTGGTCGGCCGGGCCGCCGGGGAGGAGCTCGTCGGAGATTTGTCGCCGGAGAAAGAGAGGAGAGAAGGCCGGCGTCGAGTGCGGAGGTGCGAGGGTGGCTGCTATGCTCATGCGGGTGACTGAGTGCCAAGTAACGAAGTCTGCCCACATTGGAGATGGGAGGCAGTAGTTGTGACTTGTGAGGCGGGTGTGCGTGATGAGTCGCGGTTGCCTGCGCGTGCACAAAGTAGATTTTAAGTTTATTTTATTTGCCCATTTTTGTTTCACATTTTATTTTATTTGCTTCTGCAAATTATGCTGATGCTGGGTGGCCACGTGCGAGCGATGGCGATTTCCTTTTGTGCGCCGGGTAGCCAAGGGTCGTAGGGTGTGTTTGGCGCTGCCGGGTAGATGTTGACATTCCAGATGTTTTAGTTGTAGAGATAGAGAAATATAAAATAAAATACTTAAAGTTAGCTTATAAATCATTGTTGGAGTTCCTGAGAGGTCGCCACCTTGGTCAGGGTTCCTGTTCTTGAGAAAGCTATAACATCGGGGTTTCAGTTCTTGATTGGAAGCTTTATCAGAGACTAAAAGAGTAGCCTACTATACATATGCCTACTGTATTTGTAAAGATATAATATAAAATATATAAATACTATTCTACACCTTAGATGTAGCTACACGGAGAGACAAAACTGAATAAAATTCAGTAACGTTCAGTACTGTTTGGTACTCGCGTGTCCATATTATTCAGTACCTCTGAGAGATTGAGCCGACAGATTTGGAGATTCACGAAGTCATCACTGACGCCTTGTTACCAATGGAAACATTGTTTACCACTTAAAATATAATGCCAGAAAATCCTAAAATAAATCAAGGAAAATACGAGCATCTGTGACAAATCAAGACTTGAACGCGGGTGGATAGGTTTCAGCATGCCTGGCCGGTCGGTTCCTCCATCGCCGATCACGCGCCCTGATGGGTCTAGGCCGATTCACTTGCTATGGTCTAAACTGTATTATTTCTAAATCCGTTTTTGATGTGATTTTGTGTAGAAAATGTGAAGAACATGATTTAAACTTGTTACATGCACAAGACAACTCCTCTCTCTATATATATCAGATATCATGGTTGATTAAAAGATTCATCACTTAATCATCCTTTTTACATCTATTACCTAACTTTTTCCTTTTTTCAACCCTTTTGTTGTTTGTTGATCTCTCCAAGATTCTTCAACATTCTAGATAGTCTTGATAATCCTATAACAACCCTAGTCATGCTCCTCTCTGGCGTGTCCTCTAAGGAGGCGTCCTAGCCTTTTGTGCGAAGGATTACTCTAGATCAATTTCGTTGATCTCGGAGTTGTTTGTTGTGTGTGATAGATTGATTACAACCTAGGGCATGCTAGCCTCTTGCTGTCGTGTGATTTGAGATCCAATCTAGTGTCAATAATTTAGATATATACACTACTGAAAACTGGGAGTTTGCCTTGTGTAATTACACACGGTAAAGAGACATTTACACTCGGCAAAGGACTTTGCCGTGTGTAGCACACGGCAAAATTCGACTCGACAAAGAAATTTTGTTATGTGCTACACACGGGAAAATACTCAAATATGCCGTGTGCTTGGCGTGGCACTCGGCAAAAGTTTTTCGTCCGTCACGGCACCGGCCGTTAACGGATATTTTGCCGAGTGCCCGACCAAACACTCGACAAATATTTTTACTATTTTTATTAAAGAAACTTTGCCGTGTGCCGCGCAATCAAGGCACTCGGCAAAGAGGTTTTTTATTTTTTTAAAAAAACTTTGCCGTGCCACCAACCAAGGCTCTTGGCAAAGTTTTTTTATTTTTTTTTAAAAATTACTTTGCCGAGTGCCTCAACCAAGCCACTCGAATTTTTTTTAAGTTTTTTAAAAACATTACTTTGCCAAGTGCCTTACCCATGGCACTCGGCAAAGACCCCGAGAAATGCATTTTTTTTATTTTTTACATTCCATTGTAATAGACAATACACACACATCAATCGTCACATCTATATCAGCGACATACATTATATATCAAAAGCACATGCATATTTCATAAATCCATCGATAATCCATCCAAAATCCACCAAAGTTCAACATCACAAGTTTATTATTACAAGTTCAACATCAAACAATACAACATCCCTACTACGGCGACAGAGACTGCAACTATGGCCTCCCGAACTGCTATGACGGACCGGACTGCGGTGTAGGGTTGATGGCATCAGTCGTCGGTGACACCGTAGCGGGAAAGTTTGAACCCATCGACGGAGGCTGCACAAAAGAGGAGATTGCATGTGTTAGACTCAAAATTGAAAATTTTAGCATCACCTCCCCTAGACTACGATGACGGACTGGACTGCGGTGTAGGGTTGACGACATCAACCACCGATGACACTGTAGCGGGATAGTTTGAACCCGCCGATGGAGGCTGCACGAAAGAGGAGATTGCATGTGTTAGATTCAAAATTGAAAATTTGAGCATCACCTCCCCTACACGGGGAGGTTTCCAACCTGCAAGAAACAACGGCACGAAGGCCGACAATCCCAACGGCATGAAGACTGACAATCCCAACAACACGAAGGCTGATAATCACAACGGCACGAAGGCCGGCAATCCCAATGGCACGAAGGCATTAAACTTCCATACTTACAGGAGTGAAGAGTCCAACCGGAGCTACTGGGGCACCCGATGCAATGTTTTGGATCATCTGAAACATTTCCGCCATCTTCTTCTACGTGTGCTCCAGCCGAGCCTCTTGGTGCGAGGTCGTCTCCTTTTGCTCTACCAACTAGGCCTGCAGTGTTTCAATCACATGTTTCAGTATTGCAAATCTGATCAATTTGTGTAACGTTCAATGTACGATGAGTGAAACTAGAATTACCTCTAGTTCGTCCACCCGTGACAGTGTTGGAGTAGGCCTTGCACGTATGGGAAGGCTTGTGGACATGCTCCATGACCTCATGTCGAAGAGAGAGGGTGTAGACCTTGAGGAGTTAGTGGTGTTTGCAATCCACAACCGCCCATGCTTCCTGCCTTCCCCCAAACTCATGATCACCTCTGTCTCAAGGGGCTTAGTGCTCATATTGTGTGATCTGGGCCACGGAGTGTCCTAACTACCTCTGCATAGTCTTTGACCTTAGCATGGATGCTCGGGTCAGAGTAAGCCTCGGCAGGTGCATTTGGGTCTAAGATGACACCGGATTTCACCTGGCCCATGTGGGACATAGCCCATGCCCCAAACTCCGACATCGGCACACCCGACTGTGCCGCCTCCTATGAGAAAGATGGCAAGATGATTAGAAATCAGGAAAAATTGAGCCTTAGAATAAATAAATGACATCTCGTACAAGTGCCTGCTTGAATGTGGGGAGGTTGCGGCTGCCTTGGTGGTGAGTTGGACCAGTCCTCTGTGCCCGCTTCTGCTTGCCTTTCGCGCGCTGTGCTATGTACTCCGAGGATACGTACCTGTCCATGATCTTCGACCATGCTGCTCTATGCGACAAGCACCACTGGGGCGGCACCTACACATCTTCAAGTGTTTGACATAGAAGATGATCAATTCTAGACCTACTAAATCTCAAAATGAATCAGTACTATTCACCTACCTAAAGGTACTGCACCTCAGTCAGCGCCAACTCTCTTAAGTTGCCCTTGATGAGGGGCTCTTTCATGATGGACCTGTTGTACTCGACGTTGGCCTAGAGTTGCGCCTTGTAAATCATGTTGCTGACTTGCTTGTGATAGGCTTTGTGCGCTGTCTGATCTACTAGGGTCTCTTGGCCTTCTTTGGTCTTGAAGTACTTGTGCATACAAACGTGATGTATCCATTCATTATTTCAATAAAAGACTTAACCAATGGAAGATATGTATTTGAGATTCATTGTGAGACACCCAAAACTCTACCAAAACCCGCTCCTGCTTGTTGTCCTTCTTGTCATCATCGCCGAGCTTGTACCTGTCCCACGACCAGGCTGGCCCCCATGTTCCATCTTTCAATTTGACAAGGCCGGGGAATTGTTTCTTGCACACACATCTCATGATGTTAGCGGGGGTGCATGGGGGGTCAAGAGCACCCGACAAAACTAGCCAGCCCCTACATAAGTGATTAAGAAAAATATCAGTTTCTATTTTGATTTTCAACGTATCATATGAAGTACTAGTGATAACATCTGTAGTTACTTACTTTCCTACCACAGGACAAACCACTAGGCGTAGGTCAGGATGCGGAGGATTATGAAGGGTTGTGGCACCTCACAGGTAGGGAGTTCGCCGAGCAGAACTTTCCTCTATTTGCCGAGTCCCCTCATCCCCTAATGGAGTGTCTGTGATCATGCCCATGGTCACCATGTGGTCCTTGGGGGTAGGGGACGGGTCCTCCGGCTGGTCGAGAGCCGAGGGAGAAGGCGGGTCCCTCCTGGGGTGATCGGGAGGGCGACCACTCCCCCTCCCCCTCCCCGCCCTAGGGCGACCCAGGCCTGCTCTCGTCGCTGCCCCTGAAGACATCCCCACGCGTCCATTAGGAGGGCGTAGCCTCTGGTACACTGAGTAAACTACCTTGGTGTACGGTTGCCTGCCATCTTTGGTCAGTCACCTGCAATTTACAAAGAACGAATAACAAGCATTAGTACATACATTACAAATAGTTCAAAATGAAAAAACATAACAAAATTTAATAAAAAACATAGTATTACATTCTTTAGGAATAATCTTCAACATTGGGATCATAGGTCTCGTCATCACTGTCAAAATTGTCCAAATAGGCGATACTACCCGAAGGTTCTGTGTCTTCCTTATTGTCTCTGCCTAAATTTAATCGCTGAAGCATTTGAATGTCCTTCAGAGTCAGCACTATATCTCCAGGGTCATCATCATCAACCATTTCATTGTCTACTTCCATGGCGGTCACACCGGGTAAGACTATCGCAAAGCTCCCTTGTAGCCCACTTGCTTGATAGAACTCTCCATCATTTGTGTTTGTATCGAAGGTGTATTCATCATTGTTTGGAACAGGTAATTTACCTTGCGGAGATACCTGGGGCACAATTGACCAACCCTTAAGATGGTCTTTGTCTTGGCACGCGTATGGCGTATGATACACCTGCACGGGCTATTGAGCCACAATATAGACATCTTTTCCTTTATAGATGGAATCATGTCTAATCTCGACTATGCCAAGTTGAGGGGTCCATCTCGTTCATCTAGGATCAAACTAGTGGCACTTAAATATAATAGGGGTAAGAGGTATTTGGCCCTCATATTCAAATTCATAGATCTCCTCAATTGTTCCATAGTATTTGACGCCATTAGTGCCCAATGTTAAAACTTGGCTGTTGGTGGTTTTCCAACCGGATTGGTTTTGCTCGTGTGTTGGCAAATCCTAGCCTTACAGATATAATCCATAAGCGCATAGATATCGATGTAGCTTTCATCCCGGGAGTACTCCAAGGTATCAATTTCCATGGGAAACGTGAAGTGTTCTAATTTAATCAAAGTTGTCCAAGGGTAGTGATGATGTAATGGTGGAATAAGGGGATGATGAATAGGGAGGCACTTGGTTGATATAACTTGGGTTTTCTAGATAAATGAGCAAGATAGTTATTACTAAAATGATCTACTTTAGGCACCTGGGCCAACCAACTCGCAAGAGAAAGCGAGTCCACCCCTAAGTCCTACAGAACAAAACGAACATGGTGGAATACATAGATTGGACAGGGCTGTCACCACCTGGCAACTACCACTGCAATCTGTTGAACCGAATGCAAACTAGGGTAATTACTAGCCTAGACCCCATGTCTACACTATTAATTACTACCTTACTTAGTAGTAAAGCAAGGCACTCATACAAGTATATACTACACAGTAAATACTAATAAGTAAATACTAAATAGTAAATACTAATCAATGAGCAAGGAATGGAATCAATTACTTTATTAAATAACTAAATTCTTAATTAAAGAAAAACACTAGATTACCAGACCAAAGACCAGAGCCGAGGGAGGAGAGATGTCGGTCGCCCGGCTCCTCTCTCAGTTCGCCTTGCCTCTTTACAACTAGGGAGAAAACCCACCAGAGGGACACTACTACTAAGATTAAGGAGTGTAATATGTGTAGGTGTGTGTTACAAATGAGGTGTAAGGGGTCTATTTATAGTGCTAGGTGGAGTAGGGGTGAAGGAAACGCCATGTCAACAATCCACGTGACCTCCTTCTTGCACCGTTGGATCAAACCACCATATAATCGCCTTAGGATCAAGGGTGGAGCTTTTCCATCATATGTTCAATGCGAGGAAGGTGATGGAGGTTCAACCGACCTGGCTGGGCCCAAGGTGGGGGTCGGGCGACCCCCTATGGCCGGTGGGCCTAGCCAGGGTCTTCTAGAAGGTATCCACACCTCGCTGGAGTGAAGCTGAGCTTCTAGGCCCACAAAGGTGTGTGGTGTGTATGAGGTGCCAGCCTTGCTCTTGGCCTGCTTATCTCGCCCCTGCAATTCCTTCTCTGCAAGCATAGCAAATTGAAACAACTGGTTGACAGTGTTAAATTCCTTATAATCAACTATTTCCTGAATTTCCTCCCTTAAACCCGCATAAAAACGAACAATAGAATCCTCAGTTCCCTCCACTATGCCACAACACATCAAACCTTTCTGAAGTTCACCATAATAATCCTGCACAGATTTATGTCCCTGTTCTAAACGCATTAGTCTTTTACGTAGGTCTCTATGATACGATGGTGGCACAAATCTATCACGCATAGCAAACTTAAGTTCTTCCCACGTATGAGGTTGGCAATTATCTGCAACTAAACCAGTCCACCAAATGATAGCAAAATCTTTAAATTCACTAGTGGCTTGTCTAATGCGATGTTGCTCAGGCACAAGATGGGCACAGAATTTTTGCTCTACTGTCATCTCCCAATCAAGGTATTCCTCGGCATCATAATGTCCCAAAAAGAAGGTATGGTAAATTTAACCTTAGCATAAGGATCATCGGGAGCATGAGTACGATTACCTTGGTGGCGGTTGAAATGTTGAGCGCCACCCATACCTGTGGTATTTGTGCGAAGACGATGACGTAATCTATTTTCTCTTGTTGCTGCTCTATCAACATTACCATCAGCATCATATACCTCATCGCCAGCATTGCTGCCATTATTATTTTCTTCAGGTGGTGGTGGTTCTTCTAAAGCAGTTACCCTATCGGTCAGCGTGGACAATCGTTTATCCAATCTCTCAAGGGTGTTGCCAATCTTGAGATCAATGAGTGCAGCAGTTACAGCCTTGGTAACTGTCTCGTTCAAGTCCTTCTGAGCATTATTTATAACAGATTGTAGTTGCTCTTGGCTGACACACTCTGAAAACTCTTTGGGTGAATTCTCTCCCTCATCACCTGCCATTGTAGACACAAAACACAAGCAGCAAACGGTGAAAGTTATCCCTAATAATCCTCTACAAAGGTGGAGTGGTGCCTCTCAAATTTAGAGCAAAAGGCAACACCTTAACAAGTTCTGACCGGTTCTTACCAGCAAGGCACGGATACCTGAAAGACGTAGCGCTGAGATTACAGGTGTCAAAACTTTTGCTGTCCAGAAGTATATGTGGGGCTTAGGAAGGCTGACCAAAAAATATGTGAGTGGTACACAATTCAAAGACAGAAAGTAATATTGAATTATAGTCCCAATTACTTGTTCTCGTTGCTGCCCTAACGTGTTCCAAGTACCAAATGTGTGTGAACAAGGACAAAGGAAGCACAAGTATGATGGAGAGACAAGTATGAATGAAGCACAAAACACAATGTAGCACACGCAATCACAGAACAAGCAACTTCTTTTTGTTTTTTCTTTTTTTCTCTGAACAAACTTTTTTACACTATTTTTTAAATTTTTCTTTGAAAAAGTATGACAAAAGATGCAACCACAAAAATTTTCACCTACAACAGAGGTGGAATGTGGTCTACAGAAAGTCAGCACGTTCTCTGAAAAGCGTGCAAGAACCTTGTCAGTTTTTTTTCTTTATTTTGCCGAATTTTTTGGCAATTCTAACTGCACCAAATAGGCTGAAGGCAAGTTTGGGTCCGCTCCAAATGGAGTCAAGAAGCTGCTATAAAAATTTCAAATTTTTCTGATAAACGAGCCAAAAGTTATGCCTGTTTTACCGAAGGTATCTCAAGTTATGTTTCTCGGAAGGCACAACACGGCGGCGGCAGTTAGGGCGAAGCGTCCCTAAACTCCAACACCGATCACAGCAGTAGGTATTCGGCTGATGATGCAAGGAGGGCTGCGATGCAAGCAACAAAGAGCGGCTGGCGACCTATCTAGGGTTTGCGCGGCGGCGAGAATTGACACAAGGCGGCTAGTGGGGCAAGTCGAGTAATATGGATTCGACTTGTTGTTTGGGATGGTGGAAGGGGACAGCGTTGAATGGAAACGATGGGGGAAAACACACGACTAGACTCTAACACAACCTAACCAGCAACAAGACCCTGACCAGGACACAAATTCAACACTACGGAATCTAACAAGAACTATGCAAAGGCCAAACGTGGTTCTGGGATAAGGGAAAACCTAGACTAAACTGTTTTTGGCTTTTTTTTGGATTATAGGACGAAGGTGAAAACAAACTAAACTAGGGTAAGGGTGAACCTAACGGTGTACCTGAAGCTCTGATTACCACTTGATGTGAACTCTCGATTTGGTGGAATCGTGACACAATTCGATCCGGCTTCCGAACAACTCGGCTCTGAACCCCGCAATCGTAGCACCACGTCTTCTCTGGTTATCGACCATCGAAGCACAGCCGACCTCACCAAGAAGGCTGAGTCCTTTGCCTGCTAATCGAAGAACACAAGCAAGAACACGAAAGAATGCAACCAATTGCAGATGAATGATTAATCTCACGAGTTGGGGTCTCACAAATCGACGGCGCGGCAAAACTGTTATGAATAGAATAATCTAAGCAAAACCCAAAACCTAACGAGAGAGGTGGCAACTGGTTATAGAGGTCTAAGGGTCGTCGCCACCCCTGGACGCGCCCCCTAATGGGCTCAACAACGATACACGGCCCAACGGACCAAAAAACGGTGACGCAGCACCGGAACAGATTCTGGATGCTAACTTGTTTTGATGTTTCCCAATGACTTCGAAGGAATTTTGACATCAAACCAATGCCATTGGCTTCCTTATGAAATTATATTTCCATCCATAGGTGGATCATCAAAAATGGAGTCCGGATGCGTCCTGGGCGTCCGCTTTACTCCACACTAGTCTTAGACTCCAAAACAGGCTCGAAGTCGACTCGGTTTGGGTCTCCACCTTGACTTGGGCGCCCTTGCTGGTCCTCCACGCCTCCAAGCCATCCCTTATGCATCCCTTGGTCCTCTCCATGATTCCTAAGTACAATATAATCATTAGGTAGCAATCTATTCTCAAAATCATAAAAAGACTTCCTTAAGAACGAGCTCACCTGTAAATTTAATTGTCGTGCGTGAGCTCTTGTGATTGGACCTTGAATGTCCAGCGGAGGATCATCTTGTGCATCCAATGGAGTGATGTCCTCATCATCTAAGGAAAGCAAATAAAAGATAAAAGTAAAAATTAAAGAATAGAGGGTGAGTAGGAGTGGCAAACCAGTCAGGAGGCTTGTAGACGATGAGTGGATGCTGACTGGTGGGTCCTGGGGCTCCAAGGTGGGGTCGGCCGACCCTACTTGGGCTTGCCCGTTGCTGCCATTTGAATCCCCTCTAATGAAAACATGCTTCTGCAAACTTGTGTTCCCGTTGGCCGTCGAAGTGGGGGTCGGCCGACCCCCTGCTTGGGTCAGATTTCATCGTGCCAACGTGTTAGGCCATGTGCTACGCCATGGTATGTTAAGAGAAGTTAAGGGATGTAGTTGGGGGGTCGATCGACCCCCCACACTTGGGTTCTTGAGCATTCTTAAAGATGATGAGTTGTAGCATTGGTCCTCCTCAGTTACATCAAAGTTCTCCTTGGCCAAACAACTTGACCTTTGACCATGAGGATCTCAATTTGTCTCCTTGAATGATCTTATGAATTACCCATATAGATGTCGATGTCCACTAGTAGAGATATGACCTACCTTGATGAACTATTTTTTTCACGATAGGTGCGAAATTCATCACTATTTCAGTTCTGTGACGAATTTGGGACCAAAACGCCACCGTCGTGGAAGTCGCGTCACACATATGTGGTTGTGATGATCCTTTGATGACCAACATGTGGATGTCATAGAAGTTTTTCGTATGCGTACATGAGGGCTACTTATGCGTACATTGATGGCGCAGACGGCCGTTAGGCGCCCAGATGGCCGTTTGGCTCCCATGGTGGCCGTTTGGCTGACATGGCGTGCTCTAGGTCTTCCACGTTTTAGGCTCCTTGAGGACCACGTGTCTAGATACTGGTGAACCACATGTCAATTTCTTATTGGCACATGTTGCATGTTACCATTCACCCATTTGTCTCTCTTTTATTGGACCATCTGTCATTTATTTATTTGTTCACGTGTCAATTTGTATTGGCACACGTTTTGCATTCCAGTTAGCCCACTTGTCCGTGCTTCATTGGACCATTTGTTGGGTTTTTATCTATACATGTGGCCATCTCTCATTCTACCACATGCCATTGTGGCTTGCGTCCATGTTTCATTTGTTAATCTGTGTGACAGAACCGACCAATTTATTATAGCACAAGCACATAATTCGCCATTAAGATGGCAAACTACATGATTGAGATCTAATAAACCCGGTAGTCATACCGAAATCTCGAAGGATTTCAAACATTTCTAGCACGACCAAGATCGTAATAAGTTTAGCGTTCACCCTTCACAACGTACATAGTTCGCACATAGTTTTACACAATCAGAGTACGAATAAAGTTGTTACAAACCAAGTTCAAATTTTGAAATAGCGGAAGCGATTAAGTTCAAATACACACACACTTAGTTCAAATACTGTGCCAGGTCCTCGTCAACATCCAACAAAAGCATAAGATAGGTAGAGTGACAATGCCTAAGGTCTAGTCATCACCCAACGCGGGATAGAAGCAGTGCTGGCAATAGCCATAAAACATCGCACCATCTGCAACAACATGGGAAAATAAAACCCTGAGTACGAGAATG
>CM041628.1:43281219-43298802 GCA_023333625.1 Bothriochloa decipiens | reverse complement strand
AAACATCTCACCATCTGCAACAACATGGGAAAATAAAACCCTGAGTATGAGAATGTACTCAGCTAGACTTACCCGTCATAAACTAAAAATAAATTGACTCCAAGGAGTATGCAAGGCTATTTAAGTAGGATAGCTGACTCATAAGTTGTGGAAAAGCTTGCATTAAAGAAAGCATTGATCATAACCTTCTAGCATTGCATTTTAATTTGATTAACCTTATCATGCTAAATTAGCACCTGTACTAAACAAGCATGGTAAGAATTATTCAACAAGAATAGTAACCAATTCCGGTTGAGTGCCTTTCAACATCACGGCTCAAAACCATCACATCTCTTTATTCAAGTTATTACTACGATGCCGCTGCTCAAGTCAAGTGTTCACTGTCCGGGAATGATGGCGATTATAATCGATTACTAACCAGCTGGTGGGGTATTCCTCACACAAACCACACTCACCCGCTAAAGTGAGCTACAGATCACCGAAAGTTCGACTCGAGAAAATCGTGGGATCAACAGGTACCATCGTATCCGGGAACCGCCCGGCTGCCTTATTCAGGGCGACCCTGACCTCGGACTTACTTTTCTCTTAACCCGTGGTACCCCATCTTCTCTAATATGATGCGTACAGCAGGTCGACTCCTGACCCAAACCAAACCCAGGCTTCGCGGTCAGAACGACTTATCCTTCCAGCTAAATGTGAGGCATGCGTTCAATATGACTTGAGGACGTACAACGGACGGGGTCCTAGTTCGACACAGATGGGATAACCTCACCAAACCTCCAGTTCAGTCCCAACACCAATCCTGTCCGGTCTCAATTTATTATCTCCACATGGTTATCCAAGATAACAATGTATTCAACCATTCTGAGTCAGCACCTATAACTCGCGGATGACAAAAAATCACCCGACTTCTACCGATCTAGTTAAAGCAAGGCTAAGCAGATAATCGCACCTGAACCTAGCAGGGTTGAAGGATATACAGTGGGCAAGGAATATAAGTAATGCAGCAACAGTATAAAACAACGCCTATAACTTAATGCATCAAACAAGTAAAGGACTCAAGTTAGATATTTTGCAAACCATAGGGAGAATGCTCCGGGGCTTGCCTTTCAGGAAAGAGCTTGGCTGATGGTCGGGACACTCGGGAAGATCAACCTTGAGATCCTCTTCTATTACTATCCCCTGTACCATGGCTTCCTGCTGGCCTTCCTCTCCTTGTACTCCGGGAACTACCGTTTCGAGCTCTGACGATCCTGTATGATGCATGGTGCGTATGAATACCATGAATACATAGTAAATACAAAGGTACATACTGATGTGAATGAATACTTAGTTAAAGATAATTGACATGATTTTAAAACATGCATGATAAGCACATGTCATCTGCATTTTCTTCTACAATCAAATCTTATACAAGCTTCACATTACAATTTACTTACACATTAAAAGGAATTATAAACGACTATTGTTTTGCACACTACCCTCTACTAAACCAAAACCAAAAACAGATTTCACCTATCACAAACCTCAGAAAAAGCATTATTATACACATGAAATAATAACTTAAAGCATTATTAAATTCTTAAAAGAAATTAGGGCAGAACTGCAATATGACTTTAGATTACTCAGAAAATTCTGTAAAAATTACAGAAGCTTAAGCATGTCTAATGTAGAGTACCACAAAAATTTTAGGTCAAAACAGTAAGTACTTTATCCTACACAAAAATGACAAGGCAGCACAATTCAATGGGCATAAAATACTTTGTATATAGAAAAATGTGAAACAACAGATCTCAGAATACTCTTAGCTCTAGATTGGCATAAAAACATCCTCCAAAAAGTTTCATGCCTAAATCACTTATATATTATTTATTATGAATTATTTATTATCTACTTGAAAAAGGCACCATAATTAAATAGAATAATATTTACACATGACATAGCCTTTCAACATTTTTTACAGATAGAGCATGACATAAGAAGACTAACAAACTTGGATTCACATTTTTCTGAGCAACAGAGAATTACTTATGGATTTTCTAAGATAAAGACATTTAATAGGGATAAATAAATCTATACAGAAAAGTATCAAAAAATTCATATTTCATATTTTTCATGCATAGATCTCCTCAAAATAAAAATACTGCAAGTTGAACCAATTCATTTGGACTAAAAATGAGGAAGATATGATTTTTCAAAGCTTTTACAAAAATCTGGAAACAGATTTTTTAAAACGAAAAAGAAAACCATTTTGCACCAGGAACCCTGGACTTTTCTGAAATCAACCGAGCCCTATTTTAAAACTCTCTGTGTCTGGCCACTTTGCACTTAAGTCCGGGAAAGAACAGAAATGGTGCCCGCGGTCCACACTGCGGGGAAAGGTCACCGGCATCGGGATTCCTCGCCGACGGCGAGGTCACTGGCCAGGCTACGGCCACTACAAGACTCAGCTCGACAGCGCGAACTCGATGGTGTAAGAGATGGAACTAAACTTGCCCTAAATCATCATCAGCCACGTACACCGGCGGACGGCGACGGCGATCGGCGGCGCGCCGGCCATCTCGGGCCACGGCGGGGCGCAAGAACTAGCCTACTAGCTCTAGCGAGTCCAGGCGACTCGAACTAACCAGACAACGCGAAGAATGGCTGGTCGGAACGACGATGGTGCTGCACGCCGGCGAGCGGCGGCGCGACCCGCGACGTCGGTCGGCCAAAATCCGACGAGTACAAACCCTAATCGATCCCATTAGCTACTTCAATCGGTTCTACTCATGCAGGCGGTCACGATGCGTGAGCTAAAGGAGGGAGAAAGTGGTTGCTGGCCACGACGGACCGTGCGGCGATTGGGGCGGCCATGATCGGTGAAGGGAGAAATGATCAATTCGGTCTCTACCTAGGTTCTCAGGGGTAGTGAGCGTGCGCAAGACGCATCTCACGTCAAGGCGGAGCTGTTGGCGAGGTCTGGGAAGAATGTGACAGGGCTATGAGGCGTGGTGGCGATGCGAGCTTTGGGGCAGTGGCAATGGCATACTTCGAGCACACTCGAGTTCTAGCGAAGGGAAATGAGGTGAGAGGGAGCGTCTAGAGATGGGGAAGAGAGTGAGGGAGAGAGTGACGCGGTCTGGTCGCCTTGAAGCCGGCGCTCGAGCTCGGACAGGCGGACCGCGGCGTCGGGCATCGACGCGCGCGTGGCATGCATGCGAGCGGAGTGGGGCCGAGCGGAGGGGCGCATGAGTGGTAGTGGGGTCAGGTGAGTGTGGGCGTGTGCGGCACGTGTGAGCGGGGGCCAAACAGCGGGCAGCGGCAGCATCCCGGCGTACGGATTCGTGTAGAAACTTGTTTTACTCTATATTTTCCAAAATAATTCGAATTTGAAGAAACTTGTAAAAGATGAAATGTTGCACTCAATGAGTAGAACATTTCACTTTTAAACATCAAAGCCTAATTCTTCCTAGAATTTGAAATTCAAAAATGGGGATTTAAAATCCATTTAAAATTAAAAGAAAAATATTTTTATAAACTATTTTTGACATTTTTGACCCACTTCCAAGCCTTTTCATGAAATGACCCAAAAATAAGTTTGCTCCAAATAATTTTCTCTACAAACTTCATTTAACACTCAACCCCAAACAAGCAACCTATCACATAGCTCTAGTTCAAATCAAAGCAAGCACATTGTTCATTTTATCATTTCATGTAAACAATGACTATGCAAAGAGATGATTATGCTCATGATATGCAAGATAATGCATGCTTAACACCATGGTGTTACAATCTGCCACATGGTTTCACACTATTCAACCACATGTCGGGTACTTAGAAACATACGTGTCATGCCATGGCAGTTGCACGTGTAGAGCAATGATCTGTTATTAATCGACCACGTGGGCTGCTCTGGATCATAGAAATAAGATGGAATCGTCCAAACACCCATTTGAAAACATGACAGAAACTAATTTACATTTCACACCGTGCAGCATGCCGTGGCAAGAGTTTCACCACAGCAAACCAGCACGAGTCCACACATCAAATCGACACATACCGGCACACAGGTCTACACATCAAACCATAAAAGTTAACGACATCAAGGCCACTGTAGCAGTAGACCTATAGTCAATTACCAGAAGAAATGGCGACCAATAATTCCTCATGGAACTTCCTGTGCTGCTCTTATTGTTGTCTCTTGCAATCCCCAAACTCCATCAAAATCTTCTGTGCCTTCATCTTCTGTTTAGCTGGTTCCTCAACGAGGGCAGTAGAACTAACCTATTCCTCATAAAGATTTTGTCAAAGCATCCTCTCTGCCAATGTATCTGTTATGGTTGAACTTGTCTAGATACTAGCATTCTTCAGAAAAGGGATGTTGCTGATGGGTGTCGGGGAGTCATTCTTGACGTGGGAGTTTATCTTGCAAACAACATCAGCACTAGTCATTGGTTCCCACCTGTAACATCTCTGGTGTTATATTAACTAAAACATGCCATGTCATCATATGCACTGCAAAGCATTCATGTTTAAGTCAACCTTAATGTGCATTAACTAAAACAAGTTTATATTTCATAGGTTGATTGAGTTTCTGTAATGTTTGTCACATGAAATAATAAAACCCTATTTTCGAATGTCATCGCAAATACTTAGTCTATACTCTATGTACTTGAGGTGTAAACTGTGTTTACACTAGTGTCAAGCATAGCATATAAGTCTAAGTCCAACCCTAAAAATGATTTCCATATTTGAAATTAAATTTGGATTCCAAAGCTTATTCCCGAGTCTGGCTATTCAAATTTAAATTCAAATTGGAAATGCTATAAAAGGTTTTCAAAAAGTCAACTTGGTCAACCAAGGGTGTCATTGGGTCAATGACCTAAAAATGTCCTTGGATGATGTTTGTGATAACTAATAACCAACCAATTAAGTTAGAAACCAAATTGAGTTTAAATTCTATTTCAAAAACCCTTTATTTCAAAACCTAGTTTTACCCCCTTTTCTCTAATTCAAAATCTATAAAGAATTTGGGGATACTATAAAAAGACAGTTTGTAGATCTTGACAAGAGCTACAAAGTTGGTATACAAAGTTTTTCAAGTTTCCAAAAGGAATTTCAAATTAATTTGAAAATACAGTTTCTAGCATTTATCCCCTTTTGATTTTAAAATTATAATTCAAAAATTATGCTTAATTTGAGAAAATTTTGTATATGAAAAATGTTTGGTTTGACAAGCTCAACATTTCATAGTTTTGAATATTTTCAAGTTTTATTGAAAAATCAAAAGTAATTTCAAATGCTTATTTCTAGGGTTTTATCCCCTTTTCAAATCTGAATTCAAAATTCAAAATCTGGATAGAATTTGAGGCTGCCAGCTAAAGGAAAAGTGTAGCTCTTGAAAAGTTATGCAAATGATATTTTTGGAGATTTTCAAGTTCTTATATAAATTTTGGAGTAATTTGTATTTTAAAACGAATGGCATTTCTGTAATTTCTGTGAACAGTACCTAACCCTACCGGCGGACGCCATGGCCGGCTTCTCATCGAGCGCCGCCGACCACCGCCGCACCTCCTCGACCGCCAGAGCACTCATGGACGCGAGAAACTTCATCGTCGTCGTATCAGCTGCTCCTTCTTCAACTCCGCGCTATAAATAGCAATCGGACGCCGTCGTTCTTCTTCTTTCTTCCTCCCGCCGCCGTCGCCGACATCCTCGCTCCGTCGCTCAAATTCGCTGTCGACACTTCATCTCTGTCCAATTGCTCTCGCCAACAGCTCCGCCACATCCTCACGATCATTTTGAGCCAGTCCGTGCTCGCGGTCCTCACCCGAGCCACCCGCACGCCGCCTTCTTCCCCGCGGCCGGCAAGCCGAGCCGCCGTGCCATCTCCGCCGTTTGCCACCGCCGGATGTGAAAATATTTTACCTTTGACCCCGCTACCGTGTTCTCTGTGTCATCCTGCACCTGATG
The DNA here is from genome assembly GCA_023333625.1 of Bothriochloa decipiens. Lineage (NCBI taxonomy): Eukaryota > Viridiplantae > Streptophyta > Magnoliopsida > Poales > Poaceae > Bothriochloa > Bothriochloa decipiens. The sequence continues at coordinate 43,292,847 of CM041628.1, read as the reverse complement.
AGCATCTTGGCTTGAGCAGCGCGTTGCCGGAGACCGCCGTGACGCCGTCTTGCCATCGGAGCTCCGCCGCCGCCATCAGCGCGGCCAACCGCCGCTCAGCCCAGACGCTCCGAGCCTCCATTAACGTGCGCATCAGCGCCGTGGTGAGCTCCTGCATCTATTTGTGCCATTAATTTCATCAATCACGTGTCGTAGCCGCCGGCCACTGTGGCTCGCCGCCGGCACGGCCATGCCGCTCCGCCGCGCGTGCTGCCGCTTTGGCTAGGGACCAGGAGATGATGCCATTTAGTAGCCAAACCTGTCCGCTTGAGTACCCTGCGCATGCCAGTGACCTCGCCGTCGCCGAAAATCGCTCCGGTGAGCGACGCCGCCGTGCCCGAGCTCCGTCGCGCCACCATGGCCGCCGGCGTGGGTGCCGCCGCCGCTCCTCCGCGTCGTTAGCTAGCTTGTTGGACTCCCCGTGCCGAGCTGAGTCTGATGGACCAAGTCCGGTCGCCGGAGACCTCGCCGACGGCGAGGAATCGACGGTCAACCGCCGCGCCGCCGTCGGTCAGCGGGGGTACTGTGCCGATTTTCTTTTTCCATTTTCAGAAAATGATTTAAATGCTATTTTCTTTGAAAAATCATAGTAATTCATATATAGCTCCAAAAATTCTGAAAATTTTTGTGAGTATTCCTTATGATGCCAAATTTGAGTACTTTTTGCATATGTTAAAATTAGCCCTTTTAATTGAAAAATGGACCTTCAATGATTTTTAATAAATAAAATAATAGGCTTTTAATTCTGAAATTTGTTTTGCCATCTAATTAGGCTAAGGGCTTTCTAAAATAAAATTTTGGGCTTAATTTGATAACTTTAATTTTTATGCCTTTATTTAATGCTTTTAAATAATTAATTAATCCCTTTAGTTAAGCTTAATCATTATAGGATTTGATTGACTTTGGGATTGATTGATGACCTTAGGTCATTAACCCTAATGACCTTTGGCACTTTAATTAATTGTTTGCGCTTATCTTAATCATGTCATTAGGGCTTAATTAATGTTATTTTATGTGTTTAATTAATTTCTTAAAAAAATGTAGTTAACCCTAATAAGTTTTATAAACAAAGTTTTGTTAGCTTGCAACTTTATCGTGAAGAAAAGTTGTACTCGATCCCTTAATCTGATCATGCATCCATCGAGCATCATGTTTACTATTCCATCATGTTAAAGCATATTAATCATCGAATAGTTTCCGTTAACGGAGAGTTAACGTTGTCGCCCAGATCCGAAGGACGAGCAGATTCAAGAATTGGGAGTTGATCCAGAGTTTGAGAACGTCTACCCCGGACATCAAGGCAAGCCCCGGATGCATTTAAACCCTATTCTATTTATAAAAGTTTTATCGCTTTAGCTATGATATGTTGCATTAGGTAATAATAGGAGTTGAGTGAAAACCCACCCCAAATTGCATTACCTGTCTTATTTCCTTATTCCTTGTTACCTGTTTAGAAAGATAAGTAGTAATGCTTAGCCCTGCTTATTTATTTATTTGTTCCAAGTCAAAAGAATGAAAAAGATGAGATTGGTTTTCCTGTTGGAATCTTGATATTAGTAATAAATCAAGTCCGGACGGCGAACTTGCACTGGGAATGGAGTCCCTCTGTAGTGTTCTCGTCTGTTGATGCCCTAGGTCCCGTTCGTTGGTGAACTGGTGATATCGAGAATTTAGAAATCCACATGCATGAAGTGGTATACGGATGGTTGGAGCCATGTATATCATGGAGTGACCTAGCATGGGGCCAGAGATCCCATCTGTGTCATAGTGTGTTTTACTGTGGGGTTTAAGTCCCCCATGTATCTCGGTACGCTGGGCCGCAGAGCTCACGAGTGCCATGTGGTGATATACGGCTGCGGTGGTTATCCCGGTATATCGGTTACCTGGGGTGCATCAGAGTTAAAGTCTCCGGTACTTCCAGTGACCTAGGTCCCAGCTGGGTATAAAAATGGATTCGAATCGCCATTGCTTCTCGGAGAAGAAGACTCGATTGGTGTTCATCATCGTAGTAACAACTTGAACAAAGATTAAGGTTCAATAATGAAGTTGGTTGATAATGGGAGCTAGCCCAAGCAACTTCTCTTTCTATAAAGCTTTTCCGCAAAATTTCTTATCTCCTACAGACCTCATTTTGTCCCTCTAGCCCGCATTTCTTGATTCTCCACCCTTCTCTTTCATCGGGTCAGTCTTGTTGAGTACTGTTGTACTCAGGGTTTGTTGAACCCTTGTTGCAGGTGAGCCTCATGGGCAGGAATGTTTTGCCTCCTGCTGCATGACAGTCATTGAGGAAAGCGATGACGAATAAAGATGTTTAGCTCGTGGGCTGAGCTTTTGTTTAATATTGTAATCTACCGATACTCCACTACTAGTATGGTTTGTACAATTTAAAACTATGGTTGTAAATATTTGACACTCAGAGGTTTGTAAACTTAGGTTATTGTAAGTCTTTCGCTATTTTACTTCGTGGTAATTTATTTATATCAAACTGTTGTAATACTGCAATGTCTCTCTACAATGATTGATCCTGCTCGGAGAATCGTGGATGATTCGGGATTTACCCGACAGACTTTCTAAGTCATATGGAACACAGTCATGGTTATTTGGAGTCTGTTTAGACAATAATCATGCGTGTGGGCCATATGATTTAGGAGGTTCTGCCACACCACCCTTCAGCAACACAGGCGGCTTGTAGACTTTCCACAGTTACCTGCATATGTTAAAGCATTAAACTTTAGGTAGCAGATAGTGGTAGAGGACTTAAATTGAAAACCCATGAGATTAATCCATAACAACTAATGCATAGGTATTGCGCAACATACTGCTAATAGGCAGCCAACAGAGATTACATAAGCACAATGTTCAGGTACCGTATAGATTGGTTTATAATTGCAAATTTCAAGTAAATCAAGTGAAGGTACTTACAACAACTTATATTGCAGTGTCACTAAGGCTTTCTTCTTACTGGTACGGAACTCCTTGAAGACTTCCACAACATTAACATCTACATCAGATCCCCCTGTTGTTCATCAAGTCCTTGATTTTGTTGTGCGGCCTTCCTCTTGTCCTCAATCTGTTCACATTGCACATGAGTTTTAGTTCATATATATACAAAGTCCCAGTAGTAATACAATGAAACCATCACTTACAAATTTGTGGAGCTTGACAACATAGGATTGAGACCCTGTAGCCTGATGGTACTTAATTTTTGCATGGTTTTGCTTATTCTTCATAGATACGTCCTGTAACGTCATTGGTGTTACACTATAGCACAAGTAGACCATAGCAGGAATATATAGGCATTTGATGACTTCACACGCACTTTGTTCTTTACACTAGACCAAGATTTGACAAGGTCATTCCACTACTTATCATTCATGGACTGGACAAGAGAGCATGTCATGATCTGATCAGCAGGGACATTATTGTAGTAGAGTTTCTTCAACCTGCAACATTCTTGCCTCACAGCACACCTAAACACATTCCAACAAGCATCTCTCATTGGTGGGTGATGCTGGTCAAAGGCCAGCTTTGTTTGCAGTTGTGTGCATGCAAATTAAATAAGTTTCTTAGTTGCTCAAGGCATAGTTGAAAGTAAACAAGGGGTAGCGATGCATATAGATAGCTTATATAGAAAATTTTCAAAATGGACCTTGCCATTAGGTGTCTTGTAATATTTGAAATGGGTGAAAATTGTTACTTGATCCACGACTACTATACTGGCTGCTGAGGCAAACTTGGCGGCTTGTAGTGCATCGTGTGGCCGTTTGTTCCCTTTGGCAATAGAGATGGGCATCCTCATTCCTCCAAATGCACCAATCATTCCATCAAGCATAAGTCCCATATCTTTTCCCCACCGTTTTCTCTTTCTTGGTAGTGGTCGTTCTTCATAGTTTTCATACATTCAGATTGTTAATAGATAGTGCAAAATTGATTGATAGACATATGGAAGTTAATACCAACCTTGGACAATTTCATTATTGTTCTATGGGTCAGGGAAGACAGTAGCTTCCTCAGAAGGATCCTCTATGGCATGGATATTGTCATCTAGCACAATTTCTGTTTGTTATACAAGTAGCATGGATGTCAAAAAGCTATTGCAAATCAACAGATAGAGATTTATAGGTTAATACCAACCTTCACAACATTCGCTATTGTTTTGAGTCTAAAGGAAGACAACAATTTGCTCATAGGCACCCTCTCTGTCTTCGGCATGGCTAGTGTTATCTGGAGGTGAGAAGTTGCCCACAGAGCTATGGTCGCTTGCTCCTGATCCATCAAGCACTTTATGTTTACCTGACGAACTACAAACACCAGTCAACTTAGGTGCTGCTGGCATCACTCGCTTTGTACAAGTTCACCCGGCACCCATATTACCAAAGCTTTTTGTCCTACTGGCAGAGTCTCCTCTATGCCTTCCTGGAACCGAACACTGAAGGTTATGAAACAAACAAAAGTAGCAAGCATGTGCAGATTACATTGCCCCTGAACAAAATACAGAGCTGAACAAGCAACTTAACTGGTAAGGACTCTGGCTCAGCTTCAAATTCTGAATCTGTTTCATCTACTTCATAGCCACCGTCAGCGAACTCACATGGTTTATGGATATATTCTAGATCTTCGCTTGACTTTTTTTTCATTTGTAGGAGACACATGGTTTCAGCGCACAGATAGTCCAAGTTCTTGCATTTTTAGTTGAATGCTTGTGATATATGCAATCTGTGCTTCTTCAAAATGATTTAGTTCCTCTACATCTACATTACATAGGCATTTAATAAACTAAAGTTCAAACCAAATGTAAACAATAGAGCAGGGGTGTGCAAATACGTGTCAGCAACAATCATCCTAGGTTCAACCACTAATGTCAAAAGAAATTCTTAAAAAACCACTACAATACAACACACATCATAAAAAGGGATCTTGGTACCTGTTACTCTGCCTTGACTAGCTAGTATTCATTGTTGGTCCTGAGGTCTCATCATCGTCGCGGAGCTGGTGCGGCAGGCATTGACAATGGCATACCAGATCGAGATCCGCTTAGGGTTCGGATCCTATGGATCACGACGGGTGCCGAGCTAGGGGATTTGGATCTAGAGTCAAGTTGCTGCGGCGATGGCGCCTAGTGCTAGGAGTGGGGTGGGCTAGTAGCATGGCGGCATTGCTTGAAAATTTGAAAAGAGCGGGAAGAGAGACGGGTGCGGCTAGGAGAATGGGAGATGGGGGCGGAGAAGGCATGTCCTTGCACTTTTATGTTGCCGACACAATACCACAAATTTCCTTGTCTTAGGTGAACATATTTTGTGCATGGAAGGGCAAGAGTTGGACATCTATGTGTTGGTGGGCACAGAGCAAAAATTTTGGCAAAAATTCAAACCTCCGGGCGAGGAGACCGCCCCATGTGCTCTAAAGCAGAGACCGCCACATATTACTCTATGTTTTTCTCAAAAAAACATATTACTCTACTACGTGCTTGTTAATAGGAAATATTCACGGCTGAATGGTTCCTAAGGCCTAATTTGGAAGAAAGGGGCAAGCACACCCAGGATTGAAAACCCTCCTTAATAAAGAACTAATATAGTGCAAGTAAAAAAATAACACAATGTCACAAAACAAAAGCCCCACCGGTTTTTTGAAAGATCCGGTTACCCGGCTTTGATTAGTAAGAAGTTACATACTGATTACTTCCTACTGATTTGGACAACTATTGGGGGCTTTTGAACTACCCCACCCCTTGTTTCAACTACTAAAGTCATGGATTATGCGAGATTTGAGTTTGTAGTGAAAGAGGGGGGAAAAAGCCTCCACCTCGTCGTCCTCGCTAGTTCTCTTGCGAGATATGCCGCTTCGCTAAAATCACTCGCTGGACAAGTCACACACACGGGAACATCCGCTCCTCGCTGGAGACACAGTCATTTCCATCGCTCGAGTACGTTCCTATTGGTCATCGCGGTTACTACTACAATCGCTAGATTAGTAATCGAGGGGTTGACGCTTTATGAGAAAGTCCACAGCTACGTGTATTTTAGGTGACGGACAGTGGTTGGTGGCCGGCGATGACACCGACTCTCTGGCTATCACAGCAGAAAAATGATGTGCTGGGTAGCAGAAGGGATTGTCTGCCCGCACCAGTTGTACATAATGTACTGCACAAGTAAGAAAGTCCGACCATTGCAAATCTGACTGCATCGGATATACCTCACATTATCCTAATATTAAATGTAAGAAAGACCGCGTGTTGTATATCTCAGCGGCCGGATACCTATCACGCCATACATCACAACATAATGACACACTAATGTAGCTGGCATATAATAACAATGTCCATCATTGAGTCCATAGACAAGAAAACAACATTGATCCATTTAAAATATTGTGAGAGACAGATATATCAAATGGATCCAAATGAATCCGACATCAAGGGAACATAAGGAAGATAAACTGGTATGTAGTCAAACTCTTTTTTAATGAGACGTCTACCATACCAATGGACACTGTGATGGATGTCATGAACTTCTCTATGGTCCATGTTGTATGCGATGATTGTTCCATCCTTACAAACAAAGAAAATCAAAATCCATTCTGGGTGAACTGTAATCACTGTGTGCCTCTCTTGCATAAGCTCACAGGCACCAAATCGCATATTAGTCATTCCAAATAGCTCCTAGGTGCTGACTGTATGCTTCAGTATCCAATTGTTCATATCATAGTCTTCAAGGATCTAGATTGAAAGCTGGGTTCTAAACGGAGTGTCATCAACAAGATACACACATAAGAGACCCTAAGCTTGATGCATGGAGGGTATAGCACCATCAGGCCTATCAATTTTACTCTATTTGTTTCCCTCCATATCCACAGCAAGTATCCTAGAGTAGTTAGAGTGCCCCATAATGCGTAGATAGGTGTTAAGAAACACACTTTGTGCACTAAAAATATCACATTAGTTTCCTTGCCCCATTGAGATTCCATGTAGATCCATGGTATGGTTTCAAATGAGTAGATCTCCACACCTACGCACACAACGTCTTTACTATCAACATATTCTATCACATGGAAGTGTGACAAGGTCGTGGGATTGAAACACAAGCGAGCCTCACCACCAGCGTGGCCAACATCCCTGGTGCTAGGCGGTAGTACCTTGAACTTCTTGGTCACTGGATTGCAGACAACATAGTGATCTCCATCAGTTACGGGGCACCAGCATAGAAGGAGGCCGTTGCAGCAATCTGAGACGGCTACCATTTTAATGTCAAAGGGCATGAATTTCAAGGAGGGTGGTTCCCCCATGATGCTAGTGAAATGTCGATAGCCATTATAAGTGTCGTATTATTTTTTTGACCAAATTTTGATTGTATTATTATGGTCATATAATAATTTCTAAAAATTTTGGTTTGTTCCAGTCACAAGGCCTCATAGACACATCAGCATGGATCCACCGGCAGACCACAATGGTACTCATCTTCACCATGACCACTCAAGGTCACCACCGCAAGATCTGCTGTATTTTGTTGTCAGGACATGCTCACTGGAGGAAATCATGATGTTCAATAGTTTAACTTGCTGTTATAATACCTATGCACATGATCTTATGTTGACATTTATAGTACCCTATTGGTTCTTATTATCAGTTTGTTGTAAATCGTATGCTGCTAGGAGTCCATCTTAACAAGTCTCGCCTCACTCTATAGCTTCACGGGTGATAAGTAGCTCTTCAGTTTTACTGCAAACGCAAGAAAGTCTGATCGCTCCATATTTGATCTCGTAGGACAAAGTGTGAATGCTTCTATTTTGAAAGCCCTAGCAATCAGTCTGCTAAGTGCTCACTGATGGTTACGATTTTGGCCAGTCTATAATAGTGGCACGATAGAGTTTAATCTAATATAAAGTTCAACCACAGGTCACGTGCAAGGGTACTATTACAGCAAATTTGATTAATGGAAATGTTGTTGGACACAAGAAAGTCCGACCCCTTTATGTTTGAACACGTATGACAGAGTATGATAGAGTATCGACAACTAAGACATAAAACGCAAGGGAACACATGATCATCGATACATCAAATTCATACAAATCAAGTCGAACCATCAAACTTACAATACCTTTACCAATTTAGCTAAATCAAGTCTTACGATCACACAAACAATACCATTACAAATCTAGCTAGATGAAGTCTAACCATCACACTAACAATCATTACACGAGCTCAGCTTCATAGGATTTAAAGGCAACAAGTGTAGCTTCAGTGTACTTTTTATAAGAAGCACCTGGGAACCCATGAACTTGCTCCTGGCAGTCAGGCCAGCTGTGGAAAACCCCTCGCTTACGGCCATGTAACACAATATACCATGGATTCATCTCAAATTTGCACAACCCAAATAGCCATCAACATTTTCCATGGTACGAGCTCGTCAAAATTTAGAATAGCAACACATAGATATATATAACTCAAACTAGGATAACAGTTAATGGCGCTGTAACCATTACATGGGTAAATCAAGTCTAACCATCACACTTACAATACCATTACAAATTCAGCTAAATCAAATCTAACAGTCATTCTTAAAAATCAAGTCGGTAAGTGGTCAGAAACTGGTTAGGCATTGGTCGAGACCACGTCGATCACAGTGGTCGGCAAGTGGTCGAAAACTAGTTGGGAACTAGTCGGGACCACATCGATCACGGTGGTTGGCAAGTGCTGCTCAAAAGAGCTCACTCAACGCCTAAGCACACCATGCTAGTAGCACTGCTGTTAGGCCCCACACAAGAATCCCTCATGCAGTCAGAAAGCAGAGAATGAACGAAACTCAGGAAAGAACACCTGCTCTGGACAGCAGCGACACAAGAGGGAAAATCAATGAAAACTGGATCAGATCAATACAGAACGACACAAGATTTTGCACAGGCCATCACAAGGCAGATGGAAGACTATCACCAAGAAATCATCACTCAATTTAAATTCAATGGCCAGGAAAAACAAATTTAGGCCAAGAACTCAGTTTTTCCCCAAAAATGCAAATCTCGCAATTTTTTGATGCACGAGTGGAATTGGTTCAAATCACTTAGTGATCTAGTCCATCACTCGACAAAGCATCAATCAGCACAAAAAGAACGAGCCAAATCACTCCAAATCTGACTAATAAAGATTCATCCAAAAATACCACCAAAAGTCAACATAGCACAGAGATAAACGAAAATCACAAGACAAAAGTCAACACCCAGAGGGCACGAGGAGGGATTAGGGCCTCCTCTTCCCACTCAAAAATCTCTGGACAACATCTCACAAGAATTTGTTCTTGGACCTCTAAACAAGAACGTAAACAGAAAGGGGGGAACCAGCTACTGGAAATGGGAAAATGAAAAATGACAGAGGTAAGTCTGAGGGTGGCAGTCCACTTTTATTTATATGCCTATTACACAATTCTACTTCTGCCCCTAGATATTTTTAGAGCAAACCACCTAGCCAAGGGCACTATGATCCAACTCAAGATTTTCTGATCCAACAGCCACCGCGCCTTCTCACTGGTAGCCTTGCCTCGACGCAATCTCCTCGATGCCACCACATGCCGTCCGTCAGCATCGGGACCTCCACCCGGGTTTTGAGGCCCAAACCCGCAAAACCCATCGCCGATGGTTTTGAGGGCAAACCGCCAAACCTCCTCGCAAGTAGCATACCGTGTACGCGTTGAAGGGTTATGAGGTTGCTACGCTAGCCAGAAAACAAAAATTTTTGACCTCATAAACCAGGATCTACTGCTAGTCACAGGTTACGGGATTACCACTAGACGCGCAGGTGTAGCGGAAGATGACTTGATGTAGTCGTACATGTCACAGAAGGCAGTGCAGTTGCATGGTCGTCCATCACCTCAGTCCCCTCACGCAATTCTTCCCAGTGCTCCAGATGCAACACCTCTGAGGAATCCCACACGTGCAGGGAAGAAGCGATGCGCCTCTGGACTGCTAGGTCCGCGAGGAGTAGAAGGCGCAAGCGCGGGGAGGGCGACGGTGGCTGCCAAAGGCATGTGTCTATAACCCTGACCGCGCCCCTACCCCTTGCTTATATAGGTGTCCCCAATGAGCTCACGAGTTGGAGGCCCATTAGTAACCCTAAGCCTTGTCTAATTCGGGTCCAACCCTAATTAGGCTTCTAGCCCCTTAAGCGTGTGACCCTATGGGTTCACGCACACATTGACATGGGCCGAGTACTCCTACTCGCCCAATAGTTGACAGCGGCCTCTAGCAAGGCATGACAACTCCTATGTGCACGCGAAGATCATATCAGATGAACCACTATGACCACATACAAGTTATTCCCTTTGCCACTCAATATATGATTCAACTCGTGGGTTAACACTTAATCCAAGCACGGCCATGCATTTGTTGATCCAATCACTTGAGTGATCCATTGATACCTCTCTCATGTAGAGAGGGGCAAATTCCATCTTGATTGTCTATGTCTCATAGCATGCTTCCTGACCACCTGAAGACCACCTTTATAACTACCCAGTAACAGAGCAGCGTTTGATAGTCCCTAAGTAGGCCGTTTCACATATTGAGTACATACCACAATCTTATGTCTAAGGACACAACGTACATGACGTGAATAGAGACTTTCTCATGTTGGGTCAGTCCAGCCTACCTGTCTCACATGTGCCCACATTATTAGTTTGACATCTCCATGTCCATGACTTGTGAAACATAGCCATCAACTAATCCATGTGCTGGTCTATTATTCAAGTGTGTTCTCACAAGAATGCTGACCAGTTACAACTATAGAATAACCATTCAAGTAATTGAGTCCCACAAACAATTCACATAATCGCCAATCAATACAAGTTGTCTATAATGGATATTCAATGAACACTTTATTAATCATGGATACAATCGGAATATCATCATCTACATGATTAGCTCTAGGGCATATTCCCAACAGTCTCCCACTTGCACTAGAGTTAATATTTTAGATGTCTAATCCCCATAGACCTCATGTGTGCCTCATGCTTAAGCTGTGGAAGAGCCTTTGTCAAAGGATCTGCTACATTCAAATCTGTATGTATTTTGCACAATTTGATCTCTTCTCGTTTCACAAACTCTCGAATGAGATGAAACTTTTGGAGTACATGTTTGTTCTTCTGGTGATCCCTAGGCTACTTAGGCTGTGTAATCACCCCATTGTTATCACAATGTAAATTCAATTAGCCCGACGCATTCGAAAACACACCAAGCTCAATGAGGAACCTCCTCAACCAAACACCTTCCTTTGCAGCGCCAGAAGCTGCAATGTACTTGACTTCTGCTGTAGAATCAGACACCGTCTCCTGCTTGGAACTTTTCTAGCTTACTGCACCACCATTTATTGTGAACACAAAACCTGATTGAGATAGTGAATCATCCTCATCGGTTTGGAAGCTAGCATCGGTGTAACCATTTACAACGAGCTCCTCCTCACCTCCATAGATTAGGAACACATCCTTAGTCCTTCGTAAGTACTTTAGGATGTTCTTAACAAGCGTCCAGTGAGGTTCACCTGGATTAGCTTGGTACCTGCTCGCAACACTTAGAGCATATGAGACATCTGGGCGAGTACATATCATGGCA
>CM041628.1:43185183-43280819 GCA_023333625.1 Bothriochloa decipiens | reverse complement strand
TAGTCGAGGAAAACCAGTGGCACCCTAATTTCATAGACCCACCACCGATTGTACAAGACTTATGACAGTGCAAGGTTTGGGGAAGTATTTAACTTAAACATTGCTAAGGGATCACTCTACTTCACTACCGCACTCATGTAAACAAAAACATAATAGCATGTGAAAGTAGAACATAGTAAGAACGTGGGGATCTCCATCTCCATCAATCTGTGCATCATGGTGATCTCCATCTCCATGATTCAAGTATGCCATCCTTCAGTGATGATTCTACTGAGACTAGCTACTACTAGCGCAAGTAAAATGAAATTACATAGTCACAGATAGATCATCACAGATTGGCACACAGGCCATTACATTAATTTTGACAATATGTATGTGGCTCCTGCCCATATTGTCCTCATGACATGCAAGCCATGAATTAAATACATACGTGCATCACATACACATAAGGGCTATACCAGTCATCAATACCTGCAAAACAGAGTTATCCGAATCCGACGTCTAATCTTGCAATGCAGAAAACTCTATTTTCCAAGCCTTATTTCGCAATTCTAATTTCACCGAATGCAGTGAAGCGGCAGAGAACCAGATGTAAAATTTCGTTCTCTATGATTTTTGTTTAGAGTTCATCTCAATCCGAGTTATGGTTCAAAAGTTATGGATGTTTTACCGAACAACACTTTTCTCGGCAAACAGGCACCCGACAGTAAATTCCATCTAACACCGCCATGCATCATATGCGCTTGGCACTTGACCTAGGGTTCAATTTGATTAATCTGATTGATCTCTTAACTCGTCATGACTAGATTTAGATGAATCACTTAACTCGGATGGCGGAATTCCGACTGGTACGAGTAGATCGTTTCAAGACCAACACGACAAGATGACGAACCAAGGTTAGAGACTCATCTACAACCATGCATATCACCATATGCAAAAAAACCAAACCTATAATGAGGTAGTAACGGCTCTGATACCACTGAAGGGTTATGAGGGTGCTATGCTAGCCAAAAAATAAAAATTTATGACCTCATAAACCAGGATCTACTGCTAGTTACAATTTACGACCTCAAACTGATCAATTGAAAAAGAATATGAATCATAAGCATTTTGATGAGTTTTAAGCATATTTCATAAAAGGTGTTCACCAAAGAGGATAGCACATAGCAAATATAAGCAGGAGATCAAACTAGTGCTAGCACATGTATATAAAAGTGAACTACCCCATATAACGATCATACACCATGTCTCAAGGAAGCACTTGACACTTGTAGCTTCAAATTGATTAGATTTTTACAGCGGATTACAAGGTTACTTTTAGACATGTGTATGTAAGAGGATCAAACTGTCCACCGAAAGATTTTGTTATTTTTATCATGTTTTCAACCACGCCGAGTTCATCCCTTTGTGCAAGCGGGAAGCTGTCTCATCATGAGTGGTTGTGGACTAGTACTACAATGCCCAAGTTCATCTCACTCGAGTGAATGAGAAGCAGTCTCGTGACATTGCTGTGGGATAGTAAAGATCCAACTTCAAAGCATTTTCATCGTTATTTAGCTTAGACATCAAGTTTTAGCACAAGATATCAAGAGATCCAAGCTAAGTATATGATTCAAGAAACATAAGACATAGCAACTAAAGCATACATGTGAAAGCAACATGGATCTCAACACATCTTACACATGCTAGTTGCCATCTCAAAGGTGAACATTTTTTAGATTTCATCATTCATTAAGCAAGTTCACATTTATAAAACAAGCTTAGCTCATAACATGTATCAAGATGATTAAAAAGAGCCTAAGCTGCTATAGCCATCATGTATCCATAATACATATCATCAAGAGCATAACCTTAATCAACAAGCTATACAAGTGAAGCTAAGAACATGATATATGATACATGATGAGATGCAATGCAATATGATACAAAAGCAAAAGCAAAGAGAAAAGAAAGAAAGACTACTATACAAGATACAAAGAATCCCACAACTAAAATAGGAAGCAAACACCCAACTCCCCTCGCAAGTGTGTAAACTAGGTTTGGTCAAGAGGTTTGGTGAAAATGTCAGCTAGCTGGTGCTTGGTGTGGATATGTGTCAAGTCTATGGTTCCTTTCTCTTGGTTGTCTCTTAGGAAGTGGTACCTCACCTCAATGTGCTTGATTTTAGCATGGAGCACTAGGTTTTTGGCTACACTTATGGCACTGGTGCTGTCACAGTAAAGTGGCACTCGAGTGAAATCTAAGCCAAAATCTCTCAAGGTAGCAACTATCCAAAGCAGCTGAGAGCAACAAGCGGCAGCAACAACATACTTAGCCTTCACAGGTGGATTAGGCTATGGAAGACTGCTTGTGAGAGGACTAAGAAATAAGAGACGAACCAAGAAACTAACAAGTACTAGAAGTTGAGTTTCTCTCAACATGATAGCCAGCATAATCAGCATTGAAATAACCAGAAAGCGAGAGGGTGGAAGCAGTCGAGTACCAAAGACCGAACTCAGGAGTAAAATGAAGGTACCTTATGATCTGCTTGATGGCTTGATGATGAGATGTGCTGCAATACTCCTTCTGATCCACAGCTTCTCCCTCAAGGTCTTCATCCAAGGAAATGGTAGTCGCCATGGGGGTTGAAAGAGGCTTGGCCTCGCCTATGTCGAACTTCTTCAGCAGGTCCTTGGTGTACTTGCCTTGGTGCACAAACGTCCCTTCCTAAATTTGCTTGATTTGCAACCTAAGAAAGAATATCAACTTGCCCATCATACTCATCTCGAACTCCTTTCTCATCAAATCAGAAAACCTTGCCACAAGGGCATGTGAAGAGCCACCAAAGATTATATCATCCACATATATCTGCACAATAAGAATGTCTTTGCCTTGCTTGAGGGGAAACAAAGTTTTATCAATAGAGCCCATGGAAAAACCCTTCCCAAGCAAAAAGTACTTCAACCTAGCATACCAGGCTCTGGGGGCTTGTTTGACACCATACAAGGCTTTGTGGAGTTTGTAAACATGGTCTGGGTGCTTAGGTTTTTCAAAGCCAGGGGGTTGCCATACACTTCCTCCTCTATGTACCCATTGAGAAAAGCACTCTTGACATCCATCTGATACAACTTGAACCCTTTCAAAACTACAAAGGCTAAAAGGATCCTAATGGCTTCTAAACGGGCAACAGAAGCAAAGCTTTCCTCCAAGTTTATGCCCTCTTTCTGGCAAAACCCCTGAGCAACCAATCTAGCTTTGTTCCTAACTATCACCCCATCCTCACTCTGCTTGTTCTTAAACACCCACTTGGTACCTATGGGATGACACTGTGGAGGTGGAGGAACTAGGACCCAAACTTGGTTTCTCTCAAAGTTCTCAGGCTCCTCATGCATGGCATTGACCCAATCAGTATTAGATTAAGCGTGTCCAATATCTTCAGGCTCAAAATCGGCAACAAAAGCAGAATGTGCAAAATGAGAGATTTCATATGACCTGTTGCGAGTGACACGCTGGTTGAGGTTACCGATCATGGTCTCAGGAGGATGATGACGCTGAATGTGTACATGCACTGTTCTTGATGAAGTAGCCTCCCCCTCAACTGTAGCTGGAGCTCCCTCAGGTGCAAGAGAGGGATACTAGTCATCCGGCCCCCACGAAGTCAAAGAAGAAAGATCGAGGCCTCGAATCGACGTAGTTGTCGCAGGGTCGACAGGGGCAGCCGGTGGAGTCGGCTCAGAAGCACCCCAATTAGCATCGTCCTGCTCCTCCTCCACAAAGATGCTTTCACCCATCTCTTGATCACCTGCACGCTCAAAGACAGGAGAAGAACAAGGTGTGGTTTCATTGAAGGTAACTTCACATGTCTCCATGACACGATTAGTCTCAAGGTTAAACACTCTATATGCACGTGAATGACTAGCATAACTAAGAAAGATGCCATTAGAAGATCGAGACTCGAACTTGTCTAAGTTACCTTGCTTAAGAATGAAGCACCTACATCCAAAAACTCTAAAGTAGCTCACCTTGGGAAGACGCCCAAACCACAACTCATAAGAAGTCTTCTTTGTAAAAGCTCGAAGGAAAATGCGGGTTGAAATGTGACATGCTGTGTTGATCGCTTTGGCCCAGTAACACCTAGGAGTCCTATGCTCATCGAGCATCATCCTGAACATCTCAACAAGGGTCCGATTTTTGCGTTCAACAACCCCATTCTGCTGAGGCACATAAGGTGAAGAAAACCGATGCTCAAGACCTAAAGATTTGCAAAAAGCTTTAAAATAAGAATTCTTGAATTTGGTGCCATTGTCACTGCGTATAGCTCTCATGGCATTCTTGGGAAGCTCATTTTGTAGCCTAAGAACCAATTCCCGCACAAGGGAAAATGCCTCATCCTTGGACTCCATGAAAAAGACCCAAGAATAGCGGGAAAAGTCATCCACGATCACAAGAACATACCACTTCCCACCATCTGACCAAACCCGAGCTAGACCTACAGTGTCCATGTGAAGAAGCTTGCCAGGTTGTTTGGTCATCACTTGGTTTATAGAGGAATGAGAAGCGGCAACCATCTTCCCGTGATGACACGGGTGACAAACTAAGTCCTTCTCGAACTTTAGCTTAGGTAATCCTCGAATTAGATCAAGAGAGCTCAACCTTGCAAGCAAGTCAAAGATCAAATGACCAAGCCTCCTATGCCACTTACAAAGCTCAGAAGAAGTGCCTGCCACCAAACACCAAAAAGTGCCAAAAGAGCGAGAAAAATTAGCACGAAAGACAAGCCCAAAAGGTACAATCGAACACAAAAGATCACCTCGTGAATCAAGTATGCGTGAAAGACCCAGCTTAAAGTGAACTTTGAAACCATCTCTAAGGAGTTGTGAAACTGAAAGAAGATTGAAATGCAAGCTCAAAACCAAGGCAATATCCTTGAGCACAAAGTTCTCATTGAGCCTTACTGACCCACGAGAAAGCACCTTACCCTTACCATTGTCCCCAAATGTGATGTACTCCTTGGAGTCATGGGGTTGAGGCTGGAGAACCAATTTGAATTACCAGTCATGTGGCGTGAACACCCGAAATCAACAAGCCATGTGTTCTCCAAGCCTCCATGCTGCATCAATAGGAAGACATGGGATGAGCAAATGATCCAACACTAGGGTTAGTAAACTGAGGAGAATACCAGTGCTGGGTCATTTGCCCTAGAAAAGTGTTAGGAAAAACACCACACATGCCATGTCCCATGGGAGAGAAGCGATCACCACACATGCCATGTCCCATGGCTCACTGCAAGAAATCCAACTCAACATGTGCTAAAGGAATGTGTTTTCCTCTTCAGTCTTTCTCTTGTCATGCCTATAGTTAGCAAGATTTAGCTCCAAAGCCTCACAACAAAGACACTGAGCACTAGTACCATCCGCACTAGACTTCTCAAGAAAAGTGATCCTAGCAACCTTCTCAAAAAGCTCAGAGCACAACTCAGCACAAGACTTGCAAGTACCTGATAAAATAGGCTTAGGTCTAGCCCTATCCAACTTCTCAACCAAAGCAGAGTACTTAGTCTGCAAAGAAACAAGACTAGACATGTGAATAGCACATTCATCGCACTCAGTCTCATTAGACAAAACAACTCTATCCTTCTCGACACACTCAAGTTCATCTAAGGCCTTGAGAAGCTTAGCCTTGAGAAGCTTAGCCTTGAAGCTTAGACAAAACAGCTCATCCATGGTGAGAGTCTCATAGTTGGCTAACTCGATGATCGCCTACACCTTCACCTCCCAGATCCTCTGATCTAGAGCATATAGAAGCTTGAGTGCTCTCTGATGATCGTCATAGGGCATCGATGCAATGTTAGCCCGCATATTGTTCATGATGGTGGTAAAGCGAGAAAACATCAAATCAATAGACTCCCCATCGACTTGGGTGAAATTCTCATACTCTCGCTTGTATGTCTCATAGAGTTTAGTTTTGACATGGGCTGTATCCTCATGGAAGCTTTGAAGCCTCCTCCAGATCTCACGAGTAGTCACACAATCAGAAACACGATCAAACTCAAGAATCGAATGAGCAGCACAAAGCTTGGCATGAGCAATATTGTTCACATTGTGTTGGTCGATCTGCTCTTGATTGACACGGGCATCAAGTACCACATAATCAACATTCTCAATGATTTCCCAAACACACCAATCAAGCCCCAAGAGATGCACTTGCATCTGAATCTTCTAATATGAGTAGTTCTCCCTATTGAATTGGGGTGGCTTGCCTGGTTAGTGATTCAAAGCCATGTCACGTTCTGTAGATCACGAACCAATTAAGGTGGAAGTGATCCTTAACCTGCTCTGATACCAATTGAAGGACTGAAAATGGTGACCAGAGGGGGTGTGAATGGGAGCCATAAAAATTTCTCGTGAAATATTTAGGCCACTGTCCCAACTTCACTGCCACACACACAAACCAAACACTATGATGTCCACGACCCAACTAGTGGGTGGATGTTCCCTTGAAACACAGTGGAACACCATAAAGCCAATGCAAGAGACGAAGATAGAAATGGAGATCAAATGCAACTGGTCGGAAGCTGGTTGGCAACTGGTTGGGAACTGGTCGGGAACTGGTCGGGACCACGCTGATCATGGTGGTCAGCAACAGGACAAAAACTAGTCAAGAACTGGTTGGGACAACATCGATCACAGTGGTCGGTAAGTGGTCGAAAACTGGTCTGGAACTGGTCAGGACCATGTCGATCACGGTTGTCGGCAAGTGGTCGAAAACTAGTCGAGAACTGGTTGGGACCACGTCGATCATAGTGGTCGGCAAGTGCTACTCAAAAGAGCTCACTCGGTGCCTGAGCACACGATGCTGGTAGCACTGCTATTAGGCCCCACACAAGAATCCCTCAGGTAGTTAGAAAGCGGAGAATGAATGGAACTCAGGAAAGAACACCTGCTCTGGACAGCAGTGATGCGAGGGGGAAAATCAATGAAAACTGGATCAAATAAATACAGAATGACACCAGATTTTACACAGGCCATCACACGGGAGATGGAAGACTATCCCCAAGAAATAGTCACTCAATTTAAATTCAATGGCCGAGGAAAACAAATCTAGGCCAAGAACTCAGTTTTCCCCAAAAATGCAAATCTCACGATTTCTTGATGCATGAGTGGAATTGGTTCAAATCACTTGGTGATCTAGTCCATCACTCGGCAAAGCATCAATCAGTGCAAAAAGGGTGGATTTGAGTTGTTTGCTCTTGAGTTGAAGGCAGCAACTGCATCTTCATAGGAGTTATACTTTTTTATAAGAAGCACTAGAGAACCCATGAACTTGGTCCTGGCAGTCAGCCCAGCTGTGGAAAACCCTTCACCTATGGCCGTGGAACACAGCATAGCAGAGTTTCATCTCAAATCTACAGAACCCAAACAAGCCGCCTTAGTTTTACAAGTGCAAGATAATGAGCTTAGTTTTACAAGTGCAAGATAATGAGCATAATTGGCATGCATATCAACAAGTGCAGCTTAAAGATTAGTGGCATTGATTGCTATCTCCTAACAAAAACAACAGCCATGAGCTACAAGGACTACTAGAACCATTCCTCATCCCGCATCTATCTAAAATTAAGGGATATGGAAGTATGCATCAAAGGTGATATATCTAATAGAAATCCCCAAGTCCTATAGTAGATCCATGTTGAGGAAAAATAGAAATGAAGAAACAAACAGTAAAAAGGAGAGAAAGGAGACCTACGAACCAGATCTGATGCCTCTACCATGGCACACAAACGACATGGACGCCAATGCTGCCGTGCTCCACCGGGATTGCCCCGCCGCATGCCTCCAAATGGCGCCAGAGCCACCATAGCACACCAGGGATCCTCCGCTGCCGCCTCCATCTCCACTGCAAGTCCAACGGGCAAATAGTTTTCCACTTTCAGGGGATATAATATATCCCATATATTTAGATATAAGATATAAAAGAACATAAAATGTACTTACATTATATACAAGCTCCAAGGGGACGAGAACACAAACAACCTCTTAGTGTAGTGGCAAAGACCTTCACATCTTAATGTCAGGTCCCGGGTTTAAATCCTAGTGAACCCAATGTTTTTGGGAATTCAACATCGGTCGGAGAAGGGTGGTCCCATGTGAATAGATAATAATGAACGCTGGTCCCACATGTTGGTCATAGAAGGGTTGTCCCACATGAACAGTGAAGGGTCCCCAATTGCGGGTCCTAGGTAACTGACGCTCTACTCCCACACATCGGGTGGTGAGGGGTCCCGGACGGGTCCAGCATGTCTGAGGCTCTAGTCCCACGCGTCGGGTGGTGAAGTATCCTAGACGGGTCCAATATGTCAGCTGACAATGGTTGACCCCATATGAACAGAGATGGGTCCCCCATGGTGGGTCCCATCTATCTAACTAACACGCTGATCCCACACGTCGGATGGAGAACGGTCCTGGATGGGTCCCACATGTCAGTTGACGAAGGTTGACATCAACTAAATAGAGATGGGTGCCCTGTGGCATCTTCCATCTAACTGACACGCTGATCCTAGACATCGGATGGAGAACGGTCCCAGAGGGGTCCCACATGTCAGTCATCAAAGGGTGGTGGGTTGGGTCCTATGTGGCGGTTTGCATCTAACTGACACGCTGATCGCACATGTCCCACACGTCAAATGGAAAACGATCTTCAAAGGGTGGTGGGTTGGGTCCTACGTGGCGGTTCGCATCTAACTGACACACTGATCGCACATGTCCCACACGTCGAATGGAAAACGGTCTTAGATGAGTCCCACAGGTCAGTCGTTGAAGGGTGGTGGCCTCAAGGTTCACCTGGCAGGCAGGTCCCATAAGTCGATCAGTGAAGTATGGTCTAACTGACATGCTGGTCCTGCACGCCAGATGGAGAACGGCGCCCATTCAAAATGGATGAATAATGGTGGGTCCTATAACATCGGATGGAGAAGTGTCCGGCTGAGTGATGGGTGGGTCTAACAGTGGATGGGGGTACTAGTGATGCGTGCTAATGACAGATGGAAGTATGAGTGAAGGCGGCTCTCCCATAGGCAAACGGCACCGGCTACCATAGCCAAATGGAGCGGCGCGGGTTTTAGTGATGAAGTGTGCTGGTCACAACTCGAGGATATCCATGAAACCATCATAATCCAGCGATGAACAGTGCCACAAATGCCTCTGTGATGATTCCTTTAGGGTTTCCTTGACGATTCCCATGACCTTTTTAAAATAGTCATAGAAAACAAAATCATCACGTAGTTCAATGACCAAAGCGACCAAAATGTCACAAAAACCACTCTTCAGTGACCATAACAAAATCACCATAAGGAATTTCAACATGGAAGGCCAAATCTCCACTAGTGGTTCTTGCTACAAGGGTTAGTCCAGAAGTGCAACCAAGTTCCATGCAGGTATGTTCAATAATCAAGCTTAACACCATGTCTTGTTTGATTAAGGTAGTCTATTCAACCTAAGCACCATGCTTAATTTAAAAAGACTATGGCAGTATGATCGATCAGTACACACAAACCAAAGCATGCTAACATAGAAAAAGGAAGCATGATAGGATAAATAAGATTCATTCTACTAGAGACAAGAGAATGAGTGGCAAAGACAAGAAGCATTTTTATAATTATTTTTTGTCTTATATTTTATTTTAGAGGGTTGAGGACAAAATTAATAGGAATGCACTAAACAAGAGAAAGGGAAAGTGACAAACCAATACAGAAGTATGGCTCAACATAGTGGAGGTTGACTGGTGGGCTGAGGGGCCCATGGTGGGGTCGGTCAACACCACCTTGGAGGCTCCAGCCGCTTTGGTTCTTTCCATGTGCATTCTTACCACTAGCGATATGCTCCTACACTGACGCTTTTTGCTTGGGATGTTCTTCAACACCCAAATGTGTTCGAGGGGGTCAAATGACCCCCCACACTTGGTTAAGGTGTGCCCTAAGTCATGGAAACCAAGATAACATTAAGTGCAGGGGTTCTACTGGTGGCAACACATCAACAGAACCACAAGTCTTACTAACCTACTCAAGTTAGGCACACAAATTGCATGATATTAATTTAAAGCCAACTTGTGGGGGCCTAACTGCAAGAACTCATACCACTATGAGATTTGGTGAACTTATGATAAACAAAAGCATTTACGACCTCTACTGTAAAGATTTTGGACACAAGAAGAGTGAAGGGAGTTATAGATCTCTTGTTTGGTAGTGGTAGGAAGAAAGATTGAGTTCTGAGATTTCTCAAATGAGCAAGGACTTGATGAGAGGATCAAAGGATAACTTCCATGCTCATTGATGAAGTTCTCCATCTCAAGGAGTGGGTGAGTGCTTTCCTTTTCATGATATTCCAAATCCTCCTCAAAACTTGGATATGTCACGACTGCTTGTGAAATCATCTTAAACTCACCCCTTGGATCAAGAATAGGATTGGATTCTACTCTTGTGCTAAAAGGTTGGAATGCAACAGGTAGATATTCTTTGCCTATTCTATTACCAAGTTTCTCATTTCCCAAAGCATTCCCCAAGATTTGCTCAATTGGCCTTTCGATAAAAATGAGATGAAAGGAGAGTCTAGGAAGGTCAAAGATGTGGAAATCTAGGGAGGTCTTTAGATCATCAATCACCATAGGTACGCCTTGAAGAACTCCTAAACAATCAAGGACTTGACCATTCGGGAGCCTTAGATGTTTTTGGGATTGGAGTAGGTGATTCTTTAATGAACTTTGAACATGAAAATGAGGAATGGTGTCTATCCCAAGGCTAGGATCATAGCAAATTTCACTAAAAATGCCCATGACTTGACAATATATTCTTTTTACATGAGTAGGCATTTTAATGATTTCATTGGAATCTTTGGCCTCACCCAACCATTCTTGACTTACAACAGTGGATGGATTCTCCAACTGTTGTTGTTTCTCTTCTTGGTTAGATTTATGGCCCTCATGACTTCCATGCCTTGGGTGTCTTAATGAATCCCCAACATCAATGACTGGATCATCATAAGACATAGAAGGAAGAGGACCATTGGGATCATTGGGATCAAGGATGAGTTTAGGGATAGGTTCAAAGGATATGTCAGATATGGGCATAGAAGGAGAGAGAGGATAGAATTTACTTTAAGGAACTTTGGTTCTCCTTCTATGGGCACAGTTGGCATTACTTTTGGAAGTTCATCCAAGATCCTAGGTTTTTCCCAATGTGCTACTTGAGAACTAGAGGCATAAAATGGTGCTGATTTGGGAAGTTTCTGAAGAGATCTCTTCTAGATGGCATTCCCAAAACTAGCAAGATCATTTAAGAGTTTAGCCTCAAAATAAAAGGAGTGATTTAGAGGTCGGATTTATTTCTCCTTCGATATTTGTGGTATTTGTGGTTGAGGATCGATGGTGGAATCTCTGGATGGGATTGATGGTGATTCAGCTATCGAGATTTCTCTGAACCATAGCTATGAACTAGGGCGAAGCTCATAGCTAGGTAAAAGAATGGGATGAGATGATGGTGGTGGCTCTAAACTAGCGCCCTTTGGAGCGACGTATTGAAAGAGGGGTTTTGGGTTCATGATGAGAAGGATGAAAGGGGCAAAGATTGGATGAATAGATTGATGGACTACTAGATGACTGGTTCTAGATCAAGAACAACTACTGTTCCCCAGCAACGGCGCCAAAAAGCTTGTTGGCAAATCCTAGCCTAACAGATATAATCCGCAAGCGCACAGATACCAATGTAGCTTTCACCTAGGAGTATTCCAAGGTATTGATTTCCACGAGGAACATGAAGTGTTCTAATCTAAATCAAAGTTTCCAAGGGTAGTGATGATGTAATGGTGGAACAAGGGGGTGATGAATAGAGAGATATTTGGTTGATATAGCTAGGGTTTTCTTGATAATTGAGTAGGATAGTTATTACTAAAATGATCTACTTTGGGCACTTGGGACCAACAAACTTGTAAGAGTAGGCGAGTCCACCGCTAAGTCCTAGAGAACAGAATAAACATGGTGGAATACGTAGATCGGTGTTGATTATATATAAGTGTCAATTTTAACTGTCAACTAAACATGAAAAGGACCTAAACATAAATACCATCTAGATATAGGGGTTATCTAATGGAATTCCATGAGTTTTCATGAATGTTTGTTTCTATAGGGTGTCATCTAAAAAGAACCAAGAAAGGCCCACATGGCAGGTTTACATAGAGATAAAGGGAGAACATGTACTTTTCTGTGATTAGGAAGGTTTGAGAAGGCACTGGACCAAACGGGAGCCCGAACCGGCTCGGTGGCCGGGCGGCTGCCCACACCCTTGGGCGAGTGCCCGTTGACCTGGACCAATCCGGTCTAGGCTTGCAGATCCTGCCTCCACTGCCTTTGAGGATGAATAATAATAGTCCATTTAGGTCGGTTTGATCCGACGGCCGTGGTGCATCCTAGGAGGCTATATAAGCAAGGCCCCTGGCCCTGGGAGAAACCCTAATTCATTATTCATTTGATTGAGAGGTGTCCCTTGAAAGGATAACCTCTCTCTCTATCCTAGAGGATTAGGTCTAGACTCTTCAATGTAGTCAACTAGTTGCTAGGGAGAGAGGGCCGAGATGGGCTCTTGCTTGAGGTTCTGGATCTAGTCTTAGAGGCTTGGTAAAGCCTTGTATCTTCACTTCAATATTCCATAAGACTCATACTTATTCTCTTATTTACATGGCTATGCTTACTTTGAATATATCTTGCTAGTTGAGTTTATTATTACTTTTGTGTGCTAGTTCATAGAGCGCTTAGTCTATGCTTTATCAGTTAGGCTAAGTAGCCGAGCCTCATGTAAGCGTGGTGCTTACACGATGTTCTGTCTATGAGTACACCCTGTTCCCTGTTGTATGGTAGTTACGGGAGGCGACAGTCCCGTCCATATTGCATCGAGCAGGTTCTTAAATTGTAGGACCGTAGTCACATCAGTAGAGGTATTTTTTATGGTACTCTCTCCTGTCTAGTGGCGTCCCGAAGTGCACAAGAGTATTGTAAGTCTTGATATAGTTGGATATACCTTTACCATGTGATAAGAATATCATAGGAATCTACCTCCCCATTGACCTCTCAAGTATACTAGTTGCATATCTTAAGTGACCTATCCCTAGGTGTTATATTGCATAAATCCTATCAATTCAAATATATTATTTATCCCTGCTATAGTCTAGTTGGTTTACTAATTTAGTAGATACATGATGGTGAATTATCAGATTCTTTAACCCATGGTTCCCTGTGGTAAAACATAAATAACGATACCTGGATACTCCCGATAAAATGCTAAAATGGTATTTTCTATGTGCTTGTGGAATCCTTCATATTTGAGTTGCACTTAATTTATACCAACAAGCATTTTTGGCGTCGTTGCCGGGGAAGCATTTGGTGTAAAGATTTTGATAATGATCCTGATGTCTGCTAATTTAGTGTATCACTAGCTTTAGTAGGATTACCCCTTGTTCTATTGACTTGTAGAATAAACAGGACAAAAGAAGCCATTTTGACCTTCCGGCAAGTTTCCACAAGAAAAAAAAGAGACATTGAAGAACCCAGGGTGCCCATCCGGGAATTCCTCCACCACCTGGTTCTGAGGATCTGCATTGTCATCAAGCTGATTCAGTGTAGCTGTAGGTGGCACTTGCACTCTGACATCAACATTGATTCTATCTCCTTTTGGTGTAGTCAGATCCATAACCCTCTCTTTACACTTTATCACAGCTTGGTGAGCTTCCATCCAATCCAACCCTAGAATTAAATCAATACCAGATGCATTCAACACTACAGGAATTGCTAAAAAGTCTACCCCCTTAAGTGAAGGTTAGTTAAGGGGCAGTAGTATGAAGCTAGTATAGCACCCCCTGGTGAATTTACTACCATTTGGTTCTTCATGGCTACAACTGGTATGCTATGCTTTTTAACAAATGCTTACGAGACAAAGGAATGCGAAGCTCCAGAATCAAAAAGTATAGTAGTAGAGATAGAGTTGATGTTGAACGTACCCAGTATAAGCTCTGATGCTTCCCGAGCTGTCTCAGTGGACACATGGTTCACCCTTCCATGATTAGCATAGGACTTCTGGTTACCATTCTTCTTATGAGGTGTGTGTTGGTTTGATTTCTCAAGGCAGTTATTAGCATAGTGCCCAGGCTCACCACAATGATAACACACCTGAGGATTATTGGGACTACTCTTAAGAGGCATGTTGTTGGGCGCAGTAAGGCGTGGAGTTTGACTTCCAGATTGCTGCTGCGATCGCTGATTCCCCAGCTGCTGGTGATTCCCATTCTTACGCTAAGCATATTGACCATGGTATCCCTGGCTGACTGGTCCCTGGAACCTTTGCTAGAAGCCCTGATGAAAGTTAGAGCAGAAACGAGAATTGTTTCCAAAGCCCTGTCTATTCATCTTTCTTTCTTGTCCTATGACAGACATTCATTATCTAGCACAATAGTGTGTTTACCAATTCTTCAAAGGTGTCATACTTGTTACCCTTCAACTGCAGCCTGAGTTCATAGTATATGCCATTGAGGAAATGACGCCGCTTATCAACATCCCTTAGCACTTCATTGGGAGCGTAGCGAGCCAACTCCTCGAACTTAGCATGATACTCACTCATAGTCATAGAGCCCATTTTGAGATTCCTAAATTCATCTTGTTTCTGCTCTATGAGACCCTCTAGAATGTGGCAGGCCTTGAAGTCCCTCTCAAAAATCACCCAAGTGACGGGAGGAGCATTATTGGGACGAACAGCTTGGTACGACTCACACTTTCTCGGCATCATTGCACTGTGCGAGATTCAACTGCTTCTCCACAGCATGCAACTAGTCTTCAGCATCCAAAGGATTAGTAGTGTGAGTAAACATAGGAGGATGACCTTGCATAAAGTCCCTACGTTTATCCCTGGGTGGTTGTGCATGTGGTAATCCTCCAACTTGCATAGACTGCACAAACTGGGTCATAGCGTGCATCATCCGCATCTGTGCCTCCCTCATTTCCTCATTGGTGATATGTCCAGCACCATGACCTCTACCATGGCTACCTCTTCCACCATGAGCATTCATCTGTATTCCAACAAAAATCAAAGCTTAGAGAGATTCAGGATACAAATCACTTATATAAAAATAGGGATTGCAAATCTAAAAATTTCTAGGCTAGCTTCAATTTCATCAGTACAGAAAAATAGTCATAACTCGAGATCCAGGTATCAAAAGGAGATATTCTATACATGGTTGGAAAGGTTAGGAAATTCTCTACAACTTCTGTTCAGATCACATTACCAGATTCTGTCATCTAAGCCATTAAATTAATCAACAACAGAAACTATTTAGAAATTCTATACAACATTGAACATCAGATTGCAACAAACATAACTTCCAACTCAGAGCTAATATAGACATGATTCTTGTGGGAGTTGATAGATAAAGAAGTCTAGTTTTATCCAGAAAAATCTCATAATCATTGGTTAAACCGATTTCGAGATATAACCAAAATCTCACAGGCTGCTCAGAAAATAGCAAAGGTAGAGACAGGATAAACCAACCTAAACTTAATTTATTCAAACTTTAACCTTAAAATCCTTAACTAAGAAACTTGCGGACATGCCCACCAAGTTCCAGCAACCACACAAAAATCTAAATCATCCATATTACATAATCATAAATCATCAAGCACTCAAAGTTCACAAACACTAGAATGACACGACTAAACTTGACTCACGATACTAATAACGCCCCTATTACATAAGGGTTTTCAAGCTAAGGTCGAAGCTCATGGTTCAGCTGTTCATAGATCTTTGGTTGTCCAATTATAGTCTTGAGCCTATCAATTTCTTTTTGCTGCTCTTTAATCTTCTGCGCCTGCTGGTCCACCGTGCTTACCAAGCGCTGATGTGTGAGCATCATGTCACAAGCAAATTGTGCCAACTCCTGTGACTTAGGTGGCAAATCTTGAGGATTCATCATAGCCCATCCATCGTCCATACTATAGTCAGCGTGAGGAAAATAGCGAAACTCCTCATTTTGCATATGTCCAAAGCGATGACCACGGAGAGCAATCCAAGTCGTAAAAGCAGCACCCTCTATACCATCCTCTTGAGTTGGACAAGGACCAGGATACTCATAAATCATCTCTATCTCAAAGGAATTCTGCATCACCCCTGGGGAACATATTGCCACATTTGTCTCCCAGTAGGTACCTTCCAACGGATGGGTGTGTTGGAAGCTTCATGAGTCGTGTATGCGATCTGGTGTGACACTCTGGTACGCGAGAGATCTTCATAGTCCATCCCATAGGAGTGTGCAGTCCACCTCCTCCACCAGATCCACCAGCAGACGGCGGTGGAGATTGACCACCATCTTGAGCTACTCTCATCGTCTCACCATCGCTGATGTCGAGAGCATCCTGCTCCTCTTCTAGAGGTGCCACTTCCTCCTCTTCTTCTTCAGCAACCTCCATTGGTTCTTCCTCTTCAACTTGAGGTGATGTAGGCACCAGGGTTGGTGATGGCAGAACACCTTCCCTAGTCTCCAGGTGGTTGAACAGAGCACGATACGCAACAGCAGTCATGCGGCGGGTATAAGGAGGCATCTACAAGATTTAGACATAGATTAGAGTGGAGTCAAGATTTTCACAATAGAGTAAGTATAAGAGCATGAAAATTGAGTAAATAACAAGGTTAAAGTTAAGAAGCATGAAACTAGTGAAGCAAAGGAGACTAAGAATGACCACTCTATCTAGGCTTGCGTCCTATAGTCAACACGGCTCTGATACCAACTTGTCACACTCTATTTTTAAGGATAAAAATAGAATGTATAAATAGCCTTATATGTGCCCCAGGAACAAGTCGCATATATAAGATGACAAATTACAAAGAGTATCATCACCCTGTTTATTACATAATGAACAAATATTCATCAGAGTCTTACACATAAACAAATATATAACTAATTTAACTTTATTGTGGAAGCTCCACATAGGGACACGCCAACTGGTGAACACCAAGCCTAGTACTCATCACGATAGCTCTCATTACAACCTTCATCTGTTACCCATCTGGGATTTTCCAAAATTAAAAGTAAAGCAAGCGTAAGTACATAACCGTACTCAACAAGCATAAGATGGGTTAATGAGGCTCAATTAAGCTGACACTATTTGATTACATTTAGCTTTATAAGATTGTCAATTTGAGCAATTAAGTAGCATCAAGGTAGCAAGTATTTCCCAAAACCATCATGATCATGGTAACATAAATGAATAAATAACATAACAGTGGATAAATGAACATTTCAACATGGCAGGAGAGATCATCACTAGTGTAAAGATTCCAAGGCCGCCCTAACCGTAGGGCATGGACAATATATTGATTTAAACTCTGCGTAGAGGTGTACACTTTCACTGTGAGTCATGTTCTATAGTAAAGTGGGTTAATTACTCCCAAGTCACCACAAAACATATAAAGCCCCCTATAGATTCTTCTAACCAGTCAGGGACGCGGAAACATTAAGTGTAGGAACCCCCTTCCAATATGGCATAATCCTTCCCGGCTATACTCATAAGGACAGAGGCCATCCTATACCCAACTCGTAGACCACTAACAAGCTAGGAGGAGGGTCTACGAGTGACTAGAGCCAGAGCCATATAGCCCTCGCAGTTGTACGTTAAATCCCGGAGGTTCTGTTACAGACTAGCCCTCATGTGGTTAAAAGTCATTATTACTGTTCATGACACAATTACTCATCAAGTCACAAGATCATGATATTCATTAAGCACTAGCATCATAGCTATCCAATGCAACCCAAAGGTGTCAAGGGATCAAGATAACAACATCTAGTTATAATCTCTAGGTCACCAAGTGGACACATGCAAATGTATTATTATTCAGAATGTATAGGTAACAAGGAAAATCCATGCTATACTTGCCTTGATTCACAAAGTCTTGTTGATCCTGCTGATCCTCAAAGTAGCCTTGCTTAATGCTGATCCTCAAAGTAGCCTTGCTCAACAAAACCCTCACCGTCTGAACTCGACATTAACAACCAACACCAAGCAATCTAATCAGGCATACATACACGAAGCAAACAAAGAGTTATTAGAGGAACAGTACACCAATCTCATCAAAATAGAATAAAAAGTTTATAAAACTATTCTACATACTTCTACGATCACACAGACGTCAAGTTCACTGAAAACAGAGTTATAACGACGAAGATATGAATTTTCAAAGTTTTCCTTTAGACAAATAAATACATTAAATATGGACTAAAAATATAAAGTTTATAAAATATACCATCAGTGGCACCACTGCATAGATTACGTAATTTTATGAATCTAACAAAATTTGAACGAACCAAAACAGAGTTAAAACGGAGAAGTTATAAGCGTTTGAAGATAACGGCAAAACTATAAATAGATAAAAACGTATTCTAAAACTAAAAAGGAAAAATACCTTTTCCAGAGGATAAAACGTATTTTGGGATCTGTTAAAGGAAAAATACGCCTTACAGTGGATAAAGCGTATTTGGAATCTGCTAAGAAGAAAATACATTTTATAGTGAGCAAAGCATAATCGGTGAAAATCGCCAAGGGCTCTTAACAGAATAGAAAGAAAAACAGGGTTTTTTGCAAAATTGCTAGCCAAAGAGGTACGGTGAAACAGACCCGTTGGACTTGAGATGGACGGCTCAGATCAGGTTGGGCAGTCGGCCTCATCGGGGAAGACGGCCGGCGCGGTGGTTGGCCATGGCCGGCGGCGAGAAACTTTGCCGGCGTAGATAGATCTAGCCCTACGGACCTCGGCTGGACCTAAGACCTGGACCAATCGAACGCGAGGTTTCACGTGGTCTCTTTTAGCACAAAGATGAGAGTCCGAGGGGGTTGGAGATGGCCTGTGGCTGGCAACGGTGGAATCGAGCTCACCGGCGTCCACATGCCGAAGGCTACGGACCTCTAAACTTCTCGGGATAGGTACCAAATGATGCAGGGGCTAAGACAACCTCACCTACGGTGAAGATGAAGCTCGGGGTGAATAGAGGCAGGCCAATTGCGGTCGACGGTGGACGGCGGTGAACTACGCATGGCAATCAACACCAAGTGAGCAGGATAGGTCAAAATTGACAGCGCCAACATGTTCACGGGGTCAAGGTGGAGCTCGAGGATCAACTTACGCCAATATATAACCTACGGCCATGACGAATTCCCAGCTCTGGTGGATGGCAGCAATGGCGGCTAGGGTTTGGCGGTGCTGCAACTCTAACCGACGAGACAACACTGGCGGCTAGGTCTAGAAGGTGGTTGAGAACGCGGATTCAAGGCTTAAATAGCCCGAGGCGCGGGGGCGAGCGACCGGAGCATGGTGGCGGCGTAGGTCAGAACTCTGTATCCGCGTCCGGCTCTGGGTCAGAGGAGGATGAAGGTGGCACGGGTCCCGTCTATCAGCCAGAGCGAGAGGCGACGCGTGGTGCGGCGGCCTTGTTGGGCTTCGGCCTGGCGGCCCAAGAAGAAGAGGCGTGCGCGCGGCTGTGGCTGGGCCGGGGAGGAGAAACAGGCCGCGGGCGGTGGTAGGCTGTCGGGCCGTTCGGGCCGAAAGGTAAGGAGGGAAAAAATTTGGTTTTTCTTTTATTTGAATCTTTTTCAAATAGATTTTTAAACCATTTTGAATCCATTTTCAAATCTGGTCAAAGCCACACATCACAAAATAAATTATGCACCAGCATGAATGCACAAACATGCTACTTAACCTAGGTTTGATTTTAATTTTATAAAAATAATTATTTTTCCTAGGTCAAATGCCCACCAAAAATGCTAAATTAATCAAATTGACTATTTTAAAATCTTGAAAAAAATTTAGGGTGTTACAGTCACATAAACAACAAAACTTATGGAAAGATTAGATAAAAGCCCTACCTTCTATTTATTTTAATATTGAAATGATGTTGTAAATTAGATGCTAAGGACCGCCAACAACTCCCCCACACTTGGTCCTTTGCTCGTCCTCGAGTAAAGTGCTAAGACCAAATGGGTTCATCTTCCTTATTAAAAAAGGTCTACATACAGATTATTCCAAGCTTCACCTGGATTTATGAACTTCAAAGTGTCTACCAAGTCATCTTGGGTAATTAAAAAATGGAATAGCCTGGATTCAAATCCTCTTACCCTGTCCTTGCGTGGAAACTTGGGTTTTTGCAAGATTTTGAAAATGTAAAGATAGCTTATGTTCTCTCAAGTTGCTCATTTTTTGTAAGTGGTTCCTTATCAAGGCATAAGAAGGTGATGCCTTCACTTGATCATCCTACATCTAAAAAGGCTTATCTGGAGTTTTAGGTAGGAATGAAAATGATGAGCCACACTTACCTTGCATATGTTGCTAAGTCAAACCCCAGACCATACCGAAGGGAGTGCGTCATACTCCTAGATCAGAATGTGCATGTGTGTGGAAAGTTGGAAGGTGGAATCCTAATTCTAAATCTTTTTGGTACTCCATGCATCATGATTCTCCTTTGAATAAATCTTTAGAGAGACATGGGATATAGAAACTTCATCATATATATTATTTATTTATTTTTTGAACGGGTATTTGAAATTTTCTTTCCAGTTTATTTTCTTATGCCCCTTGGCATAGTCTCTCTCTTCTTCTTTTTTTAGCATAGCCCCATATCTCTTCTTGGCATATGAAAAACTTTGAGTGAGGAGATGTCATGATGGTTAATGGATGGAGTAAAATTTTGCAAGGGGAATGCGTTTCTTAAAATAAGAATCAGCATTTTTATTTTGGTGGAGAAAGCTGCACAACTCTCATTGTAAGAGTTGGCATATTTTTTTTGTGGGTGTAAGTGAATTCTGGTCTTTGGGAGCATGAAACCTCTCTCAACAGGGGTCATAAAATTTGACCAAACTCAACACAAAATAAGTGGCATATGTGGAAGGTTTCATCACATAGAATCATATATGGCTTTGGTAGGTATTTGTTAATCATTCCAGGAATATGCTATTGAATTTTTGTTTTTGTAAAATAAATTCCAAGTACTTTTTGCAAGAACGAGCAAGCATCATGTCATCCTACTATATCTCATTTGTCAATTACTTAGATAAAAATGGGGTCCCTAAACAGTGTTCATAAATCTGTAGGAATATTTATAGGGAATAAAAAGTATACAAACATTTCGAATGTAGGAAGACATGTTTGATGGAGTATGCATGAAACATCATTTTAAATTTTATCTTAAAGGCCCCCCTTTTTGTAGAATGAGAGGGGAAAAAATTGCACAAACCAAATTTTGATCTTTTGTTTTTGTGCAATCATCTTGGAGAATCTTCCCCCACACTTGTTTTCTTCCCTGTCTTGGTTATTCACAAAATATATATATGTGGAGAAAACAAGTGCACGAAAATTTTTATTTCATTGATAAATTCAAGTAGGCACAATTACATTGAAGGGAAATGATTGGCAAATAAAATATCATGAAAGGGAAAAGAATGTGCCTAAAAACTTGTGCAACAGGTGCATCCTAAAGATCTTCGAGGAGATGTCCAACACCTAGGGCTTCAGCGACCTTCCTGAGTCTAAGGTTAAACCTAAAGTGGAAATTATTGATGTCATCACTAAGGTCCCTAATTTTTGTGTTCTTTGCTTCTAGGTCGTCTCCTAAAACCCTTAGTACAGCACGCAAGCTAACCTGCTCGGCTTTGACGTCATCAAGGATACTAGGATCGTCCTCGTCGTCACTGCTCTCACATTGTCCTGCACAATGCTTGATGGTTGGTTGCGGTAAATGCTTCCTAATTCTAGGAAGGGTGCCAGGGGACTCTGCCTCCTTGGCTGAAGTCTTGCTGGCAAACTTGTCACCAGCATGTTTGCTAGGCCTACTACCAGTAGGGCCTTCCTCTTGAGACCGAGGGCAGCATCAGTTTTGTTCTTGGTGCCACCTTTGGGTGAATGGGAGTGTGTCGGCAAGATCGCTAAAGGCTCCTCCTTCACAACAAGAGCTTCTTCCCTCACTAAGGAACTCTCTTGGTAGGGTGCTATGTCTAGGTTTGCTATGGCCTTTGGAGCATTGATCAGTGGGCATAGATAGACATGATTAGCACTTGGAGCTGGGAGAGCTTAGCAAGTTGTGCAAGAGGTAGAAGAGAAATGGTTGTGCGAGGAGAGGAGAGGCCTATGGGGGGTTTTTTATAGTGCTACCGTGTCTCTGGCAAGGAAACAGCCTGATCGTAACCATGGACCCGATGCTGGAAGGATCAGAGGGGAGCACGAAAAAGATTGGTATGATTCGGCGTAGCCAGGGGGCAGCAGGTCCCTGGGGCGGTCAGTCCCCTGGGTCTACCTGCCAGCCTCCAGCTTTCGGCCAGGTGCTTGTCTGACTGTGTAGATCCCTATCCCAGTTGTGATCAAGTTTGATACGCGGAGAATCAGAGTGGTAGTGTGTGTGATAGTGTAGGAAATGAGTGATATGCATGAAAATATGTTCAAGATCACACTATCATGCATTTATGAGAAAATAATCCTATGATCACAAAGATTTATATGCATGAGAAGGAAGATCATAGGGGCATTTTAGGCATATCACAAATGCAATACTAGCACCATGTAAGCAAAAAATTATTTATAAAATATAAATACACACAAATATAAATATATAAATATATTATTATTATTATTTTGTATTCTAGATTTATTAGGGGATAAAGAGATTATTTAGGCATTTATTTAAAAGTAAAGAAGCTGTAACAGAACCGACCAATTTATTAGAGCACAAGCACATAATCCGCCATTAATTCAGCAAATCATATGATTGAGACCTAATAAACCCGGTAGTCCGTGAAATCTCGAAGGATTTCAAACTTTTCCGACACGACCAAGATCGTAATAGTTTAGCGGTTCCATTCACAAGTACACAGTTCGCACATAGTTTTAAAACATCATCGGAGTACGAAATAGAGTTATTACAAACCAAGTTCAAATTCAAATAAAAGCGAAAGCGATTTAAGTTCAAATACCACACACACACATTTAAAATATAGTGCCAGGTCCTTGGTCCACATCCAGCAAAAGCATCAAGTCGAGAAGAGTGACCATGCCCAAGGTCTAGTCATCGCCCAAGGCGGGATAGAAACAGTTCTGACAATAACCATAAAGCATCTCACCATCTGCAAAAACATGGGAAATAAAAACCCTGAGTACGAGGATGTACTCAGCTAGACTTACCCGTCATAAACTAAAATAAAAGACTCCAAGGAGTATGCAAGGCTGTATAAGTAGGATAGCTGACTCATTTAATTGCAGAAAAGCTTGCATTAAGGAAAATTAATAAGAACCTTCTAGCAATGTATTTTAATCTGATTATCCTTATCATGCTACATTAGCACCTGTACTAAACAAGCATGGTAATAATTATTCAACAGCAAGTAACCATTTCCGGTTGAGTATCCTTCAATCTCAACAGCTCAACCATCTCACCTCTTGTTCAAGTTCTTACTACGATGCCGCTGCTCAAGTCAAATGTTCACTGTCCAGGAACGATGGCGATTATAATCGATTGCAAACCAGCTGGCGGGTACTCCTCACACAAACCACACTCACCAGCCACGGTGAGCTACAGGTCACCGACATCCAATTCAGGAAAAACGCGAGATCAACAGGTACCATCACATCCGGGCACCGTCCGGCTGCCAGCAGGGCGCACCATGCTATATTCAGGCCTTACAACCGCGTAACCCGTGGTCCCCCATCTTCACCAATGCGATGCGTACAGCAGGTCGACTCCCGGCCCAAATCAAAATTAGGCTTCGCGGTCGGAACGACTTATCCTTCCAGCTAAATGTGAGGCATAAATTCAATATGACTTGAGGACGTACAACGGACGGGGTCCTAGTTCGACACAGACGGGATAAACCACATTGAACCTCCAGTTCATTCTCAACTCCAATCCCGCCCGGTCTCGATTTATTATCTCCACATGGTTATCCAAGATAACAATGTATTCAACCATCCGAGTTACCACATATAACTCGCGGATGACAGGAAATCACCCGACTTCTACCGATCTAGTTAAGCAGGGCTAAGCAAATAATCGTACCTGAACCTAACAGGGTTGAAGTATAAACAGTGGCAAGGAATATAAGTAATGCAGCAACGGTATAAAACAACGCCTATAACTTAATGCAGCAAACAAGTAAAGGACTCAAGTTAGATATTTTTGCAAACCACAGGGAGAATGCTCCGGGGCTTGCCTTTCAGAAAAGCACTTGGCTGATGGTCGGGACACTCCGGAAGATCAGCTTCGGGATCCTCTTCTGCTGCTGCCTCCCGCACCAAAGATTCTTGTTGGTCTTCCTCTCCTGGTGCTCCGGGAACTACTGTCACGAGCTCTGACGATCCTGTATGATGCATAGTGCGTATGAATACCGTGCATACATATAAATACAATGCTGATGATGATGGTGATGGTAAATGAATGCTCAGCTAAGATGAATGATATGATATGATATTTGAAAACATGTATGATAAGCACATGTCATCTGCATTCTCTTCTACCGATAAATCTCCAAATAAGCCTCGCATTAAAACTTTACTCGCACACTATAAAGAATTATAAACAACCATTGTTTTGCACACTATACTCTACTGAACCACAACCAATAGAAGATCATACATATCATGAATAGCATAAAAAACATTTTTACACACATGAAATGATAACTCTAAAGCATTATTTATAAATGAAAGAATTCAAGGTATAACTACAACATGGCTTTAGACTACTCAGAAAATTCTATAAAAATTACAGAAGCTTAATCATACCAAATAAAGATTACCATAAAAATTTCAAGTCAAAACAGTAAGTACTTTATCCTGCACAAAAATGACAAGGCAGCACAATTCCAGGGGCATAAAATACTTTGTACATAAAAGTATATCAAACAACAGATCTCAGAACATAATTAGCTCTAGATTGACATAAAAACACTCTCCAAAAAGTTTCATGCACAAATTCCTTATACATTATTTATTATGAATTATTTATCCTCACATGAAAATAGGCACCATAACTAGACATAGAAAAATTTACATATGACATAGCCTAATAACATTTTTCACAGATAGAGCATGACATAAGAAAACCAACAAACTTGGTCTCACATTTTTCTGAGCAACAGAGAATTAGTTATGCATTTCCTAAGATAAATACAATTAATAGAGATAAATAAAGCTATACAGAAAAGTTTCACAAATTCCACATTTCATATTTTTCATGCATAGATCATCTCATAAGAAAAATACTGCAAGTTGAACCAACTCATTTGGATGAAAAATGAGCAAGTTATGAATTTTCAAAGCTTTTATCAAATTCTGGAAAATCCATTTTCGAAAACTAACTGAACTGAAAATGCTACTCGTACCCGACATGTACCCAGCGACTTGACTCTGCTAAGTGCACACGACGCTGTGCACTCAGACCGAACCTATGCTGACGTCAGTGCTGACATCATGCTGATCGGCAATCTTGCCGATGGCGATGTCACCGGCGATCGGCAATCTTGCCGATGGAGACGTCACCGGCCGAACTACGACCACTACTAGACCCAAAACATCAACACGAACTCGTTGATACGAAAGATGAAACCTATTGCTGAGGAAAAATGACGACGGCGACCATCGGCGGCGAGGGTTCGCGGTACGCCGGCCATCTCGGGCCACGGCGGGGCAAACGGACCATCCTAACAGCTCTAGCAGACCAAGGTGGTTCGCACGGACTAGCTCAAGCGAGGAATGAATGGCCGGAGCAACGTCGGCAATGTACGCCGGCGAGCGGCAGCGCAAATCCGCGACGGCGGATGGCCAAATTCCGGCAAGGGCCGACCCTAATCGGCTCGGTTAGCTAGGGCTCTAGCGGCTACGGGGCACAGCGCATCCTATTTGCACGAAACGGCAAGAAAATGACGGGCAGAGCGGCGAGTCCACGGCGGAGCTGAGGTGCGGCCATGGCGGCCGGGAAGAAAACTCGCCGATTCGAGTATACCTTGGAGCAACGGGCCGAGGCGAGGGTGGAGGATGGTGGAGCGGGCTCGGGCGCGTCCGATTGTGGTGCTCAGTGGGTCAATGCGTGGCCGAAGGCGGCGAATTTTGAACGGCGACGAGGCGAGCTCGGCGCTGCGCGGCGGCGGTCGAGAGCTTGCAGCGCTGCGGGAAGGAGAAGGGAGGGGAAAATGAAGGAGGGGACCGCGAGAGGGAGAGCGGAAATGTGCGGGGGTGAGGGAGAGAGTGAGGGAGCCGGGAGGATGAAGGAATGACCGCGTTCGGACGGCGCCCCACGCGGCCAAAACAGCCCGGCTTCGGCAGACCCCGAGCGCCACGCGGCCGTCGCATGCTGCCGCGGGCGGCCACGGTGTTTTCCTGGTCGGGGATTTCCCTGACGGCCAGGACCCAACCGTCACCGAAAAGCTGTTTTCACTAATTCAGAACAAACTTTGCTGCTTAATAACTCTTAAACTAAGCCGAATTAGCAAAAACTCAAAATAGATGAAATGTAGCTTTTGAAGAGTAGAACATTTCATATTAAAGAAGTTTTGCCAGATTCTGCCTAGATTTTGAATTACAAAAATCCAAATAAAATACCTTTTAAAAAAAACCCAAAATAGAAAATCAGCCTCCAATTTTGCCCTTTTTCAACATTTTTGAACACCTTCCAAGCATTTTCATGAAAAGTGGTAAAAACAACTTTTGTTCCTTATAAAATTCTCTACAAACTTCATTTAGGGTGCACACACATGCAAGCACTCTAGCTATCACTTCCAATTCAGTCAAACAAAACTACTCTAATGGTCCACCTTGGTCAACCATGACAACAAAACTTAATTAGCCAAAACCATGAACATAAACCTAGGTTAATTTGGTGTCCTAAACATGTCTAGGTTACATTAGAGGTCATCAAACACCAAACGCTCATACCACATATGCACTTCATGTGAAAGGCAAGCAAAATTTGAATAAACAAGCATGATACATGAAATGACAATCACTCTTTTCATCAATGCTATGCATAATGATGCTTATGCTTAAGAATGCAAATGATTATGCTTGCTTAACACCAGAGTGTTACAGAAACTGCTAAAAATTTAAAACAAAAATTAACTAAAGATAACTACCGATTTACCTTCGGCAAGGGCTCACCTTTTTAAGTCCGTTGAGTAGGACTTTCTCCCTTCATTGATTTCTTGATGATGGTACATCTGGATTGGAAGAAGTAGACGGCTGTACCTGCTTGGGCTTCCATACTTTCTGTGTTGCCTTGGGTAGTGTGGTCGTATGTTCAACTTTTTCTTTGAGTTTCCATACCTCTTCTTTTGTGAAGGCTCGGGGATTTCTTCCCTCTTTTCTTGTATTTTCTTTTTAGAAGCCATTTTGTTTTTCTGCTCCCTATTTATATTCTTTTTGGGAGCCGCCTTTTCTTTTGGCTCCGGCTTTTTATTTGATTCTTTTGAGATTTTTAATATATTTTTCAAAAGCTGAGGCTGAATCTCTACTTCCTTGATGCCTTGGGGGTTCGGCCCATATCAGATGCATATTAAGTTGCATTCTTCCTGACGGTGAGGCTTGAATTCAAACTTTTCTTCTTGTCCATTGATATTGAAGCGGATTTCTCTGGCTCCAACATCAATCTATGCTCCTGCCGTGCTCAAGAATGGTCTCCCTAGGATAAGTGGTGTTTCCTTGGTAAGCTCCATATTGAGAACCACAAAATCCACTAGGACATAATACCCTCAGATCTTGACAGTGATATCTTGTGTAATCCCTGCTCGGTACCGAATTGAGGAGTCAGCCAACTGAAGTGTCATGTTGGTGGGCTCCAAGTTGGTGAAATTCAGTCTATCAAAGACTGATTTTGGCATGATGCTTAGGCTCGCCCCAAGATCGCATAAGGCATGGTTAAATTGCTGAGTGCCAATGGAGCATGTGATTGTGGGACACCCAGGGTCTTGCTTTTTCTCGGGCAGTTGGTTGAGTATAGCTGCGCTACACTCTTCTGTTAGCTTGACAACTTCTGTGGACGGCAATGGTCATTTATTGTTGATGATGTCCTTGATGAACTTGGCGTAGGATGGTATATGCAAGACATCTATCAGCGGGACGCTGATGTGTGTCTTCTCGACCATCTCCATGAATCGAAGGAACTACTCATCTCCTGTCTTCTTCTTCCTTCTGATCCTTGTGGGAAAAGGCAGCATCGTCGTGTCCACATAGTTTTTTCACGTCGGCTCATCTTCTGTAGATTCTTTCTGTGGTTCTGCCGACTCAACCAGCACTTCCTCCTGCTACCTTGATGCTTTCCCTATCTTATGGTTAGGATGTGGTGGATCATGAGTGGTCTTACCCCCTCTCGTGGTCATCGAATTTACATTCTCATCAGAACTATCAGGTTGTACGGCAGACTTAGTAGCAGAGGCAAGCTGGGCGATCTGAGTTTTTATTCTTTTATTAAAAGTTGCGTGATCTTTAACAAATAAGGACAGGCTATCAAGCTTAGCATTTATGTTTTCAAACATTTTATCATTAAAATAAAGCTTTTTTGTAAGATTTTCTTTTATCTTAGCCTGTCCTAAGATGAGATCTTTCAACGAAGGTTGGGAGGAATTGAAATTTGAATTAAAGTTGGAAGAATTACCTTGGGGGTGGTTTTGGTTGTTCCACCCATTACCTGATTGTTGATGTTGGCGAAACTCATTGTTGATGTATGATGCTTCTTCCTGGGTTTTGGGACATCTGTTCCCCGAATGGGCAACATCTACACAGATCTCACACGTCATGTGCGAGTCTATGGCTTGAACAGTGCCGGTGGTAGGATCAATGGCACGTCCCTCAAGCTTCTTCATTAATAAATCTATTTTTGCAGCAAGCAGATCCGTCTCCTCCATGGTGTGCATGCCTTTTTGTGTTTTACGTCCTTCTCCCCAACTCTGGTTAGCCACCATCTTTTCAATCAATGTTGTGGCACTCTCAATGGTGAGGGAGAGGAATGCGCCTCCGGCAGCGGCATCTACGTGCCCCTTAGACATGGCTGTGAGGCCCTCATAGAAGTTTTGAAGCACGAGCCAATCTTCCATTCCATGATGGGGACAGGCCCGGATATACTCCTGGAGCCTTTCCTAAGCCTCAGGAATGAACTCGAGTGAAGCCTGCTGGAAGTTTGATATCCTCCCCCCCGTAGAGTGTTTGTTTTGCTCATGGGGAAGAACTTCGCAAGGAATGCTGTGAAGCATTTGTCCCACGTGTCGACTGCTTCCTTGCTTTGGTAGAACCATTGCTTCGCCTTTCCTGAGAGGGAGAAGGGAAACAAGCAGAGCCTGATGCTATCTTGTGTGACATCTTTGATGATGATTGTTTCGCATAGCTCAAGGAAGTTTTGCAGGCGCATTTGCGTCCTCACTTGGAAAACTGTAGAACTGGTTCGCCTGCACCATCGTGAGTAGTCCAGTGCAGAGCTCAAAGTTTCTGTTCCCGACATTAACAGTGGGCCCAACGGGCACATTGGCAACAGCAGGAGTGGAGTAGTCACAGAGTGTCTTGGCCATGGTGGTAGTAGCGGATGGTGCGGGAATGACCGATTCTTCTGTCGGCAGAGTAGCAGAAGAAGAAATGATATGGGCCCTTCTCTTCCTTAGGAGTGCTTTCGGATTGTTGATAATCCAGCAGGTTGGAACCGCTCATTCACTATCCTATTTTCATTCCAATAAAAAGAGGAAGAAAACAGCAGAGTTAACCTGCTTAAACTATGGCTACCCAGTGCTTATTTTGTAATCAATGTTTATGCCAATGCTAGATGTTTGCATTTTTTCTTTTGCCCTCCCTAGCAACGGTGCCAGAAATGCTTATTTGCTTTTCTTAACATTACTACTAAAGATGGACTATAAGTCTATCCCTGATAATAATATTAGAAACGTGCATTGATATTCCTAACCACCATTACTTTAGAAAGGTAACCCTTGGCCCTTAAGGGTGCCGGCCTAGGTAATGCAGTCTGATACTAACAGTTAGAAGTGTCGGATTGGCCTTCCTAGCCATCATTACTTACGATATGCAAAACGGTGGCACGACGCCGTGGGGTGCAACAAGAATTACAATCCTTAAGTAACGGTACGTAGGTACGCCAATTGATAACTCAGTAAGAAATTAGAATAAATCTGCAAGCGCACAGAACTATTATTGTAGCATTTCAACCCTTGAGTAAACAGGGGTGTCATATTTATAATTTCCCATAGGAGGGCATGATGAATGCATCTAGCTTTGGTATAAATGTGATTACTTATTGAATGCATAGGTGGTCATAGCATAAACAGGGGTTAAATCAGGTTCATAAGATAGTGGACACACACATCGGAGCAACCTCAAGGATAAAAGATAAATAAAGAATAAAGAATAACTAAGTGAACAGGCATTGGTCATATACAGCTATGCAAAGAATAGTAAGATACATCTAACTAATATGACTAGAATCAGGACTAAGTCTAGGATGATAGGGAGATCCCCGCAGCTGGTCTGCCAGCCGATAGAGACTTTATGAACTCCTACTCAATAACGAAACGTGGGGGAATGCTAGGGATGGATAGGGCTGTCACCACCTGTCCACCTACCCCTCTCCCGTGGGGCACTGACATATCTACTGATCTCCGCATACCCGAGCACCACGCTCGTGTAATTGGAAACAACTCCTAACCTCCTGGGACCCCAACCCTTCAGATTGACAGGCTCGGCAAGGAGCAACCATGATGGCACAACGAACCATTATCCCATCCTTAGTTCTTCCTCTATTCATACTAATTTGATGAACAACGAAGAACATCGATGAACATATCAAGAACACAACACATAGACTATAGACTAGTTTATATGTAATGATCATAATATGAGCAAGACTATACTCTAATTCAAATGCATTGCTATATAAATAAGATGAGAACTTGCTCATAGAGGAGAACTGAATTATATTCATACCAAGATGTTCTTGATTCCTCCAAGGAGACAAGGTCTCCTTGATAGCTTTGCCTTGCTCAACTACTAACACTAAACTAAAGAGAAAAAGTATGAAATGTGAGGTGTAGTGTTCCAAATGCTGGTGTGTGTGTTGAATGGTGAAGGAGCCCTTCATTTATAGCTCAAGTAGGACGGTTCGGGCGTCTCCTCAATTGGAAGGAGGTGAAACTTCCTTGAGGGAACTGACCCAAGCACCACCTAAGAAGGCTGGGCCCGGGAGGCCCTACCTGGGGGGCAGCCGGTCTAAGGGGCGGCCGGTCCCCTGGCTGGGCCCACTGGCCACCGCCTTCGGGTGGTCGGTTGCTCCCTGGGCCTAGACTTTCCCCATGGTTACGAATGGGTCCAGTATGATGTTGAGGTGGGCTTTTCTATTTTTCTTGGTTTCTTGAAGTGCGCTTTCTTGTGAGGTTTGTGCATTTTCACATGTCAGACC
The DNA here is from genome assembly GCA_023333625.1 of Bothriochloa decipiens. Classification (NCBI taxonomy): domain Eukaryota; kingdom Viridiplantae; phylum Streptophyta; class Magnoliopsida; order Poales; family Poaceae; genus Bothriochloa; species Bothriochloa decipiens. The sequence goes on along the minus strand of CM041628.1, from coordinate 43,249,344 downwards.
TGTATGTCACATAAACAACAAAACTCATGGAAAGATTAGATAAAAGCCCTACCTTCTACTTATTTTAATATTGAAATGATGTTGTAAATTGAATGCTAAGGACCGCCAACATTAGCATTGAGTCTTCCCAAAAACTCAAGCTTGGATGCTAGTGAGACACAGGGTGCAACCCACCTCGTATTTGCCAATTAGAGACCTTTTCTCATGATCTTTGAAGACACCATCTTGCATGTCAACAGCAAGCACAAGGATGATAAGATGTCATTACAGCATGGCATGCATCCTTGTAGTAACAGATTATCAATCAAGAGGTTGACTGTTGTCCAAGACCTGAAAGACCATGAACAACCATGATCGCAAGATGATGTCCTTAATTCATTGGAGATGAAGCCTTCATGCAATTAATAATGAGGTTCCTTCCTTAACCATCAAGATGGCTGGTGTATTAACAAAATAATTCTTTGCCATGTCACTAGAAGACAAAGACCAACAAGGAGGAACTCTAGTCTGCACCTCCAATTAATATCAATTCATCAACTAAGACCCAATGAAAATGAAGAATGGTTGATAAAAGAAGAGCATGCAACTGTCTGCATCATCATCTCATGGATCAGATAGTCCCAAGAAAAACAAAATGCAAGGGAGAGGTCCTGCTCAATGGACCTAAAAATTATGAGCCCTTGCCGATAGGTAATTCGATATTTATCTCATATTTATTATACTACATTTATCTTAAGTTATATAAAAAATATGGGCACATGAAGGTCCATCCATAATTTTATAAATAAAAATAAAATATAGGGGCACATGAAGGTCCAGCTACAAAGAAAAAATGTGAGCACATGAAGGCTCATGCTTTGGTTAAAAAAATGTTCCTAGGAAAAGTTCCTTTCGGGTATTCTTGGTCACTAATCTTTGCAGGTGAAGATTTAAGAACAAAGGATGAATTGTATCTAAGGACATGGGAGTTAAAACACAATGTGAGGGATGATTCAACACACACAAGTGGCGAGCGACAACAAGGCTCAAGCTTAGATGAGGAAGGCCACTGACTCCTCTAAAGATGATCCAACAATGCTCTTCCTCCTCCCAAGCTCCCATCGCTCTAGCACTCTAGTATGTTTTGTCCACTAATCCTTTGTAGAGAAGAAACAATGAGTGGAGAAAAAGGTCTGGAGATAAAGATAAAAAAATAAAGAGAGAGAAGAAGGAAGAGGAATGCAGATCTAGAAGACAAGATGCTCATCATAGGGCGCTCTAGTGACAAAGGTAATATCTAAAGGTAAGTGGTCATTATTTAAAAACATTTACCATGACTCTGGTATGCACCTAAAGAAAGGAATAAAAATGTTTGAGTTAAAACTAGCTTGATTCAATCTAACTAACTCAACATGTCTTGTTTCTTAAGCTTGTTCAAACATCACTCTTTTGATTCATAATCATAATTAAATGAGCTAAAAGTGGCATCTTTGGGAGATGGTTGTCGTAATCAAGAAACTATTTGATACATAATATAACGTGATGATCCTTCCATAGCTTGTAATTTCACTCTTGTTGCTAAAAGTGTTTGGATGCCACATTCGTGCTCCTTCTATCTTGTCACCCTTGTTATAAGAATCAACAATGCACATCAATCTCATCATGTTCAATTTGCCAAAGGTTAGAGAAGAATAAATAGGTTATGGTTTTGTTGGTGTTTTTCCACCAACAGGACCCATGCATTTGATCTCTACCTTGTCTTTGCAAGCAGGACACACTTCAAGAAAAGTTTAAAAAAGTTGGATTCTCCAAATTCTACAAGTGAAAATTCTGAACTGCAACATGCATACCGAGCAAGATGGCAAATTACGTGGGTGACACCATCTTCAAAATCACCATCTCAAGAGGTGCAGTTGTTAAGGTCTCCACCTTTGGGATCAGACAATGCACTTAAGGAGGGGACATGACAAGAAGTCCTGTTCGGAAGACTTAAATCATCAAACCCTCGCCAGGGAGGTAAACTTGGTAGTTATCCATATTTCCCTTTTCAGCATTGCATTAAAATTATGTCCAGCATATTTACTTCCCTTTAAAGTGCATAGTTAGATGCATGTTTACTTTGTTGATGCTGTCATAGAAAAGAAAATAAAAATGTCACGCATTGCATTCTTAAAAAAATTCTAAGCCCCATGCAAATAAATTCACGGCATAAGACCCATGAGTATATTTGTTGTGGTGGCATAAAAATAAAATAAATATGCAGTCATCATGTTTACAGTTCCTTGCATAGTATAAATATAAAATACCAAAAATATTTGTTAACACAAAGATCTTGCTAAATAAAGAAATATATATATGGAGGATCGATATGCTCTGGGCTTAGAGATTTATGACTAACACTTAATCAGTTCCACAAGCTTTGATTTCTATTTGAGCTTCACATAATTTGAAGGATCAAAGGAAGCTAACAGGCAGGAGGATGATCTATCCTCTGTCGGAGTGCTGTCTTGTCGGGTACCTCGATGAGGGGGTACCCTAAACTCTCGATCTCCAGGAGAAACAATCCAAGGTCAATTGGCATAAATCCCTCGAAAGACCCACCGAAGTTCCTAAGCAAAAGATAAAAGCCAAACACCGGGCCGTCGAGTGGTACTGGGCCGGCCCACGAATGGGACGAACTGGCCCATATTCATATCACTCGATGGGGGCCCTTGAGTGATGGTAGTTCGCCCGAGCAGACGACCCCCCTCGAGTGACGGAAATCTGCTGGGGCGGATGACCCCCCATCGAGTACCGCACCCCTTAGCCCACCTACTTTCTATACAACGCTCGAGGCAATTAAAGCATCTCACCTACTCCTGCGAACCCCCGTGGCTACAGCGACTGTAATGATGGGCAAGTGCAGAGGTCTAGTCTACCTTTTACCACCCATCCCCGAGGAAGCGTCGTCTCGTACAGACCACTATTCCTCTGTACTAAACACTGTGCCCCATCAGCCGCCCCCTCGAGACACAGAAGTCAACATCCATACCATATTTCCTAGAATTCATCCTTATCCACTCGGCCTCAGCTCGCTCTACCACCCCTCGACTCGGGCTCTCGGCGGTCTCGGTCAGCGATCCAACCACTGCTGCACACCATCTGCAGTAAGAACACATATCTTTCACTGCATCCCTAAGGCGTGTTAGCGCCATCATCAGGACAGGTCAATCACCGACCTCGCCGTGACAACTCAGAAGGGCGAATCTCATCATGAGGCACACCGCTACAGGGCTCGGCCTTGCTTCAGCACACGTACCTATAGTACCCATGACATGATTGGCATCACCCCTTACAAAACCATTAGGGCTTCTTGTACACCCATGCCCCTCCTTGGCCTATAAAAGGGGGCGCTGGGATAGAGAAAGGGGAGAAAAATCCTCCAAACTTGCTCGATCAGACCACATACATAGTAAGGCATAGGGCTAGTGCTCCTAGTCTTAGGCCTTGTTCCCCACCTCTTCTCGTACACACTCGCTTGTATCTCCCCTGTACAAGCACTTCGGTGCAAGATAATACAACATCTTCTCCCTCGCTGGACGTAGGGCCTTCTTTGCCTGAACCAGGATAACCCTTGTGTTCTTCTTGCATCACCATCCGAATTATGAGCACGCAGCACGTAGTTACTCATTGGTGCTAGGCCCCCGGGGTTAGGACACTAATAGTTGGCGCGCCAGGTAGGGGCTTCTACGTGTCACCAGCGTTTCCCGCCATTTTCGGATGCCAGACTCCGTACCATCAATTTTGTTCACTACGGTGATCTGATTTGAGAGCTTAGAGTTCATGTCACTAGGCTGCGGCCAAGACATGGCCTTGCTCTCGATCAGAGATCCAAGAAAAAGCATTCCTGGATCCTTGCAACGGTCCCCTTGCCAGTCTCGTCACTACACTTCCACGCCCAGGAGGAGGCATGGCTAGCGCAACCTCCATCGCTGCTTCGAGTCAACATTTACCTCAGCTTCCTCGCTCCTAGCTTAGGATGCAGGGTCCCTGGTTGGGAACCTAGCAGACCTACGCCTGGGATCAGAGGAGGAGTTGGGAGGTCTCGGAGGCGCGGCTCAGGCACCACCAGACTTGCTACCTCATAGGCTATTCGTGGCTTGCCGCCCGTTCCCATTCGGCCTTGGCAACACCGCAAGACATACTCTGCTGCTATACACTCCAGTCTCAGAGCTCACCAAGACCGTCCCGGGCACCTCCTGCATGCCGGTAAGGATTTGGAAACACCTACGCCGGTCCCAGAGTGCCCAGGGCCGCCGAGGGATCCCAACCCAAAACACTACACCCTTGTTACACTCTGACGACAGCTAGAGGAGGAGCAGCGTGGGCAGTTCCCCATCTTCTACTCCAACAACCCTGACTCCGACTCCGACAACACAACCCCACATGCGAGTGCTTCCACATCGACGAAGCCATCATGTCGAGTAGCGACACCGTCAACCCCACGGCTACAGTCGCAGCTACGGCCGCAGTGGGAGGTGCCCTCGTCGTTGTCTCAGGATGCGCGGTTGCCTCAGGATGCTCAGGATGCCCAGCTCATGCAAGTCTAGGAAATGCGAGCCAAGGTCGACGAGGACCTAGAGCGTCTGTGCCAGGTCGAGCAGACCCTCGAGCAGGAGCGCGGACATCCTTCGGTGGAAGGGCTCGAGCCAAAGCCCGAGAAGTCCATCGGCAGATTGTCAGGGGGTGCGGTCGAGCGCCACATCTTCTACTGTGCCAACCAGAACATCATCATGGAAATTATGCTTCTCTGCAACATGCCGACCCCCTCGAGGTAGCTGCCGCACAGCAGGCTGAAAACTCGGCCTTGAGGCATCGAGGGGCGGTCTTGGAGCAACCCCCTGCATGCTCCCAACACAAGAGGGAGGGCTCAGTCCATCAAGTGAATGCCCCCAGCCAAAGAAGGCGATCCCCATCCGTGAGTGCATCCACGACAACCATGAGCCTCGAGATGCACGCCACGACATCAATGAGAACCGCAGACGCAAGAGCGGTGATGCTAAGGCGTGAGGCTACAACGCACATAGGGGCGGGCACTATGACAGCGACGAAGACCGGTACCAGTCCCCCGAGCCACCGGGCCCCCGAGTCTTCAGCAGGATGATTCAGAGGATGCCGCTGCCAATCCCATTTCGACCTCCTACAAGCCTCACCAAGTACAATGGTGAGACCAAGCCGAGCTATGGCTGGCTAATTTTTGGTTGGCATGCCAGCTTGGAGGAGCACACGATGATCATGCCATCATCCACCAGCTCCCTTTATTCTCATCAGACACCGCTCGTAGGTGGCTCGAGGAGCTTCCCCTCGGTCAGATCCGCAACTAGCCCAACCTCGTTAAGGTGTTCGAGGGGAACTTCAAGGGAACCTACGTGCACCCCGGTAACTCCTGGGACCTCCGCAACTGCAAGCAGAGGCTCAGGGAGTCCCTCCATAACTTCACCCGATGCTTCTCCAAGCAGCGCACCGAGCTCCCCTATATCTCCGACTACGATGTTATCCTCGCATTCGTCTCAGGCACCACCTGCAAGGAGTTGGTCCAGGAGCTGGGACGCAATCCCACCGATGAGCTGATTGTTGGGAATATGCCCTAGAGCTAATCATGTAGATGATGATATTCCGATTGTATCCATGATTAAAAAAGTGTTCATTAAATATCCATTATAGACAACTTGTATTGATTGGCGATTATGTGAATTGTTTGTGGAACTCAATTACTTGAATGGTTATTCTAAAGTTGTCCCTGGTCGGCGTTCTTGTGAGAACACACTTGAATATTAAACCAGCACATGTATTAGTTGATGGCTATGTTTCACAAGTCATGGACATGGAGATGTCAAACTAATAATGTGGGCACATGTGAGACAGGTAGGCTGGACTAACCCAACATAAGAAAGTCTCTATTCACATCATGTACGTTATGTCCTTAGACCTAAGATTGTGGTATGTACTCAAGATGTGAAACAGCCTACTAAGGGACTATCAAACGCTGCTTCGTAACTGGGTGGTTATAAAGGTGGTCTTCTAGTGGTCGGGAAGCATGCTATGAGACATAGACAATCAAGATGGAATGTGCCCCTCTCTACACGAGAGAGATATCATTGGATCACTCAAGTGATTGGATCAACAAATGCATGGTTGTGCTTGGGTTAAGTGTTAACCCACGAGTTGAACCATATATCGAGTGGCAAAGGGAATAACTTGTATGTGGTCGTAGTGGTTTGTCTGATATGATCTTTGCGTGCACATAGGAGTTGTCACGCCTTGCTAGAGGCCGCTGTCAACTATTGGGCGAGTAGGAGTACTCGGCCCATGTCAATGTGTGAACCCATGTCAATGTGTGTGTGAACCCATTGCTAGAGTCCGCTGTCAACTATTGTCAACGCTTAAGAGGCTGGAAGCCTAATTCGGGTTGGACCCAAATTAGACAAGGCTTAGGGTTGCTAATGGGCCTCCAACTCGTGAGCTCATTGGGGAGACCTATATAAGTAAGGGATAGAGGCACGGTCAGGGTTACGCACACCTTTGGCAGCCGCCATCGTCCTCCCCATGCTCGTGCCTTCTGCTCCTCGCGGACCTAGCAGTCAAGAGGCGTATCGCTTCTTCCCGGCACGTGTGGGATTCCTTGGAGGTGCTGCATCTAGAGCACTGGGATGAACCGTGCGAGAGAATTGAGGTGACAGATGACCATGCAACTGCAATGCTTGCTGTGACGCGTACGACTACATCGAGTCATCTTCCGCTGCACCTGCACGTCTACTAGTAATCCCGCAACCTATAACTAGCAGTAGATCCTGGTTTATGAGGTCGAAACGTTTTGTTTTCTGGCTAGAGTAGCACCCTCATAACCCTTTAGTGCTATCAGAGCCATTACTACCTCGTTATAGGTTCAGTTTTGTGCATATGGTGATATGCGTGGTTGTAGATGAATCTCTAACCTTGGTTCGTCATCTTGCCGTGTTGGTCTTGAAACGATCTACTCGTACCGGTTGGAATTCCGCCATCTGAGTTAAGTGATTCATGTAAATCTAGTCATGGCAAGTTAGAGATCAATCAAATTGATCGAATTGAACCCTAGGTCAAGTGCCAAGTGCATATGATGCGCGGCGGTGGTAGATGGAATTTACTGCCGGGCGCCGGTTTGCCGAGAAAAGTACTGTTCGGTAAAACAGGCGTAACTTTTGAACCGTAACTCGGATTGAGATGAACTCTAAATGAAAATCATAGAGAACGAAATTTTACATTTGGTTATCTATGGCTTTGCAGCATTTGTCAAAATTAGAATTTTGAAATAAGGCTTGGAAAATAGAGTTTTCTGCGTTGCAAGATTAGACGTCGGATTCAGATAACTCTATTTTTCAGGTATTGATGACTGGTATAGCCCTTATGTGTATGTGATGCATGTATGTATTTAATTCATGGCTTGCATGTCATGAGGACAATATGGGCAGGAGCCACATACATATTGTCAAAATTAATGTAATGGCCTGTGTGCCAATCTGTGATGATCTATCCACGACTATGTAATTTTATTTTACTCGCGCTAGTAGTAGCTAGTCTTGGTGGAATCATCACTGAAGGATGGCATACTCGAATCATGGAGATGGAGATCACTGTGATGCATAGATTGATGGAGATGGAGATCCCCAAAGGAATAATGGGCTATACCAAGTCATGTCTGTGTTATGCCATTCTTACTATGTTCTATTTTCACATGCTATTATATTTTTATCTACATGAGTGCGGTAGTGAAGTAGAACGATCCCTCAGCAATGTTTATGTTAAATGCTTTCCCAAACCTTGCATTGTCATAAGTCTTGTACAATCAGTGGTGGGTCTATAAAATTAGGGTTCCACTGGTTTTCCTCATCTAGGCAGGTTCGTATCGGATACTTACTGCAAGAAGGTTTGGTTACTTAAACAATGTCATCCTAATAGTTAGGGACCTTGGAGCATGGGTAGGTTGAGCATAGCATAGAGATGCTGCCCAACAATGAGAGTCATATGTGATATGATTAGCAAAGTGTTGCTTACCGATCTACCATGTCTTCTAGCGGTGATGCTAAAGCTCACTAGTTGACTTGTTAGTTGTGGGTCTTGAATCACTAAGTATCAATTGAGGGATATTGATTTTAGTGGGAGTAGATTTTATTTTGATATAATTTACACTTTCATGGATACATTGTCTTAGTATTTTGTGTTACTTTTGTTGTAGATGGCCGCATGCAATCAACCATTTTCTTTACGTACGATTCATGAGAAAGATAAGTTGAATGAAACAAATTACGCAGATTGAATCCGTAACCTGAGAATTGTTCTCAGGGATGACAAAAAGGAAGATATTCTAGACACCCCATTACTAGATGAGCCTGAGGAGAGTGCTCCTGCTGCTGAGAAAAACGCTTATAAAGAGGCATGTGATGCGGATCTCGAAGTGAGTTGCCTCATGCTTGCTTGTATGGAACCTGATCTGCAGATGCAGTTCAACAACAATCATTCAACGAATGATATCATCATGGCGCTTGAAAATATTTTCCAAACTCAAGCGTGGACTGAAAGGTTCAATGTCTCTAAGGCGCTTGCAGAAACCAAGCTAGCAGAGGGCGTAGTTGTTGGTTCACATGTAATCAAGATGGTTGGTTACACTCAGAGGTTAGAGAAGCTAGGCTTCCCAATTGACCAAGAGTTGGCAATTGATTTCATTCTTTCATATCTTCCGCCCAGTTATGGAAACTTCATCTTGAATTACCATATGCATGGGGTGGAGAAGGGCTTGAATGAACTATGTGGCATGCTGAAAATAGCAGAGGCTGACATCAAGAAAGCAGGAGGTGGCCAAGTGTTGGAAGTTCAAAACAGGCCTAACTTTAAGAGAAAGAAGGGCAATTGGAGGAAGAAGGGCAAGGCTAAAGATGAGATCTCTAAGCCGAACCAATCATCTTCCAAGGATGAACCACCTGCAAAGAATGATGAATGCTTTCATTGTAAGGGGAAAGTCACAGGAAGAGGAACTGCAAGGTGTACTTGGCGGCCTTGAAGAAGGATGGTGGTAGCAAAGGTACTCCTGCTCATACACTTGTTGTTCATGTTACAGACATTTTCCTCGCTAACTCTTATATCAATTCTTGGGTATTTTATACCGGATCGGTTACTCATATTAGCAATACGATGTAGGGAATGATAAGAAGTAGAAGCGTGGAGAAAGGAGAAGTTGATTTTCGTGTGGGCAATAATGCAAGAGTTGCTGCATTGAACGTCAGGACGATGCAACTTCCCTTGCCGTCAGGATTTATTTTGGAATTGAATAATTGTTATTTTATTCCTAGTTTAAGTCAAAACATTGTGTCACCTTCATGTTTGATGAAGGATGGTTATTCATTTGCAAGTAAAGACAATGGTTGTGTGATCTCAAAGAATGATGTGTTTGTGGCTTTTGCATCCATTGTGAATGGGTTATTTATTTTAAATCTTGATGATGCACCTGTCTGTAATATTAGTGCTAAGTGACCTCGGCTTAATGAGTTAAGTCCTACCTATATGTGGCATTGTCGCTTGGGTCATATAAGTGAGAATTGCATGAAGAGGCTCCATGATGATGGTATTCTAACTTCGTTTCATTTTGAATCATACGAGACATGTGAGGCTTTCATGCTAGGCAAGATGACCAAGGCGCCATTCAAAGGATTTCCTGAGAGGGCGTCTGACTTGTTGAAACTTATACATTCTGATGTATGTGGACCAATGAGTACGACAGCTAGAGGTGGATTTCAATACTTCATAACTTTTACTGATGACTTTAGTAGATATGGATATGTCTACCTAATGAAGCATAAGTCTAAAACATTTGAAAAGTTCAAATAATTTCATAATGAAGTAGAGAATCAACGTGGCAAGAAGATCCAGGCCTTACGATCTGATCATGGAGGCGAATATCTAAGTCACAAGTTTAGCAATCATCTTAAGAGTTGTGGAATTGTTCCGCAGCTTACGCCACCCGAAACGCCTCAGAGAAATGGCGTGTCTGAGTGACGTAATCGGACCTTGTTGGACATGGTTCGGTCTATGATGAGCCAGTCAGACCTACCTTTATTGTTTTGGGGATACACTCTAGAGACAGCTGCTTTCACATTGAATAGGGTACCATCTAAGTCCGTAGTTAAGACACCATATGAGATGTGGACTGGTAAGAGTCCTAGTTTGTCTTTTCTAAAAATTTGGGGTTATAAAGTTTATGTCAAATGACTTACATCAGATAAACTAACACCCAAATCAGACAAGTGCTTTTTCGTGGGATGTTCGAAGGAAACTTTAGGGTATTATGTCTATAACCGGTCACAGGGCAAAGTGTTTGTTACTCGAAATGGTGTTTTCTTAGAGAAAGAGTTTCTCAAAAGAGAAAATAATGGACAAAAGGTGTATCTTGAAGAAGTTCAAGATGAACCAGTAGGGACTGACTCTACGAGTGATGCTAATGTAGCAGAGCATGTTGAGACACCCGTGGCAGTGGAGACACCACCACAACCACGAAGATCAGCGAGACTTCGTGCATTGCATGGGGATTTGTTATTGTTAGACGATGACGAACCTGCGGATTATACGGATGCTATGATGGATCCAGATTCTAAGAAATGGCAAAGTGTCATGAGATCTGAGATAGATTCCATGGGAGACAATCAAGTTTGGAACTTGGTTGACCCGCCTGATGGGGTTAGACCCATAGAGAGCAAATGGATCTTTAAGAAGAAGAAGGATGTGGATGGAAATGTTCATGTCTATAAAGCTTGATTTGTCGCAAAAGGTTTTCAGCAAGTTCAAGGAATTGACTACGATGAGACGTTCTCGCCGGTAGCGATGCTTAAATCTATTCGGATCATTCTAGCAATTGTTGCATATTTTGATTATGAGATATGACAGATGGATCACCAGATGGATCATTCAAGAGTTTGTGAAACGAGAAGAGATCAACATGTGCAAAATACATACGGATTTAAATGTAGTAGATCTTTTGACAAGGCTCTTCCACAGCCTAAGCATGAGGTGCACATGAGGTCTATGGGGATTAGACATCTAAGAGATTAACTCTAGTGCAAGTGGGAGATTATTGGGAATATGCCCTAGAGCTAATCATGTAGATGATGATATTCCGATTGTATCCATGATTAAAAAAGTGTTCATTGAATATCCATTATAGACAACTTGTATTGATTGGTGATTATGTAAATTGTTTGTGGAACTCAATTACTTGAATGGTTATTCTAAAGTTGTCCCTGGTCGGTGTTCTTGTGAGAACACACTTGAATATTAAACCAGCACATGTATTAGTTGATGGCTATGTTTCACAAGTCATGGACATGGAGATGTCAAACTAATAATGTGAGCACATGTGAGACATGTAGGCTGGACTGACCCGACATGAGAAAATCTCTATTCACATCATGTACGTTATGTCCTTAGACCTAAGATTGTGGTATGTACTCAAGATGTGAAACGGCCTACTAAGGGACTATCAAACGCTGCTTCATAAATGGGTGGTTATAAAGGTGGTCTTCTGGTGGTTGGGAAGCATGCTATGAGACATAGACAAATGCATGGTTGTGCTTGGGTTAAGTGTTAACCCACGAGTTGAAACATATATCGAGTGGCAAAGGGAATAACTTGTATGTGGTCGTAGTGGTTTGTCTGATATGATCTTTGCGTGCACATAGGAGTTGTCACGCCTTGCTAGAGGCCGCTGTCAACTATTGGGCGAGTAGGAGTACTCGGCCCATGTCAATGTGTGTGTGAACCCATAGGGTCGCACGCTTAAGAGGCTGGAAGCCTAATTCGGGTTAGACTCGAATTAGATAAGGCTTAGGGTTACTAATGGGCCTCCAACTCATGAGCTTATTGGGGACGCCTATATAAGCAAGGGGTAGGGGCGCAGTTAGGGTTACACACACGCCTTTGGTAGCCATCGTCGCCCTTCCCACGCTTGCACCTTCTGCTCCTCGTGGACCTAGCAGTTCAGAGGCGCATCGCTTCTTCCTTGCACGTGTGGGATTCCTCAGAGGTGCTGCATCTGGAGCACTAGGACGAACCACGTGAGGGGATTGAGGTGACGGACGACCACGCAACTGCACTGCCTGTTGCGACGTGTACGACTACATTGAGTCATCTTTCACTGCACCTGTGCGTCTAGTGGTAATCCCATAACCTGTAACTAGCAGTAGATCCTGGTTTATGAGGTCAAAAAATTTTGTTTTCTGGCTAGCGTAGCAACCTCATAACCCTTTAACAACTTCTGTCCTTATGTGTATAGCTGGGAAGGAAAGTGCCATATTGGAAGGGGTTCCTACATCTGATGATCTGATAGCCCTAGTAAGCTAGACGAACCTTTGAAAGGCTTCATAGTGAACCCTGCCAGTCCTCCTTGGTAGTTGGCTAAGAGGTTGGCCGCCTCGGGCAAAAGGGTAAATCATAGCTCATAGTGAAAGTGTACACCTCTATGCAGAGTTTAATAAACTAGTATACTAGCCTTGCTTAAGGACACGAGCGGCCTTGGAATCTTTACATCGAGATGATGACTTTTGTTTGCTAACATGTTCATGCTTTACCGTTTTATGCTTCATATATTATTTATGTTACATTGATCATGAGTTGATGGGTACTGCCTTATTGCTATACTTGTTGAGTTCGACATGGACTCACTCTTGCTATTCCCTCACACTTCAGGAGAAGTTTTAGGCTTGTGATTAACCAATCAGTTGGATCCAGTGGAGTGAAGTCTACACTCGGAGTTGAAGTCGTCTTTTCGCTGATTGTTCATTAGGTGAACTTTTATATATTGTGTACGTTATATTTAAAGCATTGTAATTGGTACTATTTGTAGCTATATGTGAGATTTGTCCTTTAAAACTCACATATAGTGTATATCTGGTTTTGTCCTTAGAGCCGGGTGTTACAATTGGTATCAGCTCAATGCTGGCTGTAGGATGCAAGCCTAGTTAGCACTGGTTGATTTGCAAAATATATTTTTCTATAAAACTATTTTGCCACCTCCTTGGCTCATTGAATTGACTATTTCTCATCCTTGTCTTGTATCCTCTTCTTGAATAGCTTCCTTTGAGATATTAATTTCTTAATTCCTTGGACTTTTAAATTTTGTTGGTTTACTAAAATAAAAAAATCTAACCTTTTCTTATTCAAAATGTACGATGGCCCTTTATCATCTACAATCTGTCCTTTAGGATGACCACCATTGTCGAAGAAGCACGTGTAGCATCGATGTTGTGATGTGTGCTTATGATGCATGTTGTAATGATTGTGTGTCGTCTCTGCTCCCGTGTTCCAAAGTAGACTCTAAAAGAGAAGTGTTGGGAAGTGTAACTTTATCCTTGTTAAGTGGGGTAGAGTCCTCTCTTATCCTACCTATCCCCTACTATTGATCTCGCTTCTCATTAAATCTTTATCTACCATGATATCATGCTTCATATCCATATTCCATTGCTCGTTCTACCTTTGCCCAACATCAGATGATGAATCTAAGTGGTGATGCAAGTGGAAGAGATGATATCGATGAACAAAATCAGCAAACAACTTTGGCAACTCCAATGGGCAGTGAACAAATGATTGCTTGGCAGACTCAGATCCTTGAGATGATAGTTGTTCAGATGACCAAGCTCTAGAACCTATTAATTATGTGAGCCTTACATCTCTAAGGTGACATGGAAGGAGCTCTCATCAAGTGTCAAGAAGATCCAGCCATGCTACCCTCATCCTCGACCAACAAGTGAAAGTCAACCACCATGTCGGATCATAAGTCAGGCGGAGTGGAAACACAGAAGGATTCTCAGCTCAATTCAGGAAGGTCCCCAATCAGATTGGAGGAAGGATCAATGAAAAGACAAGCAGAAGAAGTCAGGAAGAATTTGTAATCCAATGATGGCAACCATGATGAAGCACTTAGAATCCTAGAGTAGTGTCAGTGTTGTAGACACTATGAATTACCCTGCCTTCAGAAGCAAGCAAGTGAGGGAAAGATGAAGACCATATGCGAGAGTAGAGATATCTCAACGCCGAAGCGATTCTAGAATCCAGAGTGGAAGCTTAGGTGAATTTGAGGCAGTCAGTAGAAATTTGAAGCACTCAAGGTCACGTGAGGAGATAGCTATGTTCTTAGGTTTAGCATACATGTTTGTGGATTAAGAGGATGCTCATTTACATACTTTGGATGTAAGCGATGCTTTTGTTAAAGTGGGGTAGCATTCACTACTATCAGCGACCATCGTGACTCAAGTTTCAAGGCGTGAAAAGTTAAAGGATTAAGCCTTATCTTACTTTATTTTTGACCTCATCAACCTTCAACCCTTACCCTTCAAAGTATGGATTAGGAGTCGATGAAGTGCAAAGTCTTGAAGAATCAATCTTTACCCCCTTGGGTGATCTTTTCTAATTCCTTATCCTATCTATCACACAAAAGTGGATCAAGGAATTGCGAGCACCATGAGGTCTATCTGTATTGTCTATATCATCTTTTGAATCTAGCTCTTGCATCCCTTAATGCATGAAGTAAGAGCTAGTCAAGTTCCTCTTGTTCATCATGCTCCGTCCTCAATCTTTGGTCTTCTTACAAACAACCTTGAAGATAACCACTACTCATGGAATGATCAAGGATGACTACACAGTCATGAACATAAAGACCAAGGAACCTCAACCATCCTTTTCACCAAACCTCGTGATCATCTTTTTGTCTTGCACGCGTTTAATCATGCACGGTCTATACCTGTGTCGTGGGAGATATCAATTGGTAGTAAACTTAGTAATGACGTCTTGATTGATAACTAAAGGTGTCACGTTGAACCAAGAATCTCCAGTGGATGCACACACATGGTTGTGCTCAATAAGCGTTGATAACATGATTGTTAATCATGATCCATTATATAAGCTACTCAGATGTGTTATCTCAATATGAACTTTTCTCTGGTCATCTTGTTACATCAATTCAAGGAATCGATACTTGTCTTCTAGATCTATCTCGTGTTAATCCTTAGGCTTATGTACTATAATTCTTGGAGGGTAGGCACATGAAGAACAACCCTTGTTTTTCATGTGACTGTTATTTCTCTTCTATGGTCGAACCATGTCAATCCAAAAAACTCTTCCATGGTATGTCACCACAGGTCCCAAGGATCTTGATCTTTTGGTCGACCCATGTTGACATTGAAGACTTTTCTTTGCAATACATAAACCTTAGTTCAAGGAAGTGCAAATCCTTACAGGGTCGATGTTTGTCCTCTCTCTGCCCTCATGGAAGAGCTAAAAAGAGAAATCAGGCATCATTCAAATGTTATCTTATCATCTTGTCTCCATATCTTGGTATATGGATAATCCTTTATTTGTTTATCCGATCTGGTGTTGGATCCCGAGGCAATTTGGAGGATCAATCTTTGATTTTCTCCTCAACCTTTGAGTAATTCTTAGAAGATCTATATCATGTCTCCTTGAAGTTTTCAAAACCACCTGGATTGTTTGTGTAGTCTCTATCCCTAGCCTCTGCGAATCTCGGGACGAGATTCATGTTAAGTGGGGTAGAGTTGTCACACCCCAAAATTTCTATTTTGGGATGTGAACCGAAAACACTAAATAAACTAAAGGATTTATGAATTTCTTTAAAATTAGCTAAGATTTTATTCTTTTGTTATCATTATAAAATGATGAAAAGTGTGGCTTTATAAAACTTTTATGAAGATAATAAAGATGGGTTTGTGCTTGGTGCCTTGCTTTGTTTTGGTGTTTGAAAAAGAATTTCTAAAACCCGAACAAGACACGGTTAGGTTCTTTTCGTGTTTGAAAATAAAGCTTCAAAAACCCAAGTTTGCCTCAAGAAGGTTTTGTAAAACATTTTTGGAAAAATTCTTTCTCTTGCTTAGATAGAGAGAGAAAGAAAGAGAGAGAGCCTTTCTTTTTCTCTATAGGGTTGGCCACCGCTCTAGCTAGACACCATCCCCTATCTAGCTCTAGCGGGCTCAAGTCAGTCTTTGGTCATCCCTGGCTCGCCCTAGCCTGCTCTGGCCACTCTTAGCCTCAACTAGCTAGCTTTGGCCAGTCATGGCCAGCCCCAGCCGGCCATGGCCACCTCGGTCAGGTCAGCAGCAGTAGTCCAGACTAGCAACCCTTTGCCACCCTCTAAGATATCCTAGCTTGCTTTGGCCAGCTCCTACCTAGCTTAGGCCACCCCTGGCCTCACTTAGCCTTATCTGGCTAGCCACAGCCACCTCTGGCCAATTTTGGCCGGTTCCAGCTAGCCACGGCCGACCCTCGCCGACCACGGCTAGCCAGCTGTGGCCACCGGCGGCCACAGGCCAGCCAAGCCACCACAGCCGCACGCCAGGCCGCAAGTCAGCCAGCCTAGACCACAAGCGGCTCAGCCCAGCGTCGGCCTGCTCCCTCGCTTAGTGGGCCGCTCGGCCCAGCAGCAGCCAGCGCCGGCCTGCTCCGCACCCGTGACTCGCTGCTGGGCGGGCCCCCATTCCCTGGCCCATGCATCAGCGTCCTCGCCGCTCCGCATCCCGCAGAGACGCGCCGCCGCCGCCGAGTCCATCTTGGGTACGCAACCCGAGGTTCCCCTGCGACTATAAAGGGGATTGCCCAAGTGCGCCGCGCCCCCCTTCGCTGCCCTAGCGCACCACCGCCACCCTAACCCTAGCTCCTTCACTCGCCGGAACCCTAGCTGCCATGGTCGCCGAGTTCGCCGCCATCGTCGGACTTCACCCCCGTCGAGGTGAGCACGCGCCAAGTTCTGTGGGAACGCAAGGGTCACATAAATGCTCTCCGTGGCCGCTCTCACTTCCTTCGTGCGTCGTCATAGGAGCACCGATCGCCACCTATGGTGCCATCATTGCCCGGTCCTGCTTTTCACCGTCTGCCGCTGCCAAGGACCCCACCTTTGGGACCGCGAGGTCGCACCGTGCCTCCCCGTCCCCTCGGCGTAGATCACCGTGCCCCGTAGGCCCCACGCCGCCGCCGGTAGATTTCTTCTGGTCGACCGTCCCCACTTGGTCCACGGTGGACCAGTGGACCGAGCCCATGACCACGGTCCACGGCCGGTCCATGGACCCGGCCGCTCCCGTGCCGTCGCGTGGCGTTAGCGCTATCAAAGTCCGTCCGCTGCCAGCATTTTTTCAGAAAAGTCCTAGCATTTTTCTTTAATTATGACTTAGTCCTTCGTAGTTCAAAAATATTTAGTTTTCAGCCCTATTTTCTGTAGATTAGACCTTAGTATTGTTTAGGCCATAACTTTCATGTTTTAACTCTGTTTTTGGCAAACTTATACTTTTGGATCATCTCGACGAATAGAACAGTTCTTTGATTGTTTTCTGTTGTTATCATGTTTGGTTTACTTTTCTAATACTAGCTCCTTGTTTGCTTTGTGTATGTATGCTCGATTGGCTTGCATGGTGTGGATTGTTAATGTTAATCAAGTTTAGACAGTGAGGGATTCGTTGAAGATCAAGGACCTTCTAAGGATGAGTAGGAGTATTTTGAGAACCAAGGCAAGTATAGCTTGGTTTTTATTTATGTGACTATGATCTTGTGACTTAATTAATGTTTAAGCAATAAATGATAAAAATGACAATTTAGCAACTTGAGGAT
Organism: Bothriochloa decipiens; assembly: GCA_023333625.1. NCBI lineage: Eukaryota > Viridiplantae > Streptophyta > Magnoliopsida > Poales > Poaceae > Bothriochloa > Bothriochloa decipiens. Next base: position 43,231,698 of record CM041628.1, on the reverse strand, counting down.
TTATCTGTAACAGAACCTCCAGGATTTATAGTACAGCTATGAGGGCTATATGGCTCTAGCTTTAGCTCAGTATGAGGACCTTTTCTAGCTTGTTAGAGGTTGGCGAGTTGGGTATAGGATAGCCTCTGTCCTTATGTGTATAGCCGGGCAGGAATGTGCCATATTGGAAGGGGGTTCCTACATCTGATGATCTGATAGCCCTAGTAAGCTAGACGAACCTTTGAAAGGCTTCATAGTGAACCCTGCCAATCCTCCTTGGTAGTGGGCTAAGAGGTTGGCCGCCTCGGGCAAAAGGGTAAATCACGGCTCACAGTGAAAGTGTATACCTCTGTGCAAAGTTTAATAAACTGGTATACTAGCCTTGCTCAAGGACATGAGCAACCTCAGGAGAAGTTTTAGGCTTGTGATCAACCAGTCAATTGGATCCAGTGGAGTGACGTCTACACCAGGAGTTGAAGTCGTCTTTTCACTGATTGTTCATTAGGTGATCTTTTATATATTGTGTATGTTATATTTAAAGCATTGTAATTGGTACTATTTGTAGCTATATGTGAGATTTGTCCTTTAAGACTCACATATAGTGTATATCTGGTTTTATCCATAGAGTCGGGTGTCATAATTTGTATGATCAAACGAAGATAAGTATAAGAAGTTGGTGAACATTTATTTACCTTCGCATACCTGAGTATATGTACCGGCAACATATATGTATCAGGCATTGAAGTTGTTGTTGTGGCTAGCATGATGGTTCTGCTCAGGTGATCTCCGAAGCTAGGCCACACACACATCAATGTGCATGGGCCATGGGCCTTGATGATACTAGCAAAGGTTCAGAAGAGGGAGACTCCCAATCTTTTTTTTCTTTTTTTCGTAGTTCTCTTTCTTCTTCTTTTTTAGTCTCCCTCATCTCTCTTCTTTTTTTATTTTTTTATTCTCTTTTCTTTTTTTTATCATCTCTCTCTTTTCTTTCAATATATATATATTTTAACTCTCTCTATTTTTTTTGCAAGGCGAGGCTGATATCATCATCATTTTTCAATGACCCTTTGGTGTGCATGGAACTTGGGTTTCTCACCGTCCTCCCACACGCTTGGACTTTTGCATAAAAGTCAAGTGCAGAGTTAGGGCCTTCTTACGAGTGTGTTCCATTACTTAGGAGTGCATCAAGCTTTTGTAGTTGATGTCGTTCCATGTCGTCAAGCATCATATGACCCGAGTTCTTCTTAATCTTTCCTGAAATGGTTAGCGACATAGCCGAAGGTGCATACTAACTTGACAACATGCCCTCCCCATTTAAAGAAGATATATATATTTTTGAAAATAAAAATAACAATAGTAATAATAATAAAATATATATTTTTTAAGGATAATCCGGGGTATCTCCCGACAGTGCTAAGTTATGGTCTTAAGCTTGACCGTGGGAACTTCTTCTTGCAGCAATCAATGGTGGTGTAGTTCCTAGCTTTACCACCAATCATAGGCATTAATATTCAAACTGCAAGGTTCACACCCTCGTACTACTATGGGATTTGCAATGTTCATGAAAAACATAAGCATTCACAACCATTCTCTTAAAAAGTTGAACAACTAGAATCAAGAGATGGTTGTGTGATCCTCATAGAAGCAGGTGGTCTAAAGCGAAACAAACTCTGGAGACCTTAAATGTGAGCATGAAATGTGAGGGACCTCAAAACCATGCTTGTTAGCGGGCCCCTTCTTGGCTCTAGAGTTGTTGCTTCGGGCATGTCCGTGGCACGGAAGTTTTCATTCTCAAAAGATATATCATGGAGGAATCACTTAATCTCAACCATTATTGAGAACAATGTTCTTGATGGCCAGAGGGACATGCATCTCGTTTGAGCAAGGGCATAGGAGGAAGATTTTCATGCTCAAACAAGTAGCTTTGCTTTGCCTTTAGGTTTTTTGAGCAAGTGCTATGGCTGGCAGAAGCAAAACTTTCAAACTTCTCATCGGGGCTCCCTTCTCTTTTTTTATAAAAGAGATTTTCAAGAGGATGCCCTATAAGAAGATCAAAATCGAGGATGGCATAGAAGAAGAAGTATAAGAAACTTCGGTTTCATTAATTTCCAATGGCACAACCCGAACAATCCCATGAAACTCAAAGATGAGTCCATATGGACTTCTGAAGAGTTTGTTGGTCGGGACTAGCAGCAAAATGCCCAAAAAGGGTTTCTGCAGGAATGATAGTAGTCCCAAGTATGAGGTTGTGTAGGGCTTTCATGAAAGTCCCCCTTAATGAGCAAGACATGGTTGTGGGAGGTGAAAGAATCTGAATTTCTTCAGAAGAGCATTTCACTTCCAACAAGCAACAAATGTTCTTTTGATAACTCCGCATTAGGGGAGACTTCCTTCGAAAGAAGTGTTAGAATTTTGTGCCAAGAAATGTTTCGAAGCTCTGCCATAATCCTTGAATTTTGATAGCAAACTCTGAAGGATAAAACATTCCTTCCTTCGATGTTTGTGGTTCGAATGAGCGCTCAACAGATGAATCTAAGGGTGGCAAGGGAAAGGATTCGGCTGCTGGGGGGCTCCTCAAAACTTGACAGGCCCTTGTATGGAGGGATTTAGGTATGATGATGGGAGAAGCATGCTTCTCTAGGATGTAAACAAAGACTTTCCTCTATTCCGTCAAGGTTTTTATGAAAATGGCCCTCTAACAGTTATGTCAAAGCATAGGGCAGCATCTATGTCTAGATCCGATCAAAAGAAATGCAGAAGCACATTATCGGCTAAACACAAGTCTAGGCTAGTATGTATAAACATTGTAAACCTGGTCTAAGCTGCACCTATGAACTCCTTCTTGTTCTGCTCAAAGTCGAGGTTTGCCCTTGGTAGAGCGGCGATACGAGACATGGGAAAGAATGCAAGATAAAACTTGTTCTTAACTTCATCCCATTCTCCATTTGCACTTTCTATGGCATCAGTGTACCATTGCTTCGCCTCACCCTTGAGGGAGAACCGAAACAACTTCCACTTTAGAGTTTTCTTGTGTCATGCCAGGAATGCTGATGCATGAACACAATTCCTCGAATTCTCACAAGTGGTCAAAAGAATTTTCATTGTCATGACCAAAGAAGGGTTTTTAACCGAACCATGGTTTTGAATCTTGGGTGGAGTTCATAACTGGATGGAAATTTTGGTTTTGAAAAAGAATACAGTTCCAAGAACTCACCCCTTGAAGCAAAAGAATTTTGAATTTGGAGCTGGCTTCATGGTGAAAGGATTGGACAAACAGAATATTTTTTTATAAAATAAAGGATAAGAGAATATTTTTTTCTTTTAGATAAAACACAAGGATACACGGGTGAACTAGGTTCGGAGACAAATAATAACCGTTCCCCGGCAACGGCGCCAGAAAGCTTGTTGGCGTCTCTTAGAGTTAGCAGAAAAGTCCGCAAGCGCATGGAAGTACCATTGTAGCCTTCACTCGGAAGTATTCAGGGTATCATATTTCCACAGGGAACGAAAGTATAAGAGATCTCTAAACTAGTTCTCCTAGAATGATAAGATGAAAAGTAGCTTGGGTAGAGAGGTTCTCCTAAGATCAAACACATATAAGCGATGGTAACTTTCCCACTACTTTCTTGCTTCAGGCCCACTGACGCACTTGGTCTGCCAAGCGATATCATCATCAGCGCTATTCCACGGCCGAACGTGGGGGAATGCTGGTACAAGTGGATAGGGCTGTCACCACCTACCACCTACCCCTCTACCCGTGGGCGCGTGCAATATACGTAGGTATACCCCAACCTAGACACCACGTCTGCGAAGGCGACTACTACTCTAGCGGTGATCAGGAACATCCATCTCTATCAAGAGTCCTCTTACTAGAGCATCCATCTAAAGGACGAACGACGATCCCACAAACAAGTTACTTTATGAAAAAACATGCTTAATGAATCAAACTAAAGTTGAACATAAACTTCTTACTTCAAGTAGCAAGACGATCATAGAGGTACAAGTTGGAGCAAGAGCCGACAAGCCCGACACTTTGTCCACCCGGAGGCAAAACTGCTTTGACTCCGCTCTTTCTCCAGTTCTTTCCCTCTCTCACTCCCTATACTAATTTAGCTAGAAGCTAATGGAATGGAGCTTGCTCTTCCTCTCTACATTGTGACCTCTTTGTGTTGGTGAATGCCTTAATTGTGAAGAGAGGAGGCCTCATTTTATAGCTTGAGAGGAGGGGACTCTATGCAAAAGGGCTATCCCCACATGGAAGGACCCAAACCGGCCTCCAAAGGGCGGTTTCCACTTTCCATCTGTGTTGATCGTAGGTGGGACCGTCCTTGGGAAACCACCTTACAACTGCCATAAGAAAACTAGGCCCGAAAGGCCCCACCAGGGGTGGCTGGTCCCCTGGTTGGCCCATCTGGCCATCGCCTTTTGGGAGCACGTGGGCCTCGTCGATAGCTTTATTTTGACGGGTGATTCAACCCAATCGGAGTTCGGATGAGTGAGTTATGGCCAAATTACTCAAGCATACTCGTGCAGTCCTAAATTGGACTTGAACTTATATATTTTTTTATTGGGAGTTCCAGATGAGGTGAATAATATATGCATTTTGATCAGCGCGATGAGCTCTTTGCAATGGTGTAGTCTATTTTATCATTTGAGATACTTTTATGTTGTGAAAACCTGGATATTCCTACAACACAATGGAAAATACCAAAACTCATGGAACTTGTTAGATAAATAATATTTTTCTATGATGTTCCATGGATTTATATTATTATTGGTGGTATAAAAAGTGAGTTAAGGACTACCAACAGAAGTCTAGTTCGGGTTGGACCCGGATTAGACAAGGCTTAGGGTTCTTGATGGGCCTCTAGGTCAGGGTGGCATAGGGACGCCTACATAAGCAAGGGGTAGGGGCGAGGAAGACCTGATCCGTTTTGATCTATTTAGCCACCGTCGCCCACCCCACGCTCACGCCTTTGCTCCTCGCAGACCTAGCAGTCCGATTGTGCATTGCTTCTTCCAGCACGTGTGTGATACCTCAGAGGTGCTGCATCTGCGGTACAAGGACGGACCTGGTCGGTCTCGGTGGTCGGCAACTGGTCGGCGACTAGTTGGACTAGTTGGGAAAATGCTCGGACGATCCGCAAGTGAAGGGTGTACATGATGGATGACCACGTAACTGCACGGCACTGCTGCAACGTGTTCGACTACATCGAGTCTTCCGTTGCATCTGCGCGTCTAGTGGTAATCCCGTGACCTATATCTACCAGTAGATCCTGGTTTATGAGGTAGAAAAGTTTTATTTTCTGGCTAGCATAGCACCCTCATAACCCCACAGTGGTATCGGAGCAGTAGCTGCTTTATTATAGGTCTGGCTGTGGGCATATGGTGATATGCACTGTTGTAGATGAGTCTCTGATCTTGGTTCATCGTCTTACCACGTTGGTCTTGTAATGATCTACTCGTACCGGTCGGAATTCTGCCATTCGAGTTAAGTGATACATGTAAAACCAGTCATGGTGAGTTTGAGACCAATTAGATTGATTGAATTGAGCCTTAGGTCAAGTGCCGAGCACATGCGGTGTGCCGCAGTAGTAGATGGGATCTATTACCGGGCACTGGGTTGCCGAGAAAAGTGTTGTTTGGTAAAACAGCTGTAACTTTTGAACCGTAACTTGTATTGATATGAACTCTAAACCAAAATCATAGAGACTGAAGTTTTACATTTGATTCTCCATGGCAAGGCCATGGTTCACCAAAATTAGATTTGTAAAAAACTGCTTGGAAAATAGAGTTTTAGGCCTTATAGCATTAGACGTCTATATCGGCTAACTCTATTTTGCAGAAATTCGTGACTGGTATAGCCCTTATGTGTATAAGATGCATGTATGGAATTAATTCTAGGCTTGCATGTCATGAGGACAATATGTGTAGGAGCCTTATAGATATTGTCACTTTGATGTAATGGCCTGCGTGCCAATCTATGATGATCCATGACTATGTAAATTTAATTAACGGTAGTGATAGCTAGTCTTGGCGGATGCACCACAGATGGATGACATACACATACCATGGAGATAGAGATCACCATGATGAACAGATTGACATTGAGATGGAGATCTCAAAGGAACAATGGGCTATACCAAGTCATATCTGTGTTTATGTCGTTCTTACTGTGTTCTACTTTCACATGCTATAATGCTTGTCTACGTTTGTGCGGTAGTGAAGTAGAATGATCCCTCAGTAATGTTCAAGTTGTATGCTTCCCCAAACCTTGCACTATCACATGTCTTGTATGATCAGTGGTGAGTCTATGAAATTAGGGTGCCACTGGTTTTCCTTGACTAGACAGGTTCGTATCGGATACTTACTACAAGAAGGTTTGGTTACTTGAACAAGGTCATCCTAATGGTTAGAGATCTTGAGGCATGGGAAGGTTGAGTTCTCAGCATAGAGATGCTGGCCCAACAACAAGATTCATATGAGATATGATTAGCAAGGTGTTGCTTACTGATCTACCATATCGACCAGCGGTGATGCTAAAGCTCACTGGTCGACATGTTTGTTGTGGGTCTTGAATCACTAAGTGTCAATTAAGGGATATTGATTTTAGTGGGAGTAGATTCTATTTGATATGATTTACTCTTCATAGAAACATTGTCTTAGTATTTTGCATTACTTTTGCTGTAGATAAATGGCTGCTCACAATCAACCATTTACTTTGCATTCAATTCTTGAGAAACATAAGTTGAATGGAGCAAATTATGCCACAACCTGAGAATTGTTCTCAAGACTGAGAAAAAGGAAGAAATTCTAGACACCCCATTACCAGATGAGCCTAATGAAAATGCACCTGCTGCTAAAAGAACCGCTTACAGGAGAGCATTAGATGCTGACCTTGAAGTGAATTGCCTTATGCTTGCTTGCATGGAACCTGATCTACAAATGCAGTTCGATAATAATCATTCAGCGAACGGTATGATCGTGGTGCTTGAAGAGATGTTCCGCATGCAAGCCAGGACTAAAAGGTTCAATGTCTCCAAGGTGCTTGCAGAAACCAAGCTTGCAGAGGGTCCAGCAGTCAGACCACACGTAATCAAAATGGTTGGTTACACTCAGAGGTTGGAGAAGCTAGGCTTCCCAATTGGCCAAGAGTTGGCTAATGACTTTATCTTCTCGTCTCTTCTGCCCAGTTATGGAAACTTCATCCTGAACTACCATATTATAACACCTTTGGTTCCCAAAGGAAGACCAGAGGCCATCATATGTGCGCCTAGGAAGTCCACACATATGACATAAAATGGTATATAAGAAAACAATGTATTATATAGTGCAAACTTACTTAAACAACACTTACAAACATCAGAGTATCGCGGTATTGATGGCTACAACTTCTCTTCAGAGCTCCATCCTTCTCAGGGACAGTTGACTAGGGGTTTTTTATGCCAAACACTTCTAACACTCAACCTTTTTATCCTTCTTGAGGGCAGCACCTTACTACAAACTATAGCAAGGGTGAGTTCCATGTCAAAACTCAGCAAGTACAGGTGGAAAGTAATGACATGCAAGGCTAAAACAAGGTACAGCTGAAAGGTAGACTGCGGTAGCATTATAATGTAACAATTAAGACCTAACTTATTGCAACCTATTCTCTAATCAACTTGGTTGAAACACCCAACCCTTTATTAAGGTTCAAGTAGCAATTAATGTGTCATTTAACATCTCAGATATAAGCATATATCCATTAAAAACATGAACCTTGAGACTGCCATCTCAAGCAACACAGGACTGCCATCCCGTTCAGAAACATAGGTATGCCACCTCCTCAAACAACATCACCATGATTTAACAATTTATTTCATTTGGCTAAGTCATGTGAGGATCTGGGCCGCTCGTGACTATGAGCACGGACAATACATCGATTTTAACTCTGTGCAGAGGTGTACACTTTCATTCCAAGAAGCGATTCCCATTTGCCTGGGGTCATGACTCCCCAAAACACTTCCAAGGTGAGCGGGCAGGGTTTCACTACAAGGCTGTTCACAGGTCATAGGTAGTGACAACTCGCTAGCCTTGAGTCCAAGCGTATGGGTGACTTCACCGTGAGGCCGCCCCCACCACGGATCCCTAACCCCTCCCAAACTAAATACTTGTAAACAAACCCCAGCGACTATTGATATAGCCACCCGTGGGTAAGCTGCCCCAACCTGCCTATGATGGTCCTGCTAATAAACCAAGCCAGAGCCCATTAGCATGGAGCTGTACGGAAGTCCCAGGTTGCCGCTCCATGATAGGGTCCACAAGGGGGAGGAGATACGGATACTCTCGTCAACATGAGTCCTACTAGCATTCGTTTCCCCCCGTCATCACCGCCAACCAACGATGTGGAACAGCATTAACTTCTCCAACGGCCAAAGCCAAGAGCCCATGGCTCCAACATCTTTATTAAGAAGCAAGTTTTATCTTCATTAAGCAGGTGAAAGGTGAGGTAGAGCACTAGCAACCTAATAACCTACCAACTAAAAAAACCCCATAGGTAATATTTGGGTAAAGTGGTTAGTCATTCCTATGGTTTGCCGATTTAAGACACATGCAATGAATTAATTAAAAGTGAATAGGCGCAATATGATCAAAGGTGCCTGCACTTGCCTTAAATCCAAAGTCTAGCTTCTCAGTAGACTTTACTTGTTCTATCTTCTCATCTCCAACTCCAGCTGCACTTGTCAGTCCTTAGCTCCCGATCTTCAGCACTCATGAACTGCTCTTCGTTTATTCATAGCAAACAGACAACACAAACAGACAAAGCTAAGAACAGACATCATACAAAAGAAACACTGAAGAAAGAGCGGTCTACACGGTAGAGCTCATCACTACGATTGCAAGGAGCTATCGTTGTGGTGGCAAAACTAACGAGGTTAATCTAGGCTATTCGCATGTTGGCAAAGGCGTGGATAGATCATTATTCTAACCCACAAATAAGTCACATTTTGAAAAGCCTAGAACATCAAATATCACTACAATCATGTAGCTTACGTCGATACAATTCCAAAAAGTATAAGTTTGCTAAAAATGGAGTTAAAACGGTGAAACGGCGGAGGTTATACGATCAGTGGCAAAACTATAAATAACTTCTAGGTGGCAAAATCATAAATACCTCATCTTCTACCTCTGTCCATTACCTCTCCAGGCCATGGCCATGGCAGCCAGGCTGTAGCTCGCGCCGAGGGAAGGGGCCTCGGCCCTGGCCTGCTGGACGGTCAGCGGCGGCTGGCTGCGGCCTGCTAGGGCCGGCGGCAGACGGCTGCAGCCTGTTACGGCTGGCGGCGGCCGGCTGCGGCCTACTACAGCCAGCGGCGGTAGCTAGCTGCGGCCTGCTACGGCCAGCGGCGGCCAGCTACCACGTGCGGGAGAGGTAGGACCACGGCCCTCGGCCGGGACTTGGCCGGCCGGCAGCGGCTGGCTGTGACCGGCTGTGGTGCGCGGCTAGGGTTTGCGGGTGGTGGCGCGGCTCCTTCTAGGGTTGCCAAGGGGCTGCGGTGCGCTGGGGCTAGCCCTTTTTAGGCTGGCGAACCTCGGCCGGCTGCGGCGCACGTTGTGGGTCGGTGCTGGCCGCTGCGGCTGGCCTGTTGGGCCGAGGTTGGCCTGCTGGCTGCGCAAGCTAGCCTTTGGCCACAGGTGGCCTGGTTTGGCCGCTGCTCGCCATGCTTGGCTATTGCTGGCCGGCTGCTGCTACCGTGGCCGGCTAGAGATGACCGTGGCCGGCTGGAGCTGGCTAATTCTGGCCATAATTGGTCAGTGGACTCTAGGAAATGCTCAAGGTGGCTAGGGAAGGCTATGGCTGGCTTGTGGCCACTATGGTTAAGGTAATGCTGGCTGTGTCTAGCCGGAGTTAACCATGGCCGACTGTGAGTGGCCACAGGTGGCTATGGCTAGCCGTGGTTGGCCAAAGCTAGTGAGAGTTGGCCAGATGAGGCGGGTTGAGGCCAGTGTGGCCCAAGCTAAGTAGGAGCTGGCCAAAGCAAGCTAGGATGTCTTAGAGAATGGCAAAGGGTTGCTAGACCGGACTGTTGCTGGCCTTGCTATGCTACTAATGGCCAAGTTTGGCCGCTGGTGGCCGGCTGATGCTACTGCTGGCCTAGCCGGGGTGGCCATGGTCGGCTGGTGCTGGCCATGACTGGCCAGAGCTGGCTAGTTGAGGTTAGGAGAGGCCAGAGCAAGCTAGATTAGGCCAGGTTAGGCTGCCGCAAGCCCGGGTTGACTGGAGCTAGGTAGGGGATGGTGTCTAGCTAGAGCGATGGCCAACACTATAGAGGAAAAAGAAAACTCTCTCTCTCTAAGCAAGAGAAAGGATCTTTCTGAAAACGTTTTCCCAAAACCTCCTTGAGGCAAACTTGGGTTTCCGAAGCTTTATTTTCAAATTCAAAAAAAACCTAGATGTGACTTGCTCGAGGTTTAGAAATTCTTTTTCACACCAGCAAAACCAAGCAAAGCACCAAGCACAAACCCATCCTTATTAACTTCATAAAAGTTTTATAAAACCACTCTTTTTATCATTTTGTAGTGATAACAAAAGAATAAAATCTTGGCTAATTTTAAAGAAATTAATAAATCCTTTAATTTATTTAGTGTTTTTGGTTCACAACCCAAAATAGAAATTTTGGGGTGTGACAGAGCTACCCCACTTAACATGAATCTCGTCCCGAGATTCGAAGACGATTGGGATAAAAGACAACACAAAGAGTCCAGGTTGATTTAGAAACTTTGATAACATGATACAAAGATTCATGGATTTTCCCAAAGATCGATATAGGAACTAAAGATCGATTCTCTAAATTAATTCGATCTCCAAAATAGGATAAGATTGATGAATCAAGGATTATCCATATACCAAGGTGTGAAGATAAGCTAATAAGATAACATTTGAATGATGCCTGATTTCTTCCTTTAGCTCTTCTGAGAGGGCAGAGAGAAAACATACATCAATCCTTTGGGGATTTGCACTTCCTTGAAATAAGGTTTTTGAGTGCAAAGAAAAAGAAAACTTGAATGTCAACATGAGTCGACCAAAAGATCAAGATCCTTGGGACCTGTGGTGACATACCATGACAGAGTTGGTAGATTGACATGGTTCAACCATAAAGAGAAGTAACGGTCACACAAAAAACAAAGGTTGTTCTTCATTGTCAGTTTCCTAGGAAAGGGGTACCCTAAGCCCTCGTTTAACTGGGCGGATCCCTGAAGTCAGCAACGCAAGCCCTCCAATGACATCCCTCATTACCGCTCAAAAATCCACAAACTAAAACATGCTGGACCAACCCACGAATGGGCGTCGACAGCCCAAAGCCACAACCTGCTCAACGGACCACCGCACGGACCAGGCCTGTACTCTCGAGGGTGCAACTCGGGCGACCCCTCGAGGATGGAACTCCGCCCGGGCGAATGGGCTGGCCTCGAGGATGGAACTTCACCTGTGCGAATGGGCAGCCCTCGAGCATGGTAAAACCCTCGGCTACCTACTCCTGGTACGGATCTAGGCGCATTCAATGCATTTTACCTGCTCCCGCCTAACCGTATGGCCACAGTTATCAAAGCAGCTGTGGGTATGGCAGTCAAATCCTGCTTTTACCGCCCATACCCTGGAATCCTGCGAATCATACCTCACTGCCATGCCATATCGAGCACTGTGCCCCGTCCGGTACCCCCTCGAGACGCATATTCCCCGCATATCCCGAGATTCAACCTTATCCAATGAGCCTCGACCCCCTCGACTCGAGCCCCTCGACTCTACCCAAGGCCTTGACCGTCGACCCTCGACACCGTCACGCCGACCCTCGAGCGGGACTTCAACAACTTTGGTCAACACTTCAACAACTACCGATATGACAGCCGTAGGGCTTCCCATACCGACGTACGCCTCTACAGCGGCACCAACATGATCGGCATCAACGTCATACGTCACCAACCACGTGAGCCCCAAAAACATGTACTCCTATGCCCCTCCTTCACTTATAAAAGGAGGAGCTAGGACTTTAGCTAGAGGAGAGATCCTAGAGCTTCATACGCTAAGGCTTAAATCACAGAACAACACCTTGAGACAGTGTAGAGAGCTAAGCACCCAAAACGCTCGAGCTCAAGCTCACACTTCTCACACCCGCTTGTATTCACCCCTGTACTAGCGCTTCGATGCAAGATAACATGAACTATCCTTCCCCCTGGACGTAGGGCCTTCTTTGCCCAAACTAGGATAAATTGCTGTGTCCTTCTTGCATCACCCACCGGATTAAGGGAGCACGCAATTACGAATTTACTCATTGGTGTTGGCCCCCGGGGTCGAAACACCGACATTCATGTGCCTATCCTCCAAGAATTATAGGACAAAAGCCTAAGGATTAACACGGGATAGATCTAGAGGATAAGTATCGATTCTTCGAATTGATGTTACAAGATGACCAAAGAAAATTTCATGTCGAGATAACATATCTGAATAGCTTATATAATGGATCATGATTAACAATCACGTTATCAGTGCTTACAGAGAACAACCATGTGTGTGCACCCGTTGGAGGCTCTCGGTTCAACATGACACCACCAGTTATTAATCAAGATGTCATTAATAAGTTTACTACCAATTGATATCTCCTAGAACACATGTTTGGATCTCGCAATGATTAAGCACATGCAAGATAAAAAGAATGATTATGAGATTTGGTGAAAAGGATGGTTGAGGTTCCTTGGTCTTTACGTTCACAAGTGTGTAGTCAACCTCTGATTTCATGAGTAGTGGTTATCTTCAAGGTTGTTTGCAAGAATACCAAAGATTGAGAACGAAGCATGATGAACAAAAGAAACTTGACTAACTCTTAACTTCATGCTTCATGGGATGTAAGAGCTAGACTCAAAAGAGGATTTAGACAATACAGATAGACCTCCTGGTGCTCGCAATTCCTTGATCCACTTTTGTGTGATAGAATGATGATAGGAGAAGAAATTAGAAAAGATCAGTCAAGGGGGTAAAGATTGATTCTTCAAGACTTTGCACTTCATCAACTCCTAATCCATAAGGTGAAGGGTAAGGGTCGAAGGTCAACGAGAATGCCAAGAAGGATCGAGAAAGATAAGGCTCAGCCCTTTAACTTTTCACGCCTTAAAACTTGAGTCGTGATGGTCGGTGATAGTAGCGAATGCTACCCCACTTTAAAAAAGCACTGCTTACTTCCAAAATATGTACATGATCATCCTCTTAATTCAAATCATCTCCTACTAATTTCCTTCGTCGATTTACCATTCTAGTTAACACACCACCTGATTCTGAATCCAAATAAGGCCAATGAGAAAAATGAGGCAAAGATGTTTGATGAGGAGGTTGAGGTGGTTGATGAAACAAATTGATAAGCACATCACAAACTATCTTTATAGCTTAAAAGTGACGAGGTCTGATAAAACAGTTATCCCTTTTACATAGAAGTTACAACTGAATTGAAAACAGGGCACTGCAGAATAGAGCATGTAGCTGACTTTAGATGTTATCTCGTGGGCTTCGAATGTCAGCATAAACCCACTCATATCTAACCATGCTTCTATTCCTGATTCTAGTACACCTTTCAAGATGAGAGAATTTGAGTCTAGCAATCGTGAACTCCTTCCATAGTTCCTTAGGTTGCATCTGACTCTTGAACACAAATACCATATACCCAAAAACATATACGCTGATCCAAAGGACATAGCTGACTCCTCATGTGACCTTGAGTGCTTTGGATTTCTTCTGACTGACTCAAATCCATTTAAACTTCCATGTTGGATTCTAGAATCGCTTCGATGTTGAGATATCTCTACTCTCGCATATGGTCTTCATCTTTCCCAGATTGCATCTTCATTGATCCGGTTGTTCTGTGGCATCTTCCCTTTGCTAGGGACAGAACTGAGTACCTTCATACATAATCCTTTTTTTGATTGGGTTCTCAGAGATACCGTATGCTGGGATGGGTTAATCACTCCCTGATGTGCTATAAGCCATTCCATACTGAGGACGACGTCAATCTCCAGGGATTCCAAAACTATAAGGTCTTCTTCAAAGCTTACATCCTTTATGTTGAGATTCACTTTTGGGCACATGTGGGTTGCTCTTATCTCCCTCCTTGGAGTATTAACTAGCATGGGCTTCCGCATTAGTAACGTAGACATCTTATGATCAGTCACATACTTGCTTGAGATGAAAGGTATTGTTTGATAGAGGCTCTACATGTTCTTTCATACGTTTTTTAAACAGTGGCAGGATTTGGGTTTACTAAAATTGATCAAAAACAACCTTTTTAATCTTTGTGAGCATCCCTCAATTCCACATTCTCAATCCTACCAATCTTGTGACTTTGCTTCTCCTTGTTGCTTCCATACGTCAATGGGTATTTCTCTGGACATTGTCTTACAACATGTCCCTCTTCATGACAATGGTAACAGGCCTTGCTGTCAGCTTTCTCAACAGTGCCATGCTGATGTCGATTCCCTTGCATCGAGGTGCTCTGAGTAGTTGGGATATTGCTGATTGGTTGATCCTGGGGATTTTCTTCCACCAACGTTTCTTCAACGGATTGCTTCTTAGCTCTCTTGCTCCTATGAGGTTGGAATTCCTTATATGTGATGGTCCATCCATCTATAATTACTTCTGGCATGAAAAGCGAGACTGGAGGGGTGTCCATCTCTTTGAAGTGTGGATGCATCTATTGGGGGATCGAGTCTGAGCTAAGCTATGATGTCAAACTCGAGTCTGTCTTATTTTTCCTCGACGGCTCTGGTGAGACTGCTTTCCTTTTCTTGGTCCATTGATTCTGATGAACTTGAGATGCTTCAATCTTTCCTTCACTCTTTTACTTCTGAAGGCAGGGTACTCCATAGTATCTACAACACTGACATTGCTCTAGAATCCTAAGTGCTTCATCGTGGTTGCCTCCATTGAATTACAAATTCTTCCTAACTTCTTCTGCTTGTCTTTTCCTTGATCCTTCCTCCAATCTGACTGGGGAACTTCCTGAATTGAGCTGAGAATCCTTTTGTGTTTCCACTTCGCCTGACTTATGATCTAACATGGTTGTTGACTTCAACTGGTTGGTCAAGGATGAGGGTAGCATGGCTGGATATTCTTGACACTTGTCCATAGCTCCTTCAATATCACCTTGGAGGAGTAAGGTTTGCACTAACAGAAGATTCTAGAGTTTGGTCATCTGGTTAGCTATCATCTCAAGGACCTGAGCTTACCAAGCAATCATCTGTTCACTGCTCATTGAAGTTGCTGAAGTTGTTTGTTGACTCTGTTCATTGATATCATCTCTTCCACTTGCATTTCCACTCTGATTCATCATCCGATGTTGGGCAATGGTAGAATGAGCAAGAGCATATGAATGAAGGGAGGATATCATGATAGACATAATTTAATGAGAATCGGGATTGGTAGCAAAGGATAGATATGATAAGAAAAGACTCTACCCCACTTAACAAGGATTATGCTACACTTCCCAACTCTTCACCTTCAGGGTCTACTTTAGAACATAGGAACAGAGATGACACACAATCATTACAACAAGCATCATAAGCACATATCACAACATCGATGTTATAAGTGCTTCTTCTTCAGTGGTAGTCATCCTAAAGGGCAGATTGTAGATGATAATGGGCCATCGTAAATTTTGAATAAGATAAGGTTAGAAAACTTTTATTAACCTAATTAAAATTAAAACCCAAGGCGATAAGAAATTAATAGCTCAAAGAAAGCTATTCAAGGAGAGGATACAAGACTAGGATGAAGAAAGTAGTTAGAATCAAGTACCAAGGGATTGAAAAATAGTTTTTGTAGCGAAAATAAGCTTTAGGAATCGACCAGTGCTATCATGGAATACGTCCTACAGTCAACATTGCTCTGATACCACCTATAACACCTTTGGTTCCCAAAGGAAGACCAGAGGCCATCATATGTGCGCCCAGGAAGTCCACACATATAACAGAAAATGGTATATCAGAAAACAATGTATTATATAGCAAAAACTTAAACAACTTAAAACATCAGAGTATCGCGGTATTGATGGCTACAACTTCTCTTCAGAGCTCCATCCTTCTCAGGGATAGTTGGCTGGGGGCTCCGTATGCCAAACACTTCTAACACTCAACCTTTTTATCCTTCTTGAGGGCAGCACCTTACTACAAACTATAGCAAGGGTGAGTTCCATGTTGAAACTTAGCAAGTACAGGTGGAAAGTAATGACATGCAAGGCTAAAACAAGATACAGCTAAAAGGTAGACTGCGGTAGCATTTTAATGTAACAATTAAGACCTAACTTATTGCAACCTATTCTCTAATCAACTTGGTTGAAACACCCAACCCTTTATTAAGGTTCAAGTAGCAATTAATGTGTCATTTAACATCTCAGATATAAGCATATATCCATTAAAAACATGAACCTTGAGACTTCCATCTTAAGCAACACTGGATTGCCATCCTGTTTAGAAACAGAGGTATGCCACCTCCTCAAACAACATCACCATGATTTAACAATTTATTCCATTTGGCTAAGTCATGTGAGGATCTGGGCCGCTTGTGACCGTGAGCATGGACGATACATCAATTTTAACTCTGCATAGAGGTGTACACTTTCACTCCAAGAAGTGATTCCCATTTGCCCGGGGTCATGACTCCCCAAAACACTTCTAAGGTGAGCGGGCAGGGTTTCACTACAAGGCTGTTCACAGGTCATAGGCAGTGACAGCTCGCTAGCCTTGAGTCCAAGCGTATGGGCGACTTCACTGTGAGGCCGCCCCCACCATGGATCCCTAGCCCCTCCCAAACTAAATACTTGTAAACAAACCCCAGCAACTATTGATATAGCCACCCGTCGGTAAGCTGCCCCAACCTGCCTATGATGGTCCTGCTAATAAACCAAGCCAGAGCCCATTAGCATGGAGTTGTACGGAAGTCCCAGGTTGCCGCTCCATGATAGGGTCCACAAGGGGGAGGAGATACAGATACTCTCATCAACATGAGTCCCACTAGCATCCGTTTCCCCCGTCATCACCACCAACCAACGATGCGGAATAGCATTAAATTCTCCAACGGCCGAAGCCAAGATCCCACGGCTCCAACATCTTTATTAAAAAGCAAGTTTTATCTTCATTAAGCAGGTGAAAGGTGAGGTAGAGCACTAGCAACCTAATAACCTACCAACTAAAAAACCCCATAGGTAATATTTGGGTAAAGTGGCTAGACATTCCTATGGTTTGCCGATTTAAGACACATGCAATGAATTAATTAAAAGTGAATAGGCGCAATATGATCAAAGGTGCCTGCACTTGCCTTAAATCCAAAGTCTAGCTACTCAGTAGACTTTACTTGTTCTATCTTCTTATCTCCAACTCTAGCTGCACTTGTCGATCCTTACCTTTCGATCTTCAGCACTCACGAACTACTCTTCGTCTATTCGTAGCAAACACACAACACAAAAAGACAAAGCTAAGAACAGACATCATACAAAAGAAACACTTAAGAAAGAGCAGTCTACATGGTAGAGCTCATCACTATGATTGCAAGAGTGGAAGAATGACCAACAAAGGAGCTATCGTTGTGGTGGCACAACTAACGAGGTTGATCTAGGCTATTCGCATGTTGGAAAGGCGTGGATAGATCATTATTCTAACCCGCAAATAAGTCACATTTTGAAAAGCCTAGAACATGGTAAATATCACTACAATCACGTAGCTTGCGTCGATACAATTCCAAAAAGTATAAGTTTGATAAAAATGGAGTTAAAACAGTGAAACGGCGGAGTTTATACGATCAGTGGAAAAACTGTAAATAACTGCTAGGTGGCAAAATCATAAATACCTCATCTTCTACCTCTGTCCATCTACCTCTCCAGGCAATGGCCATGGCAGCCAGGCTGTAGCTCGTGCTGGGGGAAGGGGCCCCGGCCCTGGCCTGCTGGATGGTCAGTGGCGGCCGGCTGCGGCCTGCTAGGGCCGGCGGCGGCCGGCTACGGCCTGCTACAGCCGGTGGTGGCCGACTGCGGCCTGCTACAGCCAGCGGTG
This sequence comes from Bothriochloa decipiens, assembly GCA_023333625.1. Lineage (NCBI taxonomy): Eukaryota > Viridiplantae > Streptophyta > Magnoliopsida > Poales > Poaceae > Bothriochloa > Bothriochloa decipiens. Next base: position 43,213,653 of record CM041628.1, on the reverse strand, counting down.
GTGGCTAGCTGTGGCCTACTATGGCCAGAGGCGGCCAGCTACCGCGAGCGGGAGAGGGAGGACCACGGCCCTCGGCCAGGACTTGGCCGGCCGGCAGCGGCTGGCTGTGGCCGGGTGCAGCCAGGTGCGTTGGCTGTGGCCGGTGGCGGCTGGCTGTGACTAGCTGTGGCTAGGGTTTGCGTGTGGTGGCACGGCTCCTTCTAGGGTTGCCAAGGGGCTGTGGCACGCTGGGGCTGGCCCTTTATAGGCCGGCTAACCTCGGGCGACGGCGGCGCGTGTCGCGGGCAGGTGCGGGCCACTGCAGCTGGTCTGTTGGGCCGAGGTTGGCCTGCTGACTACACGATCTGGCCTTTGGTCACAGGTGGCCTAGTTTGGCTGCTGTTAGCCATGCATGGCTATTGCTGTCCGGCTGCTGCTGGCCTTGGCCGGCCAGAAATGACAGCGGCCGGCTGGAGCTAGCCAATGCTGGCCATAGTTGGCCAGTGGACTCCAGGAAAGGCTCAAGGTGGTCGGGGAAGGCTATGGCTGGCTTGTGGCTGGTGTGGCCAAGGTAATGCTAGCTGTAGCTGGCCGGAGTTAGCCATGGCCGACTGTGAGTGGCCACAGGTGGCTATGGCTAGCCGTGGTTGGCCAAAGCTGGCCATAGTTGGCCAGATGAGGCAGGTTGAGGCCAGGGGTGGCCCAAGCTAAGTAGGAGCGGGCCAAAGCAAGCTAGGATGTCTTAGAGAATGGCAAAGGGGTGCTAGACCAAACTGTTGTTGTCCTTGCTATGTTGTTGATGGCCAAGTTTGGCCACTGGTAGCCGGCTAATGCTACTGCTGGCCTGGCCGGGGTGGCCATGGTCGACTGGTGCTGGCCATGACTGGCCAGAGCTGGCTAGTTGAGGTTAGGAGAGGCCAGAGCAAGCTAGGTTAGGCCAAGTTAGGCTGTGGCAAGCCCAGGTTAACTGGAGCTAGGTAGGGGATGGTGTCTAGCTAGAGCGATGGCCAACACTATAGAGGAAAAAGAAAACTCTCTCTCTCAGCAAGAGAAAGGAATTGTGTGGCATGCTGAAAGGTCACTAGAAAAGGAACTGCAAGGAGTAGTTGGTGTCCTTAGAGAAGGATGGCGGCGGTAAAGGTATTACTGCTACTTGTACCCTTGTTGTTCACGTTATAGACATTTTTCTCGCTAACTCCTATATCAATTCCTGGGTATTTGATACCGGATCGGTTGCTCATATTTGCAATATGATGTAGGGAATGATAAGAAGTAGAAGCATTGAAAAGGGAGAGGTTGACTTCTGCGTGGGCAACAATGCAAGAGTTGCTGCGTTGAATGTCGGGACGATGCAACTTCACCCACCATCAGGATTTATCATGGAATTGAATAATTGTTATTTTGTTCCTAGCTTAAGTCAAAACATTGTGTCACCTTCATGTTTGATGAAGGATGGTTATTCTTTTGCAAGTAAAGATAATGATTGTGTGATCTCCAACAATGACATGTTTGTGGCTTTTGCATCCATTGTGAATGGATTATTTATTTTAAATCTTGATGATGCTCCTGTCTATAATGTTACTGCTAAAAGGCCTCGGCTTAATGAGTTAAATCCTACATATATATGGCATTGTCGTTTGGGTCATATAAGTGAAAATCACATGAAGAGGCTCCATGCTGATGGGCTTCTAACTTCGTTTGATTTTGAATCTTATGAGACATGTAAAGCTTGCTTGCTTGGCAAGATGATCAAGGCACCTTTCATAGGTTTTCCTGAGACAGCGTCTGACTTGTTGGAACTCATATATACTGATGTGTGTGGACCACTAAGCACAACAGCTAGAGGCGGATTCCAATACTTCATTACTTTTACTGATGACTTAGTAAATATGGATTTTTCTACCTAATGAAGTATAAGTGTTGGCGTTAGGAACCCGGGGGCGTCCTAAGCCAACGAGTAAACATATGTGTGTGTAATCCGTTCGGATGGTGATGCAAGAAGAACACAGCGATTTATCCTGGTTCAGGCAAAGAAGGCCCTACGTCCAGCGGGGGGAGAAGATTTGTATTATCTTGCACCTAAGTGCTTGTACCGGGGCGAATACAAGCGAAGGAGAGAATTCAAGAGGGGGGTCGAGTATAGTGCGAAAGAGTTATTCGGAGTCTAGGAGTCTGCCTAGGCGTGTGTTCAGTTGTTTGTGAGATCGTTGTCTGGAGTTGGGTCTCTCCTCCTTTCTATTGGGTCTCCTGGCGTCCCCTTTTATAGGCCAAGGGGAGGCACAGGGGTACAGATATCCTGGTTCGATGACGCGGTGGTGACGTCGTGGGTCGTGGTGGTCAACTCGAGGTCTCTGCAGAGACATGTGCTGAGCATGGCTTATTGTGTAGCAGCGTGGCTCGGAGTTGACAGGCGTCCTTCGGTAGACGTAGTTGCTGACCGGCGAAAGACGCGATCCCCTGTAGAGGACGTGTGAGTTCCTGTTGGGGTCGCATCGGGAGTTGTTGGCACAGCTTTTGGAGTCGATGTAGGTTGACCGGAGGGCGTCGATGCGTACTCGAGGCCCAGTCGAGGGGTAGCCTCGAGCGTAGTGGTTGAGCGGATAAGATTGAATTTAGGGAATCCGATGTTGGTTGTTTGTCGCGTAGTGCGTCGAGGGGGGCCTCGAGCTGCCTAACAGCATTGAGTACGACGTAATAGTACCGTACTGACTGATGCACGTCCTCAGTATGGGTGGTAAAGTGGGATTCGACCGTTGTACGGACCACTGTGCGGACACTATAGCCATACGATTTGACGAGGTTAGGTAAGTTTTGCATTAAATGCGCTATCGGACGCACCTGGAGTTGGCGGATCGAGGGGGGCTCGACCCTTGTCATATCGAGGCGTCCGTCCCACCGGGGCCTCGACACTTGACACGGGGTCCCCCCTCGAGTGATCACCGGCTGGTGACGTCAGTGATTTATCGAGGGTTGCGGCAGAAGCTAAGTACTCTGTTGTGGGCCGTCTCGGTGTGTATTTGCCGGTGGGCCCTGCGAGATTATTCTGAGGGTAAACTCGGGGTTCAACCGAAAACAAGGAAGGTTTAGGTTACCCCTTCTCTCGATAACCGACAGTAGCCCCCGAGGCTTCGTGTAAGTGTTGATACTTACACGGGGGCTCAGTTGAATGGACTCGGAGTGTTGGTCCTATTCCGAAGGGTGCGCGTGAGCGCACCCTTCGGGTGTAGCCCTCGAGGCCTCGGGTGAGTAGAATACTCGCCTGAGGTCTTTTATTTTTCGTTTGGTCGATGCGTGCTCGAATGATCGAGCCCCCGGGCGGTTGGGTCCTCTTTCATCGAGGCCGCCCGGTTGCGGGTCCGCTCCTTAGCTTCTTTCGTCAAAGCCAGTCAGGTGCGAGCTCGACTTTTTCGTTCGACCCTCACGAACCCTTTCGATCGGGTAGAGGGGGAGAAGCGTTGTGCTACCCATGCTCGGGCGAGCATCAACGTCTCAGGTGAGCTACTATCGGGAAATTCAAGTAAGAGCTCATGCCCCGTTCGATAGGGGTCGACTAGTGGCCCTGAGGCGCTCTTATTCGAGCAAAACAGTGGGTCCCGCGGATGCCAAACCCTTTCGATCAGGTCCGGTGGCTCGATGCCTCCCCTCGAGGGGATTCCGTCGTGGTCCCTTAGTTTTGCCTTGAATGTGTTCGAGGGGGCCTCGAGAATTTATTCTCGAGTAAGGGACTCGCGTCGGCCCCCCTCGGTCACCCCTAACTCTGGTACTCGAGGGCGGCTGTCGAACCCTTTTCGAGGGCCAGCCTTCGCTCCCTGGAGGTTTCGAGGGCCTGCGCCCGTATCCCATATCATGGGAAGATCCGTCTGGGGATAACTCCTCCTGTCCATCACGTGTGCCTTTTCACGCAGAAGCCGGAGCAGCGTGGTAATGGGTGATTCCTGTACTTGAAGCGCATTACGAGGAGGATAACTATCATTTCTCATTTTTCAAGAAAAGATTCGAAACGGGGCGGCCGCAATATCACGGAAGTCGGGATGGCGCGGTCGTGGTGGAGCCAGCATAACGCCTGAGTCACGGATGCTTGGCGTGTGTCCATGGTCGATGGCAGTCGAGGGGGTGAATGCGAAACGGCCCTGTCCATGACGCACTGGAATCGAGAGGAGAGTGCTTTGGGTGCATTTAATGCGGGGACTTACTGGTCGGGCAAGCGTCGGCTGTCCGTTGGTCTTCTGCCCCTATAAAAGGGGCGCTCCGCGCACCATTGCTCTTCACTTGCTTTCCTGCCGTTTTCGCATTCGCCTTCCTCACGCTAGTTTTTCTTCCTTGCGCTCGCCTTCCTGCGCTTTCCTTCCTTGCGCTCGCCTCCCTGCGGAGATAGGAAATCTTCCAGGTCGTCCGTCCACCGAAGAGCTCCGTGCTCTTGCCATGGCACCGCCGGAGATTCTTCAGCCCGCGGCGTGGCTCCCCTCGGATGTGACAAGGAAGGAGCTGGAGGGGGTTGGTGGCGGAGGGGCTTCTTCGCCCCATGAACAACAGGGCTAAGCCCGAGTGGCTCGTTTCGCCAAAGGGGGACCATGAGCCGAACCCACCGGAGGGCTACGTGGCCAGCTTCGTCAAGTTCCACCGGCTGGGCTTCGGGGCCCCGCCGAGCCGGTTCATGCGCGCCCTTACTCACTACTACGGGATCGAGCTTCAGCATCTCTCCCCCAACGCGATCTCCTACGCCGCCATCTTCACCACAGTCTGCGAGGGTTACCTCGGGGTGGAGGCGCACTGGGAGCTCTGGCTCCATCTTTTTCGGGTGGAGTACTTCTCCAAGAGCGCATCGCCGGGGGTGCGGAGGCTGGTGCGGGCTGGGTGCTGCAACTTCGCCGTGAGGAAGGCCGACGACTTCATCCCTATCGCCTGACTTTGAGCCACGGCGCCTCGCCTTTGAAGTGGTTCTACATCAGGAACGACGAGGGGCTGCTGCCTCAGTACACGGGGCGCATCATCGAGTCGCGTCCCCACAACTGGGGCGCCCCAGCGCGGGACCATCAAGGGAGGCTCGAAGACCTCCTCGACACCCTGGCAACCCTTCGAGGGCAGGGGTTGACTGCCGGGGTCGTTGCCTCGGCCTTCCACCATCGACGTGTGCTCCCCCTGATGCGGCGCTCGCTTCGCATGAGCCAAATGTTCGTTGGAGCGGAGTTCGGGGGGAGCCGGATGGTTGCCGAGGCTATTACGCGGGAGAGCATCACCAAGAGGGTTCGAGGCATGGTGTCGGGCCCTTTCACGGCGCAGGATGTGAACCGTCTTCCGATGCGGCCGGATCCCGGTTGCCCCGAACTGGTGAGTGTATTATTTCGTCGAGCCCTTCTTTTTGTTTCTTTTCACCTTACATTTTTTGGGCTTTTGCATGTAGGGGGAGCTCGACTACGAGTTGTCGCTGCCCCCCGTTAGGGAAGATTTCGGGGCTTGTCCGACGGGCCTTCTCGGCGCCTCATCGGCAAAGAAGACGAAGGAGGAGGAGGGCAAGAAGAGGCGGATGCATAGCCTCGATCTCTCTGCGGGCGAGCAGCGCTCGGCTAAGCGGAGACGAGAGGTGGGGCCCGTCGAAAGGTCCTCCTCTGAGGAATTGGGGGAGGAGTGGAGCGGAGAAGAGGAGCACCTCTCGACCCGGAGGGTTGCAGTTGGTGCCCCTTCAACGCAGGGCGCCGCTGTTCCTGAGGGGCCCACGGAGGGGCCCCGTGAAAGTCACCTGGCCCTTGGGGCCGGGCCGGTGGCGCTGGCCTTAGCCGCATCGGCGGCGGCCTCGGCTCGTGGTGCTGCGGGGCCTCGGAGCGTGACGCCGCCGGCAGCGACTTCAAGCCTGCGACCGTCGACGGGGGCCTCACGAACCCCGGGAAGGTTCCCGGTGGGGTAAGTCCTTTACCCTGGAGCAGCTTCATATTTTGCGTCTTGATTCCTCACATCTAATTTTTCTTTTCTTATAGACTGAAGCGTGAGCGAGCACTGGCGGGGCCCGCTCCGGCCAAGCGCCTTCGGACGGAGGCTGCGGCCGAGGCGATGGCGGTCGCGGCGGCTCTGGTTACGGGCCTGGTTCCTTCGCTGACGGGCGCCGCCTCGACTCCTCCGTCGATTTCGAACGTGAGGGTCGTCGCTTGGGTCAAGGCCGCACACGCGGCGTTGGCCCGGGGAGCTGATTCAGTTATCGGCGAAGCGGCCATCGGGCCTGCGGTGGCTGCGGCGTCGAGCCCCTGAGCCGGGATGGCCGTCAAGGCGCCGAGAAGCAGCGTGCCGGAGGGCCCCTTGGATGACTCACGGCTGGGGTTTTCGGAGGCGGCGCCCATCGTCCTCGAGGCCAAGGAGGGCGAGGCCTCCATCGAGGGAAGGAGAAAGATGCTGCGCCCCCCTTGTCGCCACCGAGGTCGGGGGTCGTCGAGTCCGGGGGTGCCGAAGCGGCTTCGTTAGGCGGGGCCCCCATGGGTGATTCGGTCGAGGAGGCGAGCGTCGCCGTGTCTGCCCCGGCGGACCTTTTTGTAGAGCAGGAGGAGCCACAAGCTGGCTTGCTGGCTATCGTGCCGTGGGAGGGTCAGTCTCCCCCAGCGTTTCTCGAGCAACGACCTGCGGCAGGCGCGGTCATCGACGCGGAGGGTGCCAAAGCAGAGGCGGCGCGGCGGTGCTTCGAGGCGGAGACTTCGGGATGGGGCTCGGAGCCCAACCGCGTCCATGACCCCATGAGTCTCGACGCTCCCTCGTGGGAGGTGGATGACCCCGCGGAGCTCGAGTGCTGGAGGGCCGTCGAGGAGGAGCGTTCCTGCCTTCAAAGCTCGCTGAAGGCAATGTTTGGTCTCGTCAGCAACAACCTTCATCAGCGCCTCGTGGTAAGCGTCCTTCTTCGAAGTTATGGAACTCGGGGTGTGTTTTCTTTGTCGATGATGTCCTTTGTTCTTCTTGCTCTTAGGATCTGAGAAAGCGCTCGAACATCAAGTCCTATCTTATCCACGGCGCCAAGGATAAGTGGAACTAGATCCCTGAGCTAGAAGCAGCGCTCGAGGCTGCCCGGGTCGAGGCCGCGAAGGTGAAGGAGGAGGCCGCTGCCACTCGAAGTGAGCTTGAGAAGGCGAAGTCCAAAACCGCCTTGGCCCGAGAGGTGGCCGCCCAAGCCAAGGAGGCCGAGGCCAAGGTGGAGGAGGAAGCAGGGAGGGCCCTTGAGCAGCAAGGTTCGAGACCAGCGACGAGCTAGCAAGGGTTGGTGCCGCCCTCGAAGCGGTGCGGAAGGAGCTCGAGGTCTCGGTCTCCGAAAACGCCAGGCTTTCCGAAGCCTGGCGAGAGCAAAGGCGGAATGCCATTTCGGCAGGCGAGGCCCTCGAAAAGCTCAAGGAGGAGAACGCGTCGATGGTCTGCGCTGGTGAGGCGTTTGCGAACGAGTATCTCGTTCTGCAAGACACGCACACGAAGCTCGAGACCCACGTCGTCGGTGAGTCTTCCTTCTTCTCTCGAAGAGTTTTCGGCCTTGGTCTAATTTCTTAAGCGTTACTGACTCTGTTTGTTTATTTTTAGCCTTCGAGGAGGAGCTGCATCGGGCTCATCGTGACCTCGGCCTGCTTCAAAAGTCGTACATGGCCGAGGTGAAGCTGATCGGCGAGCTCGGCGGTATGCTCGATATGGTCTGTGACAGCCTCGGCGTCCCTCATCCTGAAACGGCCGCGGATGACGTCCATGGGGCCCCTCTCCATGACTGGTTGTTCGAGCTTGGCTGCGTGGTTAAGGAGAAGGTGCGGGGCGCCCTTCATGTCGACGTGAAGCGGGTGATGGTGGTCATCGGCTCCGGCTACATCTACGACATGGAGGTCGTGTCCCACGGCTTCATCAGCGACCCTTCGAAGACTGACGAGGAGAACAAAGTTGTCTTCATGGGGTTGGTTGAGGCTGCCGAGGAACCTGGCGGTTGTCTTGCGAGCCTCTTCGAGCGTGAGGTGCTTCCGCCTCCTGAGGATGATGGCCTGTGAGCCAAGCCTGGGCAAAGAGGCCTTTGTAAGAAATCTTGTAATCTTTTGTTCTCGAGGTCGCGAAGCCTCGAGCCAATGTACATTTATATTCATATGTATATGTCTAAGTGTGCTCTAAGTCTTCCCTGTCTCTACTACCTGATCGGGTCTCTACTTTTATCAATTTCGTCACACGATCATGCCCTTCGAAGGGGGGAGTGAGTGGAGGTGCCGTAGCCCTGGGGTGTTGGCGGTCTCCTGACCTGACATCCCTTGACCTTTCGGACCTTCTCGTGTCATCTTCGACTTAGTATCAACCCATGTCGAGGCATATCGAGGCAGAGTGGACCTCGAAACTTAGAAAGTGTATGATTTTTAAGTCTTTTTCTTTCCCGCATTCCAGATAACGTTTCTTACTTAGTGAATTCGACGCATTTCGTGCCCCTCGTCGGGGAGCGAGTGGAGGTACCATAGCCCTGGGGCGTAGGTGGTCTCCTGGCTCGACAGCCCTCGACGCTCAGGACATTCGCATGGCATTTTTGACTAAGTATTAGAACGTATTGAGGTGCGTGGGAGAAAACAAACTTTTTGAGTTTTGAAAAATCGAGTTTTTTGGGGACTCCGGGGGGTTCCCCCCCTTTATAGCCCCCGAGGGAGGTTCGACTCTGAGGGAGCAGAGTCGAGGCTACCTCTTACATGTGTAAGGAAATTAAGCTTGTGATCGAAAGCATTCCGTTATGCAAAAATGTAAGAAGAAGGTATCGACTAGGGATAGAAGCGACGTAGTTGGTCGATGTTCCACGCGTTGTTGAAGATTTTGCCTTTGTCATTAACGAGCTTGTAGGTTCCGGGCTTCAACACCTCTGCTACGATGAAGGGGCCTTCCCACGGTGGAGTTAACTTGTGCCGGCCCTTGTTGTTCTGTCACCGTCGAAGGACGAGGTCGCCCACTCGAAGGTCCCTTTTGCGCACATGCTTGTTGTGGTAGCATCAAAGCTTCTGCATGTATCTTGCGGAGTTGAGGAGGGCCATGTTTCGAGCTTCTTCAAGTTGGTCAACGGCGTTTGCGAGGGCTTCTTCGTTGCTTTGCTCGTTGTATGCCTTTAGTCGAGGGGAACCATACTCGAGGTCAGTGGGGAGGATGGCCTCGGACCCATAGACCAAGAAGAATGGGGTGAAACCCGTGGCTCGACTAGGTGTTGTCCTTAAGCTCCATAGGACCGAGGGCAGCTCGATGGCCCACTTCTTGCCGTGCTTGTTAAGGTGGTCGAAGATTCTCGGCTTGAGTCCCTGCAAAATCATGCCATTGGCGTGCTCGACCTGGCCATTAGTTCGAGGATGAGCAACCGCGGACCAGTTCACGCAGATGTGATGGCGATCGCAAAAATCCAAAAACTTCTTGCCAGTGAACTGTGTGCCGTTGTCAGTGATGATGACGTTCGGGACCCTGAAGTGATAAATGATGTCGGTGAAGAACTCGACTGCCCGCTCGGAGCGGATATTGCCGATAGGCCGGGCCTCGATCCACTTGGTAAACTTGTCGATGGCAACGAGGAGGTGGGTGAAGCCTCCAGTTGTCCTTTTGAGGGGACCAACGAGGTCGAGCCCCCATACGGTGAACGGCCATGTGAGGGGAATCATTTGCAAAGCATGCACAGGGAGGTGCGACTGCTTGGCATAGAACTGGCAACCCTCACATGAGCGGACGAGGCTGATGGCGTCAGAGACAGCGGTCGGCCAGTAAAATCCTTGTCAGAAAGCGTTCCCGACGAGGGTCCTGGGCGCAGCATGATGACCGCAAGCCCCGAGTGTAGGTCGTTGAGTAACCCTTTGCCTTCATCAATGGTGATGCAACGCTGCAAAACTCCGGTCGGGCTCCGTCGATAGAGCTCCTTGTCTGGACTGAAGAGGACATAGGCTTTGGCCCTTCGCCCAAAGCGTCGAGCCTCGTTCCGGTCGTCTGGCAGCTCCCCTTGAGTAAGGTATTCGAGGAAGGGCTTACGCCAATCGGCTTCGTCGCTTGCTCAGGGGGATGATACCTCGAGGTCCATGACCTCGGCCCCGGTCGAGAGGGCCGGGGTTGGTTGAGGCTCGACCCCCTTCGATGGATGCTCATGTTCACCCGTGAAGTCAACTGATGGCTTGTAGAGATCTTTTACGAAGACGTCGGGTGGCACGGTGCCTCGGGTTGACGCGATTTTTGCGAGCTCGTCCGTGGCCTCGTTGTAGCGTCGAGCAATGTGGGTTAATTCGAGGCCGTAGAATTTGTCTTCCAATTTGCGGACCTCTTGATAGTACGCTTCCATTTTAGGTTCGCGGCAGCTCGATGCCTTCATGACTTGATCGATGACTAACTGTGAGTCGCCCGAGCTTAGAGGCGTCGAACCCCGAGCTCGATAGTGATGCGTAGTCCGGTCACGAGGGCCTCGTACTCTGTGACGTTGTTCGAGGCTGCAAAGTGGAGTCGAATTACATAACGCATGTGAACCCCGAGGGGTGAGATGAAGAGCAGGCCCGCGCCCGCTCCCGTTTTCATCATCGACCCATCAAAGTACATGGTCCATAGTTTGGCCTGGATCTGTATGGGCGGTAGTTGAGCGTCGATCCATTCGGCCAGGAAATCTACCAGCACCTATGACTTGATGGCCTTTCGCGGTGCGAAAGTGAGGGTCTCGCCCATGAGCTCGACTGCCCACTTAGCAATTCTCCCTGTGACCTCCCGATTGTGGATTATCTCCCCGAGGGGGAAGGACGAGACCACGGTTATTGGGTGGCTTTGGAAGTAATGTTGGAGTTTGCGCCACGTAAGGACTAGAGCGTACAACAGCTTCTGAATCTGAGGGTAGCAGGCCTTGGTCTCCGAGAGTACTTCACTGACGAAGTAGACCGGACTTTGAACGGGCAGGGTGTGCCCTTCTTCTGCCCTCTCGACCACTATGGCTGCACTGACCACCTGGGTGGTCGCGGCGACATAGAGGAGGAGGGGCTCGGCCGGATGAGGAGGTACTAGGATCGGCGGCGAGGCTAGCATAGACTTAAGCTTTGAGAGGGCTTCCTCGGCTTCGAGGGTCCATTCGAAGTGCTCCGATTTCTTCAAAAGGCGGTAGAGGGGCAATGCCTTTTCCCCGAGATGGGAGATGAAGCGGCTCAGGGCTGCCAGGCATCCTGTGACTCTCTGAACACCTTTGAGGTCTCGAATGGGCCCCATCTTGATGATCGCCAAGATTTTCTCCGGGTTGGCCTCGATGCCATGCTGAGAGACTATGTACCCTAAGAGCATGCCTCGGGGGATGCCGAAGACACACTTCTCGGGGTTCAGCTTGATGCTCTTCGCCCGGAGGCATTTGAACGCGGCATCGAGGTCAGAGACGAGATCCTCGACTTTTTTGGTCTTGACCACGATGTCGTCGACATAGGCCTCGACCGTCGAGCCGATGTGTTCTCCGAAAACGCCGAGCATGCACCGCTGGTACGTTGCCTCGGCGTTTCAAAGGCCGAAGGGCATAGTAATATAGCAGTACATGCCGAAGGGGGTGATGAAGGAAGTCACGAGCTAGTCGGACTCCTTCATCCGGATCTGATGGTAGCCAGAATAGGTGTCGAGAAAGGAGAGGGTCTCACATCCCGCCGTCGAGTCAATGATTTGATTGATGCGTGGCAAGGGAAATGGGACTTTAGGACATGCTTTATTCAAGCCGGTGTAATCTACACACATCCTATATTTCCCATTTTTCTTTTTGACTATTACAGGGTTAGCTAACCACTCGGGATGGTGGACCTCCTTGATAAATCTGGTCGCCAAGAGCTTGTTGACTCCTTCCCCGATGATCCTGCGCTTCTCCTCGTCGAAGCGGCGCAGGCGTTGCTTCACTGGCTTAGACCCGGGGCGGATCTCCAAGGCGTGCGCGGTGACTTCCCTCGGTATGCCCGGCATATCCGAGGGACTCCACGCAAACATGTCGGTGTTCGCGTGAAGAAAGTCGACGAGCACTGCTTCCTATTTGGCGTCGAGGGAGGTGCTGATGAGCAGCGCCTTCCCCTCGGAGCCACTCGGGTGGAGGGGGATCTTCTTCGTCCTCGGCAGGCTCGAAGCTGCCGACATGTCGCTTGGGTTCGGGGATCTCATTAGCGAGGGCCTCAAGAGTGGCTGCAAGCATCATCGTCTCCTTGAGGGCTTTCGCGTGTTCGACGCACTCGACGTCGCAGTCGTATGCGTGCTCGAAGGAGGGGCCGACGGTGATGATGCCATTGGGGCCCGGCATCTTGAGCTTGAGATAAGTGTAGTTGGGAACTGCCATGAACTTGGCATGGCCCGGTCGCCCAATGATTGCATGGTATGTGCCTCGGAACGGGACTACCTCGAACGTGAGGGTCTCCTTTCGAAAGTTCGTGGGAGTACCGAAATACACCGGCAAGTCGATGCACCCGATGGGAATAGCCTTTTTGCCTGCCACGATGCCATGGAAGCCCCCAGCGCTGAGTTTCAGCTTTTCCCTTGGGATTCCGAGAAGGTCGAGGGTCTTGGAATAGATGATGTTGAGGCTGCTGCCTCTGTCCATCAAGACCTTGGAGAAGCGGGTGTTGACGATGACAGGGTCGACGACAAGCGGGTAGAGCCCCGGGTTCGGGACGTGGTTCAGATGGTCATCATGGTCGAACGTGATAGCCATCTCGGACCAGTCCAAGAATCGAGGGGTGGCGACTTGAGTGGAGAATACCTCCTGACGCTCCCTCTTACGCTATTGAGGGGTGAGCCAGGCGGTAGGTCCCCCGTAGATCATGTAGCAGTCCTGAACCTCGGGGAACCCATCAACCTTGTTGTCATTCTTGTCGTCGGGCTCTTCCTTTTCCTCTTCCTTCCCTCAAACCGTATCCCTGAAATGCCTTTTGAGCATCCGGCAGTTTTTGAGGGTGTGATTGGCCTGGCCCTTGTGATATGGGCACGGTTTCTTGAGCATCTCGTCGAAGAGGCCCTTTTCGGGAGGGCCTCGAGGCTTCTTGCACTTGACAGCCGCCACGAGGTCATCGTCGGGGGCGTCTTCGCGCTTGCCTCGCGGGTTCTTCTTCTTCTTCTTCTTGCCCCCTTTCTTGCTGCCCTGGTTCGAACCCTCAGGGTTGGCTGCCTTGGCTTGCGTCTGGCCTTTGCCACCGTCGAAGAAGGCACTGACGGCCTCTTCTCCGGCGGCAAAGTTGGCCACGATGTCCATCAATTCGTCGGCGGTCTTTGGGGGAGTACGCCCGAGCTCCCGGACCAGTTCCTTGCAGGTGGTCCCGACAATGAAAGCCAGGATCACCTCTTCATCTGTGACGTGGGGAAGCTCAGTGCGCTGCTTGGAGAAACGTCGAGTGAAGTCGCGGAGAGATTCCCCGGGCTTCTATCTGCAGCCTCGGAGTTCCCACCTGTTGCCCGAACGCACATAGGTGCCCTTGAAGTTCCCCTCGAAAACCCTGACCAGGTCGGACCAGTCACAGATTTGGTTAGGGGGAAGCTCCTCGAGCCACCGTCGTGTGTGTCGGAGAGAAAGAGAGGGAGTTGTCGAATGATGGCGCTGTCATCACGGGCCCCACCAAGCTGGCATGCCAGTTTGAAGTCGGCAAGCCAGAGCTCAGGCTTTGTCTCACTGTCGTATTTGACGAGACTTGTCGGGGGTCTGATGGGGCAAGGCAGCGGCGTGCTGCGAATTGCACGGCTAAAGACTCGAGGTCCCGGCGGATCCGGGGATCGACGTCGGTCCTCGTTGCTGTCGTAGCGTCTGCCCCGATGAGCACTGTAGCCTCGCGCCTCGGCGTCACCGCACTTGCGTCTGTGGTGTTCGTTGATGTCGTGATACGCATCACGGGGCTCGCGGTTGTCACGAACGCGATCGTGGTCCGGGACCGCCCCCTTCGAGCGGGGGGAGTCTACCGGCTGGGTCGAGGCCTGCCTCTCCTGCCGCGAGGGTTCGTGGTGTTGCCCTGAGGCCGCACCTCGACGCCTCGAGGCAGAACTTTTGGCCTGCTGAATGGCGGCCACCTCGAGAAGGCCCTTGATCTCCTGTTGGACTCATCGGGCTTCAGGATTCGAGGGGGCCGGCATGTTGCGGAGAAGCATGATTGCTATGACAACATTCTGGCTGGCTCGATTGAAGGCGGGACGTGCAACCGTATCCGCGCCCACAATCTGTCACTGTACTTGCCGCGCACGAGCCCGAGCTCCTCCGCCTGGGGGATTGCGATTGTCTTGCTCGAGGGTACGCTCGAGCTGGCGCAGTCGCTCTTTGTCTTCGTCGAGCTTGGCTCGAAGCTCCCGGACCTGCACGAGCTGGGCGACGCGAGCACCCTACGAATCGTACGGGTCATTGGTCGCAGCAGGGGGCCCTTCCTCCTGTCCCACCAGGAGGGGCCCACCTATTGCAGCCGGTGGTGTGGACGTCTCTGCGGGATCAACGTCATCGTCGCCTGATGCGGCGACTATGTCGACGTGGAAACACTCTCGCATGGGATCATAGTAGCTGGGGTCGTAGTCGGAGTCGGAGTAGAGTGGGCAAGGCACAACGGTGCGCCCAAATTGTTCCACTTCCAGCCACCTTCGAAGCGCGTGAGAGCAAGCGCCGCATGGGCGAGGGTTAATCGGGCGTTCGGGGGCCAGTATCGGTACCTCCTGGCGCGCTGCTGCGCGCGGGGGGGGCCGGTCCGTTCCCTGTCCGCCCTGAAACCCGAGCGCACGATAGTGGAGTACGTCGAAGCGGCATTGTCGAGCCCAAATGGCAGTGCCGGTCGGGCGGCAAACTGCTCATGGGGCAAGAGAGCCGTAGACGTGAAGGGAGCATTCGCATTGGGAGAAGCGTTCAACCCTGGCGAGCACTGCCCCACGTCGGGCCTTACGCGTAGTCGCGGGAGCCTCCGGGCCAGAGAGCTCAAGTCATCCATCGAAGACGAGGAAGGTGTGACGACCGTGGTCGCACGGCGGTGCCGCTCGCCCTACGATCCGCGTCTCCTTCTTGATTGGGAAGCGTGGTGGTTAGGGCGACGCGGGGCTCCTCGCGGAGTCCCTGAAGCGCCCCCGCTCGGGTGCCTGATTGAGAGCAGGACCATGTCATGGCTCGTGCCGAGCGACATGAACTCCAGACTCCCAAACCAGATCACCGAGCTGAAAGGGAGCGATGATACGGGGTCCGCCATCCAGACGAAACGGTTTGACACACAGGTCCCCTACCTGGCGTGCCAACTGTCAGCGTTAGGAACCTAGGGGCGTCCTAAGCCAACGAGTATACGTATGTGTGTGTAATCCGTTCGGATGGTGATACAAGAAGAACACAGCGATTTATCCTGGTTCGGGCAAAGAAGGCCCTACATCCAGCGGGGGGAGAAGATTTGTATTATCTTGCACCTAAGTGCTTGTACCAGGGCGAATACAAGCGAAGGAGAGAATTCGAGAGGGGGGTCGAGTATAGTGTGAAAGAGTTATTCGGAGTCTAGGAGTCTGCCTAGGCGTGTGTTCGGTTGTTCGTGAGATCGTTGTCTGGAGTTGGGTCTCTCCTCCTTTCTATTGGGTCTCCTGGCATCCCCTTTTATAGGCCAAGGGGAGGCACAGGGGTACAGATATCCTGGTTTGATGACGCGGTGGTGACGTCGCGGGTCGTGGTGGTCAACTCGAGGTCTCTGCAGAGACGTGTGCTGAGCATGGCTTATTCTGTAGCAGCGTGGCTCGGAGTTGACAGGCGTCCTTCGGTAGACGTAGTTGCTGACCGGCGAAAGACGCGATCCCCTGTAGAGGACGTGCGAGTTCCTGTTGGGGTCGCATCGGGAGTTGTTGGCGTAGCTTTTGGAGTCAATGTAGGTTGACCGGAGGGCGTCGATGCATACTCGAGGCCCAGTCAAGGGGTAGCCTCGAGCGTAGTGGTTGAGCAAATAAGATTGAATTTAGGGAATCCGATGTCGGTTGTTTGTCACGTAGCGCGTCGAGGTGGGCCTCGAGCTGCCTAACAGAACTGAGTACGGCGTAATAGTACCGTACTGACCGATGCACGTCCTCAGTATGGGTGGTAAAGTGGGATTTGACCGCTGTACGGACCACTGTGCGGACACTATAGCCATACGATTTGACGAGGTTAGGTAAGTTTTGCATTAAATGCGCTATCGGACGCACCTGGAGTTGGTGGATCGAGGGGGGGCTCGACCCTTGTCGTATCGAGGCGTTCGTCCCGCCAGGGCCTCGACACTTGACGCGGGGTCCCCCCTCGAGTGATCACCGGCTAGTGACGTCAGTGATTTGTCGAGGGTTGCGGTAGAAGCTAAGTACTCTGTTGTGGGCCGGCCCGGTGTGTATTTGCCGGTGGGCCCTGCGAGATTATTCTGAGGGTAAACTCGGGGTTCAACCGAAAACAAGGAAGGTTTAGGTTACCCCTTCTCTCGGTAACCGACAATAAGTCTGAAACATTTGAAAAGGTCAAAGAATTTTAGAATGAAGTGGAGAATCAACATGGCAAGAAAATTAAAGCCTTGCGAGATCAGGAGGTGAATATTTGAGTCACGAGTTTAGCAATCATCTTAAGAGTTGCGGAATTGTTCCACAACTTACACCGCCTGGAACACCGCAGAGAAACAGCCTGTCCGAGCATCGTAATCAGACTTCGTTGGACATAGTTCGGTCTATGATGAGCCGGTCAGACCTACCTTTATCAGTTTGGGGATACGCTCTAGAAACAGCCGCTTTCACATTAAAGAGGGTACCATCTAAGTCCGTAGAGAAGAGACCATATGAGATGTGGACTGGTCGTCATCCCAGTTTGTCTTTTCTAAAAGTTTGGGGTTGCGAAGCTTATGTCAAATAGTAGATATCTGATTAGCTAGCACCAAAGTTGGACAAGTGTTTCTTCATGGGATATCCAAAGGAAACTTTAGGGTATTACTTCTATAACCGATCAAAGGGCAAAGTGTTTGTTGCTCAGAATGGTGTCTTCCTAGAGAAAGAGTTTCTCAAAGGAGATAGGAGTGGTCGAAAGGTATATCTTGAAGAGGTTCAAGATGGTTCATTAGTGAATGACTTGATGAGTGATATTGATGTAGCGAAACAAGTTGATATACCTATGGTCGGTACATCCCAACCACCTGTGGTCGGTACACCAACCCAACCACCTGTGGTCGGTACATCCCAACCACCTGTGGTCGGTATCCTACCCCAACCACGAAGATTAGCAAGACTTCACAAATTGCGTGGTGACCTGTTGTTGTTAGATGATGACGAACCTGCAAATTATGCGAAAGCGATGATGGCCCTAGATTCCGAGAAATGGCAGAGTGCCATGATATCCGAGATAAATTCCATGGGAGACAATCAGGTTTGGAACTTGGTTGACCCGCCTGATGGGGTTAGACCCATTGAGTGCAAATGGATCTTCAAAAAGAAGAAGGATATGGACAGAAATGTTCATGTCTATAAAGCTTGGCTTGTTGCAAAGGGTTTTCGACAAGTTCAAGGGGTTGACTACGACGAGACGTTCTCGCCGGTAGTGATGTTTAAATCTATTCGGATCATTCTAGCAATTGCTGCATATTTTAACTATGAGATATGGCAGATGAATGTTAAAACAGCCTTTCTAAATGCGTATTTAGAAGAGGATGTGTATATGATACAGACCAAAGGCTTTGTTAATCCTAAAAATGCTGGAAAAATATGCAAGCTTAAGAAATCCATTTATGGGTTAAAGCAAGCTTCTCGGAGTTGGAATATTCATTTTGATGAGGTCATCAAAGGTTTTGGCTTCCATCAAAATGAAGAAGAACCTTGTGTTTACAAGAAGGAAAGTGGGAGCACTGTTGTGTTTCTGATCTTATATGTGGATGACATATTACTGATCAGGAATGACATTCCAATGTTGCAATCCGTAAAGACTTTACTGAATAATAGTTTTTCTATGAAGGATTTAGGAGAGGCAGCATACATCTTGGGCATTAAGATCTATAGAGATAGGTCAAGAAGGCTAATAGGATTAAGCCAAGACACGTACATTGACAAAGTGTTGAAGTGGTTCAACATGGAATAGTCCAAGAAAGGGTTCTTGCCTGTGTCACATGGTATGTGCTTCAGTGATAAGCAATGTCCTTCCACTGATGCTAAGCGCAAGCACATGAGTAAGGTTCCATATGCTTCGACAGTTGGTTCCATCATGTATGCCATAATATGTACTCTCCTAGATGTTGCATATGCTCTAAGTGTTGCAAGCAGGTACCAAGCCAATCCTGGTGAGAGTCACTGGACGCTGGTTAAGAACATTCTTAAATACTTGAGAAGGACTAAGAATGTGTTCCTAATCTATGGAGGTGAGGAGGAGCTCATTGAAATGGTTACACCGATGCTAGCTTCCAAACCAACGCAGATGATTCAACATCTCAATTAGGATTTGTGTTCACAATAAATGGTGGTGTAGTAAGTTGAAAGAGTTCCAAGCAGGAAACGGTCACCGATTCTACAGCAGAAGCCGAGTACATTGCGGCTGGTGGAGCTGCAAAGGAAGGCATTTGGTTGAGGAGGTTCCTCATTGAACTTGGTGTGTTTCCTAATGCGTCGGGCCCGTTGAATTTACATTCTGATAATAATGGGGTGATTGCACAGGTAAAGCCGCCTAGGGATCACCAGAAGAGCAAACATGTACTCCGGAAGTTTCATCTCATTCGACAGTTTGTGAAACCAGAAGAGCTCAAACCATGCAAAATACATACGGATTTGAATATAGTAGATCCTTTGACAAAGGCTATTCCACAGCCTAAGCATGAGAGAGATAGAGAGTCAAGATGGAATTTGCCCCTCTCTGTAACTGGGTAGTTATAAAAGTGGTCTTCGAGTGGTCGGAAAGCATGCTATGAGACATAGACAGTCAAGATGGAATTTGCCCCTCTCTGCATGAGAGAGATATCACTGGATCACTCAAGTGATTGGATCAACAAATACATGGCCGTGCTTGGGTTAAGTGTTAGCCCACGAGTTGAACCATATATCAGTGGCAAAGGGAATAACTTGTACGTGGTCATGTGGTTCGTCTGATGTGATCTTTGCGTATACATAGGAGTTGTCATGCCTTGCTAGAGGCCGCTGTCAACTATTAGGCGAGTAGGAGTACTCAGTCCATGTCTATGTGTGCATGAACCCAAAGGGTCGCACGCTTAAGGGTTGGAAGCCTAGTTCGGGTTGGACCCGAATTAGACAAGGCTTAGGGTTCTTGATGGGCCTCTAGTTCAGGGTCGCATAGGGACGCCTATATAAGCAAGGGGTAGGGGCGGGCAAAGGTATCCAATCTAATCCAATCGATCTATTTAGCCACCGTCGCCCACCCCACGCTCACGCCTTTGCTTCTCGCGGATCTAGCAATCCGGTTGTGCATTGTTTCTTCCCACACGTTCAAAGAGTCTTTAGACATCTCTTGATTGGATACACCAACGGGCCTGCACGATCCCCCAATCGTGCCTTGTTCGAGAGGTGCACAATCAAATTCTACATCGGCAAGAAGGAGCCGGGTGGAAAGATCTTCTCTAGCTCACAAACCAACTCAGGTGCCATGTTTTCCAATTCTGTAATGACGGTCTGAGATAGCTCCTTGGCACAAAGCTAGCGGAAGAAGTATCTCAACTTTGCCAGAACTAGCCAGACTTGGCCTCGAACAATTGATGGAAGTATCCGCCAAATGCATATGTGGTAGTCATGACTCTTCATCTCGCTGACCCGAAGAGTCTCTAAGTTCAAACCCCTGCTCAGATTCATTGCATACCCATCAGGGTAGATTAAATCTTGATCCATCAAAGTACTTCCCTCCTTTGATTGATATTCAAGACATAGGGGGCCTTAGGCCTTCTCCACTGCTTTCCTGCTGCAGGAGGCTACATCTCTAGGTTTGGCCTATCGCACAACCTCTCCAGGTCCAATCTATTATTGTTGTCCTTAGACTTGTCAGTGGCCATGAGCATTCCCCAAAGTGCCTTGGCGATATTCTTTTTAGTGTGCATGACATCAATGTTATGGGGCAGTAACAGGTCATCGAAATAGGGGAGCCTTGTCAAGCCAGACTTATGAGTCCACATATGTTGCTCACCATATCCCATGAAACCACCTTCTTCTTTGGGCACGAGAGCATCTATCTAAGCACGAACCTCAACCCTAGTCCTCAAGAGCGGTCCAGGGTCCATCACTTAGACACCTATCGTAAATCTCTTGATTCTTCTCTGAATGGATGGTCAAGAGGGAGGAATTGACGATGTTTCGATGTTGTGTTCTAATGTTCGGTCAAAATACGCTTCTATTAGTTCCTTCTTGAGAGATGGTCAGATTATGGATTATATGTTTGCTTCAATTATTTTTGCATGATAATGTGACTCTTGCTGCACAGGTAGACATGGCTTCGACATTCAGTGCCACTTCTACGGTTGGCCTTATGGCTGCTCCAACAGGGAAGAATGTGCACATTCAGAGGGGGGCTAATTTTAGAGTAAAAGCAGCCAAGACAAGGATGGCTCAGCTATCAAGAAGCTCCAGGTGAGCTTCACATGACTTATGGCGCTCTTTTTATCTGTGTTATGGCGATGTGCTATTGACCCTTAAGAAGACACTAATCGGTTTTGTCTATATTTCATAATAGAGTCAATAAGCTTGCAGACCTAGTTGGAGTCAAAAATATATATTTATCTTTTTGAATGCTAGGTCTCATGAGTTTGTGATCTGGCCTATAATATAGATGCTGCTGATATGTGAATAGTGTGGAACATGTCACTTTTCCTTGTTGTATATAACTGACTTTGCTGCATATAGATATGGGTGCTCAGTATGTACGAGTGAGTTCAAATATATTGAACATGTAGGTGTTCTCTTTTTTGGTTGAGTTTCTTGTTTGCTGGTTTTTAAGTAGGTGCAAGTCCTCCTTGACAACTATCTAGTGCTTATTAGATGAGGGGGAAAATTCCAAACAAACTCTGCCCTTAGCTTGACCAAACTATTTAGCTAGTAGTTGTGATTCTTATTCTTGTATCATTTTGATGTTTTCAATTGTGAAACTGGTAGTAGGTTCACATAGATGTGGATTGTTTAGTTACCGTTTGTCACCATGGTTTAGGTTGGTGAACAAGATTGTCTTTCTCCATTCACGTCTGTTTATTGTGATTTGTGCTTCCCCGAACCAAGTTTTTGCCCTTTTCCTTCATGGTATTTTTGTTTAACCTATAATTAAGTTCATTAATTATAGGTTATTGAGGTCTCCACTTCCAAGACAAGGAAGCACGGGCATGCCAAATGGCACTTTGTGGCCATTTTCCATTTTCAACAGAAAAAAGGTATATTATGCCCTCACCGCATAACTGTAGCGGCCCCATGCCTCTCCAGTTCTCTCTAAAGTGGACTCGTACATTTTCAGTGTTGCATTTTCAACACCAATGTGAGTTTCTTCTTCCCCCGAGAACATTGTTAAGCATGTGATGTTTGGCTCTCATTCTATATCATCAATAGTCATGGTTGTCATGTGACCTTAGTTCTTTCTTTGACCGTCAGAGATGAAGGAAGTTCTTGCCCCAAAAGGATTTATAGAGGTCAGTACTGCAAGATCTGGTGACATCTGATTGTCTAGCCATCTAGTTTGTGTCTAATAATTGTTTTGATTTGTGCTAACACCTTTTCCTCTTTTTGTTGTGATTTGTGCTAGCACACACCACATTTTTGTCTCGCCATTTGTGCTAACTCACCTTGATCTTTGCATATTTTGATTTGTCATTCTGTTATGTTGTAATTTGTGATCTTGATCTCTGCAATATTATTAATTGTGATTTGTGAGCACACCATATTTTGTCGATATGTAGCTTTCTTCCTTCTGTTATGAGATGCTACATATTTCTATTTCATTGATCATATGTTTGCTCCTTGTAGTGAATTGATCCATAATGTGGACAAAAGTTCTTTTAAACTACCTTCAAGCTTCTATTGTGAAGTGTGCCCACTTAGCAGGGTTGATCCGTAAGTTCTTTTAAACTTCAATGTTGTCCTGAACTCAAAGAGACCAAGTCACACACATCATGCGATTACCTGCTTTTAGTTTGTGACTTATGCCAATTGTTTGTGCTAGTTGTTTTGTGACATCAACAACTTATGAAATTTTCCTTGCCTAGAACTTTAAATCTACATCCTTGAGTATTTTTGAAAGGTATTTTCACTTTTTGAAAAGTGCAATTTAATATTCTTGATTTGTAATTTTTTAACATAATATTCATTTTGCATTTTTCAGTGAGAATGCCTACTGGTTTATTATAGAGCTCAAGAGCATTTTTGTAAACTCTAATTTACAGTTTGTAAAGTGTTGCTGCTACTGCTTTCATTTTGTTCATAGAAACCTATCTGTGGCTGGTTCAATATCGTCATAGGATTACCAAACTATTGCTGGTTAGTGTGGAACATGTACTTCATTGCTTCTTGCCATTTCTAGATCCCTTCTGTTGTGCTCAGATCATATTTTGGTGCTGAGTGGCCATCCATATTAATATTTGGTACCTCAAAACATAACAAATGCACAAGATATATGGTTTTTATTTTATGAAATTTTAAGCAATCTGTGTTTGTGCTAGAAAGTAATTGTCAATTGTGTTTGTGCCGGTCTGGGTGCAGACTTCGTAAATTGTCCTTCCATAGAATAAAACTCGTCAATTGTAATTGTGTTAATCTAGTGGGAAATTATGCCTATTGTCCTTTCATAGAAAAAAATTATCAATTTTTAATTGTGTTGGTCTAGTAGAAAAAATTGTCTATTGTCCTTCCAAAGAAAAATTGCCAATTTATCTTTGTGTTCAACTAGGAGGAAATTCTGTCTATTGTCCTACTATAGAAAAATTGTCTGTTGTCATTGTGTTGTTCTGGGAGCAAATTTTGTTTATTGTCATTGTGTTTCTCTAAGAGGAATTTCTTTTGTATTCTGTGCAATTTTGTTCATCTGGTTGGATGTGTTCTGGCATCTGTCATATGTGATCTGTCATAGTCACTTGTGATCTGTGATTGTCTTTCCATAGGAAAAAATTATGATCTATCCTTCCATAGAAAAAAATGTTTATTGTGGTCTGTGATTATGCTTGCATTAAAATAAATAGTGATGATCAATTGTCTCTCATGATCTGTGATTGTGATTCCATAGAGAAAAATCAAGAATTGTCTCTTGTGATCTATGCTAAAACATGTTGAAATCTGCTTATTGTGTTTTGGGTCAACACACACCTCTCATTTGTTCTCTTTGATTGTGTATTACCTGACCACTTTGCTGAGACCTGACCACTTTCATGGTACTTTTTGTGCAGATCAAGCGTTGTAGTGTTCTTATAGCAGTAATAACGCTGCACAAAAACCTCAAATCCTATTGTTATGCTTGGTGCTGGTCTTGTAGCTAAGAAAGCCTTTGAGTTGGGTGGTGAGGTTAGTTCTCTTGTAATGTAATGATTGGGTTTTATGCTGGGTGCCTTTTTATGCTTTGCGCTGATGTTAGAAAGCATTTGTTTTCAGGTTCAACCATGGGTGATTTCATTTGTGTAGAGCTCGAAGCTGGGAATGGTGAAGGCATTAACACACAATGGCAGATGGACCTTCAACAATAAGTCTGTAGTTAGTTATTTTTGCCCTAAAATGAGAAATGTCCCGGCAATTCATAACCCCCCACCCACCCACCACCACTTAAGGCACTGTGTTCTGTCTTGGCAGGCATGTTGTTGACTGCAGGATCAACTTACTTTTGAATTCTTCAAGTGTTGTGTTACGTACACTGTATAAGAAAGCTGTGTTTAGTGTCCATTTCTTCATTGCACATTCATAAGTAGTAAATTGCACAATTTCAACTCTACAATTTTGGTGCGGAACATTTGCAATATCATGAGCTTTTGTGAGATCGAAATTTGGTTCAGAGTTCCCACTTGCATTTGTGTATACCTGCAGTAGATGATGTGCATGATTTAGTATTGTGAAATTTAGAAGGATTCTCCCTTATTTGTAGAAGTTTGTGTGCTAATTTTCTCCTGCAGTAGATTTACAAAAGTTACAACAATAGATTTAGTCTGCCTGAGCCTTCTTTATTCTGTGAAGTGTGAAGTTACAACTACAAAAACAGAATCTGTGTGATACTTTCTCCTAAAACACATGGTTTTTCTCCGAATGGAATTCGTGTGTTATTCTAGGAAGCCAACAACCATTTGCTAAAACACATGATTTTTGTTCTCTGTTGGAGTTCACGTGTTATCCAGGCTGTCAAAATTTGTGTGCTACCTTGAAAGAAAACACACGGTTTTGTTGGGTCCAAAAATTCATGTGTTTTGCAGCCAAAAACACGCGTGTGCTACTTTCTCATAAAACACACGAGTTTTGACTAGACCCCTAGGATTGGTGATTTGGTGTATATACAAGATACAAGTAAATTATTCAACTTACTGTTCTATTGTGAGATTTAAGGAGCCTAGAAAATTTATTGGTCAGCGGCTCCTTCTACCGGTAGAAGACACGGCCGGACGGCTCACACTGCACATCCCGCTCTCGCCTCCCGGTGTCGAACGCCAACGTGCCGTTCCTCCGGTGTGCCCGGCCCGGGTCAACCAGTAGTTTCCCTTCCCGTGCAAGGTTTGCTGACTTGGCGCCCGACGGCGGCGAACACTCCGTGCGGGCTTAGTTGGGATGTGCTTGCATGCTGTTGGATGTGAATCATGTGTTGATTTTCTCCCTCCGTCATCGTTCCCGCGCTGATCGTCCTCATCTTCGTGATGGTGGCCGCGGAACAAGGGATCGCGCTGAAGCTGGAGCCGAGCGGCACAAGCGCCCACATCCCTCCTCTCCTCGACTGCGCTCCTCCGGCCCTCGCGGCGCGCTCTAACAACAACCTTAGCGCGTTCCGTGGCAACGTCCTGGCGCTCCTGGGCGCCCTCTCGGCGGCCGCGGCGCCGGCGTCCACGGGCTTGGTCGCTGATGCGCAGTCCGGCGGGGCCGTCGGCGACGACCGCGCCTTTGCGCGCACGTTCTGCTTCCGCCGCTCCGTCCCTGGCGGCTGCCTGGAGTGCCTGTCCACCGCCGCCTAGGACGTCACCGACGGATGCCACGGACGCCGCGGGGCGGTCTGGCGCGCCGGCTGCTTCCTCTCGTACGCAGACACCAACGCGTCCACGGCCCGCGAAGATGCGTGGCGCGGCTGGTTCTATGACGACGACGACGACACGCCAACCTCGTCGTGCGTGGCGAACCGCACCACGGTGGAGTGCTCCCGGTGCCTGGACGAGTCGGCGAAAGTGGTTCCAGCGCTCAAGGAAGAGAGGCAGGTGTCGTTGCTCCACCGCAACTCGGTGGTGGTCGTCGGCTACTCCTGCTACTTGAGCGTCCGGATAATCCCTCCGGCGGCGCTGTGGCGGGTGGGCGTGGACTACGGTAATAAGCTCGCCAGTTCTCTCTTCCCCTCTTTCCTGGCAGTCTGATGGTGACGGAGCTTTTTGTCTCTGCAATTTGCAATCTGCAGCCGTGGTAGGCTTTGCCTTGGGTGTGGTACTGGGCATTGAACTGCACGTCCTAAGGTTTGGCATCCGCATAGCCCAACATTTCAATCCAGCTGCATGAGGGAGGTGGTCAGGTGCAGGTGGCCACTGCGAATCATGCATGAAGGTTGCCAGCAATGAAGGTCGATCCTGTAGTAGTAGTGATTATACTGTATATGTGTCCTAATGCTTGAGCGGTCTGCCTATACGTATCCTAATGCTTGAGCGGTCTGCCTATACGTATCCTAATGGCTATGGCAATGTTGACCATGGGAGTCTCGTGGACGATCTGATTCCCGACCATGTTGAACTCGCCATCGAGGTTGCGTTGAAGGCGGCGCAGCTGAGGGCCTGCACCGTTGCCCCGTTGCCTCCGTTATTGGCGGTGTTCGCGTCTTGTTCCTCCAAGAGGTGTCGACGCTCTCGATCGGTATTGCGGTCTTTCCTTGCTTGCCTCTCCTGCTCTTCTTCATTTGAAACGGGAGGCTCATCCACGCTGACCACAAATACCGCACCGCTGACACCAGGCGGCGTCCTAGGGGTGCCTGGTGCCGCGTCGGCAGAAGGGGTTTGGTGGTCCGGCGTGGTCGGGTTCTCCTCCTCGACGTGTTCCTGACTCCGGACCTCAAGGCCCTCTTCATCGGAGAGGAGGTACTCAGTAAAGTCAAAGGAAACGGAGGGCATCCCATTGAGACAAGAGAGCGGGTCGGACATGGTGCCGTCTTCGGGGACCGTTGTGCCCGATCCAGAAGGATCCTGCTGCAAAGACACCATGTCGACCATGGGCCTTGGATCTTCCGGGACCAGAACTAGATTGGGATCAAGGTCCAGTAGATGGTCATCACGTCGCCGAGGAGCATCCTGCAGGTTCCTCGCATAGGGCATGGCTGCGTTGCTCAACCCGTGAGGAAAGACGTGTGCGTGGTTCTGGTCAGGGGCGATGGGATCTGCCGGTCTTGGTGCGGATTGTGTCTGCTACGCCCGGTGCTGCTGCCTCCGCTCTGCTCGGGCCTGTCGAGCGGCGTGGTTTAGCGCTTGCTGGTGCCGATGCACGTCGATGAACTCGTCCAGCCTAACTGGAGGCGGAGCCCGAGCAGCGGCCAGGGTTGAATCTGGTCGGTGCGGGTGACGAGCGTGATAGCGCGCATGGGGCTTTTGACGGTGCTCCACCATTGTAGGAGGCCTGCCCCGGCGAGCCACCGGTGGTCCCCTTCTGTGGTCGGTAGGTGGTGCTCGGGCCAGAATCATATTTGGATCTGGTCGGCGCGGTCCACCAGCTTGGCCTGTACGTCCTTGCTGGTGCCGAGCGTTGCCATCTTGATGGACAGGTGACGGTCCGTGGACCACGGGCAGATTTGGATCTGCGCGGTGTGGCTGGCTGGTGCGGTTGCGCCAACGTGGTCGGACAGGGGTGAAGTCCAAGTACTCTTCACGGAGCCGCGCAGGAGCAGACTCCATGTACTCGAGGAGCTCAGCCAGACCTGCCCATGCCGGTCAATCGCATCGATCCGATCAGAGTTGTCGATGTGCCTTCCTTGGTAGTGAGGGAGCCGCTAGTTCGCCGCTGGCGTGGCCACCATCTCCGCCCTCGTCATGGGCGGCTCGAATGACCCCAGGGGCGGCCCCGATATCTGAGTTGTCGAAGACGTGGTTGGCGCGGTCGGTGTTAGAGGCAACTGCGTCATAGCTGGAGCTGGGACTAGCTGCGCTGCTCTCGCGAACGTGAGGGACGTCGTCACGCCGGTGGTCCACGTGAGTGAGCCTATAGTGAGGGAGACGCCCGCCTCGAAGTCCATGGAAGCGGGAACGAAATCATCTGGATCGTCTGCTGATCAGATCGTGCAGCCCCTATCTGGCACGCCACTATCGATGAAACCTCGTCGGCAGTCTACCATGGGATACTCTGAGGTAGTAGATTGCGGTGAGAGCGCGCTAAGATCTGCGATCTAGATGTGAGATACAAGACAAACAACCAAGACGACCAGGGTTTATCCAGGTTCAGGCCGCTCGGAAGCGTAATACCCTACGTCCTGTGTCTCTGCTGTTGTATTGATGAGTACCAGAGTACAAGAGATCCGACCAGATGAGATCAGATCCGATGAAAGAGAAGGGTCTTATTCTAGGGGGGTCCTTGCCCGCCTTATACAGTGGGAGGGTAAGGTTACATATCCAGGGTTTCCCCTATGGTCGGTTACATTACGCCGTATCTTTGGAGTACACAAACAGATCTAACCGACTAAGACTTCTTGCATGTCAAGTAGTCTTCGGCGCCCGCGCGGCCCACCGACCTGGGCGGTAGCGGACCACGAGCGCTGTCTTGTCGTCCGGCCCACCGATCAGGATGATGATGGTCCAGCCTTCGTCTTCTAGTCTGGGCCGTCTTGTACCGAGCAGACCAAATTCTAGCTGCGAGGGTATACGGAGTCTATACCCACGCTTACCCAAAAGCTATACATCGCTGTTTAAATATCTGACGTAATATGCATTGAATAGTGTTTGCCACGGCCAACAAAGCAGGTCTTGTCGTTGGACCATATACCCATCCTCTAAGAAAAGGAAACAAAATACTATAGTTCAGGCCAGCCGGGGCAGCAAGCTCCCACACACGGTGCAGCCCAGCCCAAGCCGAACTGGAAAATAGAAAAAAAAAATATTTGGGAACATAGAAGCCTCGAAGTTGAGAGCAAGAGAGGCAAGGCCACATGGCCATCGGCCTAGTAGGTCTCACGCGTCGGTGGTATAAAGGAAACAAAAAATGGTCTACGTTCCCATCCGCATCCAGCGGAGGGGAGACGTGGTGGGCCAACTGATCCGCGTGAATGGGCCGGGGCCATCCATGGCTTGCTACGCAGTGACATGGGTCCGTTAATCTGTAGGCAGCCGCGCGAGATTTTGGAATCATGGGCGCGTGTTTCTTTTCATCTTTTGGAATGGCGGGCGCAGGGGACTGGGCTGGCACGCTGTCGATTTGCTATGGGACGAGGGCTGGCTTCCAAGAATTTGTGCCTCCACTCAAAAAAAAAAA
>CM041628.1:43118616-43180183 GCA_023333625.1 Bothriochloa decipiens | reverse complement strand
CCCCAAAGCCCTCCGTCGTCGTTTCCGCGCTGATCCTCCTCGTCTACGTGATGGCCGCCGCGGAACCAGCGATCGCGCTGAAGCTGGAGCCGGCACGCACGAACAGCCACATCCCTCCAATCGTGGACTGCGCTCCTCCGGGCCCCGCGGCGCGCTCTAACAACCTCAGCGAGTTCCGCGCCAACCTACTGGCGCTCCTCGACACCCTGCCGCCGGCCGTCGCGGCCGCCCACGCGCCCACGGGGGGCTTCACCTCCGACCTGGCGCATTCTGGCGGCTCTGGCTCCTCGGCCAGCCACGACTGCCTGAACTGCTTATCTGCGGCCGCCCGGGACGTCACCGACGACGGATGCCACGGACGCCGCGGGGGCATCTGGCGCGCGGGCTGCTTCCTCTCGTACGCGGACACGGGCGCGTCCACGGCCCACGAAGACGCGTGGCGCGGCTGGTTCTACGACGACGATAGCGCCGCCGGCGACGACGACGGCACGCCGACCGCGGCGTGCGTGGCGAACACCACCGCGGCGGAGTGCTCCCGGTGCCTGAACGAGTCGGCGCGAGTGGTTCCAGCGCTCAAGGAAAGGAGGCGGCTGTCGTTGCTCCA
This sequence comes from Bothriochloa decipiens, assembly GCA_023333625.1. NCBI lineage: Eukaryota > Viridiplantae > Streptophyta > Magnoliopsida > Poales > Poaceae > Bothriochloa > Bothriochloa decipiens. The sequence continues at coordinate 43,179,579 of CM041628.1, read as the reverse complement.
CCGCAACTCGGTGGTGGTCGTCGGCTACTCCTGCTACCTGCGCGTCCCGATACTCCCTCCTACGCTGCAGTGGTTGGTCACCGTGGAATGCGGTAAGCCCACCAGTTTTCTCTTCACCTCATATATTTCCGTATCTTATAAATCAACACCAGTCAGTCTGAATGTCTGATGATGATGGAGCTTTTTGTCTCTAATCTGCAGCCGTGGTTGGCGTAGCCGTGGGTATAGCAGTGATCATTGAAATAGGGTGCCTAAGGTTTTGCATTGAAATAGCCGACAACCAGTTTAATCCAGCTGGGTGAGGTCTCGCTGCGAATCATTCATGAAGGTTGGTAGCAATGGAATTGAAGTCGGTCGATCCAGTAGTAGTAGTACTAATTATACTGTATATGCATCCTAGTGCTTGAGCCAGTCTGCCACTGCCAGAGGAAAGACACAAAAGTGCCGAAAACTCTACCTCTCAATATTTCTTGTTCAGCATCGATTTCTGAAGTTCACGTAACTTTGATCTATCTACGGAACTGGCAGAACCAAACATTAGTCACGACTCCTGGGTCTGGCCGTCCACGGTAAGTATCGTTCCCGCACAAAAGCTCGAATATATATGTGCATGATGACGCAACAATGCAGTTGCAGTCGAACCGGTTCAATTGGGCCTACAAGTATCAGGACCAAAATGCAGGTAGGGAACTGTCGTCACACTGCCGATATTACTGAGAATAGAACAAAAATTATATTTCTTCCTTTAGCCACTATTTTTCTCTCATAACAAATCACTTTTAAACCGGTTTTTCAGCGAAACGAACAACAATGAAATGCATATATATCATCAAACTCGAAAACGTTCTGCACTACTACTTCACCAAAATGGATACACTATTCATTGCGAAAATTTCACGCTGACCAGAGCAGTGCATTTCCCCAGAATGTTTTTTTCGAGATCACGCCCAACGTTAGGCGTGTTTTTCATTAAGTAGAATAGAGTCTAACCCAAGTACAACTGATACAAGAGACTCACATGTAATCTAAGATTACCTACGAAATCCCAACACAAACAAACAGCAAGAAAAAACAAGAAAACAAAAGAGCGGGGGAGGCCACCACCTCCGACACCGACCACCTAACCAACTAAACTATGCCTGCAAGAAGATAAATCCGCGCAAAGATCGCCAGCCGAGGGGGTCGAGCCACAGTGGCAAAGCATCCATCAGGACCTCAAGCAACCGGGTAGTCGCGAGGTGAAACCGCCAGTGACACCAGGAGGCCACTGCGAAGGAGACGTCATACTCAAACCTCCAGCGACCAAGTAGTCGCGAGATAAACCTCCAGCAACCAGGTAGTCGCGAAGTAAAACCGCCAGTGACCAGGAAGCCACTGCGAAGGGGACGAACCGCCAGTGACCAGGTAGCCCCTGCAAACTGTTGCGGCGACACCAACACCCGAGCTGGGCAGACCAAAGCGAAGAGAAGAAGCACAGGCGGGCATAGCACCGACGAAGGGGACAAGAACCGGCTGTGGCAGTGCTCCAACGAAGCCTTCAAGAAGGATCTTGACATCCGTAGACGCCAATGGCATTGGTGAAGCACCCATCCGAGAAGGTCTCTCGACCTCATCCTACTTCGACGAGCACAAGCTTCCACGACACCTTCAAGAAGGAATATGACGCACGTTGCGCCACTGCCGATGGCCCGGACGAGCCGGGCAAGGTTTTCACCAAGCTGTGTCACGTCACTGTAGCAGGACATCAGATCGTAACATCCCTTGCCAGAGGAACAAGCAGGCACATCCGGACGCTGCTGGGTCGCGGAACCCTAGACGACCGTTGCCGTCAATCTGGCCACGGGGGCCCAAATCCGGCCGTTGGGAGCCTGAATCCGCCCATGGAAGGGGCGGATCAGGCAAGGAGCGGGCTGCTGGCGCCTCCAGCCGCCGACGCCCGCGTCGCGCTTGGAACTCCAGCCGGGAGCCGGTCCAGGCACCAGCCTCATCGGCCGGGCGTGGTCGCGCAGCGCACCAGGGGGCCCGCACCGGAACCCTAGCCGTCAGCGACGGGGGCCCGCTCCTCGCCGGCGGCCACAGCACGCACGCTCGCGCCGTGCCGGCCTCGCGCTAGGCCGGGAGCCGCGCCGCCCGCGCAGCCAGGGAGCTAGGCCGGGAGCCGCACAAGGGGTCCCGAACCTGGAGACGCACAGGGGGAGGGCCGCCACCGTCGCCTTGGCCACGGTCCCCGATCCGGCGGCGGGGGCCCCGGATCCGGCCATGGGGGGCCCGGATCTGGTCGGCGGGCCGCCGGCACCTCTGGTCGCCGTCCCCGATGTTGAAAAGGAGGAGGTGAAGAGGTGGGCGGAGAGGAGAAGAGGTGGGAGCGGACGCGGTGAGGAAAAGAAGAGGAAACATGGGGGAGGCCGCCGCCGCCGGCGAGGAGGAGGCGTGGCGGCGGCGACGGCGGCTGGGCTGGCATGGGAGGGCGGCGCTTCGCCGGTAGGGAGGGCGCCCTCGAGTCGCCTCCCAGAGGAGAGGACGCATTGCCCCAGAATATATAAATGATCTAAATCTACTCTTTCTCCTTCATCGGAGCAAAATAAAACAGTCACAACTCAAATACAGAAAAAATTGCACTTAACGACAAGCCATCGGCAGGAGAGAGATTTCTCGGATAGCGATGCACGTGGCGCATATTCTCTTGAGTTCAAAATCAGCATTCACAATTCTATATACATCCTTAGACTTCTCTATACTGAATAAGTTCAGTATGCTAATTGCATATATATGTGTCTGCGCGCGGGCTCTGTCCGTCATGCCCCGGATGCATTCTGCTCAAACGTTCAGAGACCAGTCGTAGTTCATGTAGGAAATGCTGATCGGGCCTCCGTCGTTCAGGAGATGCGTCAGGAGCCCGGCTTTGGTCGGATCGAGGTAGTTGAGGAGCCAACGGAGGATGTCCCTGTCCTGCCCAAAATCAGCGCTGTACCTGAGACAATCAAACAAGCCATGACGATCTTGATCAGGGTCCCTTCTTGATTGAAACCAGAACGAACCCACAAGCTGGCCAAAAAATAAAACAGTGAACAACGTCTGAAAGACTAGCTGGTTGTGGCAGGCTCTGAACATGCACCGAGGCAGGATGACCAAGTAACAAAGAGTAGAGAAGCAGAGAAGACGACTCACAATTTGATGATCCAGTAGTTTCCCGTGACCTGGTCGAGACCGGACGACGCCGGAAAATTTGCTGACTTGCGCCGGACGGCAGCGAACACTGGGTACGGGCTTAGTTAGGGTTGTTTTGTGGCCTGGCAACTCGCGTTCTGATGATTCTCTCACGGCCCAGATGAGCTCATTCAGCTGTTGACTGAAGATACTCATGTGTTGATTCTATCACGGCCCTCGGGGCTCTGCCTGTCCACTGCGTGCGGAGTAGAAAATTAGACAAACTACTGAGCAATCTCATGAGGGCAGGCATCGTGGAGAACTGGACTCGTGTCGTGACTAATGTTTGGTGGTACCAGTTCCGCAGATAGATCGAAATCACATGAACATTGGGCAGGGAAAAATCGAACCAGCAAACTGTTCACGCTGAAGGTACTAGAGCTTTCAGCACAAGTGTTTTCCTCTTGCAGACCCCAAGCTCAAGCACTAGGATATATATGTAAAAAAAAAAAGACGTACCCAGTGCCGTAGGCTCCCGTACTGCAGGGTCTGGGGAAGAAAAAATAGACAGCATACACTTCAATTCCATTGCTGGCAACCTGCATGATTCGCAGCGGCCACCTCCACCTCATGCAGCTGGAGCTGGATTATACTCGCGGGCTCTGCAGATGCAGAACAGCACCAGACTACTTCGATGATCACTAGCATAACCACGTCAAAGATTTTCCAGACTGCAAGTAAGGGCGAGAGCACCACCCGCATGGGCGCATCACGCTGCTGTCAGTTTCTGGGGACAAGAAAGAGATACTGGAAAGAGGGGAAGCAAGAGAGAACGAGTGAGGTCACAGTAGCGCTCCCACCGCGGCATTGGAGTGAATAACAGAACGCGCAGGTAGCAGGAGCAGCCGACGACCACCACCGAGCCGCCGTGGAGCAACGACTGCTGCCTCCCTTCCTTGAGCGCTGGAACCACTTGCACAGACTCGTCCAGGCACCGGGAGCACTCGGCCGCGGTGCGGTTCGCCAAGCACCCGGCGGAAGGCGTGTCGTCGGCGCTGTCGTCGTCGTAGAACCACCCGCGCCACGCGTCCTCGCGGGGTGTCCGCGTACGACAGGAAGCAGCCGGCGCGCCAGACGGCCCCGCGGCGTCCGCGGCATCCGTCGGCGACGTCCTGGGCGGCGGCAGACAAGAAGTTCAGGCACTCGTCGCGGAGGGAGGAGCCGCCACGCGCGCCGACGAAGCCGAAGCAGAACGCGCGCACGAAGGCGCGCTAGCCGCCGCCGGCCTGCGCAGCGGCGTACCCCGTGGGTGCGGCGGCGGCCTGTGGAAGGGCGCCAAGGAGCGCCAGGACGTTGTCGCGGAACGCGCTGAGGTTGTTAGAGCGTGCAGCGGGGGCCGGAGGAGCGCAGTCGACGAGAGGTGGGATGTGGCTGCTTGTGCCTGTCGGCTCCAGCTTCAGCGCGATCCCTGGATCCGCCGCGGCCATCACGTGGACGAGGAGGATCAGCGCGGATACGACGACGGGGAGCTTTCGGCGCTCCATTTCCGACGCCGCGATGAACGCGGTGGTGGCGGCTCAAAGCTGCGCGCCGGCGAGCACAGGTGCTTGATACTTGGCAGACCGACTAGCTGGATCAAGAATCCATCAGTGGCAGACTGGCACTGCGTAGCAAGGAATCGGGTGGTCGAATGAGCCAAGACGACCCGTGGTTTGCAGCCAGTACGGGGTCTTCCGTAGTTCCGTGTCGCGCGCGACAGCCATCCTGCAAGCGTCGTGGCAGGGCAATCGTCGATTCATGGAACTGGAAAAATGTCGGACAATCCGTCTGTCTTTGATCTTTCAGTCTCGCACGGTTTTGTTGCTGGGCATGGGCAGGTGCGCGGCGTCATGACTGGTGAGCCCTACGGCTATCTTATCTATTCGGCACCTTTTACCTATTCGCGGCAAAACCGTATGGGTATGGGCTCCTCCTTTTTAATTTGTGCCTGCCTATTCAGGCTTGTCGCTATTTTCGCAAAGGAGGAGGAGGATGCACTACGGTTCCAAATTCTGAACGTAAACGGACCGAGGGTGGATGCAGGTGCAGCTAAGCACGGTCGCGTGGCGGCCGACCCGCGCGAGCCTTCCGCGCAACAAGGCCTCTACGCCTTTCCGTGGATTTCCCTGGGAAAAACGCTCTCCATCTGTGATTCTGCGGCGCTCTGATTCCGGATGCACGGTGACTGACCGTGCAAAGTATGCATGCACATGAGATGAGATACAAGCAAGGCTTCCCCCCTTGACCTTGACGCATGCATGCTCTCGATCCATCAAGCTAGCGAACGGCGACCACGAAAACCTGGGTCGTTGCCGCAAGACAGCTCGAATATATATATATATATATATATATATATATATATATATGTGCATAAAGATGCAACAATGCAGTCGAAACGGTTCGATTGGGCATACACAGCTAGTATCAGTCTATCAGATCAGTCTCGAGTATCAGGGCGGACCAAAATAGACAGGTAGAGGACTGTCATGACACTGCCGATATCACTGAGAATAGAACAAAAATCATTCTTCTTCCCCTAAAGAACAGCAGAAATGCATATATATCATCAAGCTCATAAAATTCACGCCGACCAGAAAAGTGCATTCCCCGGAATATATAAACGATATAAATCTACTTTTCTTCCCTATCGGAACAAAATCAACATTCACAGCTCAAATACAGAAAATCTGCCCTTAACGATCGACGTGCTTTCAGCAGGAGAGAGATTTCTCCGATAGCAATGCACGTGGGGAAGATTCTCTTAAGTACAGAATCAACACTCACAGTTCTATATACGTATTTAGACTTCTCTCTACTGAATAAGCTCAGTATACTAATTGCGTATATATATATATATATGCACGCGCGCGCTCTGTGATCCGTCCAACATCGAACCGCTGATCGTGGCACTACACCACAACCCAAAGTTTCACCACTGTACGCATCCCGGATGAATTTTGTTCAGACGTTCAGAGACCAGTCGTAGTTCATGTATGAGATGTTGATCGGGCCGCCATCATTCAGGAGATGCGTCAGGAGCCCGGTTTTGGTCGGGTCGAGGTAGTTGAGGAGCCACCGGAGGATGTCCCTGTCCTGCCCGAAATCAGCGCTGTACCTGAGACAATCAAACAAGCCACGGAGATCTTGATCAGGGTCTCTTCTCGATTGGAACCATAATGAACTCACAAGCTGACCATAAAAAACCAGTGAACAACTTCTGAAAGACAGACTACTAACTGGTTGTGGTGTCTGAACATGCACCGAGGCAGGAAGGATGACCAGGTGACAGAGACAGAGAGTAGAGAAGCAGAGAAGACAGCTCACCATTTGATGATCCTAGTGAGGTGCACGGTCCGGCTCTCCAAGTCGATCTCCACGCCACCGTGGAGAAAGAACTCCCTGGCCGCGTGCCGGAGCTCCGGCTCCACGCCCTGCGTCGTGTAGAACCGCACGATCGGGCTCGACCGCGTCGCATCGCACAGCGCGAAGTGCATCAGCGGGTTTGCGCGCCTCTGTGCCAGCTGGACGGAAATTTTTTTTATTTAAATAACAAGGATCGTAAGCTATAGAAGAGCAGGTGCAGGAATGCAGAGCTGACACTGACTGAACTGACTTGTGCAGCATACCTCGAGCCTCCTGTCATTGGAGCCGAACGGCTTGGCCAGCGTGTAGGGCTGCCGCCGGTTAGCCCTGAGGATACCATTCCTGATCGCCGCGAGGGAGTAGGGGTGCCCTCCCACGACGTACTGGAAGTCGGAGAAGAAGGGCCGGCGGTCCACGGCGCCCGGCTGGCCGACTCGGATCACGGCGTGGATGGCCATGGCGTTGTGCAGGTTCAGGAAGAACGGCAGCCGCTCCTCCGCGGGGAGCTGGGTCATGTCCGCCCGCTGCAGCTCCTGAACCAGGTTCGCGTACCTGAGTGACGCAGAAAAAGGAAAGGCAAGGCCGTTCATTAGTAACTTGCTGACACTCTGAGCTTGTACGTCCAAGCAGGTGGCGGCGGCGTGTGCTGCCTACCTTCTGAACTCCTCGCTGGCGGCGATGCGGCTGTAGTCGAGGTGGCGGCGGTCGTCGGAGGCGTAGGCCTCCAGGATGGCGAGCATGATCCTGGTCATCCTCTGACCGACGGCCCCGGCAGGCTTGGGCTCGCCGTCGTTAGTGGAGCCCCGGAAGTTGTAGTACTTGGGGACAGCGGGGTCGTGCTCCAAGAAGCGGTACAGGTTCTGGGTCCCGTCTTCGAAGTCGTTCTCCCTGCACACAGCACGGCATCATGGACCCGTCAGCTAAATGGTATTGCAAAAGCAGGTCGCGAGCTGAGCTGAATGGTACAGGGATGGTGCACCGACCTGAAGACGTGGTGGATGAAGTGCTTTCTTGCGAGCTCCTTGCCCATCTCCACAGCCTACAACAAAAGCTCCTAGGTCGTCAGTCCTTATTCTAGTCTTGCAACGAGGGTGAAGGAACAGTGTATTGCTTGATCCTAAACTCATGATTTCGTATCGATGAAAAATTCATCATTTAGCACAGAAATATGACATGGCACAAGCAATGGTTATGTGTATGCACGATTGAGCCTTTGTGGCGACTGTTTGTGGGTCCAGAAACAGGGGAGACACAAATATTTGAGATCACTTAGAAGCTCAAATATATTAATAGAAAGATGGCATGCCTAAAAATTGAAAACATCTGAAGCTCATGTGCCACATCAGCCAAAGCCAAGCCACGTGAAAAACCGCTTTCAAATAGCAACAGGGTATTTTACCCAGTTTTGAAAGTAAAAGGATGCACATATAGTTAGTAGCATAGGAATGTAAGGTGATTTCAAACTCGCGAACAAGTTCAGGGAAGTCAAATAGACTTCACTTAAATAACTTATATGCTCAGTTATTAGGCCTGCGGTCTGCCGATTAGTAACAGATATTGTCGGTAAATGGATGATCAAACCGTTATTTCACGATTCAGGGTGAATTCGAAAGTGTAGAGAGGCGGGGGCAATAGGAAAAAAAAAACGACGGCGCCTCATTTGGTTGAAATGCATAATGGCGTCCCTGAGAAACCTTCAACTTAAGCACCAACGGTTGTTGTTATCCAAACCCAAATTAATACTACTAGAAAGAAACGAAAGCCAAACTGCACTAGAAAAGTTCTTCCGCCCACCACATGTCTGAAGCTGCACGCCGAAAAATCCATCAGGTGCTGCAATGCAACCCTGACAGCGACTGGCTAGGACAGGGACAGCAATTAGCAAACACGAAACGGAGTCAAATTTCGTGGAGGAAAATTAGGAAGGAGGCGCGATCAATTGTTGGGTCGGTGGTGCTTAAGCACCAGTGTGTCAATGACCTTGCCCTATCCTTTCGGCACGCCCCCACTAAGAACAAATCCTGAGCTGAGTTTCCAATGACATTTCCACCAACTAATTTCTCTCATTTTTTTTCCAAGACGACCGGGACACGATGGACCTCACGACCTTATTCATCTACTCACGATCTTAACAAAATCCACTATGTTGGCGTGGGAGAAAAAACATCCACCAGGGAGATCTGCTGTGCCCCGAATCAAATCTCATGGCATGCGGACCGGTCAGGGCAGGGATCGCGGCACACACGACGGTTGCGTTGATCCCTCACCGCCGCGGCGTGAGTTCGGTGCTCCGTTGGAGCGACGTGGTCGGCGCAAAACTCTCACTCGGCGTGAGTCCACTAGGACCGGCTCAATTATCGAGTCAGAGTCAAGACTTCAAGATTGCCTCCCAAATGGATACGAGTCGACGATCGAGTACAACTGGCCAAAGGCCCACTCGCTCGTACCCTGCCGATGCCACGCACGTAGCGCGTCCCTGCTCATTGGTTCGTAATCGTAGTAGCGCTCGTCACTCTGGATCCGTTCCCAGACGACGAACAAAAACGGTTACGCAGTTCAAAAAAGAAAATCGCATGCACGATTGGGACCCGTATTATGGCACAAACGGTCAAGGCGTACGCGCAGGGCGCGGGCGCGGGCGTGATGGACGGAGACGGGTTTCCTCCTGTCGTGGGGCCTGGCTGCAACGAACTAACCAGCCGAACAAATCAATTCGGTCGTCACAGCATGCCGGCGGCCCCCGCTCGCTCCGTTGGAGTCCCGCCTCTGTCCACCAGCCACCACCCCTTGCGGCGCGGGAAAACCAACCAGGTCGAGCGGGACCGGTTCGGCACGGCAGCGCGTAACGCTCCCCGACACGCCCGCCGCACGTGATCCTAGGGACCTAATTTGCGTCCGGGCCCCTTGCCTGTCCTTTTTCCTCCTGGAATCCATTCGTTTTTGACCGCACAAAACAGTTTGCATGCATCCCCCGCATAGTTTAGTTGCATTCAAGGAATGGTATTACTGTGATGAACCCTGCTGATGGGATGACATTAGATCGATCCTCTAGTCTAGGATACCATTTTCTGCCAAACAACGAGATGTTGGATTTGGTGGGCGCCATGCTACCTTGCTATTCTCACCCCCGATCTAGCTACCATATTTATGTTCTCTCTTTAAAAGCCATTAAACACACTCCATGTGTGTATAAAAGAGTCACATATATATTACTACTTCATTCTAAACGTGTTTAAACTAAGCTCGAACCTAATGTTCAAATAATCTTGTGAAATGCCCAATCGTGTTTAAACTATAAGCTCGAAACTAATGTTCGAATAATCTAGTGAAATGGCTCGACGACAAAGAGGAATACGGACACTCCTTAACTGAAATTCTTAAGCTACTCATTTCTATCATCCACGCTACTTTTGTCCACACATATAAATGCGGCATTACTAGTTGTCATATTAGGAATAAAATGCATTCTCCTCCTACACCCAAGCCCTTGAGTTAGTCAACAATCACTATTCATGCATGCATACCAAATAAACAAGGATCGGAGTAACAAGTCAAACGAGGAAGCAGCAGCAGCTAGCAGCAATGGCAATCTAGTACGACGAGTGACTCACCTTCTTCCTGCTGCAGTCCAGGCGGTTGACGATGCCGTCGACCATGTCGGTTCCGGAGAAGCAGTTCTTGACGAGCTTCACCCTGACGAACCTGTCCTGGATCGGCAGCCGGTGCCGGAGCACCCGCACGACGCCCACCATCGCGTCCTCCGCGGCGGCGGCGGCCTCGTCGGCGTCGAAGCCGTACACGGGCACCCGCGGCGCCGAGTCTGGGCAGCGGCGGCCCGCGAGGTCGCGCACGCGGCGCTCGAACTCGCCGCTGTTGCGCAGGGAGTTGAGCACCACGAGGCCGCCCAGGAGCTTGTCGTTGAGGAAGATCTGGGGCACGCGCGCCGTGGCGCCGGCCCGGGAGGCCAGCTCCGCCTCGCGCTCCGGGAACACGTCCAGGTTGATCTCCACGTAGGGCAGGCCCGACTGCCGGAAGAAGGCGCGCACGGCGGCGCAGTCGCGGCAGCCCGAGCGGGAGAAGAAGCTCACCCGCCCCTTGATGTGCCCCCCAGAGAAGGCGTACCCGGCGTCGACGTCCTCGGCGGCGATCGCGTCGTCGTCGTCCTTGAGGCGCACCGTGACCTTGACGTTGGGCAGGTGGATCTCCTGCACGCCGTAGGTGTCGACGACCGCCGCGGCCGCCTTCGCCGACGGCGGCAGCGGCGACGAGGACTCCTTGAGCGACGAGATGCGGCGGGTGATGGCCGACGACAGCACGTCGCGGCGGTCCCGGAAGAACCGCCCGATGGACACCACGTCGTCCACGATCGTGCCTGCAGCGGAGTTCGCGGAGGCCGACCGCGACCGCTCCACAGGCCTCTTCTTCTGCTCCTGCTCCTGCTCCCCGTCGTCCCGCTCTGCCGCGTAGTCGCGCGGCGCCGGCGTGGAGTGCGCCCTGGACAGCCCCGGCGGCGCCTCTGGCTGCGGCAGGTGCGGCGGCGGCCGCAGCACCATGCCCTGGAGCATCTTCCGCGCGTAATACACGGCCCCGTCCTCGCCGGCGCCCGCTACGGCGGCGAGCCCGCGCGGGGTCACCGGCCGCGGCACTTCCGCCGGCGGATCGCCGGCGACAGCGTCTGCGGGACGAGGATGATCCCCTTGTTCCTCCCCCTTAATATCCGCAGCAACTGTCCCCGACGAAGGCGGCGGCGGCGTGGGGGCCAGGTGGTGCGGGAGCGCGTCGAGGCGGGCCTGGTGGTGGTGGTGGTGGTGGTGGAGGTGGGGCGCGAGCGGCATGGCCACGAGGGTCTCTTCTCCCATGCCGCTCTCTCTGGCGGGGCGCCAGGGGCCGTCTGGGTTTACGAAGGTGGGGAACGAACGACCCGAACGCGACGGAACGGAACGGGATTTGGTCTCGGATCAGAGGCGAGGAGGAGGGAGGCAGCCGCGGCAGGGGGTTTAAGAACCCCCGCGGGATGCGCGCCCCACGAGTCCACGACGTGGTCCGGTCCGGGGCGTGGACGCGGTGTGCGGGGCCACAAGGCGCTGACGTGCGGGGCCGAGAAAAAAACCAGCGGCCGGGCGTGCGTGCGCCCCCGCGAAGTGTTGAACTGATCTCTCGGACTCGGTTGGTCAGTCAGGTCCGGAGCGTGAGGCCGAGACGAGTCGCCGCCAAACCAAGTGCCGAGACGGGTCGGCGATCTCGGCTGGTTTCTTTCGTTTTCCGCCGGGGCGTTTGGCGCCGCTGCCGCGTGGGGTCGATCGGGGCGGCCTGGAGTCTTCGATCGGCGCCGGCACGGCGGGGTTCGTCTTCGTCTTGCAGTCTCGTCTCTCCCGCCGCCGTACGCGGAGGGGATTGGAGCTACTGACTACGGTGACGCGGGTCTATACGCTTGACGCCTAGGCGTATGGGCGTATGTACAGGCGGTTGTGTGGTGTGGTGCGTGTATAGTACTGTAGTCTACTCTGGCTGCGTGCATTCAGGTCAAGACGCTGGCGCCTGGTACGGGCAAATCTTGGGAGTCACAGATGGAGATGGAGGCTTCTCTGACGATCGCGCTGGGCCAGGCCGTTCCCGAGGCCGTTCGACTCTCGAGCCACGGGTAGCTTGCACGTGTCGGCTCCATCACCCCTGAGTAACGCCCGGCGCGTAGGCTTACCGGCCAACGAGCGATAGATAGGTCCAGCGAGGTGATGGGATATTTTTGTATGGCATCGAAATTGTCAAAATTCAATGAGTTCCCCTAGAATTTCCCTTGTGTGCCGGACGAAAGAAAGCCGGTGTGTGAATGTGGATCCTCCTGGTCGTTTTCACGCTACGTAAGTACGTAACAACCTCGGGTTCGCCGGACAAGTGCCAAGCGAAGGCTTCAAGCATCGACTCTTCCGACATCAATCAACTTATGGAGTGATAAACAAATTTTGTGCGATTGCATAAAAGATAAACAAACGCACCAAATTCAGGCGCACACATCAGCGTGGCTTGCTTGGACCTGGACCATATCCGGTTTCTTGTGCCATTTGGTCCCCGTTGAAACGGTGCTTGACTCCTTCAAGTGCGCGAGCGCACGGCGCCCGGCCAATCATCAGTGATGATATTCTTGCAAAAAAAAAAAATAACGTATATCAGTAATTATCGTAGCTATCTAAGAACAAGTAGCTCGACCATTTCTACATGAACAATTGACAATTTTCTGCATCATGCATGTCACATACCAATTCAATGGTATAGGTATGTTTATTTTTATTTAACATTGTGTTGCCTCGGCTTCGTGATTCATCATATGCTCATGTGTTTGACCTCACCAGTGATCAGTGAGTTTTAAAAACGAGTTAATTGTATTCATATCGATCTATTTAGAAAAAATGTCATAATAATTTTCCGTCTATCTAAGATCTACTATATACATTTATAGGATGTAGTTTGACTCAATTTGACCCACTACACTACCATATTTTCATGGATGGAGAAAAATACCCTTGTTGCTCAGTTTCTCTCCACCCTCACGTGACATACATGGACCCACTCGTCAGAATTATCATCTCGCTCACTCCCCAAACAATCTCTCTTTGGAAGCTCTGGCGGTCTGGCCTGATCCACCGAGGCCATGCAGCCATCCAATGTCCAAAAGAGGAGAAAAATACCGAAAAGGAGAATATTTTAGCCTACAGATTGGTCTGAAAAATATCTACTATTCAAATTCCAAAAAGTGATAAAATTCAGATAGATGGCGGATTAATAATGGCACGCCTACAAAGAGAGAAAACTTAGTGGTAGTTCTAGAAAGCTTATTGATCGTAATGGCATGTATATCTAGCTAAACCACACAAAAAAAAAAAGTACAACACCCCATCACAGAACCGTGACGCTTCTAAGCCATAGTTGTTGAGACTTGGACGCTAATTCGACAGCCGTGACCATTTCAATTGCAAGAGGGAAGGGAAAACCGGACACGTCTGGCCTGCCTCACGGGCGTGCATATACTTGCCGATGACCGGATCAATTTCTGGACTTGGTTTCAGCATCAGCACAACACGTCAATTGGTGAATTGAAACCACCCCTTTTGCAGGTTTCAATGACAAGTCGGCAACCAAATGGCGAGAAGCCGAGAACCGTCAACTGCGCAAGCGAACCGTGTATTTTATTTGGAGATTTCAGAATCCACGCAGTCCTTATTGGACGTCTACTTTGTTGTGGTACGTCGGTAGATTCTGAACGTTGAGATCAGCAATTTATTGAAAGGATAATTTATTGAAAGGATATAGATGGCGTCAACCAGGTCCATCGATATTATTAATCGAAGAATAAAAAATTCGTTAAGAAATTACATCATGTACGTACTTGCATATGCCGGGACGGAAACGGGGTCCTCGAGACATGGCGCGATCACATGCTTGGTATCAGAGACCATAAAGGCGCAGGCACATAGCGAGCAACGTGAGACTGAGTCCATGAGCCAGAATGGATTATTAGCACACGAGTATTTTTTGGAGACGACGGAGAAGGTCGCGTCCACGCCAAGTGCTATTCGGCACACGCGCGCTACTTCCCGTAGCGGCGCACGTGGCGGTTGCGGGCTCAGGCGAGGCAGCGCATGCACAGGCGCGTGCGAGGCGGCGCGTGCAAGTGGGTTGCGGGTGGAGCGGCCGGCGGCGGAGCTTCCCTAAATCCGGCCCCCACCCCCGTTGCTCCCAAATCCTCCCCGGCTGCAGCATCCAGCCGGCCGGCCTGCGGTGAGCGAGGCGGCGGCGCCGCCGAGCCGGGCGGGGCAGGATGGCCGGATGGGCTAGGTAGGCGGCGGGGGCGTACTCCAGCGAGTGGCAGCGGGAGCAGGGCGGGGGAGGGGGAAGAAGGAGGGCCGCCCGCGCGGCCCTAGCACGCCGGAGCTCCGGCGAGCCCTCGCACGCCCGCGGCGGGGGGCGGGGGGCAGCTTAGCGGCAGGTGCGTGCAAGGAAAAGAAGAACAGTGATGGGGAGAAGAAGATGAGGGGAGAAAAACAGTGACTCTTAAAGAGGGTCGTGCGTGTGCCGGTTCACGTCCTGACGCGCGTGCGCCGCGCAGAACCCCCGCGTCCACGCCCAGGCAAAGGAAATTGATCAGCGCACGTGTACCTGTCGCCATGTTACGCTCAGGGCAGGGAACTCGCCAAACAACACCCGGCACAGGGCACACGACCTTAAACAGTGATGAAGCTGCCGAACTGGTGTCCAAGACATCGAGAGCGGAGAAAGAACCTACAGTACTAAACACACCATGTCGCCACTTGAGAACGGTAGGTGCATGGCAAGACCCGTCCGCGACCGGCCACGATTACACACGGTTCGCCAGTTCTCGTGGCACCGTTGCGGTGTTGCCGTTCCCGGCCAGCGACGGCCGTCGGCCGAACTCTGTTTCTCCACCAAATCCCCCATCAGGAGGGTTTAGGGTTCAGGCCACTGGGGATATGGGGCCTAAACCCTGAAGCCTGCCGGGCAACCAAGGCAGCAACGAAAGACCAAAGTTAAACCCCCGGATTGATCTTTCACCCAGCACGGGCCTGAAAATGGACGAGAATGGAGTACAGAACCACCTCGCTCTGCACCTTCATCACGCGACGCGAATTCTGGCACATCAGATGTATGACTAACAAGACCTTGGAAGTAGCTGTTCCTGCTGCTACCACTCTACACTAATTGCCAAAGCCAAACAGCTAATCCCCAGAGTTTCCAACACTAATTCTAACTAGTACCCATAGTTTCCAACACCAAGGCACAAGAGCTTAGGCTAAGGAACAATGCCACTGGGCCTAGACAAGTAGCTGCTACTTGAAGCAGGGTACCAACATGACAAGGCAAGGATAACAGATGAAACACGAGAGCATGAAAAGATATATTTTCTACAGCCCAGGCAAATAGATGGCAGGAGAACTGATATCTGGTATTCATCCTTGGGAATCATGGTACCTTGGTTCGGTTTAAGTGTGGCCTTAACCATTAACAAGACTTTTACCACACCAAAGCAAGGGATATATATGGGTGAAAAAAGAGAGGCGTACTTCATGTAAAATCCCACCAGCACATCCTACCAAATTCACGTTCACGACATAACCGGACCACAGGCACAAATAAGGTAGGTCAGAGTTCTCAACAGGTCTCTTCTAATGGCAACGCTTCACTTATAACCCCTTCACAACAGCCGGCCTGTGACAAAATTATGATGACTCCTTTTTCTCTTCCACGGCCTCCTCAAATGTCTCTCCAGGGACAAGCTCAGGAACGTCATCATCATCGTCCTGAGCAGCACCTGAGCTGGCACCAGCCTCTGCACCAGAAGCACCAGGGGCCTGCTTCTGGAATTGCTCCGCAAGCCTCCGCAGGTTGTCCAAGTTGTCAGGACCTGAATGGGAGGACCAATTAAAGGGTAAACCAAAATCATTTATAGTACAGCATAGTTGTGGTGGAGCTCACAAGTAGTAACTACATAAAAAATTTCAGTAATTCTCAAAAAGAAGTGGATCAAGAACACAAAAAGACACATCTACAGTATCCATGAGTAAAGAGAAACATACCAAGCTGGTTGATAATTGACGGAAGCAGATCTTGCAGCTCTGTTCAAATAAGAAAAATGCTAACATAAGAATACTGTTATGCAAATCTAGCTCAGAGAAGTCTGTAACTATATTCTCTCTGAAAATCAAATATATAAAAGGCATGCGTAACACAAAGCAACAGCTGCCAATGTGACAGGACTACAGGACATCGTTACTACCTAGTTAAGTAGAAAGCCAGCACAACAGAATGAATAATATTGGATGAATAATATTAGGCCATTGAGAGCATGTTAACAGAAGCTAGTTAAGCAGATAATGCAAGTCATGAGAACATACTCTTTGTCTGTGGAGTTCCACTGACCACCCATGTATTAGCACCAATTGAAGCTTGCACTGGAGGGAGACAAAAAACCATTGTTAGAAAAAATAAGTTTTGAGTACTAATCTTGTTGAGTACTGGAGCCCAAAGAATCTTACCTTTAGGATTCACAAACTGAATAACAACATCATCCTTAAAGATGTTGACCTCTTCGATACCAGGAATGGCGTTCACTCCTATTCTTTTCAGGGTGCTCTGAAGCCTTTTGTCATCTGTGGTTGTAGTCTTGTGGACTGCCTTCTTCTTCCTGCCACCAACCAAAGCTAGTTATAAGTACAGAATCCAGGACTTTCCTAGACCAGTACCATACATATGACAGCATTGGTACCATATATATGACAACACCATCACGATTCACGAGTATGGTTAGGCACTGATTTAAAGCAAGTTCATGAGTACAACAACATGATTTGAATTATATAGCATCATCTGACTACCATTTTAGATAATAGCAGATTACCAGGTATAACTGCATAAGTCTGCAGACAGTACCATAAATAAGAAATTATTTTAGGCAAGTTCATGTACTAAAACAAAAACACGCATATGTAAATAAACAAAGGTAATTGGCAAAAATGATCCTGTTAAACCAAAGAGTAATTACTCCACATCAATATATGCACAGGCTGTGACTTGTGAGTGCAACAGAAATGTATGTGCTAACACAAAGCATAAGCACTAAATAGAAAGTACAGCTCTGCAAAACTGTTGACATGTCATCTTGAATAAATATAGAAGAATAAGCACCTGCGCATGCTACCCTTCCCCCCAGTGCGCACAGCACCTGCCATCTTCTGGAGCTTTTCAACATTCATCTGCATGAAACACAAAAAAGTCAGTACACAATTTGTTCAGTAAAGGCAGTGGACAAAACCAATACGTAGTCCGAAAGTAAGTAACAGAAAGCACAAATTACAACATAAGAAAACGTATTTGTACATAGAAAAGGTGCAATCAAACAATGAATGTCATAACATGACGTAAAAGTGCATGGACGAAGTGATAGAAAGTGGCAAAATACAACGCCATGCCACAACATAAACAAGTAACCGTAGATAGAAACGGAAAAATGCCTAACTGCAACCAGTTCAGATAACCAATAGCATGCACCCTGGCTACTTCAGCAATAAAAACCCACATGCACCCTGACTATTTCAGCAATTAAACATGGCAAGAGGAACTGCGTAAGGGAAGCTACACAGTAGACATCTTCTGAGCCACTAGTAAATTGGTCTTAATCTAACTTCTCTGGATCTAACTGCCCATTCATTTACTAGAACTATCCATGCAACTCTTACGTAGAACAAAATGCAACAAGTCTACCACAGTATCACTAACAGTGTGAAAACTAAATCCATGACTTCTTATATCTTGCAACACTACGTAATCTAGCACGGCTGCTGCTATTAAACTTCATATCAAGTAAACAATCAGGATCATACTACATATTCTTCCCGAGCACAATACCACAAACCTAATAAAAATGGGATCTACTAAGCCCCAGTTCTTTCCTGCTAGCTCCGACCAAACATCAAACAACAAAACGGCCCAAGAATAACCTCCGATTACAACTCAAATCGTCTAAACGCACATGTATGTAACAGCGCTAAACGTGCAGATCCAGCAGCTCCTAGTCAAAACAAAATCGCTCGAAACAGCTACTCGATGCGAGAAGGAAGCTACCCACGCTACGTCGCTACTGCACGTGACTGGAGATATGGAGGCAGGAAGCTCACTTTGGCGTGGGGGACGAGGGGAAGCCGCGGCAGCGGCGACTGCGGTGGCGGCGGCGCGGGCGAAGGGAGAGGATAGGAATATGGGAGACCCGGGGGAGGTGGGGAAAAGGATAGGGCTCGGGGGGCAGACTGGCTGGCTGGCTACCACGGCGAGCCCCTTTCTAGTTTAGGGTTTTAAACCTCAGGGATTCTGGGCCGTCCGATTTGTGATGAACGGGTGCCGCGGGCTCTGTCTATGGAGTGGAAGGCTCGTGCTCGCGGCTCGCCTGTTCGTGGGGTTCAGCGGCGTGTGTTTGGACGAATTTCACAGGAATTGTGCAGAATTTTATAGAAATCAAAAAACAGAAACGGAAAAAATCCCACATTTCAAACAGGGCACATAGCAGTCTGTTTTTCCAAAAAAACCTTCAGCGATTCAGCCTTCATTTTTTAGCAAGGAACACAACGGTCTCTTGCCTCTGTGATGGCCATGCGAGTGTAGCCTCGGATCATTTTGAATTAGGGTTTCTAGTTTACCGAGAGTCAGTGGCGGACCTAGAAACGACACGGGATGAGGGCTAAATTGTGTAGAGGCTAGAAATCTAATGATAAGCTGGGGCTAAATGCCTAGATTTAGACTATTTTTAGATGGTGACTAGACATATATTCTTGATTGTTTCTGGCCACACCCCGGGCTAGGGGGGATCCGCCCCCGCTTAGAGTTATGGGTCCTCGAATCTCATTTCAGTAGATACCAAATATATGACCTAAAATTAGACCCTCAAATTCTATTTTAGTTGGCATTGGCATATGATATTCTCTCGGTATTTGACTATATCCATTGTCATTCCAATCTATTGAGAAATATGACGATGCGGGAGAGGAGGCGAGGAGCACCAATATTAGTATTTGAAAAAATTATCTCGTCATTTGACTATCTGTTGCCATTCCAATCTACTGAGCTATGACGATGCAGAGAGGGAGAGAAGGAGCATTGATATTAAGCTCTGAGGTGCGAGAGAGAAAGGAAGAAGCATCAATGCATTTTGCGCATGGAGCCGCTGTGGGAAGCTGTGGCAAGGTTGAGTGCCACACTAAGAGGAGCATGCACCAACAAGCTAGGGACAAGATAAGCGTTGAGAGGAGAAGCGGGCATCTGCGAGCTAGGGGCTGGATGGGTGCCAAGTAGAGGAGAAGCAGGCGTCAGAGAGCCATTGAGGGCAACACTAGGGCGGCAGTGCGAGAGTTGGGGCAAAAAAAAGATATGAAAGTGAGTGAGTGTGAAAAAACTTCGCATAAAGAAATAGGGAGCCCTCTATGCATCCATAGGAAGTAGGACGAAGAGGGAGATTTACATGACCTATGTAAAATGGAGACTTGGGTTGGAGTTCAGTTGAGCCAAGTTTCTTCTTTAGCACTAAAAAGATAGTACAGACTCTGTTTATGGTCAATACCGAGGATGCTCTAACTTCTTTGACTTTATGGTCTATTTAGAATATCTCAACTCTATAAAAAATAAGCTCATCTCCTATAACTTCTAGGTTTTTTGGATACCATTTTTAAAAATTTTATAGTCCAATTTATTGCCTAAGCTTTCGGTTTAGGGGGTGTTTTGTACTGCGGCTACCCATCGCGTAGTGTGGGTTCAGTACCGCGGTCACCACTCCGCACCGTACAAAACATCATCGTTAGTTCAATCATGGTAATTGAGTGTTTAGCTAGATTTTCTCAACTCTTACGGTGTGGCAATCGTAGATCTAATTTCTAAGCAGCCCTAATATTCATAAACACGTCCTTAGTCCAATTTACCTTGTGATGTGGCATCAGACGAGCAAAACTATTAAAACTTTTGTACGATGTAAATAAAAAACAAATGGTTTTAAGAGACAAAAAGGGTTAAAATCCGGTTTATTATATATATGAGGAGACAAATCGGGCGACAGCCAAAAGTAAATAAATGTCAAAAAGACTTTCCCCGTCTGAACTTGTTTTGTGCCAGTATTAGCTAATTTCGACCGAGCTCTTGTCGGAACATGGGCCAAATTCCAGAAGGCTGGGCCGAAGCAGATTTTGCTCCTTCTTAGATTCCGTAGGGAGCACAGAAAATCGGCCATTTTTTCTGGATTTCGTAAGGAGCACAGAAAATCGGCCATTTTTTCTGGATTTCGTAAGGAGCACGGTAATCGGTCCTGTTATTAATTTTGTTGGGCCAACGGGATCACGGCCTACGTCAGGGACAAGCACATTTTTTTCTCCTCCGGCCACCCCGCCCAAACCTTCGTATAGGCGGGGCTATAGGCTACCGGCGAGCGCCATGTCCCGCGACGCCGCAGCCTCCGCTTGAATCCACTTTATGCTAGTGTGCCTCCGGCAAAGCCTCTCGCTAGTCCGGCAGCGCACCTCCCGCGTCCTCCCCCAGCTGTCTCCCCACCCTGCCCGTCTCTTCCTTCACCACTCCGCCGCCGACGCGATGGGTGAGGGTTCTGCTCCTCCTGGCAAGGACGCGAAGGGCAAGGGGAAGTGGAAGACCTCCGCCCCGGTTTCGGTCCTGTTCGCTCGCGACGACACCTACCTGGAGGCCGTCACACAGAAGAGGATTCCCATGTTCGAGGAGATTCAGGCAAGGCAGGCCGCCGAGCGGTTGAAAAACGGCGGCGAACTTATCAAGTGAGTGCTCAAACGGTCTGGTCTGATTGCGAGGTTATTGCCGAATTAGAGTGACGCAGGTGAATCATAATATCTGCACTGAAGTTTAGCTTATGAAATTCATTATATGGCACCATGAAATTGAACTGCCGACTGTTTGTGGTTTTTGCTGTACCAACTGTTGTTTGCTTGCGAGGTTATTGTCGAACTATAGTCATCCATGTGAATCATAATATCTGCACTGAAGTTTAGCTTATGAAGTCCACTCTGAAGTCTGAACCATTGTTTGGGGCCATGTCCTTCAGGATAACTCTGCCTGATGGCTCAATCAAAGAAGGGAAGAAATTGATGACAACCCCAATGGATATTGCTAAGGAGATATCAAGTGGGTTCGCAGCTAGTTGTTTGATAGCTCAAGTAGACGAAACACTCTGGGATATGGGGAGGCCACTGGAAGGCGACTGCAAATTGCAAATGTTCAAGTTTGATAGCAATGAAGGCCGTGACACCTTCTGGCACTCAAGTGCTCATATTCTTGGAGAAGTGAGTTGGCATTTCACTTGTTCATGTCTTTGAGCATGTTTTTGTTTACACATTGTCATACTTTTTCATGCTATTTTGTTATTCAAGTGAGTTTCAGTATTGTGACAATTCATTTTCAACTCAATTAGCACTAATTGTAGATGTAAATTTGCAGTCTCTTGAGAGAGCATATGGCTGCAAGCTGTGCATTGGGCCTTGCACCACACGAGGGGAGGTATGAAAATGATCCGAGGATCAATCATCTTAAAGCTTAATGAAGTTAATGTAGCCATCTTATCTGTTGTTGAACTGCTTTCTAATGTTTCCACTTGATATGTTAAGGGTTTCTACTATGATGCTTACTACGACAATCTGACTTTAAAGGAGGAGCACTTTGGTGTCATCGAAAACCAAGCTAAAAAGGCTGTTGCGGTATGCTTTGAATTAAAACTCATCATTTAAGCTTATTATGTGAACTTGTTTTGTGGGTACTATCTACCTGATGGCTTACTTCAATGCATTATATGTGGGTCACAAAGTACATGTGGTGATCCAGAATTTTGGAATAGCTAATGATGAATCCATGTCTTGCATTGTTTTTGTGACACATTGAAGCAGTCTAGCTAGATACATTTTGTGTTCGTACATGGTTAAATCTTACTTGGTGCAGGAAAAACAACCATTTGAGCGCATCGAGGTCAGCAGGGCAGAAGCTCTTGAAATGTTTGCTGAAAATAAATTCAAGGCAACCTTCCTTGCTCCTTCTTGTTTGTTTCATTCCTCTATATTGTTTTGCTGCTTACGTTAAAATATATGGCCTCTAATCATTCTTACAAAAAAATGAATTATATCTTCAGGTTGAAATCATTAATGAGTTGCCCGAGGACAAGACCATTACAGTATACAGGTGTGGTCCTTTAGTCGACCTATGCCGTGGGCCACACATCCCAAATACTTCCTTTGTCAAAGCTTTCGCTTGTCTGAAGGTAATGATTCTTTGATCATGCACTAATCTTCTGGTTCTCTTTATAGTGGAACTAGCTATTTAATATTTATGCACGCATGTAAAATATTCAGGCTTCGTCATCATATTGGAGAGGAAAAGCAGATCGTGAAAGCCTGCAGAGAGTATATGGAATATCTTTCCCTAATTCTAAATGTCTCACGGTATAGAATATAATTTCTTCTTATGATGCTTTCTCCGATGATGTGGACAATTGTAAACTGTTTACTGATCTAAAACCCTGATGAATATGTCTGTTATTGATATGCGCCTGGGGTTGTCCTCTGCGCGATCAGATATTGTAGTCGTGGGTTACTGGAGGTCGGGGCTTGAAGGTCGATCGTCGGGGGGGCGCCGTCGTGCGTGCGTGGGCGGAAGACAGGAAGGTGGCGGCTAGGGTTTAGACTCCCGGCTCCCAAGGGAAGCCGGAACAATAATATTGTTCTGCTTAATTTTCATAATCCAACTTACAGGGTATAAGTATCCTACTAAATGTCTTTTGCTAAATAATCCCTGAGCTAATTATATAATTCTGAAATTAAACAAATATTGGCCTATTAGCCACTAATGGGCCGGCCACGCCTGGCGTACTGTAGGCCGGTCATAACAGTTATATTTGCACCTTAGATACTAGCATAAACTATTTGTTCACGATTCATGTGTTGCACCTGACTAGGCAGAAAGTGTCATACATGATGATATGACATGCACTTTTCCCTGAATCACTACTTATAACCATGTCTAATATCTCTTTATGGTTTTCGGAATCTGTTGGTTAACATGGGTCATGGGGTTAGGGATAATTTTGACAACACATTTATGTAACTGTTAGTGAGCATGTCTCTGAGGCACCGATAAGTTCAGGTAACCGTATAATTATGAATATCAAGATAGGACATGGCTTTCAGATCTGTGTTATAGTAATCTGTCCGTGAACTATGCTTGCATTTTCTTTTCTTTTATTGTTCTCATCTTTTGCATCTATGTGTATCACATGATACTTTGCAGGAATATAAACATTTTCAAGAGGAATCTAAGAAACGTGATCATAGGATACTCGGGAAAGCACAGGAACTATTCTTTTTCCATGAACTTAGGTACCTTAGCACTCCTTTATGTTTCTTCTCTTGCTTTCATATCTCAATTGTGACATCTCTGGTTAATGGCGAATAGCTGTTTTATGTTTACAATTGTGCAGCCCTGGAAGCTGCTTCTTCCTTCCACATGGTGCTAGGATATATAACAAACAGTACAGATATAGAGGATACCAAGAGGTTTACACTAGTTTATTATTTACTCAATTGGATTAGATTATAGACATCGGCACATCGCTGTTCAATTCCACTGTTTTCGTTCCTTATATGCCTATCTTATAGGTGTTAAGCCCAAATATGTACAATATGCAACTTTGGGAAACTTCCGGACATGCTGCAAACTACAAGGAGAACATGTTTGTTTTTTAGGTATGTGCATTCACAGATAATACTGCAGAATCTATGTCAGTTTATTTTATATTATACGTGTCGTAGACTCATTGGTGAGTTAAAACTGCTTGTTGGATCAATTCTTGTGCAGATTGAGAAACAGGAATTTGGGCTTAAGCCAATGAATTGTCCTGGCCACTGTCTAATGTTTGCTAATAGGGTCCGGTCATACAGAGGTGAGTTTCTTCCTAATTATTGTATTCTGAATTGCTCCAATCATCCTTCTATAGTATCTTCATTTTTGAGATCCCCCTATTTTTTCTACCGTTACTGTGCATTTGTTGGTTTGTCAAACCTTATGTGTAATGGTTGGCTTACCTTTGCTACAGAGTTGCCTCTTCGCATGGCTGATTTTGGAGTGCTTCACAGAAATGAGCTTAGTGGCGCACTTACAGGTTTGACACGTTAGAAGATTCCAGCAGGTAAGACTTCTATTCTGTGAGTTGCTTGTTTTCAAGTCCAGTTATATTTAATGATGATAATTTTGTTCTTTCCATAGTAACTAATCTTTTGATGTTTTATTATGTCTGGCAGGACGATGCTCATATCTTCTGCAGAGAGGACCAAGTAAGTTTTATTTGTGTAGACCATGCTTGTTTACTATCCTCTAGAATAGAATGAATCGTGTTGTACTTCCCTTAGTAATCATGACACTGTATACAACAATAACAACAATATAGTCTTTTATCTCAAGCAAGTTGAGATAGGCTAGAGATAAAACCTAAAAAAGACATAGAACAAAGAACACATAAAATGTATAAGAGAAAGATTACGGTTCAGGCACGTTAATTGCTAGTCTCCAAACGCTCCTATCCATGGCTAAATCCTTAGGGATATTCCACTCCTTAAGGTCTCTCTTAACCGACTCGTCCCAAGTCAGTTTAGGTCGACCTCTACCGCGCTTTACATTATCGACCCGCTTTAGAATCCCACTACGTACCGGCGCCTCAGGAGGCCTCCGTTGGACATGGCCGAACCATCTCAACCAGTGTTGAATCAATTTCTCCTCAATTAGTGCCACCCTAACCCTATCCCGAATATCGTTGTTCCGGACTCTATCCCTTCTTGTGTGTCCACAACACCATTGTAACATACGCATCTCTGCTACACTCAATTGCTGGATATGTCGCCTTTTTGTAGGCCAACATTCAGCACCGTATAACATCGCCGGACGAATCGCTGTCCTATAAAACTTACCTTATAACTTCTGAGGCACCCTTTTGTCACAGAGGACGCCTGAAGCTTGACGCCATTTCAACCAACCGACTGAAATTCTATGCCTAACATCTTCATCAATGTCGCCATCCTTTTGTAGCATCGATCCTAAATACCGAAAAGTATTCTTCTTGGCCACCACTTGCCCATCGAGGCTAACGTCTCCCTCCTCATTCCCAGTTGCGCTGAAATCGCACCTCATGTACTCGGTCTTGCTCCTACTAAGTCTAAATCCTTTCGACTCTAACGTGTGCCTCCATAGTTCTAACTACCTATTAACCCCTGCCCTAGTCTCATCCACTAGCACCACATCATCAGCAAAGAGCATACACCAAGGGATATCACCTTGTATGTCCCTTGTGACCTCATCCATCACCAAAGCAAATAAATAAGGGCTCAATGCTGACCCTTGATGTAGTCCTATTTTAATTGGAAAGTCACTGGTATCGCCATCACATGTTCGGACACACGTCACCACATCCCTGTACATATCTTTGATGAGGGTGATGTACTTAGTTGGGACTTTGTGCTTTTCCAAGGCCCACCACATGACATTTCTCGGTACTTTGTCATATGCCTTCTCGAGGTCAATAAAGACCATGTGCAAGTCCTTCTTCTGCTCCCTATATCTCTCCATCAACTGTCGTAATAAGAAAATCGCCTCCATGGTCGACCTACTAGGCATAAACCCAAATTGGTTTTGGGTCACACTTGTCACTCTTCTTAGACGATGCTCAAAAACCCTCTCCCAGAGCTTCATCATATGGCTCATCAACTTAATCCCACGGTAATTAGTATAACTTTTAACTTCTCCATTCTTTAGGCATCTTGTTTGACCGAAAAATGAGGTTAAAAAGCTTAGTTAACCATACTATCGCATTGGCACCTAGGCATCTCCACACCTCAATGGGGATACCGTCAGGGCCCATCGCTTTACCTCCCTTCATCCTCTTCAAAGCCTCCCCGATCTCTGCCTCTTGAATTCTCCTCACGAAGCGTCTGTTGGTATCATCAAATGAGTCATCCAACTCTAAGGTAGGACCCTCATTCTCCCCATTAAACAATTTGTCAAAGTACTCTCTCCACCTGTCCTTGATCTCCTCATCCCTCACCAAAAGTTGATCTGTCCCATCCTTGATGCATTTGATTTGGTTGATGTCCCTCATCTTCCTCTCGCGGATCCTAGCCATCCTATAAATGTCCTTCTCCCCTTCCTTCGTGCCTAGCCACTGATAAAGGTCATCATACTCCTGACCTTTTGCTACACTCACTGCTCGTTTTGCAGCCCTCTTCGTTATTTTATAGCCCTCAATGTTGGCTGCACTCTTGTCATGATAGAGGCGCTTGAACCACTCCTTCTCCCTAATAGCCCTTTGCACTTCGTCAATCCACCACCAGGTGTCTTTCGCTTCCCGTTTGCCTCCCCTACTCACGCCAAACACATCCGAAGCCACCTTCCGAATACATGTGGCCATCTTTAGCCACATGTCGTTAGCATCTTCTCCTTCTTCCCACGGCCCCTCATCTAGCATCCTCTCCTTAAATGTTTGTGTTGCTTTCCCTCTAAGCTTCCACCATTTTGTTCTCGCAATCTTGGGCCGATTGTCCTGGTGGCCACGTACCCGAAAGCGAAAATCCGCCACTACAAGCTTGTGTTGAGGGACAACACACTCCCCAGGTAACACCTTACAATCTAAGCAAGCACGTCTATCTCCCCTCCTTGTAAGGATAAAGTCAATCTGGCTCAGGTGTTGTCCACTACGAAATGTCACTAGATGGGACTCCCTCTTCTTAAAGATGGTGTTCGCTATCAACAAATCATAGGCCAACGCGAAGTTCAAAACATCCTCCCCCTCTTGATTTCTACTACCATACCCAAAACCCCCATGCACCCGCTCGAAACCTACATTAGTCGCAACCACGTGGCCGTTGAGGTCTCCACCTATGAAGAGTTTCTCGCTGATAGGCACAGTACTAACCATGCTATCAAGATCTTCCCAAAACTGTCTCTTGGTGCTCTCGCAAAGACCTACCTGTGGGGCATAGACACTGATCACATTCAGGGCCGAATCTCCTACTACCAACTGGACTAGGATAATCCGGTCGCCTTGCCTCCGCATATCAACTACTCCATCCTTAAGGCTCCTATCGATCAAGATGCCTACACCATTCCTACCCGATGTTGTCCCCATGTACCAAAGTTTGTAGCCAGTATCCTCCACCTCCTTCGCCTTCTCGCCCTTCCATTTAGTCTCCTGAACGCATAGGATATTAACACGCCTCCTAATTACTGTATCGACTAGCTCTCTTAACTTACCCGTTAGGGACCCTACATTCCAGCTACCTAGACGAATCCTAGTTGGCTCGGCTAACTTCCTTACCCTTCGCACCCGTCGAGGGAAGTGCGAAGACCCTTGCTCATTTTTCACTACATCAGGGTGCAGATGTAGCGCGTCACAAAGGTTGCGACGACCCGACCCTTGCTCATTTATCATCGTACCCGGATCACGGTACGACGCGCCTCTAAGGGGATGACGACCCGGCCCTTGCCCATTTGACACTACACCCGGGTTTCGATGTAGCGCGTCGCGAAGAGGGTTACGCCCCAACGAATCTCTTGTGGGTTTTATATCCATGAGAGTGGCTGGTTTTGACATGTTGGCTAGCCGGACCTAACACACCCTCCTCCTTTATCCGGGCTTGGGACCGGCTATGTTGAAACGACTTAAGAAAGTCTTCCAATCAACATAGGCGAAGTTAGTAATCATGACACTGTATAATCTACATAAAGTGTATGCTGTTACGATGATTACTTTTACATGCTCAACACCAGCACCATGTATACATTCTAATTTGCATTAGCAAGTTGTATATTTACTGTTTCTTCCTTTTCTCTGATAGCATACGCCCTCCTACCTTTTTAAAATGTTTGTTTTGTTGCAGACCAAGGATGAGGTTAAAGCTATTTTGGAATTCATCAATTATGAGATATTTGGCTTCAAATATGAGTTGGAGTTGTCTACGGTATTCTTCTGTTCTTTTTATCTTCTATACTGATGGCATTTCTGATAGGAACCATAATCTATGCTTAACAATTGGCTGAAATGATGACACTTTGGGGGCTGCTAGTTGCAGCTTTAGCATGCAGGATGAACTGCTTAACAATAACTCTATGGACAACCTTCTTTCATTTTCATTTTTGTTTTCTTATATACATATTATACTTGTGCTAACCACTGATAACTCAAAGCACAGAATCACCACTGAATCTGTGATATTTATGTATCACATACTTATTTTTCAGAATTGTTATAAAAATCTGGGCAGTCACACTAATATTTGTTCATGGTTGCTAGTTGCTTGTTACTATCACACTGGAATATATCTAGATAATGTACATTATGTTTGTGCTTTTTTTTGAACTTAGAGTTGGTAATGTTCATGACAAGATCTCACAATCTCTCTTGTAGCATTTGATGTTCCGCACATGTCTCCCTGACTCATTAATTCCAAACAGCCCTATTGGATTGATATATCATCTTATGCTGATCCACGTTTTCAGGACGGCTAGACGAGTCTGGACGCATAGGGACCGTCCAGAACGTCCAGGACGATTAGTCATCGTCCAGGGCGATTAATCGACCCGGCCCTGAACGAGTCCACTGGTCGTCCCTGTCGTCCCCTACATATGGTTATATATACCATATATATTATATAGTTAAGTACAATATACATTATACCATATATATATACACACACACTAATATACTACATGTTCTGGGCTCTAGATAGGTCAGTTGGCCACTTACCTGGCTGCTGCAGAGCCCTTTCTTGTCTTGCTGGCTGCTACTGCCAAACTGAAATTATAGAAAAATAAAGCACATTAACAAGGCAATCAGGTGAAAGGCAATCAAGTGATCAACAAGACAACAAAGCAAATTAACACAGTAAAGCACATAATTTAAACCAGTCCAGAACTGCATAGCGCATAGTGCCACATGGTAACTGCCATAGTGCTAGTGCATACAACAAGTCCAGTACATAAATAGGCAAAACAGCCAATGATCTAAAGAACTACTCAAGTAGATCAACATCTACACAAAAGCCTCCTCCATCTCCATCTCCTGCACATCCATGGGGGTCTTCATCCTCCTCCATTGGTGCCACAGGATCAGATGCATCTTGATCTTCTTAGCCTTTATTTCTTGGATCAGCATCATGGTCACTATCATCTTCTTCACCTCCAGATATATCTTGTGCTGCAGAAGTCCCCCTACGACGCTTCTTGTTCCTAGTATAGGTCTTTTGGACAGCTGCTATAGCATGGCTAGCAGTAGCCCTAGCCAAGTTACGACCCCTTAGATTCTCAGATGCACCAACAGCTTCATCCACAACAGCCCAAGGCAGCTCCCCACTCTCATCAACCCATTCATTGTCCCACTAAAACTCTTCTAGCAAGAGAGGGTTGCTCCTCTTTCCTTTGCAACCAAGTTCTCTAATTTTTTGAAACCTATTTGTCATCTTCTTGTTGTAACTGACATAAACCAATTTATTTAGCCTCTTGTGCTCTAATCTATTCCTATTTTTAGTGTGGACTTGCAGAAAAAAATTAACATGACATCACATTGGTCTACAATTTCCAACAGCACAACACTTTAGAATTGATACTTACACCAGAGAATTCACTCCAGTTACGCTCACAACCTGATGCCGAGCAGCAAAGACTGATAATTTTTTTTGCTAAACATTGTAGTTCAAATGCATGGCCACCATATGAACACCGCCAACGAACTGAAACACAAATAGACTAGAATCAGCTCATAGCAAAACACAATCAGCACAATTGAAGGAAAGAAAATGTTCTAAACTTACTAGGGTTCTTTTTGTCTCTGTCCCTTATAGCTAAAGGCATTGAGAAGCCTTCACCTTCGGATTGTTCATAGTCATCAGCTTGCTGTGAAATCTTGGTTGACACATTATCATCATTCACCATTTTCCATAGAACTTGATT
Source organism: Bothriochloa decipiens (assembly GCA_023333625.1). Lineage (NCBI taxonomy): Eukaryota > Viridiplantae > Streptophyta > Magnoliopsida > Poales > Poaceae > Bothriochloa > Bothriochloa decipiens. The sequence continues at coordinate 43,149,486 of CM041628.1, read as the reverse complement.
GAACATGCCTCTTAACCTTGCAGTTTGTCTCTTGTCTTTCTCTCTTATGGCAAAGAATTTGTTTGGATTCAAAAATAGGGCTACCCCATATAGCTTTTGTTCCATTTGGGTATCCCACCTCTTATCATATAACTCCAGCACCTTGTCAAGTAAATTAGTTCTATCTTTTAGAGATTCTTTGATGGTGTTTTTTGCAACATCCATAGCTGCAGTGATTTCAGGAGCTGCAGGTGTCTCATCTCCATCTGCAATCTGTAGAGCAACAAGAAGTGGTTGTGAAGCTTTCAAACAATATTCTAATTTAGTCCAAAATGGCACGGATAGGATAATATTCTCAACTCGTTTGCCTTCAACAGACTTAGACATGCTGTTATTGTGCCATTCGGTGCTCACAACTAAACCTCTCAAGCCAAGTTTATGTTTATACATACTTGCCAAAGTGAGATAAGAAGTAGCAAATCGAGTCACAGCTGGCCTCACAAGATCCCCACCTATTTTATGTCTCATTAGATCAAGTATCCTCCCATGCTTGTATATAAATCTGCTCACCTTCTTTGCTGAATTTATGGTAGTGTTGAACTCCTTTATCTCTCCAATGTCTTGCAGCAACAAATTCAGGCAATGGGCAGCACATGGTGTCCATAACAAGTGTGGGATCCTCTCCATTAGAATCCTTCCCGTTGCCTTGAAATTTGACCCTTTGTCTGTGACAACCTGCATTTGCTTCTCCAACAAATTTGCTAGCAAATGTTGGTCAGCTACCTCACTTGATGCATCCACTGAACCTAGGAAGAAGGTCCCTGCTGGACTGTTTGCAAGAAAATTGATTAGATGACGATGGCTAGTATCTGTCCAACCATCAGACATCAGAGTGCAACCATACTCTTTCCAGGCTTCCTCATGCTTCTTCCTCAATTCTGTTGTCCTGTTGACAGCCCTTTCTAACAATGGCTCCCTAATTTCATGGTAGGATGGTGAGCGGTACCCAGGCCCATACTGTCCAATTGACTCAAGCATAATCTCCCAGCTTCTGGAGTTAATGACATTGAATGGTATACGATTTTCATAAAAGAAATCAGCTACATGGTCATCAACAACTTGTTTGTTCTCTTTCTTTGTGCAATGCTCTATAGTAGGCTGAGAAGTCTTGAATTTGTGCCTTTCTGAAACTACTTCTTCTGGTGTCTTCCAAAGCATGGAAACAACTGACTTGTTCTTTTGATTTGCTGGTTTTGATGAACCACCAGCAGCCATATAGGCAGCAATAGAAGATTGAGCTATTTTCTTCTTTGCTTCTGCTTGGTCTTTGTACCAGAACTAGGCACTTTTTCTGGTTCAACTTCAGCAACTTCATCATCTTCACCCTCTTCAGAACTTTGTTGAACTTTAGGAACTACCACAACTGCAGACCTTGTATGCTTCTTGATGTAAGCATCCATCTCTTTCTTAATAATCTCAGGGAAACTTGGACATCCAAGTGCATCACCATAACATCCAGCAAGGTGCTGTTTATACCTACTAATTCCTGAAGGAGTTATCTTCTTACAAAAAATACATTGCACAGCGTCCTTCTTTTTAATATCTGGCCACCATCCGAACTTCCATCCAGGGTCACGAGACTTAGCCTTCCTCTTGGGATCTTTAGCTTGAGCAGCCATTTCTGGAGGCAGTTTTGCTAGGGCCTCCTTAATAAGAGATGCAAGATCTAGAGCAGTTGATGCTGCTGAACCAGCAGCAGCAGCTGAGCCTGATGCAACTGAAGAGGCTGGAGCAGAACCAACTTCTTGAACTTTAGCATTAGGCATGTACACTTCCACTGCACGCTGCCTCTATCAATCTAGATCTACACAGAGAAATAGAGCTTCAAGCTACAAGCACAGGCAAAGCACCAAGCTTGAACAAGGAGGTGATGACTGATGACTGACCTGAGGAGGAGGAGTTCATCTTCGTCGTGCAGTACTCCTCCCTTGCACACCCGCTGGAGCTGCACACCCGCTGGATCTGTAGGCTTGTGTGCCTGCAACACTACAGCAGCAGCAACCGCAAGGAGGAGAGGGAGGGCAGCTGGAAGGGAGGAAGGAGCAGTAGGGAACCAGAAGGAAGAAGAGGAGAGGGGTCTGCAGAGCTGCAACAATGGAGGCAGCTGCTGCTGAGGGAGTGAGGGGAGAAGAGAGAATGAACGTGTCTGCCAACTTGTGAGTGAGGGGCTGGGGGAGTGAGGGTAGGAAAGGAAAGAAGAGAAACCCTAATGCCTAATGGGCTTGGGCCAAAATATGACTAGCACAGCTAGCAGGCCCAACTAGATGCAGCCCACTCTCTGGCTCGACGACGAGAACAGCTGGACGGACGATTAATCGCAACTAGACGATGATTAATCGGACGTCCAGATTCCTGGACGGTCTGGCCTAATCGGAGGCCCTGGTCGAGTTGCTAGAACCGTCCAGGACGATTAGTCACGATTAATCACGATTAATCGGATGTCTTGAAACCTGGATGCTGATCCAAAAGACCAATTCTATGAATAATTAATGAGAGTTTACATGTTATGTTGTTACTTCCATTGCTTTTACTTTCCATTTTTGTATATTTGCAGCAAAATGTTAAGATTTAATGAATTCTCTGAGATTCAAAAGATATAACCTTGTGACAGTTTGATGGTCCTTAGTTAATACTCTAACCTGATCATGATGCCATTCTCCAATCTCCAGAGACCAGAGAAGTATTTAGGTGAAATTGAAACTTGGAACAAAGCAGAGCAACAATTGACAGAAGCCTTGAATGAGTTCAGGAAGCCATGGAAGGTACCTTCATAAACATTATGATAGCTCTTTTTTTCCTTTGATGTTCCCATGCCTTTATGATGCTAGAATGCTAGATTAGATTTGCATTTGTACACAATATTCAGTAATTTTTGGTGCAGTTAAAAGGGCTTTCACTCAATTATTATGTCATTGTTAAATGTACCTGCACTGGCTCTGACTAAAATCACATCACAAGATTTTGAGCGCTTGTGACAATCATTCCTGTTGCTCTATGAGGAAGTGCATATAGATTTTGCAATATTGTTCTGCCATGACGTAGCCTTGTATTCAGAGGACTTATATAGATGCCTTCATGCAGATTAATGAAGGGGATGGTGCTTTCTACGGTCCAAAAATTGATATTGGTGTGTTTGATGCCCTTAAGAGGAAATTTCAATGTGCAACCTTACAGGTTTGCTTGAATGTTATTCTACTATCACAGAATTAAAACAATCATTTATCTAATTTGTATTATCTGTTACAGCTGGATTTTTAGCTGCCCATTCGGTTCAAGTTGGCTTATTCTGCTGAGGATGAAGCAAAAATTGAAAGGCCTGTGATGATACACAGGGCAATCCTGGGTTCTGTTGAAAGGATGTTTGCCATTCTTTTGGAGCATTACCATGGTAAATGGCCCTTATGGCTAAGCCCTCGCCAGGCCATTGTTTGCTCAGTATCTTCTGGTTCTATGGAATATGCGAACCAGGTAAATGGTCCTTATATCTAAAAACTGACTTGACTTATACTCTGTGGTGGTTGGCGTTAAAAAGACTTCTGTTGAGTCATATTCTACTTGGTGGTCCTCACTAGTTGTGTGGTGTTTTAGATGATTCTTTGCAGCTAGGGTGTGAAATTCCTTTGTTTTTGTCTCTAATTCAAACAAAAAAAATATTTTTTTGAGCATTCAACGCGGGGGGGGGTGCTCCCCACCTGATTTATTTGTATTACTCAAAAGTGGCCAAGTCCGAGAATTACACAAAGAAGGGGAATTTACAGGTGAAAAGAGGAATTTACAAAGAGATGTTTACTAAGGGTCCGTTTGTTTTAGCTCCAGCTCGCTCTGATTTTACTGATTATTCACTATTCCTCTCTCACTATTCATCACCTGATTCAACTGATTCATCTGATTCTGAAGCTGAAACAAACGCACCCTAAAGATTGCAGGAAGTTTGCCAAGCATCAGCAATAACTTTTTGTTTTTTCAGGAACCTTGGGCGCTATGCCGAAGCATCATTGCAGCAAGCTTGAATGGTCTGAGTCATGCTCATTACTTCGTTTCTGAAAACTAGAGCATTTCGTCTCTTCCAAAGTTGCCAGCAGCATAGGGCAACGAATGCACTGTATTGTTTCTGAGGAATACTTTGAATACTGGGGAATTCCTGAATGGATTTGCATGAGAGGTCAGCGCTGATGGTTAGTCCTAGCTTTTCCCAGAATTCCTTCGCAAAGGCGCAGTGCAGAAGAATGGATCTGTGGTCTCAGGAGCTCCACACAACTGACAATCTGGACTGTCCACCACCTTTTTCTTGAATAAGTTTGCCCGGCATTGGATCCTACACTTTGACACTAACCACATGAAGAATTTAACTCTCGAGGGGGAGGAGTTTTCCCAAATGAAGACTGAGGCCTGATCCACGGGTTGTTGTCTTGTTTTGAGGAGTTTGTAGATTGAGGAGGAGTCAAGCTTTCCATTGCCACAATCGAAGTTGGACTTTCGAATGTCAGTTCCAACCGTGAGAGTGGTCTGATCAACAATGCGCTGCACTTGCTGTAGCTCTGTGGTCTCCTGATTGGTCAGCCTGGGGACGAGAGCGAGACCCGAAGAGACCACCTCACTGACCGCAGCGTCGGGCCGTCTGCTGTGACTGAAGAGAGCTGGAAACTGATCTGCAAGTGCTTCGTCTTCGAACCAAACATCATTCCAAAAAGAAGTCACAGCACCATCCCTGATGATGACAGTGGTGAGAGCCTGGTATAGGGGTAGCAAGGATCTCAACATCTCCCAATGGTTGCCCTGAAGTTCCCCTCGAAGAGATGCCAGACTGGCATGTTGTCGTACCCAGCGGCTCCATGCTGATTCTGCATAGCAATGCAGTCTGTGAATTAGTTTAAGGAGAAGGCAGATGTTCTGGGTCTCAAAGTCTTTGATCCCTATGCCACCCTGTTCTTTTGTTGTGCAGCAGTGATTCCACGCCACCAAGCATCGAGCGGATGAAGTTGATGATTCTCCTGACCACATGAAAGCTCTTCTCCTCTTGTCAATTTCCTTGACAATCCCAGGTGGGATGCTGATGGATGACATGGCATAAACAAGCTGACTGTCCAAAACTGAGTTGATGAGGACCACTCTTCCCATGGTGAGGAGGCCTGCCAAGATGAGAGAAAGCAGTCGGTCCTGTTGATGTATGTGTTGAACACTGATTTTGGCAGTTTGCATGCAGAGAGAGGGAGACCCAAATAGTTTTGTGGGAAAGTTTCTTGCTTGCAGCCTAGGATCTGAACACATTGATGCAGCACCGACTGATCCATATGTAGAGGAACCATAGTGCTCTTGTGGAAATTGATAGAGAGTCCAGTCGCTTCGGGGAACAAGGTAAGAACCTCCTTGAGTTTGATTACATCGGTTAGTCCACCTTTGAGGACAATTAACGTATCATCAGCATACTGAAGGGTGACACAACCTGCATCAGCCAGAATTGGGTGTCTGATTTCATCTGCCTTATCTCGGATCAAAGCCTGCAGGGTGTCAGCCACTAGTAGGAACAAATATGGAGATAGGGGATCTCCCTGTCTAAGACCACGTTTGCAGGTTATCCACGGACCCGGGGAGTTATTCAGCAAGGTAGTAGATTTGGAAGATTCTAGAATGTGCTGCATCCAGCGCCGCCAAGTCTGACTAAACCCCCTTGCAGAGAGAATAGTATTTAGACCCGACCAGCAGACCGTATCAAAAGCCTTGGCGAAGTCTAATTTCAGCACCAGAGTTGGAACTTTCCTTTTGTTGCAAGCCTGAACCATTTCTGCAGCAAAAATGAAAGTTTCGGAGATTGATCTTCCTGTGAGGAAGCCTGTCTGATTGTGATCAATAAGGTTTCTAATCTCCCTTTGCAGCCTAGCTGTCAGAGTTTTTGCCAGGATCTTCACAGTGCAATTCTGAAGACAAATCGGTCGAAAAGCATCAACTGCAGTAGACCCCGGCTTCTTTGGGATTAGCACCATGTAAGACCTGTTAATTCTCTCTAGTTGGAAGTCATTATCATAGAACGATTGAAGAAAAGACATAATTTCCTGACTAACTGTACTCCATGCTGCCATGTAGAAGGATGGACCGAATCCATCAGGCCAGGCTCACTGTTGCGATTCATAGAGCACAGGACACGCTTGGTCTCGTCAGTTGTGAAAGGAGCGGTAAGCTGTGATGAAGGACGAGCTGAGTTCTGAAAGAGGTTGTGAATGTCAAAGTTCCAAGTTGAGGTCCCCGGGAGGCCAATGATCAATCTGAAAAAGTCAGTGAGTGCTCACATTTTAGTATCGTGTGTAGTGAGTTGTTGCCCCTCACATTCAACCATTCTGATTTGGTTGTTTCTGAACCGAACTGTGGCCTAAGCATGGTGAAAAGCCGTGTTTGCATTCCCTTCTCTGATAGCTCTAAATTTGCTTCTTTGCTTCCAGTAAGTAGCTCTTTCCTTGATCGCTTGAGCTAATCTTTCTTGACACATCTTTCGAACCTGTCTTTCATCACTAGATAGAAAGCGTTGCTCCTCAAAGAAATCTAATAATTCAATAATGAATTTTCAATTGGGAATCATTTGTGGCGGCGCCCTGTTACGCCTAGACCAAACCTTTGCAGCCGCTCGGGTCACCTTGATGCAAGCAGCCAACCTGCCTGCCGTGTCGGGTCGAAAAGGTGCCTCACGCCACACTGGGAGTACCGAGGGAAGGAAGAGCCGATTATGGAGCCAAGCATTTTCGAATCTGAAGAAGGCGTTAGAAGGAATTGAAGAGGACACAGACAGGAGGATCGGTGTGTGGACAGAGGTGGGTTTGGGAAGGGAGAAGAGCGCAGTGTTTGGAAAGGCAATGGAGTGGGAAAGATTAACAAAAGCGCGGTCCAGTCTTGCAAGGACCGGGGCGGGTTGATGGTTAGACCAAGTGAAAGAGCGACCGCAGAGAGGGATTTCTAGCACGCCGAGCTGGTCAAGTGCGACATTGAAGGCGTTCATCAGGGTGAGGTTGAGGTTATTATTGTTCTTGTCATCTGGTGACCTGACGAGGTTGAAGTCACCGATCATAACCTAAGGGCCCTGAACGGAGGGCAAAAGAGCTACAAGTTCGTCAAGGAAGGCCGGAGACAGGCGGTGGTCGGAAGGAGCGTAAACGTTAGTTAGGGTGAAGTCACAATTAGAAATGGTGGAGGAGAGCGTGGTGGTGAGGGAGAAGCGATGGGCGATTGGGTTAGACATGCTCCAAGAGCTCGGGTCCTAAGCCGTGATGATGCCGCCTTTGGCACCATTCAACGGGATGGAGTAGAAAGAGTTGAAAAGCTTTAGAGGCAGAAAGGTTTTAACTTTGAAACTGGATAGATCGTGCAATTTTGTTTCTTGCAAGCACGCAAAAGAGGGGGAAGCATCACAGATAGCATCACGAACAACTTTGCATTTATCATGATCGCCCAAGCCACGCACATTCCACGAAAGAACCAGAAATTTTCGACAGTTGTTACTCATTGAAAAACATGAAAGCACCAGTTCAGAATTACATAAATGAGGGTAAAGCATAGGCTGTTTTGAACCAAAGCATTTTTGAAACAACATAAAGTAGTGATTGCTGGCAGCGATACAACAAGAGTTCGAAGAACTCGAGCATGAGACCCTGAACAAGGCCGATAGTCCCACGAGGGCAGCATGGGTATCGGCATGACCGGGGAGAGGCTACTCATGTGGCAGTCGAGTTCACCACATCGACAGCCTCCTTGCTGGAGCAGGAAAGGCCGGCCGCGTCAACTAGCTTACGAATCTCAGATGTGCACAGCGGTAGCTTGTTGCGGGCGAGGAGGTTGGACTTGGTTACATGCTTCTTGAGCCCAGTGGAGCAGCCTGAGAGGGAGTTGAGCAGAGCCTTGTGTCTGACCGCAGTAGCAGTCGAGTCGCGGTGACGACCACCAGAGCTAGCCGCCAACGCCGCAAGGCGGACGCTTTGGCGAGTGGGACACGGAAGCGGATGATGTAGGCGCACCTTCGGGATAGGCGGAGGGGATGCCTCAGCCTCAGCCTCAGCCTCAGCCTCAGTGGACGCGCCCTGACCAAAGCTGAAAGCTGGCGAAGCAAGCTCGGGCGGCGACAGGTCAGAGATGGCCTGGGCCAGTGACCCCTCCTCGGGCGCCGGAGGAGGGACGGCTGACCCCCATCAGGCAGAGAGGTGTAGATGTTGAACACAGATGAAGAACGACCCGAGTCCAGGGACCCAGAGCGTAGAGGGTCGTTCACCAGAGCTTGAATGCCTGCGTTGACCGACGAAGACATGACCCTAGCAAAAAGCAACGCCAGGCCCAGAATCTGTTCCTGGGACGCCTGGACCCCTCCGTTTGTCGTGTACGGACGAGGAGGGTGGAGTCGGTTGGCCGGGTGCTGAGGAGGCAGGCGCTGCTGGTCGAGACTGAACGGACCAGGGGGGCCAAGATGAGGCCCCATGGTCGGTCCTGGCGGCGGGTTGTGGAAGAACGGGGTCAGGTTGCCGTTCTCGTCGAGCTGGGAGCGCCACGGCCAGACACGGATCGGCAGGACACGTGCGACAGCCCCTGCCCTGCCGATGCCGTCCTCGGCCGAGATGCGGACCTCAAACGGGATGTCGAGGCGTTCGTTGACCTCAAGCAGCAGGCGAAGGGGACCGAAGTTGTTCCCCGTGAGGCAGACAGGATCTATCTCTGCAACTTTACAGAAACTGGTGAAGGACTCCCTGATCTTACTATCATACCAGTGCTCGTTTGGGTAGCATGTGACCATGACGTAGGCGAGCCATTCCGGCTCACGGTAGAAGCGGTTCCGCGTCTCATCAGGCCAGAGCAGGGTGAGCTGGGAGCCATTGTGCATGACAGGCCCAGCAGCGCGAAGGACGTCGCGCTCCTCCTGCGACTGGCACCGGCAAATCATGGCCCCCATGGAGGAGGGCAGTAGATCCACCGCCATCCCAGGCACGACCGAGGCGAGGGCAGCCCGGAGGAAGGCAGAGACCTCTAGTCCTTGGACAGGCGGGTTGATGAAGGCGAACAAGAGGCGCGCTGTGAGCTCCGGGCGCCCAGAGGAGACCCAAGCATCACGAGAGATGGCACGACCCTCCCAGGAGAAGGATGAGCTGGAATCGTCGAAGGCGTCGCTGTTGACCTCCTCAGAGCCGTCACCGCTTGCCGGCATCTCCATGCCCAAGCCAAGTGGGTAGAGGTCCCCAGACCCACCCCCATTGTCCTGATCGGACGTGGGGGCGCGGTCCAGGGTGGCCTCCAGAGACGAGGTGGCGTCCAGAGGGTTGGCAGCTCTCAGCATGAACTTGTCCACCGGCGGCGAGTCGGAGGGCCCGGAGCTAGAGGACGGGATCATGAACGCTGGGGCATAGGCCGAGGAAGGCGCAATCTCCTCCTGCGGCAGCGGCACGGGGAGCACTGCCGACGCAGGCGCAGCAGCAACTAGCGACGGGATCTCACGGTGTGGAGGCGCAGGGCTACGAGGAGCAGCAGCACGGCCGACCGAAGCGCGGCGACGGCTGTAGAAGAACTTCCAGAACGCCATGCGACAGGAGTCGGAGGGGTGGCCGATCTCACCACAGCGACGGCAGCGAACCGGCTCGCGGCAGTCCTTGGCAAGGTGGTCAAGGGCAAAGCAACGAAAACAGCCTGCTGGATGCGAGAGAACCTTTTGGGTTTTAGGGTTTACGGGGGCCGGTAGGATGGGCGCAGTTAAGGCAACGTCGCGGTAGGAGCGTGGTGGGCCGTTGGGTGCGTTAAGGGAGGCATTATGGCCCTCGGTCGCGCCGTGGGTGACAAGACAGGCAGAGTGACCCCTCAGAGGCGGCACATCGGCGCTGGCAGAGGGAGGGGCAGGAGCATTCAACAGGCTCGTCGACGCAGCATCCAAAGGGGTCTGCCGAGAGATACGGCCAGGCCCGCTCCTTGCGGCCCCACCAGGGGGAGGCAGGTCCAGAGGCGCTTTGGGAATGGAAGACAGCTCAGCAACCGAAATAAAGTCATCTTCTTCCTCCAGCTCAAGAGGGAGCTTTTGAAATGCTCCAATGGCGGCATCGAGGGAGGAGTGAAAGAAGAGATAGGAAGAGCTTAAATTGATCGCTCCAACAACCACAAGAATTTTTGCAACATTTTCATTGGAAACCATGGTTTTGAAAACTCCCGTGGCAACACGCAAAACTTAAGGCGACCATGATTAGCAAGGGTACGATGCAAGGCATTATGCATGAAGTGCAAGTGAAACTTGGCATCACGGGACTGAGGAGTTACCCAAACAGGAGCAGGGGCAACCGAAGGAGCGATGACGTTGGGGGCGATGGTGGAGTGAAGCTCTTCTAGGATCTTGTGTTGAAGTACTTGACCCAATGTGGGAGGGGCCGTTGACCGGGGACGGCGGGCGGCGGCAGATGCACCAGGGTGAGGCCGAGCAGGCCTCGAGGAACGGTCCGGCGGAGACAGGATGCCAACGGGGGGGCATTGGGCTTCCTAGGGCTGTTCTTTGAGGAGCAACTGGAGGTAGGAGGCGGCGGTGACGGCGGGTGGGGTGGCGGAGGTGGAGGAGGTGGAGGCGGTGGAGGGGGGGGGAGGTGGGGGAGGCGGGGGAGGAGGGGGGGGCCGGGGGGGGGGGGGCGGGGGCGGGGCGGGCTCAGGCACGAGAAGCGCCATCGTCGATCTCATTCCGTCTGTTTTTACAAAAAAAAAATATTGACTTTGAGTTGGTTGATCAGTCCACATGTATGATGTATCACTCTGTTACTTTAGATAGCTTACCATACTATCCTTGTGGGTTCATGTTATAGGTGTTCCCTTTTACCATTTTAGACAAACTTGGAGCTTGTTCATTTAATAATCTTGTTGATGATCGTTTTGTTTCTGATACCAGGTTCTTGCCATGCTACATGAAGCTGGTTTTCATGTTGATATTGACGTGAGTGACAGGAAAATACAAAAGAAGGTACTTCCCAGCTACCATGTGCTTTAGGCTTTTGCACCGTTTATTTTGTTTCCTTATTCTTATGTTTGTTTGCTCGTCCTTTCTTAAACAAAAATTCTCAATCACAAAAGAAGGAATCGTGTGTAGCCAATCTGTGAGACTATACATGCCATTTGTCCTTTTTTGCTGTTTATTAAAGTAGCGTGGGCCATCCCGATAAATCTTGCAGGTAGCTTTAGCCCAAGTAGCCCAGTTCAACTACATTCTTGTCGTAGGTGCACAAGAGGCCGAGACTGGAAATGCAAGTCCTCTTTACCTCGTGGCATTTTTTTTCTTCTGCATGCCGTGTAATTTTGTACCAGTATCATCCTCAGATATTGATCCCACGCAAAATATATTCGATTCCTTGTTGTTTCACGTAGATGCTTTGCGCACTGCAGGTCTGTGTTAGGGTAAGAGACAATGCTGACCTGGCCACAATGAGCGTTGATGGCCTCATCACACGTTTCAGGGAGGAAATCGGAGCCTTCAGATGATTTTGATGCTGCATAGTATCCTAGTACTTCGCAATCGTTGACTGCTCAATTGTGATATTGAAGAGCTTTTAGGGAACAGTACTGAACTTCTCCAAGGTTCCAACTGTGTTCTTGTTCTTGTTGGCATGGTTGGAATCTACTAAAAGTTGTCCAATAAGAATGTCAAAAAGCTCAAAAAACATAGTTTTAGCCCCTAGCTAGTTGTAAAAGTGTGTATTGTGTAAAAAAAAAAACTAGTCCTTCAATCAATAGCATAAATGCATAATTCGTGAGTCCCCTTTGACAGGGCTACCCCGCACAAGCTCCGCTGACGGAGTGGGAACACTAAAAAAATCGTCTCTATATATGGTCGAAATGGCTTGCCGTTTGGAAGTTCAAAAAAAAAAAAGTCTTGACGTTTGGCGCGGATCTTCTGGCTCTGGTATCAGAGGTGCCGGTCTCATTCTCTTCAGGTCTTTCTGTTCCTGCCAGCCCCATAGCATAACAATTCTGCTCTCTGTCACTGTTGTCATACTCTAGAAATTTTGTCCAGCTCTGATATTGCGCTGCGTACAACGCATCCCCGACCGTTCTGTTCTTGTTTCATGCAAGCCTGCAGAAGTTCAACGCCATGTCCATTGATGGTCCTGGTCTTGATGAGCTGCCTGTCAACAGCATTACAAGGAGTGGCAATGGCAACCGATGGCCTATCTGGGTCAGTCCATTCTGGCCGTAATCATTACCACCTTAGCCTTAGTTCTGTGCAGATCCAGGCCTAACATTTTCAATCATCCCCAAATTTCAGCCTATTTTGCTTGGCCCATCAGACCAAGCGATGTCCACCATTTGCATCGGCCGATCGCCGGAGCTTATACAAAGGAAACCCTCTTCTGATCCTATCGAGTTTCTTGCTTATCAATTTTTTTAGTGCACCTATAGCAGTCGGTCTACCAACTTCGTTGTGAGTGCAATATGTCCTGTCGAGTCAGCCCTCAGACAGGTACACAGAAATATCTTAATTGGACATTAACCACTCCATAATATCTTTCATATTAAGGTCATCACATTTGATTGGACTTTTGCTTGTTTATCAGTAACCAAACCTCCCAAAGATAGGCAACATATCCATAACAGCGTACATACTGATCCGTAGTTTTGCAGCACTGTAAATGATTAGGAACAGGGCACTCTCAGCTGTCTGTCCACCAACTTCTGCAAAAGGCTCCATGGAGAGTAAGGAGAAAGCGCGGCTGCATGCCTAATAACTCTACGATTTTTAAACCACTTCCATCTAGTGCCATTGAGGAACACCCATACTTCATACGGTCATACTTCAATCAACAGAAAATGCACCTCACATATACACAGGAATACCATCTAGCAACAGTGAGGGCTGGCTTATTAGATTTCAAGAAGGCGGCTTATATTAACCAAAGATATAATTACATGTAAAAATAATGTCGTGGAACAGGGGCATATTTACAGAGGGCAGGACACGCTCAGAACCAGCAGATGCAGTCTCATATGAATCACAATCTACCACCCAATGGTCATCTGATGCAGTCACATAAACAAGGCCATCTTGTCTCTCATGCTGCTCTTCTTCTTTGTCACAGGTTCACCCAGCTTTGGTAATTCTCTATGCCAGTCTTTCTTCTCCAGCACATGATTTATAGTCGTAGTCATTGATTCTACAAGCTCTGATTTCTTTACAGGTTCCTCCTGCCTTGGTACTTCGCTGTCCCAGTCTCTCTGCTCTGGCACCTGATTTATGGTTCTAGTCATTGGTTCTACAGGATCAGACTTCTTTGTGCAGCCTGCAGGTTTACTCAATAGATGACCGAATAACAGGTTTATCATATCCTGAGCAACATCTTCTGTTGTTTGGATACTTGATGGACACTGCATCTCTTGATGTGTCGTTTGGATACTTGATGGACACTGCACCTCTTGATGTGTCGTTTGGATACTTGATGGACACTGCACCTCTTGATGGCTAGTGTTCTCATCTTCTGTATAGTCGATTGCACTTGAATTTATTGTGGCTGTTGTGCGCTGCATCAATCCTTTCACTGACTGTCCTGTATCTGCCTCAGTGGAAATTGTTGGACACAGAAGATGCTGTTTCTGTCTGGTAGCCTTCACAGTTTCAAGTTCACATTGTTTCTGTTTATCAGCATTAACAAACTGCAAACAAAAATGTCGTCAATATAAAATCATTTGTTAGAATAGTTTACACTCATCTTATTGAAAAGGGAAACAACAAGGTTTAACTTATGGCAAATTAGCAGCTTAAGAATTAGGAAAGCCAAGAAGACTATACTGAAACAGTTTTCCTTGTGATACTCAATATTAATATTAACACACAAAACAAGCCTCATACTCAGTATTACCAATGGTGTATCTTAAAAATCTAAGTAGTATAAGATGTAAAGTGTGAATTAGTGTCAAACCACTTAAACAGTATGATTTACCTCTTCAGCTATGCTCACAAGATCCTCAACAGTAAGCTCTATGTCGTCATCAGTTGATACTGGTGATGATGGTTCTGAATTGGCATTATCCAGCTTTCGTTTCCTGCTATTCTTCGGAGCAGCTCTTCCACTTGCTTTTCTTACATTCTTGCTCTTTACTTCCACATTTTCCTTAATTTCATCTTTGACAGCATCCTTGCCCTTTCTTCTGGCCTTTTCTCTACCCTCACATCTCTGCAAAACTCCCGGTTTACCAGTAGCCTCTGAATCCAAGCTTTTTAACGGCCTTCTGTTGTTCCTTTTGATGGGCTTGCTCTGATTAAGAGCCCCAATTTGTTCATCAGATTCCAGTGCCGGCTTATTCTGATATTCGGTCTTTGCCACTTGATTACCTGAGGTTGCTTTCAACATCCATGCCGGGAGACTGCGCTTATTCTCAGAATTCGAAACAGTACATGATTCTGCCATGTCATGAGACAAAAACAGAATGTGCCCACAGCAGAATCACGGAGCTTCAACTGCAAAATATAAACTGTCACAGATTTATGGTGTCTTATGAAGATGTTGCAAATTCGTCGGCCACCTGGACAGAATTGTAGGACATAAGAACAATGGAAGAATATAGCTTCTTGATAACCAGGGGCGTAGCCAGTAAAGGCACATGGATTTACACATGCATACCCGAATTTTTTCGAAGTTGGGATCAAATCAAATAACCAAATAGCTTAAAGTTAGGGTTTGCCTGCTCGGTTTCGCACAGCGGGAAGGGAAGAGAAGGGGTGGGGATACCTGGTGCCCTGGTGGGTGCTCGTCACCTGCAAGAGACCGACGAAAGCCTCGGCACCTGGAGCCGCGGCGGCGGTAGCCCACCCAGGCGTCGCAGAGAGAGAGAGGGCACGCGCGGGGGATCTGTACCGTCGCCGGGGAAAGACCGACGAAGGCCCCGGAACCTGGCCGGCGGAAGGAGAGAGAGCGCACGCGGGCTTCTCCTGTGGGCTGGGCCGCTGGAGCCGTTTTTCTTCCCCTTCATGTTTTTCTTTTACAAATCTTTGTTTTTATCCCTTTCTTTGATTCCCCTAAAAAATATTTTTGTCTCTGATTTTTTTTCTCAAAAATATTTATTTCTTTGATTTAGGCAAGGATTATGTTTTGGAGTTTAGGCGTCGAGAAAGGCAGACTTGATTTTTTTTATTTTTTTACTAGAAAATATGTCCTTGCGTTCTTACATATGAATGTTACATTGACATGTGAACTTAGAAGATGTTGCACGTAAAGGTCAACACATAAGAATAACACAACTACCGTGTCTACTAGTCACGTGTATACAAATATAATAATTCTTTTTTAAAAAAGAGTGTAACAATAATTTCATTAGAACATTGCACTGGCTCATAAGGGTTCCATAATGATGCTCACAATCGTGCCTCTGCATAATATCAATAACAAGACATTTGTTTTTATAATAACTACTGAACTTTTATGAGTCCACTGGATACGGAAAGTGGTTTTGCAATCTACAACGAAAAAACACATCTTCGTTGGTTCTGCCAAAACAACTTCAAAGCTAACAATTCATAAACACAAAAACGACATGGCATGGAGCAGGGAAGCGACCTCACTTGTGGTGAAGATATAGATGAACTTGTCCCGTAGCTTGAAGATGATGAGATCAACTATGGCTGAGACAGTGCCACTAAGTGATTCGACGGCGACACTAGGGGACAAGAGTGACTTGGGTTATAGAAGGGGAGTGGGGCACATGTGTGAGTGGCTTGCCGTTGGGCGTAAAAGAATGAGTTAGTATAAAAAATTTATAGAATTTCAGCTCTTTAATATTAGTATAGATAAGAGTAAATTTTTAAAAACTATTGATGATGAGGTTAATATGTTGCAAAACCAGATTTTTGAGATTAGTTTGAAACAAAGAATTAAATCCTATGAAGCTCCTTTGTATTCCAATAGGGCGTATAAAACCATAGAGAACTTTGGAAGAAAACTAGTATGAGGTTAGATGTCATGGAAACTTTTGTATCTCTCTCTTCGAATTCCTACATTTTTCTTGTGATGCATCAAAAGACCATAATATAAACTTTCATATAATTTGAATTCATGTATGATTGTTAGTTTCATGCAACTTCTCTCACGCGTTCTTCCTATTCATATATTTTAGGAATCATGCATTCCAAAGAGTCACATAATGTGTTTGTTCCATTTTTATTTTTGTGGAAATGAGCAAGTCCATACGGGAGTCATCCTAAACGCTAAATGGTAAATATTTACTCACTTGCCGTTTAGTTACTATTCAGGCTAAACGGCAATCATTTGAACAAACAAATCGACCATCTAAACGGCGTGTATCTTCCAAATTGTTTGAATTTGTAATTTTTAACAATATCTCTTAAATTAGTTTGTACCTATAACTTGGAGTTATCATGAATGCTCCATATAGTCTCAGCTGATATGATCATGCTTTTGATTGCATGCTTAGAAAGTGAAGGTGAAAAGCCAACTATAACAAGGACAGGTTGCACTCTGTTGTCTCGTATCACCGGGAAAATTATGATGTAGCGGCAATTGTTTCATCAGGCGGCGGCTGCAAGTGCAAGCGGACCTCCTCTAGTAGAAGTTTAGAGAGACCGCTGTTGTTTATTCTGTGGAGTAAACATTCACAATAATGACTGTTTACACGGTCCAGTCCATCCAAACAAGACCGGTCCTTGATGTATATACAAATAGTAGGAGAATGAATGCATGGTTGCTCTGTACAACTTTATACAAGCAACTTGACTAATAATGTCCAGGTATTTTTGAAGGAACCACACGCTTTCAAACTCCCTCGTGCGGAATGACTTTCAAACGTTCTGGTATGTTGCTCCTATTATTACTTATTACTATATTTTTCTTCAAATCATAGTGTAGACCACTGAAAGAACCGATCGTTAGAAGTTAATGCTTCCTTTAAGTTGAATTTGAATAGATAGATATAGATGGCTTGTAAACTTTCTTGTCAACAAATTTTTGGTTAGTTTTCACTTGGTCAAAATTCGTCAGAAGCTAACAAAAAACTCAAACAAAACACACAACGCTCTGTTCATCCACGGGATTCTGTTGGCACGCCAGTCCACTCCCAGGATGGGTTCTGACCGCTGCGTGGGCCTCGGTTCCACATCCACATGCGGCACCTCTCACCCGCCGCCGGCCGACTCGCGCGTCAACGAGCCGGGCTGCCGGTTGATCTCGACTTCTCTGAGTTTTTTACGGTGTTTTCCATGGTTTCTCCGCCGAGATTGTTTGTCCCTATCGTCTCGTCGTCTCCTCCTTCTGTTGGGACGATCACGTTGCATTCCAACGTTGAGTTACTAAAAAAAAACTTGTAACGACTGCGCCGGCCGCGCGCGAGTTATAAACAACTAGCGGGGGTCAACTTCAACTCCTCATAGCCTCCACCCCGGAGAGCTAGCCTTTGTGAAGCGCAGAAGACCACCCGAGCCGCCGCAGGGTCAAGACCACCCGAGCATGTACAAGTTCTTTTGATTTTTAGGAAGGAAAAACGCGCGCTAATATCATGTCCCTATTCTTTTCCAAACGATCGAGTGTGATTGGTGACCGTGCAACAGAAATTAGTTCCATCCGCGTTATCGTCTTGGACTTTTTGGTTCGAAGAAAAATGGATGTAATCGTTCGTAATCTGAATAAAAACGCATGGAGTAGTCAGTTGTATAGCTTAAACAAATATTAATTGTTGTAGCGGAAAAAAAAGAAAAGGCAATTATTGTAGCGTAGTGCCACAAGTATTTTAAACTATCTCATCACGCCGTGTCCATGCTCGTAAGTCGTAACTTTAACCGATGATCAGTACTTGGCCAATGCTGCACCTTGTCGACTCTGCTTTCGTTGCTCGGCGCGCGGTCGGCACACGGCACGGTACGTTCCTATCATTGGATCCGTCTGTGTGTGTCCACGATTCACACTCACTTTTACCTGTTTATCAGGTTAGTCCAATGAGGTTTTAGGGGCCGTTTCATGCACGTTAAATATAGTGTGATGTCAGTATTTTGCATAAAACGAGAGCAATTTGCACACACCCTGAAACATTAAAAATAAATGAGACGCCGTTCCATATACTCCCTCCGTTTCAAATTATAAGTTACTTTGATTTTTTTTATTCACTCACTTTGCTATCTATGTTGACATTAAAATATATCATAAATGCGGACTACAATCTTCCTCTGAACTAGTATGTACTAGTAATTATTAAGTTTTTCATAATTCATACACTCTTCATCTATAAATCTAAACATAGTACTAAGTTAAAAGTCTTTTTTACCTTTTACTAACTATAATAATGTTGTAAAAAAACTATAATAATAATAAAAAAATCAACATTTATAGTATGAGTAAGTAAACTAAGTATCATTAGATATATTATCAGAAGATATATTTTCATATTATAATTATTTAAGTGTCAATATTTTGATGGATAAGTCTCTGTTTGTGTAGGCTGCAGTACGCAGCACATGGTTTTTGTGTACTTGTCTCCTCTGTAAAAGCATCCTTTACTGCTTTTAGAACAGCAGTTAGCATCTTAGGACAAGCATCTTAGGAGCATCTTGACTAGCATCTAGCACAGCATCTTAGACTAGCATATTAGCATATGCTTGGCTGGTTAGCAGCCTATAAATATGTATCCCCAACCTCTCAGATTGGCATAGCATTGTGTGAGAAATAAACCTAGAAAATTACCTTAACTCTGAGTTCTCTGTGTGCTATCCTCTCGATGAGAGTAAGGATCTTGCTCACACCTAAAGCAAGGATCCAGAGACTAACATATTTTACCTATATTTTGGCAGAAGTTTAAATAAGAGAATTAAAAATAGAATTTGCTATATTTCAAGAGTCTGAAATTAGGCTTATGGTCAGGTACGTGATAGATATTTGCACTACTACTATCTTCTTTTGTCAGGTAGAACTTCCTGAAATTTTGTTGGGACCTATTTATCTCATCAAATCTGAGCGACAAGAGAAGGAATTCTCTGCAGCTGAAATGCAGGATATACCGTGTAGGCGTACGAGCAGTACGACCCCACCAGGCGGCTATTTATATCTTCTCGAACCAATCAATCGCCTGCTCCTTCAGGCCTCCAGGGTACGCCACCAGTCTACACTCCCCAGTTTCAACCTCCAATCCTATCCTCGGTACTCCCTCCGTACCGAAATAGACGTCATTCTTAATTTTTAAAAAACTAATAATTTTAAACTATTGATAATTATATATTAAAATATATAAATATTTATATTAAATAATTAGTATCATCGAAAAAATCTTTAAATCTAATTTTTAATAAATTTATATGAAAATATAAATATTACACATATTTTGTAATGCTTCGCGTAACGTCGTCCTTTCGAGGACGAACCGAGGGAGTACCACTTGCGCCGCGTCGCGCGCCGCCTCAATGGTCGTTACATGATCTTAAGGCTGCAACCAATAATTTCAACTATCATGATCTTAAGGCTGCAACCAATAATTTCAATGAGAAAAGTAAAATTGGTGAAGGAGGTTTTGGAGATGTATATAAGGTATGTTGATCATCTGGTTTTCATCCTCCATTGAAATTTGCTGATTGTGTGCAGCTTTAGAGGACGAGAAAATTTTAGCAGTGCTTTTCATTTCTGACAGGGTTTGCTGAAAAATGGGAAAACAGTTGCAGTAAAAAAGGTTAATAGTAATGGAAACGAGCCGGGCTAAAGCTGATTTTGAAAGTGAAGTGAGGTTGATCAGCAACGTTCATCATCGGAATCTTGTACGGCTTCTTGGTTATTCTCGGAAGGGCTCTGAGTTCTTACTTGTCTATGAATACATGGCAAATGGCAGCCTGGACAAGTTCCTCTTTGGTATGTTACTCGAATCCATGATTCTCAGATGCTTGATACTTACTTTCTTTGGTTTCCAGAGCACTTTATAACATGTTGAGAAAATTCATTTTATTGATGCATTTATTAGTGCACATTTGCTTATGCTAGATGGCCCCATTTGTTTATCTGAATACCACATCCACACCTGTAACTAGATTAAATCCACTCCAATTGTTTTTCTATTTGAGAGGATAATTGCTTTACATTGGCTATAGCATAACATTTCTGACATGCACTCTGTCAATGGTCTCATTTTGTCATCACAGGTGATAGACGTGGAACCCTCAACTGGAGGCAGAGATTTAACATTATTGTTGGCATGGCTCGTGGTATTGCATACCTTCATCAAGAGTTTCACGTCTGTATCATACACCGTGATATTAAATCTAGCAATGTTCTTCTTGATGATGACTTTCAGCCTAAAATCGCTGATTTTGGTTTGGCGAGACTTCTACCTGATGATCACAGTCATTTGAGTACAAAATTTGCAGGAACATTGTAAGTTTAAATGTGCAAATATGGCTTGTAGTAATATGCACTTGACTTATTTTTAATTATATTTTTCTTTTGATCAGGGGCTACACTGCTCCTGAATATGCAATTCATGGCCAACTATCAGAGAAGGTTGACACATACAGCTTTGGTGTTGTCGTCTTGGAAATATTAAGTGGCCGAAAGAGCAATGATACAAGGCTTGAGCCTGAAACACAGTACCTGCTTGAATGGGAATCCAGCATTCTTTCTGAAACCTCCCTCTTCTTGGTGCATGCATTACCCCATATTGCTGCCATATCTCATATTTTTCATGCATGGTTTTATGTCTATATTTTATGCTTACGGTTTTATTTGAGTTTCATACTGAGTGAGATGAAAACTCCACTGGATTTTCACTATATGCTTCTGAAGGTTTAACGAGCAATTGACAAAGTTCCAGCACACAGCACACCTTCTAGTGTTTTCTTATTAGTTTTCAAAAGGATCTGGCTTGGATACTTTGAACAGTACTTTTTTTTTATATCTTTGACATAAAAGTAAAAATCATTAGCAGTGCTTCTTAGTTCCACATCTGTATCGAATGTTTCTAATATTTTGTTCTTTACAAACACATGTCGTGCCTAGATCCCTTTTTGATCATCCCCTATGGTTGCACAGGCCTGGAAGCTATATGAAAGTGACAACTTAATGGCCTTGCTGGATGAGTCACTAGATCCTGAAGAATATAGACCAGATGAGGTAAAAAGGATAATGGAGATAGCCCTTCTCTGCACTCAATCAGCTGTTGCTGCAAGGCCGATGATGTCAGAAGTGGTTGTGTTGTTGTTGACCAAAAATGATCCAGAGATCCAGCCCACGAGGCCCACTTTTATTGATGCAACAAGTAGAGTGCGAGGTGAAACATCCTCCTCCAGTTCATCTTCTGCTTCGAAAGCAACCATATCGGTTTCTCAATTTTCGGCCAGGTAAAAAGCATTGTATACGACTTTCCTTCCTTTTTTCTGTAGTAACAACATTTGTAATCAGTATATGTATATCTATATAGCAGGGAATGCTGATGAATTGTCAGCATATATGACAACAGTGTAAATCATTTGAAACTTCCTCTTTGTTCTTGTACTATGTAACTATCCATAAGCTTATGTGGTTCACATGACTGTTTTATATATGTGCTTTCTATACTGGCATTGTCTATCTGAGAGCATTTTGTGTGTCCCAAGTTGTATGCATATTGCATTGCAGTTACTGTATTTAAATGTCTAGCAAGAACTACAAAGTGCATTAGGGATCAGCCTCTGATCCCTCCTGTTCCCTCAAAAAAAAGTGCATTAACTGCTTCCTAAGCTACCATAAACCATCAGCTGATTTCTGAGTTGTAGTTGATGCAGTGAACAGCTTTATCATTTAGTTCTAGTGGCTGTTCAACTAGTTTAAAAAAAAGGCAGCATGATCAACTTGAGATTCCAACATCTGAAACCTATCCACCTAGCATAAATCCTCATGTGGAAAACCTCCCTGACAAGCCCTTTAAATACATTCTCCTAGTCAAATGTGCTATTGAATAATAATTGCATTAGGTAAGGGCTAACCCTAAAAGGGTAGCTATATAGTGTCATACATGGGCCTCATGGGCTTAACCTCATAGGCCTAATATGCTCATACTCTAGCAGCCCCCCGTAGTCTAAACTTCCGGCGCAGCGGAGTTACAGACTGGACATGACATGAAAAGAAGCACACACATGAGCCCCTCACAGACGCAACTAGCCACCGGTGACGTTGAGGCTGGAGCGGAACTCGGTGAAGGCCGAGGACGGGAGGCCCTTGGTGAAGATGTCGGCAAACTGGGAAGTGGTCGGGACGTGGAGGACCCGAACATCGCCGATGGCGACTCGATCACAGACAAAGTGAAGGTCGATCTCCACATGCTTGGTCCTCTGGTGCTGAACAGGGTTGGTGGAGAGGTACACAGCACTGACGTTGTCGCAGTAGACCAGTGTGCTCCTGGAGAGAGGGCTGTGGAGCTCGGCGAGAAGCTGCCGGAGCCAGGAAGCCTCCGCTACGCCGTTAGCGACAGCGCGGTACTCCGCCTCGGCACTAGAGCGGGAGACCACCGACTGACGCTTGGACGACCAGGACACCAGGTTGCCGCCCAGGAAGACAGCGTAGCCGGAGGTGGAGTGCCTAGTGTCCGGACACCCAGCCCAGTCAGCGTCAGTGTAGACGATGAGCTCTGAGGAGGAAGACCGGTGAAGGAGCAAGCCGTAGTCGACAGTGCCGCGGAGGTAGCGGAGGAGGCGCTTGAGGGCAGTGAGGTGGGGCTCTCGGGGATCATGCATGTGAAGGCAAATCTGCTACACTGCATAGGTGATATCCGGCCTGGTGAAGGTAAGGTACTGAAGTGCACCTGTGAGACTCCAGTATGCCGTGGGGTCTGCCACTGGGTTGCCCTCGGCCTCTGACAGCTTGCCCTTTATGTCAACAGGCGTGGAGCAGGGCTTGCAGTTAGTCATCCCAGCTCGCTCCAGGATATCGAGAGTGTATTGCCGCTGGTGAAGAAGAAGACCGGTGGGATGAGGCTCAACAGTGACCCCGAGGAAGTGGTGGAGCACCCCAAGATCCTTCACAGGAAACTCCTGCTGAAGAGAGCTGATGATGCGGCTGGGTAGTGATGCACTGGAGGCTGTGAGGACAATGTCATCAACATATAGCAGCAGGTAGGCAGTCTCAGCTCCACGGTGATAGACAAACAGAGACGTATCTGACTTGGCCTCCACAAAGCCCAGTGTCACCAGAAACGCAGCAAACCGAGAGTGCCACGCCCATGGGGCCTGCTTGAGGCTGTAGAGAGATCTGTTGAGCCGACAGACCATGTCAGGACTAGAAGAGTCAACGAACCCCGCTGGCTGGCTGCAGTAAAATGTCTCGTTGAGAGTCCCGTGCAGAAAGGCATTCTTGACGTCCAGCTGATGCACAGGCCAAGAGCGAGCGAGAGCCAGTGAGAGTACTGTGCGGACGGTGGCTGACTTCACCACTGGGCTTAAAGTCTCATCATAGTCAACACCAGGCCACTGAGTGAAACACGGAGAACCCAGCGAGCCTTGTACCTCTCAAAGGTACCATCAGCCCGCTGCTTGTGCGTCCAGATCCACTTGCCGGTAACAACATTGGAGCCAGGCGGACGGGGCACCAGATCCCATATCTGGTTGGCGAGGAGAGCCGCGTACTCCTCTTCCATCGCACGACGCTAGTGAGGATCCGACAAGGCGTCACAAATGGAAGAGGGTACAGGAGAGATCTACGTGTCACCGGGCATCGCTGCAAGAGCCTAGGACCGCAGGGTACCCGCAGCATGCCGCATCACCATAGGGTGAACATGCCACGGGTGGCAGTGAAGGAGCGGTGGGTGGTACACCGGCGGCATGACACGGGCGGCCGGAGGCGATGGTGGTGTAGGCGTCGCCGATGGAGAAGAGACCACCGGTGGTGACGGAGGCGCCGAGTCCGCCCGTGCACGGCGCTGGTAGACAAGGGCTGGCTGGGCAAACCGCGCCGAGGGTGTAGGAAACGGCATCCCCAGCCCCGTGTCAGGTGGAGGAGCAGGGGCCGCACCGGAGGGTGGCGCTCCCGGACCCGTGCAGGGCACAGGGTCAGGAGCAGCAGGCACCGGGTCCGCCCGCGCACGGCGCTGGTAGACAAGCACCGGCTGGGCAAACCACGCCGGGGGTGCAGGAAGCGGCGTCCCCGGCCCCTTGTCAGGCGGAGGAGCAGGGGCCGCACCGGAGGGTGGCACTTCCGGACCCGTGCAGGGCACAGGGTCAGGAGCAGCACTGGTGTGCGATGAGCCGAGGCACGGGCCCGGCGAAGGGCACGGTGGAGCAGTACCTGCAAGGGAAAACGGCAAAGGTGGGTGGACCACCGTGTTAGTGGGAAACAGAGAGGCGAGGTCAGGGTCAGGGGTGGTAGGTGGTGTGGTGGTGGTGGAGAAGGAGAAGACAGACTCATCAAACACCACATGGCAAGAGATGAGGACCCGACGAGACGTGAGTTCATAGCACCGGTAACCCTTGTGATCTGGGGAATGTCCGAGGAAAATACCCAGTGTCGAACGGGGAGCCAGATTATGGGGGGGTGGTGGCAGTGGTGTTAGGGTAACACGCACACCCGAAGAGACGAAGATGGTCATACTGAGGAGGGGTACCGAAGAGAGCGTGGTGCGGTGTAGGAGCGGGGCAGGCAGCGGAAGGAAGACAGTTAAGGAGGTAGGTAGAGGTGTGAAGACTCTCTGCCCAGAAGCGAGCAGGAAGGGATGCCTAGAGCAGAAGGGTGCGCATGATGTCGTTCGTGGTGTGAATCATGCGCTCAGCCTTGCCGTTCTGGGAGGAGGTATAAGGGAAAGACATACGTAACTGGACACCATGAGAGAGGAAGAAGGCACGGGAGGTGGAGTTATCGAACTCACGACCATTGTCACACTAGACGACCTTGATGGTAAGGCCGAATTGAGTAGACACCCAGGCAAAAAAATGGAGAATAGTGGGAAAAGCCTCAGACTTTGCACGCAAGGGAAAAGTCCACGAATAATGAGAAAAATCATCAACCACCACCAAATAGTATTTATACCCAGAGATACTCATGACAGGAGAAGTCCATAGGTCGCAATGTACAAGGTCAAAAACATGAGCCGCATGTGAAGAAGAAGTGTAAAAAGGAAGACGAACATGGCGGCCCAGCTGGCACACATGACACAAGGGCTCATCTTGAGCTTGAGTACAATGAATGTCGGAGCTACGACTAAGCTGCATCAGAGCATCACGTCCAGGATGGCCGAGATGGCAGTGCCAAGTAGTGGAGGAAGGCGTCGTAGTGAAAATAGCTGACAAAAAGGCCGGTGAAGAGGAGGAAAAGGACGCTGAAAACCGAAGGGTGTAGAGGGGCCCTGAGCTGTCACAGCGGAGCAGAGGACGCCGGGTAGCCAAATCCTTCACAGTAAGACCAAAAGAGTCAAACTCAATAGAACAGGAATTGTCAGCTGTAAAACGACGAATAGAAAGGAGGTTGTGGACCATAGAAGGAGCAACAAGAACATCAGGAAGACGAAACGAGCCATGAGCGCTGGCAGCACCCACGAACGTGACAGGAAGACACGACCCATTTGTGACCATGATGGACGAAGGGAGTGAGGAAGAAGGAAGGCGAACAAAATAGAGTATACCGGAGTTGGGAGTGGTGTGGTAAGTAGCTCCAGAGTCAGCGACCCACTCTGGCCCAGCAGGGGGTGTCAGGGCCATGGTGTTGTAGGAGGTGGCCAAGGCCGCCGGGTCCCAACCGACCGGCCCGGGCGAGGCACTGGGAGGTGGAGCCCACGTGGACGTAGAGTAGGTGCTGGGAGGTGCTGCCCAAGGGGTCGCTGAGTGGAACCCTGGAGGAGCACCAGCAAACAGGGCCACCGGCGAGCGTGGCTCACTGCCGGGAGCCTGGAAGGGCCACATGGAGATGCGCCTCGACCACGGGTTGTGGAAGGTGGGCTAGGGTGCACCCTGTGGAGGTGTCGGTGTGTTCCCACGGCCACCACCACCACCGCCACGGCCTCCCCCGCGGCGACGGCGGCCACCACCGCCACGGCCCCCCACCCCCGCTCGGCCCGGGAGGAGGACCAAGAAGAGACGACGGCGACGGAGTGGGCGGACGTGAAGGGGGAGTAGCGGCGAGTGCAGTCAAGGAAGATGAGGACCCCGGCGTGGAGACCGCCACGGCTTGAACTCCCTGCTGGAGCTCCTCCATGACAAGATCGTCATGGACCTGCAGGAAGGTGGGGAAGGGTCGCTGACGAGTGATCCACGTCCGGAGGTAAGCGTAGCGGTCACTGAGCTCACGGAGGACGTTGAGGACCAGGATACTGTCCTCCACAGGCCAGCCAAGGTCGCCAAGAGAGTCCGCCATGCCCTTCATCTTGCGGCAGAAGTCGCTGACGGAGAGGTCACCCTGGACGAAGGTCCGGAAACTCGCATCGAGACGCAGAGCCTGGGCCTCGGCGTTGCCCAAAAACTGGCCCTCGAGCGCCAACTAGGTCCCACGAGCACTCGGAGTGTTGCGGACGAGGTCATGGAGGTCCAAGGAGATCGTCCCCAGAATCCAAGAGAGAACGATGCTGTCGAGGCGCAGCCATGAGGCGGTCGAGACCGCGCCCATGGCGTCAAGGAGGACGTGATCGTCGAGGGCGTAGCGGCGGAGGGTGAGGAGGACCAGGTCCCGCTAGCGGGCGTAGGAGGGCGACTCCGGCTCGAGGACGACTGGAACCAGGAGCCGGATGTTCTGGACACCCCCGGCCTGGTAGTGAAGCTGGGCCACGAGTGGGTCGGCCGGATCATGCCAGAGGACCGCAGTGGTGGACACGCGGTGACCCGCCGAGCCGGAGGAAGTGGCCCCGCCGTCGTGGGAAGCAGGAGCGGTGAGGAGCTGCTCCGTGTCGGTGATCTGCTGAGCCAGGGCAGTGGACGCATCGCGCTCGTGTTCCCAAGCGAGGGCGGCCTCCCGTAGACGAGCCTGCCCCACCGCGTACTCAGCCCGGGCAGCAGCGAGGGCCATGGTGAGGACGGAGGTGGCGCTCGGGAAACCAGCGCCCGCGTCCGGGGGGGTACCGCCCGCCGGGAGGACGACCGCGGGAGGGGTGCCGGCCGGGTCAGCGGGGACCGGGTCAACGTCCCCTGCCCCGGCGCCCGCCTCGGCGCCTGTGTCTACCACGAAGGCGCGGGCGGCGTCCACGGGGGGGTGCGAATCCCGCCCAGAGCCCCCCGCGCCAAGGCCTCCTGCATGCCCAGAGCCCCCCGCGCCAGGGCCTCCTGTGCGCGCGGCACCCGGGCGGTGCTGGCGGCCGGCGGCGGCGGCTTGCGCCCAGCTAGGCCCACCGGAGAGGACAGAGAAGGTATCAAAGTACGTAGGTCCAGGAGGGGGAGGGGGCCGGCCGGCCATGGCTGCTCCGGCAGCGGCGGCGGCGCGCCGGCGAGCAGCAGCAGGCGGCGGCGGGGAGGGAGGAACCTAGTCTGATACCATGCTATTGGATAATAATTGCATTAGGTAAGGGCTAACCATAGAAGGGTAGCTATATAGTGTCATACATGGGCCTCATGGGCTTAGCCTCATGGGCCTAATATGCTCATACTCTAGCAAAATGCCTTCAGGAAGCCCCTGGGGACTGATTCACTGCCCAAGGCAAAGGTCTATTCTGCAGTTCAGCCTTCGTTAGTGTCCTGGTGGGTACCCCAGAAAGTAAGCTGTGGTACTTTAACTTTGAAGTCGTCTGCTGCAATCCCATCCACTTTTTCCAGCATGGGCAAGGACAGGGGAGGTCAGGTTGAGGCCAACCATGTTCTGGTTGTGTAGCAGCATGGCGATAGGTTGTGCAACAGTGGAGGCTCCATCGGCGACGTCTTGGGTTGATGTAAGCATAGTACTAGGAGTAGTTGAGTACTGTAGCCATGTCTCGTGTACCCGGTAGTTGGTGGAGGATTGTATTTATATGTTATGCAATGCAATAGAAAGGTAAGCTTCTTTGCCACCAACTTAGTGTGTGAAGTTTCAGCCAACGTTGAAACTCGATGTGTGCTATGTGCATGCGTGGGTACAGAGTGAGCTCAAGCTCGTCTTCTTCCTTGGTTCTGGGGAGGAGCTCGAGGGGGGGTCGAGCAGGTGCTGCTCGTCTCATCGGTGCTAGGTTTCAGCGCCAACAGTCCTTTACTCCTTTCTAACAAAGTTTTAAGGAAAATAATAAAATTCAGTTTAAATACCAGAAGTGTCCCTCCCCCCTCCCATAACTGCATATTTATTTCTTGAATTGCCAAATGTGCAACTACTGCTGTGTTAGTCTTGGAAAATGGAATTGTATTTTGTCTAATAAGTTAGGTGAGTATGAAGAGACCTGGCAATGGAAACAGCAAAGCAGCGGTCAATTGACAAAAGTTAACAGAGCGAAAGGGCCTCTAGCTGAGTTGGTAAGGTGGCTTGAGTAGCACTCCTCAGGTCGTGGGTTCGATTTTCTATGGGAGTGAATGCTAGGGTTAAAACATATCTTCTCATCTGTCTCATTCCATAGCACAGATCTAAGGCTCGGCCCAGTCGTGGTCTTTCTCGCATTGACTACGGTGCCGCTGTGTATGGGTTAGACAGAGGTTTGAGGATTCTCGACCAACATGAGAAGTTCTTTTTAGTAATGCAATGCCCCGGGGGTGTCTTGCCCCCGCAGATTGTTTTTTTTTTAAGAAAAGCTAAGAGACAGACTGTGGTTCCACGAACTGTGAGTGCCTCTTGGTATGAAACTGCAAATGCTGTGATCAGATTGTTGAAATTGGCAAAAGCTGCCATCAGTCTAAGCACTAATTTATTAGCATATGCAGAACTAATGCTTGTCCTTTTTATCATATATGTAGCGAGGAATAGTCATCTTAAATTTTTTTCTATGTTCTAGTGGATGATTGTTGACCCCAGAGATTTTTGTAACTATCATTACATATTTTGTCCTAGGAAATGGTGTAACACTATGGAGTATTTTACTTATCTTGTTTGCTTCCCCAGCATGAGTGTGTGCCACATAAGCTGACTTTACCTGACAACATAAATACATTAAACTAATGGCTGCGTTCAACTTGTTGCAGAACATTATAATTGATTTCACATTGCTGTTTGATAGAGATGATTCGTCGACTGTGACTGTTTTCACATTGTAGCTTTGATATGGACAGACCGGCTCTCATACTGATTGATTCCACTTCTATTGTGCAAACAAATTGCATCATAAGGCAATTGTCATGCAATTTGGTATAATCTATCACATAATCACCTTCTTATTTGGGATATAGAAAAATTCTAGTATATTTGGCATCTCCTATTGAACATTATATACAAATAGGATACCGCAACCTGCTCCTGTATACCTAATCTATCATATAACCACACTGCTTGACAGCTTGCTCTTTATTCTAATTCTGTACTAGGTTGTTGAGGGTATAAACTTTGAACATTAGACTTAAGCCCACTCTAGTTCTGATCTGTGAGTTTCAGATTTGGCAGGCTATCTTACTATCATTTAGACAGTGTGTTGTAACTCTTGGGTATTGAGAGACGGAACACAACCTGCTCCTGTATGTCTTTCTGGGTTCTTTGTATTGGAAAACAAATTTGTTTATAACACTTCAGCTTTTTGTTGCATGCTCTGTATTTTTTTAAGATGATGTTTTCCTCAATCTACAGCATCATTTAAATGTGTCTGTATTACAATCAAAATAAGTATTGCTTTGATTTGACAACCTTAATAACACAACTTGGATCGCCACATTCTGTTCTGTAGAATATTAGTATAACTTAATAAAACTACTACTATAGGAAGTACTTTTCAAGACAAATATATTGATGTGGCTGATCAAATAAAATATAAATGGTCAAACTTAAGATAATTTGTTTGCACCTACACTTTGTCCTGGCTATGCTTCTTTTTATGGTTACATTCTGCATAGGGGACATGAGAACAAATCTGTGATAATTGAATATGATGGAGACCATGGATGATGTAAGTGCCTCATTAATCTATATCGCTGCACTTTGTATTGCCCTTTTTGTTGTGTAATGGATGATATGTTTGCCCTCCTATGCATTCTTGAAAAATATGTAAGTGGTCTAGTTAACATTGTTAACCTTAAAACAATGTGTACCCACAGAATATTCCTATATGGATAAATGTGATTTATCATTGACTCATTAACGTTTTGAAGTATAAATAATTAAAATGCTCACCACATATATTATATATGAAACATATTTAATAATTTTAATACTTTGATAGTGTGGGCATTTTCTATTTGGTGAAAAATATTTGAGCAAGGTAAAATAGGTAATTTGTAGGTAAACTTTATCAGGTAAAGTTCTGGTGCTATAATGATTTTTTTCTCGAACACGTAGGAGAACTGTGTCTCATTCTATTAATAGAAGAAAAGGAAAGTCATACATAGAAAGGGGGGGCCCCCCCCCCCCCCCACCCCCACCCTCGGTGCTACAATGATGCAGATTATGATAAATATAAAAGACAACCTGGGTGGAAACCTATCCTACTTTGTGTTCTGTTGTTATGTACAGTCCGTACTCTGTAGTTTTAACTCATCTTTCTGCTTCCATTTTGCCAACAGCTTTGACATCGTTTGCAGTCAAACATACAGAACAATAGCTACTTCTTGAATACTAGTTCAGTAGGATATATTTCAGGAAATCTTTGCTGATCCTTTTTTAGTTGCTTCTGTTTCTGTGTCCTGTGTCCAAACCTAGCGAAGCAAAATCAAGCATAACCACTTAGCTTCTGGAACCAAGTTTAGGAAGTCTGTGCACTGATCTTCCATGGATTCAACTCGAGTCCACCAGAGTTGATGAGCGTGCATATAATTCCTGCTTTTATTATCTTATTAGGAGAGTGCATTTTAGACCCTTGACTTCTCCAGAGATAATTTAGTAGTTTACAGTT
>CM041628.1:43060848-43102249 GCA_023333625.1 Bothriochloa decipiens | reverse complement strand
ATGTATGTATGTATGTATGTATGTATGTATGTATGTATGTATGTATGCGCTAGATTGCATTGAACTGATTGAGCTTTAACAAAAGATGAAATTCGTTACCTAAAGATCCATGTTCACCGCACTGGACTAGTATAGTTTATAGGCCCAACGGAGACTTCTCTCAAGTCTCAAGAAACCACTAAAACAAGTCTCTCGAGTCAGAATACACTACTAAACTGCAGAATGTCAGCTACATATATGATTTTCTGTTCTTGTTTTAAATTCATTCATTCATGATGTCTCGTCATCACAGTAGGTCCATTATATTTGTATCAAGGTTTAAAAATCGTTGCTGTCTTCATCCTTGTGACAGGTGGGACACCAACACATCAGTGGTGATACCGGATTCCGAGTCCACGGAGCGGGTGATGTACGTGATTGGCATCCTCCGGTCCGCCAACCCAGAAGATGGCTGCTCCCACCACTGCCTCCAAGAGCTTCTCCGCCGCCACCGCCGGATCGCCGACACCGCCGGAGCACGCCTCGGCGCGAAGCAATACCTGGGTCACCACCCGACTCCGGCCGGCTGGCACCAGCACTTCGGCCGGCAATATGAGCGGTTCGCGGAGCGCAAGGCCCGGTTCGACCCGCTACGCATCCTGGGGCCCGGCCAAGGCATATTCCCTCGGACCCTGAAGGATGCTGATGCTGCTGCGTATGCTGGGAGCTAGCATGTAGCCGGCAGGAAGTGAATTGGCCTGGCGATCCAGTACAGCAAGGGATATTTATGATATAGATCCAGTACCTCTATCTCTCTTGTTCTTTCTTTTTATGCTTCTCTTCAGCTTCCTCAGCATTTTGAGGCATGCATGGGACCGCCGGTTGTTGGGTATTCTGTGAGGCGTGGCGTGGGGAGAGGACCCGGTGGTGAATGTCACTGGGAATTTTGGAACTTTGTACAGGCTGAGGAAGCGCAGGCTTTATTATTGGAATAGAGATAGCGATTCTATTCGACGATCTCTGTATTATTCGTTGTTCTATATGCATGGCCATCGGCGTTCTTACTTCCATTCCATCCCAAGGCTAGGCCTGTGTTTGGCTGGGTTCTTAAATGCTTCGGCTTCACGCTACAGCGCCAGATAAGTCAAACTTCTTAGGCCCTGTTTGGCTGGTTTCTTTCGGGCTTTGGCTTCTGCTTCAGTGTCAGAGAAGCCAGGGGCTAAAGAAGCCACTAATTCTTTTGGCTCCAGGTTCATTTTATCATGAGACACATAAAAAGGAGCTACAATATAAGATGTGCTAGGAGGCGAGGTGCCAAATTAAAGCCTAAAAAACCCTGCCAAACACACTGCTGTGTGTACATCGCTTTGTGTGAGTCATCTTCTTTTGAAGAAGTGGTGGTGACAGCATGATCTGTGGCTACGAGCCATCCTTACTACTACTAGCCTGGTGGTCCTCAAAATCGGAACGTGATCCAAGATGATATGGATGGGTGCTGGATTCACAGTGAGTTTGACATCCATGTTCCCATGTTTCCATTAGCTAAAATGCATGTGCTGGAATTGTGCGTGTATGCATGATGCATGGGCTATGTTTCCCTTTTTCTGGAGTACCCAATCGAATGATGTCAACTTTTTGTTTGTCGTCGAAACTCTTTTTTTTTCTTGCTTGAGGAAAAGAGGATGATTGCCTTCTGAATCCCTAGAAGCATTGGCACATCATAAATTCCTCCAAAAAGAAAAAGAGAAAAAACGCAAACAGGGATCACACACAATGGTGGAGCGAAGATTGGTCTGTTTATATACGACCCTCGTCTGATATAAATTTTCATCGGCTCTCCACCTTGTTCCCACCTATGAATCCAATAAAATCACTCCATCAGAGAGTCAATGAGCAAAGCTAAAGAAAACAAAGGAGCAGAGATATAGTATTAAAAACACAAAGTATTCTACGCATGGAGGTACTTTCTCTGTTTTAGATTATAAATCGCTTTAACTTTTTTAATACTTTGATATAATATTATGTCTAAGATAAAAAAGTTAAAACGACTTGTAATTTAAAACCGTCGAAGTGCACGTCAAGAGTATATATTTTGCAATGCCCACGTTGCAAATTGACTGTCTCTTAATCTCACCCTCTTTGATTTCTTTAACATCAAGCCACAAGAATAAACTAACTACTCGTAGCCTTTTTTTACCCCGGTCAGGGCCACGCTAGTTGCCAGATTTGCATGGATTTCGAAAGGGATGCGAGATCCGCAAAGCAAGGGCCGCAGGGCGGCAGGACAGGAAAGGGGCTTTGTGATTCCGATTCGATGCTGGCGCCACAGTGCCCATGGCAATGCCTGCTGCACTGCACTGCTGCGGCTGCTGTTCTCCGGATGAGAGTGGACAAACAGGCCAGCAGGAGGAAGCGGGTCCCGACGACAAGGCCAGCAGGGCCTGGGAGAGTACAGTACGTGTGCGACTGTGCGAAGCGAACAGCAAAAAGCGGCAGACAGCTGGGGATGCTCTTGAGATCGAGGCCGTAGCATACAAGATCTCTTGTTTGTTTGCTTGCACAAAATTTATTTATTCGGTTCCAGAGTGGGGACGGGAGGAGTGTGAAGGAGCGCTAGGGGTCCATATTTTCATGTTGTTGCGTCTTACGGAATTGATAAACTCAACTTGTTGGTTGTTAAGTCACCAAAAAAACTTGATGTTTTTATATAAGGTCAAGGACAAATAAAACAAAAACCTTGAGAGGATGAAAATAAAAACCTTCCACCGTCGTCTAAAGGTTCAACAGAGTTGAATCTCCTCCCTTCACTAGTTTTAATCTGAGAATACTAAAAGAGAGAAGGGGGGGGAGAGAGAGAGAGAGAGAGAGAGAGAGATATTTTGTTCTCTAGGTTCTCCTGTGATTTAGGGTACTAGGATCAACAGTTAACCATTGGTTAAGGTGCCACTATCACCACAACTTAAGAGGTTCGTCAAAATTATACCTCTGGCCACTATTTCTGATATTAAAATACTAGCTTAGAAGGTAAAATGGGCGATAGAAATTTCTTTTTAGAGGTTTTAATTGTGAATCAGGCGACGGGGATATGGCTAGTCGTAGCAGGGTGCCTAGTGTTGACGTCGATGTGGCACAAAGGCGGTGACCAGAAATTTAAATGGGCCTACTTCTTTAAATAAAATAAAAATAATTATTGAAACTTATAAAATTACTTTTTTTTGGATTATTTTCTTGAAATCGATGGAGATTGAGGTAGTACCTTGGAAGATCTCTTGTTTTGTTTGCTTTGCATTTGCAGAGGTCACTACTCTCTTTTTTTCTTAGAATAAACTCTACTTCCTTCATTTGTGCAGAGTAGTTTTCACTTTCTCGATTTTTTGGCAGCACATGTGTGATACAAACGAGCCAACATAAATTCAAGGCCCAACCTACGTCTGTTGAATATAATGTCGTTGCTTGGGTGGTCCGTCCACGATAGCCTTGTGCCGTCGAGTGTTTTGTCATGTCTCGAGTGAACAATATCATACGTTGTTGACACGTTCATAAAAATTGCGTACTAGCTAGTAGTAGGAATAAGTGCTTGTATTGTGGTCCATTCGTTGCTCTCTTCCTCCCTGGAACTATATATCAATATATAGCATGAGTGCTATCGAATCGGTGGTCCTTACACAACAGCGTGCTTTTTGCGTGAGTTCATGTGAGGTTACATCCTCATGTAAATTGGGGATCGTCGTGTATATATGCTTTATGTATCTATCATATATTTGGTTATATACTCAAAAGCGCATAATTGGTGTAGTGCTCTCATTTAGCCCACTCATCGATGTTTTATCCGTAAGTCACAACACACTTGTCAAAAGCTACTATATCTCCATGGTCTAAATTACAAGACATGGATTTTGAATAATTTCTTTTTTATACATCTTAATATAGTGTATATCTAAATACATAGCAAAAGTTATATATCTAAAAAAGTCAAATTGTCTTATGATTTTGAATGGAGTGAGTATTTTTTGTTTGGTGTTCCTCTCTAACAATTTCTAGGAGCTTGTTGTTAGTTAGCTAGGCTTCTTGAGGCTAGTTTTTTGTCATATGGTGATCATGTATCAAGATTAATAAAGACAGGACCAACAGTGTTAAAAGAGCTAGCTAGTTCATATTATATTCATTAAGAAGGAAAAATAATGATAAAGAGTAGCTCTAACAATAACTTAATTACTATAACTAGCTTTAAGAATTTTATTTTATATTCTAATAGAGAAGATAGAGAAAAGCTATCTTTTGATTAAGAGCTAGTCTTGTACATACGACATTTCAAGATTATGTAGGTTGTCAAGTGGTTGCTAAAGTTAACATCGTACTAACATTGAAGAGGCTCTCTTAGAGCTAGTAGCTAGTTCATATTGTTATACTGTTAAGGATGCCCTAAACTAGTCCCTTATGAAGAGCTAATCTTATACGTTTTTCTATAACCAGATATATGTCCGTGTGTTAAACGAGAATCATAGTTTTCTTACTGAACCTCACTACTTAGACGCAGAGACACACGAACTTCGAGGATTTCATATTAGACACGGATATGTGGATTCACTCTTCGTATTGGAACCGAGTAGGATACAGACGTGTCAGCTCAAAGTGGAGGATTATTCGTATCGGAAGTGGATACATAAGCATGAGCAAGATTTGGTATCACTGGGAGATGATTACTTTAGAGTCTTTTAGGTGTGAAGTAGAATTTTTGTTTTGAGAAAGAGACTAGATTTCATTAAATTAAATCCCATGTTATAACCAAGACCTTAATATAGAATAAAATTATATTGAAGCACGCCACTAGGTCCCTATATGTCATCTTTCTCACGTTCGGCGATGTACACCCCTTCACGAAGCTCCAGCGCGACCATGGAAGTACACCAGATCTGGACCAAGAATCACAGTCTCTATCAATAGAAAGACTCAATGAACATGGAGACTGCAAATTAAAAGAGGTGTAATATGCTCAACCACTATGAGGAGTAAAGGGCGTCGAGAGCACACCGGCCATACCTTCTAACCGACCATAAGATCTAACACTGCAGCATCACCACCACACCAACACCTGAAAGGGCAGAACCACCGCCGCCAGTAGCACATTATTGGCAGCCGGAAAGACAATCACGTACAAGGAGAAAAATAGATCAGATTCCTCCTCGAGAAGGACTATGCCAACATACCTCGATTTCAGGAAGAGCAACCTGATGATGATCCGGTATGAAATAGAAAGACGGATAGAAAACATTGAAACGACCAACCAAAACTAACCCAAATTATTATGAATGAAAGAAAAAATAAAAAGAAAAAACTAAAAAAATAGTAGATCTGCTAAAAGGATGGACCCCCACTCCTCACCACCGGTACAATAATTTTGTTTTAGCTTTACAATGAACAAATACAATTTTTTTACAGCAAAAACTTTTTACTAAAGTATACAATATTATAGGTTCATTGTGTAGATCTAGTCATATAGAGTCCAACAAAATTAGATTTTCTATTTTATATTTTTTCTCTGATTTATTATGATTTTTGAAGATTCAGCGAAAATAAATAAAAAAGATAAAATCGATGTTATTGTAGCAAAACCGTCTAGGGAGGTAAAATAGATGGTTTTAAAAAATTGAGAAGATTAATAGACCGTTTCATAGTTTGAGGGGTGAAATAGATTACTATTTATAGGTAAGGGGGTTAAGTAGACTTTTTCCGTTGTTCTATGAATGAATATGGCCACTTGTTCGTCCAGATTCGTTCCAAGCTACTGTAGGTACCTCCCCTCTCTATCTCCGTCCACGGACCGACCACGGTGCAAGCAAGTGCAATGGCCAATGGCCTGCTGCCGACACCAGCACACCGCACGCCGGACCGGATGTCGCGTCGGCCCCTCCGAGGGCAGCATCGTCCGGCAGTATTTCCAACATGTGGGCAGGCACCACCTGTGACCATTGCCACCCAGCTAGCAGCCGTCACCCCTTGCTGCTCCCCGTGAAACCACACCACCAGGCGCTGGCAAAGCACCAGATTTGCCGTGCCGCCAAAAGCCGAGAAGCGACAGTCGCCAGCGCGCCCAGCAGCAAGATCTTCGCGCCAGCTGCGGCGAGAGGATGGATTCGCGGGCTCGCTCCCCGTCACGTCAGGACGTAGCATTGTTGCATTGTATGGAACATCTATGGTACACAATCGCCAATGTGTGACTATTCTTCGCTCCGTCACTTAATAAATTGGATATTCGTAAAATCCAAAAGTATCTATACTGCTCCCTATGTTCTAAATCATAATTTGTTTGTTTTTTATTCAAAATTTAAACATTTGTTTTATTAAAAAATTTATATAAATATTATTTTTATTGTCGTTTGATTTATTAATAAAATTTCTTTAAAGATGACGTAAATTTGACTATGTTTACATATTTTTTTAAATAAAAGAACGGTTAAATTTGAAATAAAAAATTTTAAATAAACTATAACTTAAAACGAATAGAATATTATAATGTGAAAGGTGGTCACTTGAGAGCTAGGATAGTAACTGTACACAACCATGGAGTGCCAAACCTTCAGCTGTTTTTTTCCTCTTTTGGTAACTGATGCTGCTGTTCTTTATGAAAAGCTTTCACACACGGGAGTTTATTTAATGGACGTGTTAAGTGACAGGAGATCACTATGTT
Source organism: Bothriochloa decipiens (assembly GCA_023333625.1). NCBI lineage: Eukaryota > Viridiplantae > Streptophyta > Magnoliopsida > Poales > Poaceae > Bothriochloa > Bothriochloa decipiens. The sequence continues at coordinate 43,095,582 of CM041628.1, read as the reverse complement.
ACTGATGCCGTGATGAGCGGTCACCCAAAGTGATTTTTTTTGTTTTTTTAGTTGAGGGCAGTAGGGGGCCCAAAGTGTTTTTTTAAGGAAACCAAAGTTTTTTAAGGAAACCAAAGTACTTTTTTAGGGCCCCAAAGTGGGCAGAATATTCGTTGTAAACTACATGTGCGGTGCAATTCGTGAAAACCACAATAAAACTCTATTTAGAAGCTTTAAAATTTTTCAAAACTATGTAAACTAATAGTGTATCTATATATGCGCATTGTCACAAAATTTGAGAATCATTTTTAAAAAAATCATATAAAATAAAAAAATTATTTGCATATGCACTAAAGGACATAATTCCTAGAATCTTGTCCTCTAGTACATATGTTATTAATATTTGTTATTTTCATAAAAATGAGTTTGGATTTTTAATTTTATGACAATGCATGGCTATAGATATACTATTGGCATGCATAGTTTTAAATTTTTTAGAAGCACTTAAGTATGATTTTGTAGAGGACTTTTACTATTACGTTGTAGATGTGGTTTGCATCGAATATTTTGCCCTTAAAAGGTGATCGGTAACAATTCACTTTCAAGCAGTTACCTGGTCCGCTCCACTGTTTCTAGAGGCCAGAGCCCAGCACAAACATCAAGCACGGACGATATCAGAAGTTTCGAAAACTGCAGAAAAAAGAAATAAGTAAAATGGCCACATCCCAAGTTCCTAACATGAGTAAAGGATTGGGCCCAAGTTTCCTTTGGTGGCTGTTCCAACTGCAACGAGCAACACTTCCAACGCTGAAAACCCATGAGCCGGGCCATTAGCACCTCGCGAACGCGAATTCGTCATCAATAGGAGAAGAATACATAATACTCGTAGTTCAGTGCACAGATAAAAGAGGAACAAAGAAAAAGAGAACTATGGACACCCAGTCACAGTTTTATTGACATGGCAGGTTGGCACGTACATACAGTGTGAATCAGTCGGTGTAATACGACAGCCGCCTGGCTCCACGTCCGGGATCGGGCACGGGCGGGGGCGAGCCCAGCTGGTGGGCGGCGGCATCCTCGCCGTCGCAGAACCCGTTGACGTCGAGGGAGATGGACAGGTCGTGGAGGGCCTGCAGGCGCGCCACCCAGGGACGGACGGTGGCGAAGGCCGCCGGACCACCACCAGCGGCGACGGCACGTGGCGGCGTCACGGCGCCGACACCGTGGGCGAGGACGATGAGGAGCGATGCCGCCAGCGCGACGATGGCGGCGAGGTGAGACGTGGGCATGGTGCCGCCGCTGCTCCCATTGCCATTGCCAGGTGCTCAATCTTGTGCATGCTCGTGGCGTTTTTGGTTCCTAGCAGATGATAGGATGGTTGTTCAGCCGGCGGGAGCGAGGCTTATAAATAGCAGCAGCTGGTGGTGGCAGAGAATGGGGATGGGCGCGGCGGTGAATTGATGATGATTTAGGAAGAGGAATGGGTCCAAAAGTACAGACGATTATTTAGAAAGAGGAATGCCAAAGGTCCAAACGTACGGTACGTTTCAGGCTTGTGGAGCCTTGCATTGCATTGCAATGTGCAACTGTGCAAGGGAGCGAGACACAACACAAATGAAGCTAATACGCCGCTTCCGTCACGATCACTGTCGGCCAGATGCTCATGAGTCCTGCGACGTCCCTACCCTTGCCGCTTGTGATGCAGCACGTAGTTGTGGGTTTGATAGCACAAACACGGTTGCTTTTTGTGTGCGTCCGGCTGGCCTGGCCTGGCACGAAGCACGATCCACGGGCAAGAAAAACAAAATATGCGGCCCACTACCAGTATGTATTTGGGCCGTCGTGGTTTTGCTTCTCATCCAAGCATGATAGAGTAATAATAAGGTGATTTCCTAAAAATGTAATAATAAGGCCTTGTTTTTTCTTGAATGCATGTATATCCACTTTAACCCACATGTTTCGGAATCTAAACGAGACAAAACAGATTGAAGCAGTCCCTCGCCGTCACTTCGTATTGAAGCAGTCCCTCGCCGTCACTTCGTCAGGGACGCGCTCTATGTCATGGACCGAAGCGAGCTCCTGTCTAGCCACAACCGCTACAACTTGGAATCCCTCGCTCGTCTACGATAGAGAGCCATCCACCAAGCACCCGTCATCAAGGACTCGCGCTGGCCCTGCCTCTAGCCATGTCGTAAATGGTCGAGACGGTACTCCTTCGAAGGTTTAAGAGTCTGATAAGAGCCTATATAATAGACCATCTAACCTATCACTAATCATTTGGTAGTTACAGACACATGACAATGGCTCATGATGCACATCACATGGATCGATGGACCCACTTTTGTAACTAACATTGAGCAAATGCATCGAGCGAGACAACCAGTAGTTGTGTCCATGAACAGCGGACCAAGTGCTACGCAAAAGATGGAGGTCCCAAGGGCCAATTGGGGCTGGGGCGGGGGCCGCCCCGGGTTCGTGGAGGTAAAAAAATCTCACCTCATCTTTTGTCCATGTCCACTTCTATGTGTTGGATGAATGTCAATTTGATAAGGGTCATCAGATTGATCTCTCATAGGTTGAACTCTCTAGGCTATAAATAGGTGGTGCCCTTTCTCACTTTCATTTGTAACACACAACACTCGATAAGTTCTCTATTTCTACTCCCCTGCTCCTTTTCATTTACTAGGTAAATACCCGTACGTTGCAATGGCAAAACATGATACCACAATAGCATATATATGCGTGTATATTATAATGTTGCACAAAAAGATAATGTAATCATGATGTTTGGAACAACAATGTTACATTAGTCTTCATTCGGTATCTGTCAGGACTCCATTTGTTATAGCAAGTACAAAGCAGCCAAGAGACTTTGAAGCCACTGAAAGCATGAAGTTATAACCTTTCAATTCCACTCTGACCAAACTATTTTTTGACTTCACTCTGACCAAATATTCTAGTGGGGAAATTGACCTACCTGGTATAGGCTTCATGCATCAAATGTTGTAGCAATGATCTATAATTGCACTCTAAAAACAACAAAGAAAATATGAATTGTTCTGCATACTAACAGTCAGTCGGCTTCATATATTACCCAAGAACATCAAGTAGAAACTGACTCCGTAAATGAATCAAAGTTGAAATTCAGAACTTTGCTGGCAATTTCAAGCAATTTAGGAATCGTTCAATATAAGGACTACTAAATCATTACCGGTGGAGATTCTTGTCTAGGCAATTTGAAGTAGGTAGGACGTACAGCTGCAAGGTTGTTTATCTTGTTTGTTCAGAATATAATCCGTGAGAGGATAAGGACCCAAACAAATTGTAATTTTTTCTCACTTGCATTATTACTCTAATTTTCTAGACATCCCTATGTCATTAATTAGGAAAGTTTCATGAGAAAAAAGTTAGTAGATAATTACAAAAAAATATACGTTAGAACATGGTACTAATGACTCTAGCATAAAGAGTCGTAACCATCATTGATCAGGACATCCAAAAATACCATAAATTACCTATTTACAAAATAGGCTATTGCAGCTTATATAATCACTCAAAATTTATCCACAACATCAACTCTGCCGAAGAGAACATAGTCACACAAATTCAAGCCAAGTTGTTGTACCAACGGTGTGTAAAAAAATGTTCACTGTACTATTTGAATAAAGAAACTGCAATAGCTACTGAAACATTGGAACTGAAAATAAGAACAAGTGCTACCGTCGAAACCGAGACTCAACGCAAGTTTCAAGTCCAGCATAAGATCACTAAATTAATAAGATAATGCAAATCAAACTATGCAGACAAGAAATGATTACTTGGAGAACGGTGAGAGTAACGAGAAAGTCTGAACTTTTGGTGAAAAGGCGCTACAACTTACCTGCTTACCACATGGTTGAGATGTTGCTTCTATCTCCCATCATTGCTCCCTGCTTAGATGATCAGAACATGCTACAAATGGACTAATGTGGTGCTGAACAGAACAAGTTACATAGCTGCTAAACTTAACAGATACAGAGTACAACATATGCAGAGAACAAATTAGACAAGATATTCAAGCAAGCACAAGTTGCATCAGCTAGCACTGAGTAGAATAATTTCTGTACCTGATCTGAATAAAAGCACAGTAACTCATTATGAAGGTTCAGCTTTTCAGAAACAACACAACAGAACATCATCCGTATCTGTTAATGTATAATGTAACTTCTACTATAAATTCATAATCTGTCCGCGTATCCTAAACGCCTAAACCATTTACAGCAAGGAAGCTCATCTTTTAAGCCCAATACGTTACATTCATCCAATTCGCATTGCTACAGTGTAGATGGCATTACATTCTTCCTATGTGACAAGTGCAGGACACACTCTGTACCTGGTCCACCGCCAACAATAAAACTCATCCCCTGGCTCCTAAGCCATCGACTGGATCACTAGTGCCCCTCGTCCTCCATGGCCACGCCGCCGTCGCGAGCTCCTCCAGCGTGAGGGGTGTGGGTGTCCTGTTATGCGAGGCGCCGGGGTCGCCCAAACAGGGCTACGACAGCCCCCATGCACCAACGGCGGCGGTCGACAAGGCTGCGGAGGGGTGTGGGCATCCTGCTGATGCAGAGCGCGAGGGCGAGCAGGATGTGAGAGGCCTTCTCCGCCTGCTGCTGCTCACCGAGCTGTTGCCGCTCCTTGCTGGCAATGGCATCGAGCTGAGGCGGTTGTGGCTGGGGCTCAGGGGTTGGGATGTTTTAGAGTGTCGTGCATCAATCGTGAGTTGAGAGGCGTGGGAGCGCCGGGCCCACCTATATCATGGGGAGAGGCGAGGTGAATTCGGGCGCGGTCATTCACTGAGGCGAGGTGAAAAGCGTGTTTGACGATTTACTCTGGGTCTTTTTAGTTGGATTGTATATTTGTTGTAGTTTAGTTGGGAGTTAAAGTGAGTGTGACCAAACCTTTAGTATTCAATTTGAACCTTTTGCATCTTGTTGTGTCGCCTTTCTAAAACTCTATGTACATATTGAAGGATTTAGGAAGACTGCTACTAGAACAAAAACTTGAAATTGGAGAAGAAGATGCCTTATGGCTTTTATGGATAAAGAGATAAGATGTTGTGAACGGTCTCGACAGCTCCCATTGCCATTGCAGGTGCTCGATCTTATGCATCTTTGTATTTCCGGTCATAGTAGAAGATGGAGGGTGGTTCAGCTGGGAGGGAGCTAAGGCTTATAAACAGAAGCTGGTGATGTGGTAGCAAGAGAATTGCCGGGGATGGCCACGACGACGAATAAATTGATGGCCATGCATGCATTTAAGCAGAGTTGGAGTTGGAGTTGGAGTTGGAGTCATGAGTGGACGGCGAATTCATAACATAGGTGAGTAGTGCTCGCTGGCGTGGCATGGAGTTTATGCATGTTCATGGAAGGCCAAAGGACGTACTGATGCATGTGGTTAAATTCTTTTGACGATTAGGAAGAGGAATGCCAAAAGGTCAGCCAAATGTATAGTACAAAACGTTCCCCAGTCACCATTGCCTCTCTCTTCTATCTTATACAACTCTTCAGCATCGATACATTATTAATAACAAAAATGCATCTACTTTTTATGGGGCAACTCCTCCGGTACCCCATTCTAAAAAAGTTTCACAAATCTTAAAGCAATCAGTCTATAACCCACCTGGGCCTAAGCCCGTCCAGCCACAGCACTGAGCCCAGACCGAGTCCAAATTGGGACATATGTCCGTGAAGCGTGAAGTTCTCCGTCACTCCGTCCGCCGCCGTTCACATATCCATCTCCACCATCGCTACTCTCTCGTCTCCCCGATCCAATTTCTTCACGGCTCCCTCAACATGTGTTTGGTTTGGGGTTAAAGTGGGTTAGGTTAGGTTTAACCCAGTTTTGTGGGATAAAATGGACCCATATTTTGTTTGGATAGGCGAGTGGGGTGAACCTAGTTTTTTTCCTCGAATAAAGAGGGATGAGTGGATGACATCTTAACACGTTAATAGTAGCCATTAGTAGGTCCATCTGTCGTTCTCTTAATTTATTCCCCAACCTTATCTTCAACCTTCCGTCGGGCAGCCCAGGCAAATCGATGGACGCCGGCACCTCCCCGTGGCTGCTCCCTCTCCCATGGCCGCCACCTCCCCGTGGCCGCTCGCCCGCACGGCCCGCAGGAACGGCCTCCCCTGCCGCACATGGCCGCTCGCTAGCCACGGCCCGCAGGAAGGAGCGGCCTCCCCTGCCGCACAAGGCCGCCATAGCCGCAGAAGGCGTAGAAAGGAGTAGCTGGGTGGAGAAGGACGGCGCGAGCGGTTGTCATGGGGGCGGCGGGGGCGGCGTGCGCGTGGGAGGGCTGGGCGCCGCTGAGGATGCTCGCAATGGCTGACATCGCCCCATCCCTGTTGCGCGCCGGAGGTCGGCCATCCGCCCTAGAGCCTCCATGGCCAAGGACCGGATCTTACCCCGCCGCCAGGAGCTCGCTGCCACCTCAACAAACCCGACGCAGGCCGCCAGGAGGTCGCCCGCCATCTGGGTAGGGCCGCTGTGTTTGCTGCCGGGAGCACCCCCGTGGACGACTGCCACGAGTGCTGCTGGGGACGGGGCAGGGGCACGCAGAGGCGAACGCGCCGGAGCTCCGCCCCCTACCCACTGCTTGTCGGAGCTCTGCTCGCCGGCGCTCGGTCCTCTCCCCGCCGGGCTGCAGCTCCTCGCCTCTCCACCGCGGCCGCGCCCCACCAACGGAGGGAGACGGCGTGGGAGAGGGACGAAGTGGGTCGGTTGTATTCGCTTGATTTCGACGGACCAGACCAACCCGCATCTGCGAGGTATTCCCTTTGGTCCAACCCAACCCTCTCCACTCTAAACCAAACATGGGTTCAGATGGGTCGAACCCATTTCAGCCCACGTGAACCCGCAATCCAAACACAGCCACGGCCTCAGTGCCTACAAGCCGGCAGCGATTCCCGAACTGCGGCGGCAATGGCACCGGCCACCGCAAACCCCATCGCCCCCGCCGCGCCTCCTTCCCCCTCTGTCCGCGCCCCACCGCTCGTCTCGCCAGCGGCAGCCGCGGCGCAGGGCACACAGCGTCTGAGGGATGCGACTGTCCGCGCCCCCATGGCCCCGACGCGCCACCGGCTACGGTAGGCGCCCGTCCGCTCCATGCCCACGACACCGGCCACCGCAACCCCATCGCCCCCAATGAGCGTCCCCCAACCCTCCCTCCACGCCCCTATCACCGAAGGTCCAACTAATGGGACGTCCGGTGGCTACGTGGTCGTAGTACAGTGTGAAGACGAAGTTGGACGTGACGTGGCAGTCGAAGCCGTCGACGCGGCCGCGGCCCAGACCGCCGCTTCCAGTCGGGCGGCAGGAGCCCGATGGCGAACTGGAAGGTGGCGCAGGACGCGACGTTGAACAGGAAGGCGTTGCCGTTGGCCCACTCCACGTCCCACGTTTAGTGTGCGACACTGACATTGATGTTGAAATTTTCGTTTCAGTCAGTGTGCTCTTGGGTTGGAAACTTGGATTTGGAAGTCCGAAGTCTGAATCTGAACATCCTTTGCCTCTTGTTCTTAAGACTTCAGAAAAACTCTGAATCTGAACTTCAGAGGAAAGGCAGGAGGACAGCTGAAGTGGCATATGCATCGATTTTACTGATGTCTGATGAAGAACCATAATACTGGTAACCATGGGGGGGTGGGGGGGGGGGGGGGGGGGGGGGTGGGGTGGGGTGGGGGGTGTGTGGGGGGGCAGGCACCCCATGGCTGTAGTAAATCCTTAAGTATATATACTTATATATTATTACATTTACGTACTAATTAGCCCGTTCAATTATCTGGTGGACCCTACCTCTGGACTCGATGTACGCGGACGCGGTACGGTGGACCGTGGACCTGACGACTCGCCTTCGCATCTGCCGTTCCACGCACCCTCACGACGCATCCGTTCCTCGCCCGCTGTATCGCGTGGCCGCCGGCCGCCGCCTTCCTGCTTCCGTCCGACGGCCGCCTACAGACAGAGGGCGCAGGCTCGGCTGCTTCATCCTGTGCTGCAGGAACTGCTGCACGCCTGCACATGATCGGCTGATCGCCTGATCGTCTAACAAAGGTCATCTACATCTACTCAATCGGCGGCTGTTGTATGAAAATAGATTTCATTTTTTTAATCAGTAGATCATCTACTCAATTGAATTGCTCTCACTGTGATTTGGTTAAACACTTAAACTATTATTTTATTATATGCCCTACAGTAGTCATATGTGGTTCCAATTATTACGGGTATGCAACCATCCAGAGCTAAAGGAATTATCAACACTTACTGATCTAACAAGTGGACTGTTTAAAACAGGTAAATATGCACATTATCCTATGGTGGACAGACTGTTACGGTTAGTATTAACTCTTCCAGTATCAACCGCTACCACCGAAAGATCCTTTTCAGCCATGAAACTTGTGAAGACACGTCTTAGATGTTCAATGGGAGATGGATTTCTGCGAGATTGTTTGATAATTTATATCGAGAAGGAATTAGCTACATCAATTAGTACTAATGAAATTATTGAAGCCTATGATCTTGCTGCTAGTCGTAGAGCTAAATTTAAGTTTATAGATATGTAATTTGTTTGGTTAAAACCTATGAAACATTCATGCTATTATGTATGACAACAATTATATGGTATGGCTATATGTTCTATTTTGCTTTGTGCATTGCCCCCTCTATGCTCAAATCCTGGCTCCGCCCCTGCTGGTAACATTAGCTGCTACGTTTTGTCAGTACTGATTCTGAACAGGTAGCATCTTTGAAGCCAATAACTGGTAACAATGATATATGTACCAGTAGAGAACTGTAAGGTATATTTCAAATTGATAATAGCCATAATACCTTCTGCTAGTTTATCGTACACATAACAGGCACCGGAGTATCAGTTGCATACCCAGGTCATCATAAAGCTCGTATTTCTGTAATTTACACATAGTATTGAACACTGCTGTGATGGCTGACAGGTTTCAGGCAAACAAGACAGCAGCTTTTAGCTGTGGAAGTGGCTTTTTTCTCTCTTTTCAAAATTTCTTCAATAGAATTAGTACAGTACTTTACTTTCAGTCATGAAATACGAGGCTGCATATTTGGCATGTATTATACAGTGCATGGTTGGATCACATAGTGTTTGGTCTGCACTGCTTAGTTCAAATTGTGGTATCCTTAGAATTTAGCAGTTATATATTTATCTGTATTTAGATTCTTCCTTGAAGCTGGTTAGATGGACCATATATAGATATTGGCTCCACAGCCCATTGTAGCAGTTACCTAGAAGAGCATATCTCTGTGCCACAACCTACTGATGTAGCACGATCAGCTGAAAGTGTTGTGCCATTGCGAGTGTGACAGGTAAGACATTTTTATGACCATTTTGGGACAAACATGTTTCTTTTGTCTACTGGTTTGTATTATTAACCATGTGGATGGCTGTTGCGTAGCGTCATTCTTGTCTTCGGGCATCAAGCAGAGCAGTTTGCTAAGCTCTATAGTCTGTCAGCTCTACTCACTAGTCAAAATACGTGCAAAGGCAGTTCTAAGTTGCTTTCTTGTGATCATCCGAAGCCAGCTCTTTTTTTTTTTCCCCATCGCGCTAGCGACAAGAGCACTCTACCGAAGGAAGGAGGGACAAGAGCACTGCTGCACACTTCTTGGCTAGGAAAAAGTGAAGTGATGCTTGCCTTTAATCTGCATGTCTTATAGATTCCTTTTGGTTGGTCAACCAGGCCAGGGAGCTTAATCATGGCTTTTCTTATAAAAAATAAAATCATGGGCTTTTAGTAGACAATTGCTTTCCAAAGAGAGCAGCTTTTGGCGACAGAATTGCTGTTCTTCCATTGAAGTGAAACTGTAAGAAGCTCTCAGAAAGAATAATACAGTATTAGTCAGGTCCACTGTAAATACAGCTTAGCCTTAGGTTCACCATCAGCTCGATGTCTCCTCAATCAAGTAGCTAATAGAGATACTGCTGTACAACCAGCACTGTTAAGCTCCATTACTGTCTGACAGGTGTTCATCGTCAGCTAAACAGTGGGCTCACCTCTTTCTTTCTTCAATTCAAAGAAAAGGGTACAACAGGACAAGTTTGACACCCTGTTCACTTGCCGCTGCAACTCAAGTCCAAATTTGGTTTTTTCTATATATAAAACTAAAACCACAAGAGACCACAATGGCAAGGCCAAGACTACTATAGTATATTGCTTCTGAGTCAAGTCCTTGAACATAGTACCAGCTCTTTGGTTTACTCTTCCCAACTTGCATTTGTTAGCTCGGAAAACGGAAGGTTCCAGGATGCAAAGCTCTGACTGCATGGAGCATGGCAAATTGTGACACAAGCAACAAGGATCAGGGGATCCATACTCAGTTAGTAGCCTCCTTTTTTAGAGCTGTCGCCTGCTTTCAAAGTCCGCCACATGAATTTGTTTTCCCTTCGCTCACCGAGCTCCACCTTTTTCCTGGACCAAGCTCAAGCGGAGCTATAAAAATAGGAGCGGAGTAATCCCGGCATCTCAATACATGGTCCTCCATTTCCCAGTATTTTTTTTTTGAGCCAGAGGTCTTTAGCTCCTTGCTTCGGTCTGCTAGAATGTTTAACAGTGTTGTAATGTAGTTTGGCAGCCGGAGGATCTGAATGTCGCACGAAACGTTTCTTATTTCACATCAAAGGCAAAAGGAAATAGCGGCAGGAAGATCGTAACAAAGGATGTTCAGTGCAAGAACAAATTAAGGTTTGTCCTCTTCTTATTTCGCAGTAAAGGCAACATGAAGTCGCAGCAGGAAACTGTGCAAATTAAGACCAACATCCTATCATCATCCTAGTGCACAATCGAAACAGGTAGAAACTAATAAAACTAATAAACTAACAATGTTGTTAGACATCGACATCGCGAATGATATAGACTGTCATTGTAAGCATCTCGATGTCGTCATTAGTCAGCTAGAAGATGCAGATATCGTCGAGTTTGAGGTGGTTGTCGCGTACAAAGCCAAGCCAACCATGACTGAGCCTATGTGGATACATCTTCACCCTCCACGCCGTGCTATTCTCATTCATCACGAGTGTCACGATGTGCTCCCCGTCTGAAAGATACTTGCTGGTATAATCCTTGCCAAAGTATCGTTCCATCATAATGCATACGGTGTGTTAATAAAGTAGTAACTGATGAAATTGGCACAAGAGAAAGAGAAAGGAGCTTTTGAGTTACTTACTAAGATGGTGGCGTTGGCAGCAACATTGGTCTTGTTCATCACTGCCACATAAATGGGTCCTTAAGACTAAATACTGCCAACTATATCTTCTACTTTCTTCCTCTGCTCATCAGTTAAATGAGTACGATATGACAGTGTAGAGCTCTGTTTTATACTGCTTATTAGAATTGCCTGACCCTCTGCAAGAACTTGTTCCTCCTGCTGATTCAGGACTAAGACTGATTCCATGTTCATGTAAAGCACCAACCTTTGACTGACGAATCAGATGAACCATCAGAGTGAACCGAGTGAACCTTTTGCCAACAGTCTTCAATGGCTGAAAGATGCAGATGTCGCCTTGCTGCAAATGGTTGTCTTTCATGAAGTTTGACCATGGAGGGCCAGTCAACGTGTCAGTACCTGTTTTCTCTTTCCTGACCTGAAACTTGGCATGCCACTTCTTGTTCTTTCCTGGCCGTTGAAGGGTGATCAATTGATTTCTGTGTGGTAGATGCGCGTCTGCAAAAACCTGAGGAATAACCTGATTCCAGGTGGGAATGGGGTGGATCAGCATTCAGCAAATAAATATGACTGTAGTGCGGCAGGACTAAATTAGAAAAGCTCGTACATACAGTTTGACCAGTTCGTTCTAACCAACAAAATCCGATTATTGGCATGATTAAATTAGACCAGTGTTTATAATTGACAAAAGAGAAGAACGCAACTTACAAGAATAGGGATGGTCGGACATTGCTAGGCTTCATGACGGTCACAAACATAGTAGTTTCAGGCTGGATTTCCTTGATAAGTCCATCTACTTTCTCCTCTTCTTCAGATAGAAAACTCTTACGTGATAAGACATAATCAGGTGCCGTATTTGTCTTAGGATTGTCATCAGAACCTGAAGACCATTCATATTCAGTAGTGCCCTCAGAATTTGGTCATGCACATAACTAATAATATATATAATTACTGAAATCCGTTAGGAAAAAACCATACTTTTAGATAAAACAAACCAAACCACATTCCACATAGGCAAATTTAACAAAAAAATTATCTTCATCCATGTGTAATATAAGGCAGCCAATAATTATATATTATATATATGTGTATAACATAAAAACCTGATTCCTCATACGAAGAGGCTGATGGTGTGGGAATCCCTGCAGCTTTTCTACGTTGGCTTGGACGACAATCCCTCTAACAGCTAGAGACTGTTTTCTGAATTCTTAATGACTTATCGGCACGGTCATGAGAGCTATCTGAAACATCAACACAATCCACATGTCGTTCTTGGATGTTACTAGAACTGACTCTGATCCCATCGCTGGGAAAGACTTTCTCACATCCATCAGTAACGATTATCAGAACTTTAAAACGGGCCTTCTCAATGTACTGGAACAGCAACGTGTTATTCTCCTCTATGGGACGGGCATCGACAAATGCTTTCTAGCCACACTAGGGAAACATCTTGTTCATGTACTTGGTGCCCTTGACAGAGTAAACACTACCATTAGGGGATTCGATGTCGATGCTCTCTGAGATCTCTCCTCCAAATTCGTTCATGAACCTAGCAGGCATTGTCTGCATAAAGAATAGTGAAATAAATATATGCATGGTTTATATATCTGCTTTAGAGAGCAATTATTGTCTAATTATGTTTTCAGTTGCATCGTTTTGCAATTCATTGATAAACAATTTGACTTAGTAAAGTTTATGGAAAGGATAGCAAGTAATATATACTACCACTTCGACAATTAAAATCTCTCTCCAAATGAAACATTGATGAACAATTTGACTTAGTAAATTTTATGGAAAGGATAGCAAGTAATATATACTACTACGTCGACAATTGAAATCTCTCTCCAAATGAAACATTGTAGAAAATGAAATGTATGAGGGTTCAGGGCAGAAAGAAATTTAAACGTATGGAAGGCTCACCATGCTGTGTCTAAAATTAATAGACATGGGCATGTGGAAACAAGCCATCTTCACCTGGGAGTTATGTCCGTCTTATTCACTACAATTTGCATGAACAAATATATCAGACAGAAATTTAAGTTAATAGATGAACAAATACTCTTCAGATTCAGTGAATTGACAACATTATATATATTCTTGAAGTTAGAATAGGAGAGAGGATTGCCCTTAACTTTGCACAAACGATTTTCGACACAAGAGTGGAGCCTAGGAAAAAAAGGAATTAAAGCCTCTATCGAATAAACACAAATACACCGCCCAAGGGATGCATACACACAAGTGTATAAACAAAGTGCAGATTATACATCTCCATTGGAAGAACTTGATGACAAAACGAATGTTCAGTATAAATATGTATTGACGTTTAGCAATACTACTATATATATATAGGGACGCGCTAATTAGTCCCCAGGGAACTGATTATTATTCAGTCCCTGACCCCTCCAGCGTCCGCCCTCCCGCACGGCCGGTTGCCCGTTTCAGGAGCGCGTGCCTCGCACAGGCCGATATTTTTGGCGTGGGCCTCTACGATCTGCTTTGTACTAGCCGCTTTTATACTTTTTCTAAAAATCTGACGGTTTTTTCTGATGTAGCTGTTGTCCAGCTAGTTTACACTTTTTCTAAATTTCTGACCAGGTAGATCGGGATTTGTTGGCAAATAACATAGATATCCTATATTCGTATGGATGGAAATAAATTTCATGAAGACTAAAAAAGTTAGAAAATATATAAAAGATTAGAGAACAAAGGTATTGAAAAGTGTGACAATAATTATTGGTTAAAAAATTATTGTGTCGACCAGAAAGTGCGATAAAACACGTATTTTTTGCCAACAATGTTTTTCTTTGTAACATCAGCACACAGTTACACATAGACATACACATATAGTCGTTGCTCAGACACATGAAGTGGTATGTAAAAAATCATGCCTGGTCTATAAAAATGCTCCCAAACCTGTTTACATTACTACAAACAGCAAGTTGGAAGGACATGCTACTTAAGGTACAACACTAATCAAGACATAAGCATGTGGTCAGGTAGGCAGCACATCTGTCAGAGAGCTCCACAAGGCGACATAAGCATGTGGTCCGGTAGGCAGCACATCTGTCAGAGAGCTCCACAAGGCAAAGTTTAAGGTTTTTCTCAGTCCACCTTTGTCCTGTTGTAGCCACAAGGAAAATGTGAGTGGTTTGCGATTTAATTTGAAAGCACCACAGAATAACTCAGTCTGCATGAATTTAAACATGTACATATTATAGTACGACACCAGCCTTAGCGTTACACTGAACCTCTATCAGATAAGGGGAAACAAAACTGAAATCTAACTAGTACTGATTAGTAGCAAAAAAACTTAGGAGGCATCCATGCTATATGTAATACATGATGCTGAAAATGGCATGTGTGATATCATGTTGTCTTAGGTGCTCTTGAGTCTGATTGTCTTGGTTCTTACTCTGTTTTCAATATTGGGTGAGTAACGCGTAAGAACCTATCCTTGGGAGGGGAACAAATTGTATGATGAATGATTACATAACACATACAAGAATTAAACTTTTGTGTAGCATAATTTGTCAGAATAGAAAATTAGAAACATTAATAGGACTCATAAGATTAATATCAGAGTTTGCTGCAGCATAGCATAGAAGTTGGAATCTGACATTTATCAGCCAACTAAACAAATTCAGAATGGCAAGATATCCATATCCTTCACTAAAAATTTAGTGAATGCAAGGAATACTGAATTCCTGATAACAAATAATTATAGTTAATGGGAAGACCTACCTACCTTCCAAATAAAGCAGGTGAACACTAAAAAACTCGGTTATTTGCACCGGAACTCATGTGTGACTCAGCAAACATCAATTATTATATGCAAATCTAGCAAATTAAAGTATGGTTTCTCGTCACAAATAATGGCAAATGTAGATGCAAAAACCAATTATTGAACAATAAATATAAACCTCAGTTATGTGCATCTAACGTATGAATGCAAAGTTTATCATGTGTGGCAAAAAAATAGTGAACCATAAAAAACCTCTAACTATTTGCAGCTAAGCTACTAACCATAAATTTCTCATGTGTGAACAGAAAAAATCAATTATATGTGCAAAGAGTTGGGGTTCTCATGTGCAAGATGAATTTAAAAAATCACAACAGTCACTTATAAAGTTATAAATTAATCATAGTACTAATTTTTTTTGTCTCGGAATCAGTAGTTAACTGAATAAGTGAACCCACTCAATTATAATTTTATTAATGAATAATACTGTGGACTGTGTTTCTAAATAATATTTAAAATTGTCACGGAGCAGGCAAGGATTCCTATGACCACATGTTTTCTGGAACAATCCTAATATCTATTTCTAGAAATGAATATTTATGGTGATAGCTAATTGGTTAACCATCAAGTGTTTATCAGACAGTCTGCAGCTAATATGTTTTGCTAACATACCTAGTTGGTAAATGGTAATGCTTGGACACTTGAGAACAAAAATAAAAGAGTAGCCCGATAGTTTGCAATAAATGATTTCCCAGAGAAACCACGAAATACTCAACATTTAGCCATGAAGGTATCAAGGGACACCAGTTCCATACTCTGGTATGGTATCCTTTTGCTTGTTCCTGGCTGCATAAACAGGACAAGGATGAGACTAGCATCATATGAAAATTAATCAGACTAAGATGTTCAGTAAGGCAAAAAAATTTTAGCATAGGTGTGCAGCCAGGTTAAGATCCTGGTCTTAGAAGCACCAAGCCTACAGTGAACATATTAATGGGGTGGGCGCGTTCAAAAACAGAGTATAATAAGTAAATAGAGGGAAGTACCATTAAAGTACCACAAATTGTACAAATAAGGCAAAAAGAAAATTTGTACATAGGAAAAGAAAGGTGCTGTAGTCCAAACCAAGAAGCAAGAAAGAACATGATATAAATCAAAACTGGAGAGATCGGAAAGGAAAATTAGTGCTGAACTATTGAAGGCTAACTATTATTTGCATGACAAAGGTAAGTTCAGATTTATTTATAACATTTCCTATTCTTACAGTGCTGCTTACAATTTTTAGAAGCCTGACAGAGCAATGATTCCATGGCTCTGAGATGTTTACTTAATTTAGAAAGATTAGTGAACTGGTTTAGAGATTAAAGAGCAAATTCTTTATTCTATATAAATAGATAGCGCAATAAAATAATGCGAGGGTTCTTAGGAGATAACAATAATATGAATAACACAATAACAACCCATTAGGTTAAACAACCAAAAGAAAATTAGAAAACTGGACAGGTGAACAGGTCTCACAAATGTTGACTGAAAGTAAAAAAACGAGTAAGATGCATAACTGAACCGGTAATAGAAATATCAGGAAAAATGATAGACACAAATGATAGACACAAATAAGCTATATCTAGTAAGCTAAACAAACATCAGGCTCAGTTCGTGCAACAAGGAAAAAGAAAGAGAATTACCCAAGGAAGCAGATCATAGATCGATTTTAATGGCAGTGAGATCCTGTCGTGTTGCAACAGTGCTATACAGTTGTTTTGCATTGCATCTTCGTACAAATAGATTCCAGATCCATGAGCAAAATATCAGAATCAGACAGTCTTCTTTAGGGTCTTCGAGCTACATACAACAGGGGAAAGTCAGATTTGTCAACCCATCATTAATCCCCATCCCCAACACTAAAAGGGACCAAAATTGGGGCATCGAATGTGAGTCAGGATGGATGGGTACCATAATATGAGCCTGCAGATTTGGTGAGGCCGCCGCCGCTGCCGAATCATGCAGAGGGGCTCTGTCGAGGAACACCATAGATGTTGTGGATACGACGCCGAATCCTTAGTATGTTGAGGGTGCCAACGCCGAATCCCTCAGGCATGGTAGTTGTGGATAAGCCATGGCAGCGACATGGTAGCTGTGGATAAGGCGCGACCGCCTCCACGGGTTCACTCAGGAATCAGCGCACACAAAGGCCCTGATGCTGCATCTCCTGCGGTCAACAATCAGAAGCATAATATTTTTTAATACAAACTAATACATTCAAGAGAAGAACACAGAACAAAATCAAAAAAAGCTAGCCAGGTACGTACTCTGTTCCATCGACGGTGAACAGATCGATCATGGTAGAGCGATCTCATGGTGGATCCAGCCACGGGTCTCCTAGCTGTGCCACGCGGAACTGCTGGGGGCCAAGCCTCGTGCTGCGACGCTGGAGAAGGGAGTCCGCGACGCGGATGCGAGCAGGGCCGGCGCCGATGTCGAGTTGCTGTTCCTCGTAGAGGCTCCTCACCGGTGCCTCCACGTTGGCCCATGCGAGATCAAGCGCACCCGCTGCCAGCCGACGCCGGCCTGTGAATCCGCCCCTGTCCTCCCCTTGCTACGCGCCGGATGTGAGGGCCGGGGCCAGCGGATGGCAGGGAGACGGGGCGATGTGGAGGTCGCGCCCCATTCGGAGGCCTCGTGCGGCGGTGGTGGTGGTGGCATGCAACCCCCGCGCGGCCCCCTTCTCCCTCCCGTCGACGCTCATACCTCTCCCCAACAGCGCTTCCCCTCCGAGCGATGGGGATCCTGGCGTTGACGGACTCCGGCCAGTGCCTATTATAGGGGAAGGGTAGATCCAGGCCGCCGCCGCCCTGCCCTGGGGCAGAGGATCGATGCCACTCTAACCTGGGTCATAGGGAAAGAAACCCTAGCCGCGTCCGTTTTGCGGTGTGGCGGCGGCCCGGTGGCCCTGCTCCTCCGATTGGCCTCGTGCTCCCTCCTCCCGTCCACGCCGTGGGCCGCAGCGGCCCTCCACGACGAAGCAGACCCTGGCGGACGCGCAAGCCGGTGCGATGCGAGCATGCGGCACGCCTCAAGGCACCCGGCGCCGGTGCGCCGATGGCGGAGAAGACCGTGCCAGCTGCGGGTCGGGGAAGGGGCGGGGCCGCGCCACCGCATGTCGGGGAAAGGGCGGGGCCGCGCCGCCGCATGTCGGGAAAGGGACGGGTTGCACCGCCGCTGGTGATGGAAGGCACGGGCCGCTGCCAGTGACTCCGCCTCCCCCGTGCAACGCTGAACGGAACACTGGGAACGGCGGCGGAGAACGCCCGGCCGCACGGCGCTGTTGGGGTAGCACGGCGGAGCCAGCGGCTTAGCAGTTGGCGGCGGTGCTGACGGGGGTGGGGAAGAGGAGACCGAGTGGACGCGACGAGGTAATAGAAACCGCAAAACAGACGTGGGTCGTGGGGGAGCGCTTCGGAGTGACCTGTAGCAGCTAGAGGCTGGAGCTCGTGGGAAAACCGGCGGTCGGCTCTGGGTCCGAGGTGGGAAACGGCGCGTGGAGCACGCTCGGGTTTGGTGATTTAGGCTCGGGGACTGATTATTAATCAATACCCTAGGTAATATATATCATAACTATATATATATATATGATGGGAACATATGCTATGGATGCCTACCCTCCGTGCAAACCATGGAAATCGTAGCATACATTGCCATATATGATATGTGTAACAGATCCTCACGATGATTGTAAGTATATATATGTGTGTATTACTATAGTATTTTAGATTTATTTTCTGAAAGAAAACAGCCCAAAAAAAAGTATTGATGATGTCATCAAGCTAACAATGATGTCATCAAAACTCACACACGGCCGGCTGCATAGTGATTCGTGTATTTCTATGGTATTTCTGTATTTGTTTTCCTAATAAAGAAAAATGGACATAATGTGTGTGTGATGTCATGATGATGCCATGGTGAGGTCAACAAGCTAATCACAAAAGCTAAAAGAGAAGCAGAGCACGGACGGGCGGCTGCTTGCTCCATGCGGACATGCGGTCGTCGGCTACGGCGATCTTGCGTGCTTGCGCGTGCGCGACGCGAGGTTGCGCAGGAGATGAAGAGGCTCACCACTTAGTCAATGGTGGAGCTTGCGACGATTTCTGCCCGACGAATTGAAGGAGGCCGGTCGCGGCTGGAGTGCTGTACTGTGGCGTCAAGAGCTCCGGCGAGGTTGAGGCTTCACTGCTATGGCCTCGTATCGACGCTGATATGTGGTGGCAAGGCCCCGCAGTGCTGCTGCGAAGCTAATGGAGGTGTAAAGAGGCTTGGAGGTCGACTGTGGAGAGGGAACAATGCGGTGGCCGTGCGTGCTGGAGTGGAGCGAGGGATTGGGGAGGCGGAGCTCTGGGTGATGTCGGAGTGAGCTCGCGGGATCTCATCGACTGAAATGGGCAGAGAGGGAGGAAGTGGAGCGGCTGGGTGACGACTGACGAAGGCGGGCGTCATGCCGTTCATGGCGGGTCGGAGATGACTTGGCGCGGTGAAGGAGGGGAGGACGCGTGCGCGATGGGGCTCAGTCCGCGAGTTGCTAGGGACGCGAACGTGGGGGCTGAGTCGCGCGGGCGGCTCACTTGGTCGCGGTCTGAGCGGCAATGGCGGAGACGAGCCCGGTCATATGGCAGCCGATGATCGATGCACGAATCGCGCGAGACGAATCAAGACTGGGGACTCGGTGACGGTCCAGCCATGGCGGGCCTTGAATCGGTGGAAGGGAGTGAAGCGGATCGGGATTGCGACGCGGTCGTGCTGGTCCTCGCGGCGGGCTTCGTCATCCGGACGGAGCGGATAAAACGCGTAGTGTGTCTTCGGTGTGTCTGTGCGACTGTGCCAAAAATCTGATTTCTTCTTCCTTCGTTGCCAGAAGCATCCTGTGTCATATATGTTATATGTCTACGTACTCCCCTCCGTTGCTTAAAAAATATATATTTAAGACAACATTTAGCATACCAAATAGTGATTAATTAGGGTATAGTTTTTTATATGTACCCATTAAATAGGGTTGCGGATGCATGCTGTACACGAACATTCAATAGGTCAAACGGTTAGCACAGTGGTGTGTCAGCTGGTTCGATGCCTGGTGCCCAACATAATTTTTTGCTGGCGTGCTGTTGGCCGCAAGTTTGCGTGTTCGTTTTCGTCTAATTTTGGCCTGGCGCGCGTCGGAGGCGCATGGCACGGCGAGCGGCGTTTTGCATGGCACTGTCTCCTAATTTTGGCCTGGCGCGCTGTTGGCCGCAAGTTTGCGCGTTCGTTTTCGTCTAAGTTTGGCCTGGCGGGCGTCGGAGGTGCATGGCACGACGAGCGGCGGCGAGCTCGAACGGGTGAGGCGAGCGGCCACGGCGAGCAGCGACGATGGCTTAATAAAGATGCGCATGCAGCGAGGGCAATTGGCGGGCGGCGAGCGGCACGGATGGGAATCGAGGAGGTTTGCTGTAGCGTGAACCGGTCCGTTATCAATGCGGTGCATGGATCGAAGGGGCATGCAGGGGCATTATGTCCGGATTAGCGTGGTTGAGCCAAAACGTCATTCTTTTGCATGTACTAGGTGGCTAGGACGTCATTTTCTTGAGTATCGGAGGGAGTAGACTTTAAGCGGTTCCAAACACATCATGTAGCTCAAAAGCTCCAATTTTTTAGAAAAAAGTAATATCTGATACTAAAATCATCCAATATCATAACAATTTTGAGAAAAAGTTTGTTGAGTTCACCGCAAAAACCATCCAAATGTTGAGGAATCCTTCTTATGAGTGGACAATTGAGGAGAAGTAAATGCTCCTAGAGAGCAGTCCCAAATGTCATAGGTGCAGCACAAGTTGTGGACCAAATTTTATGTGCACCTAGTGTTATTCCTCTTGTCATACAAGAGAGAGAAGGGAAGCTTCGGGAGAGGCATTCCAGCACAGTACAGATCGAGATTCAGCCTCTTTGCTCTGTTCGTGAGAGAGCAAAGAAAAACCAGAGAGAAGAAAAAGTGAGGGAGAGTGAGATTAGAGGAGAGATCTTGTAATAGGTCAAGAGAGGTTCGTCCACAAGGTTGTGAAGCTTCAGATCCACAACCTTGCTGCCTCTAATCTGAGTTCCACCATCATTTGGTGAGGTCCTTCATCCCCTCCTGTAGCGGCCCCAAATCGTGTCGTAGAAAGCCAAGATCTGTTGTATCTTGATGTTTGAAAGCCTCTAGTGGTGTCTAGAGATGAATGTGTTGTAATCCCACAAACATATAAATGGAAGAAGATTTAGCTGGCTTGTGGTTTTTACCCCGATTTGGAGGTTTTCGACGTTAAATCTGGTGTCTCTATTATTTCTGCGATTCTGCTTGCAACCACTTTCAGCTAGTTTAGACTGAGCTGAAAGTGGGTTGCTGCTGCTGCTGTTGTTGTGATCAATTGCTATCAGTTGCAGTCAGTTGTGATTCGGCTGTAGCTAAGGGTAGTGTGCTGATAACTGGCAGGAACCTGTTTGAACCAGTTTTGACTGCTGCTGATTTTCGCTATGTTTATGTGTGATGCATAAGTTGCCTTCCGTGTATAGGTGACGACCTGGGCTGATTTCATATTGTGATAAAATTAGACGCTTCTGCAGTCACTAACAGCGGTGTTAGTGTGGTATTCCTAACATAATCTGGTATCAGAGCCATAATTAAGTGTTGGAGGTGATTATCTTTTAGTTTTGGCAATGGAGGACAGCAATACTTCAACTGGAAGTGGTATGATCAAGCTTGATGCAACCAACTATACTTTGTGGAAGCCCATGATGGAGGATTTGCTGTATTGCAAGGATTTGTATGACCCAATCATGAGAGATAAGATTCCCACCGGCGTCACGAAAGAGGAATGGAGAGTGTTGAATCGAAAAGCAGTAGGTATGATTCTTTTGCACATCCACCATACCATTTTTCACCATGTTGCTAATGATAAATTTGCTTATGAGTTGTGACAAAAGTTAGAGTCCATGTATGAGCGAAAGACAGCGGTAAACAAAGCCTCGGTGATAAAGCAATTTGCAAAGCTAGAGTACCGAGATGGTAGTAGTGTTATTGAACACTTGAATGTCTTCCAAGGCCACATCAATCAGCTGACCGCAATGAAGATAAGCCTTGATGATGAGGTGCAAGCGTTGCTGTTGTTGAGCTCATTGCAGGATAGCTGGAATACACTTGTTGTATCACTTAGCAACTCAGCTCCAGATGGGAAGTTGTCCTCAGACATGGTGAAGAATAGCTTGCTGAATGAAGAAGCCAGAAGAAGGGAAAAGGGCGGCCTTTAGTCATCTTCTTCTAATGCATATGTGGCTGAAAAGAAAGAAGAACATTGAGGTCACAGCCATGGGAAATCTCAGCAAGGCAGAGGTAGAAGTAAATCCAGGGAGAGATCACAGTCAAGTTCAAGCAACAAAATTATTTGTTTTCATTGTGGAAAGGGAGGCCACTAGAGGAGTCAGTGCATACTGTATAAAAGAGAGATTGTACAAGCAAATCAAGGCAAGAAAACTGAGCAGAAGGGTGAAGCCTCAGTTGTAACTACAGCTAGTGAGGATTATCTCATTGTTGATGATGACAGTTATCTCAGTACTGTTACTTGTGATGATTTGAGTTGGGTAGTGGACGCAGGTGCGTCTTTCCACTTGACATCACACAAGGAATATTTCACATCCTACATTAGTGGTGACTTTGGCTATGTGAGGATGGAAAACAGGGATACGTCAGCTATTATTAGCAAGGGCACTGTATGTGTGGAGATTGTCACAGGTTATAGGTTGACACTTGAGAATGTGAGGCATGTCCTAGATATCAGACTAAACTTGTTGTCAGTTGGGAGGCTTGATGATATTGGCATTGGCAGTTACTTTGGTGAAGGAAAATGGAAGCTCTGCAAAAGTTCCTTGATTTTAGCCAGAGGTGTCAAGCAAGGGTGTCTTTATGTGACAAAGACAAAGTTGTGCAAATCTGATGTGAACATTGCTGAGAGAGATTCCAGCATTGAGTTGTGGCATAAGAGGCTTGGACATATGAGTGAGAAGGGGTTGCACTCCCTTGCTCACCAGGACTTACTCCTGAGGTGAAAGGTATGACCTTGAAACCCTGTGTAGATTGCTTAGCTAATAAGCAACACAGGATTGTATTTCATACATCCATAGTTCCACATCGTGCTAAAAATATTCTTGATCTTGTGCAAACTGATGTTTGTTCTATGACAGAGAGTTCCCTAAGAAGTGGTGCATTATATTTTGTCATTTTCATTGATGACCACTCTAGGAAGGTGTTCGCATATGTCTTGAAGAACAAATTTTAGGTCATTTATGTCTTCAAGGAGTTTCATGCCAAGGTTGAAAGGAAAACTGGCAAAAAATTGAAGTGCATCAGATCAGATAATGGTGGTGAATATAGAGGACCATTTGAGAGCTATTGCAGGTTGCATGGTATCCGACAGCAGAAGACAGTGCCGAAGATAGCTCAACAGAATGGTCTTGCAGAGATGATGAATAGGACACTCACAGAGAGGGTCACAGCTATGTTCTCTCATGCAAAGCTACCAAATCAGTTTTGGGCTGAAGCGTTGATGACTACAGTATATGTGTCCAACTGGTCTCCATGTGTTCAACTTGATGGTGGCATTCCTCAGAAGATTTGGTTAGGAAAGGAGGTATCATACAAGCATCTGAGAGTCTTTGGGTGCAGAGCATTTATGCATATTCCCAAAGATGAGAGGAAGAAACTTGACAGCAAGACTAAGCAATGTATTTTGCTAGGCCACCCTGATTAGTAGTTTGGCTATAGGCTGTGGGATCCAATCAACAAGAAAATTATGAGAAGCTGAGATGTAGTGTTCTTTAAAGATAAGACAATAGAAGATATTGTGAAGCCAAAGAAGAAGACAGCTACACCTCAGATTGTTGATATGGATTCTATTCCTTCTCCAGTGGTGCATGGCAATCATGGGGGAGATGATGGCACTGAAGGTGTAGGTTCTGGCCAGGGTGATGATCAGCCATCTGATGATGATGATGTTGATGAAGGTGCTGATGTTGATGATACTCCAGTGGAATAAGAACAAGAGCAGTTGAGAAGGTCCAGCAGGGTTCCTAGGCCCTCTAACAGATATCCACCACATGAGTATTTGCTGCTGACAGATGCAGGTGAGTCCTCATGTTATGAGGAGGTTATGCCTGATGAGCACAAGGATCAATGGTTGGAAGCCATGGAGGATGAGATGAAATCTCTTCATGAGAACAACACCTTTGAGTTTGTGAAGTTGCCAAAGGGCAAGAAAACACTGAAAAATAAGTGGGTGTACAGGTTGAATTATGAAGAGAATAGCTCACAACCAAGATACAAAGCAAGGCTGGTTGTGAAAGGCTTTGCTCAGAAGCAAGGTATTGACTTTGATAAGATATTCTCTCCTGTGGTCAAGATGTCTTCAATCCGAGTTGTGCTAGGTATGGCTGCCACCATGGACTTGGAAGTTGAACAACTTGATGTGAAGACTGCTTTTCTGCATGGTGACCTAGAGGAGGAGATTTATATGGAGCAACCAGAAGGGTTTGTGGTTACAGACAAAGAACACTTGGTTTGCAGATTGAACAAGAGCTTGTATGTCTTGAAGCAAGCTCCTCGACAGTGGTACAGGAAGTTTGAGTCTTTTATGACTAACCTTGGTTATCATAAAACACATTCTGATCATTGTGCTTTTATGAAAAAGTATGTCGAGGGTGATTTTATTATCCTCTTGCTTTATGTTGATGATATGTTGATTGTAGGAAATAGCACAAAGAGAATTACTCTCTTGAAGAAGGCCTTGGGTGAGTCATTTGCCATGAAGGACTTGGGTCTGGCTAAACAAATACTTGGCATGAGGATCTCCCGTGATAGAGCGAACAGGAAGATTTGGCTATCATAGGAAGAATATATTGAGAAGTTACTTGAGAGGTTCAATATGCAGAATGCAAAACCAGTTAACTCTCCACTTGCAGGACATCACAAATTGAGCAAAGATCAATGTATAGCAAGCAAAAGGGAGAAAGAAGAAATGAAGAAAGTACCTTACCAATCTGTTGTGGGCAGTTTGATGTATGCCATGGTATGCACTAGGCCTGATTTAGCCTATGCAGTTGGAGTTGTTAGCCAGTTCATGAGCAATCCAGGAGAAGCACATTGGGCTGCAGTGAAGTGGATTCTCAGGTATCTCAGAGGAACTTCCAAACTATGTTTGTGTTTTGGAAATGGTGATCCTGTATTAGTTGGATATACAGATGCTGATTATGTTGGAGACAAAGATTCCAGGAAATTCACATTGGGATACTTGATGACATTTGTAGGTGGTGCAGTGTCATGGCAATCAAGACTGCAGAAGTGCATTTCACTATCAACAACTGAAGGTGAATATGTTGCAGCAGTTGAAGCTTTCAAGGAAGTGTTGTGGATGAAGGACTTCTTGCAAGAGTTGGGACATAAGCAAGAGAAGTATAATCTTCTTTGTGATAATCAAAGTGCTATTCATCTTGCCAAGAATTCAAGCTTTCATTCTCGAACCAAGCATATTGATGTGTGGTACCATTGGATTCGAGAAGTGGTGAGTTCCAAGCTGATGCAACTTGAGAAAATCAATACTGACCACAATGGTTCAGATATGATGACAAATGTGCTACCAAGGTAGAAGCTGCAGGTGTGCAATGAGGTAGCGGGCATGATGGGCCTCCCTCATGAGTTGGAAGGGGAGATATGTTGGGGAATACTTCCCATGAGTGGGCAGTTGAGGAGAAGTAAATGCTCCTAGAGAGCAGTCCCACATATCATAGGTGCAGCACAAGTTATGGATAAAATTTTGTGTGCATCTAGTGTTATTCCTCTTGTCAGAGAGAGAAGGGAAGCTTCGGGAGAGGCATCCCAGCACAGTACAGATCGAGATTCAGCCCCTTTGCTCTGTTCGTGAGAGAGCAAAGAAAAACCAGAGAGAAGAAAAAGTGAGGGAGAGAGTGAGATTAGAGGGGAGATCTTGTAATAGGTCAAGAGAGGTTCGTCCACAAGGTTGTGAAGCTTCAGATCCACAACCTTGCTACCTCTAATCTGAGTTCCACCGTCATTTGGTGAGGTCCTTTATCCCCTCCTGTAGCAGCCCCAAATCTTGTCGTAGAAAGCCAAGATCTGCTATATCTTGATGTTTGAGAGCCTCTAGTGGTGTCTAGAGATGAACTTGTTGTAATCCCACAAACATATAAATGGAAGAAGATTTGGCTGGCTTGTGGTTTTACCCCGATTTAGAGGTTTTCGACGTTAAATCTGGTGTCTCTATTATTTCTGCGATTCTGCTTGCAACCACTTCCAGCTAGTTCAGACTGAGCTGAAAGTGGGTTGCTGCTGCTGCTGTTGTGATCAGTTGCAGTCAGTTATGATTCGGCTATAGCTAAGGGTGGTGTACTGGTAACTGGTTGGAACCTGTTTGAACCAGTTTCGACTGCTGCTGATTTTCGCTATGTTTATGTGTGATGCATAAGTTGCCTTCCGTGTATAGATGACGACCTGGGCTGATTTCATATTGTGGTGAAATTAGACGCTTATGCAGTCACTAACAGCGATGTTAGTGTGGTATTCCTAACAGCAAAGTACACGAGCATAAACATTGCCATCAATTATGGGACAAGAATCTATCTGTAGAAACCAAAAGCTCAATTCCGTACATTGTTCTTCGCCCACAACGCCTCAAGGTTCCCACGCTGAGAGAAGCTCGTCGACCCGTCTTGCGTGCGGGATGCAATTGCCCTAGATCACGCTCGTGCAAGCGCCTCAACTGCTTAATGGACCCTTGTTCGCCAGCATAGCGGGTGTTTGCCCCACATGTGGAGAGTTCCGTCTCGGCGCCCCCAGAGGCGACTCGAGGAGTTTGGCGGCCGCCGGAGCACCGGTGAGCTCGTCCCCATTCCCGTCCCCGTCGTAATCGTTCCTGTCCGCGGCGAGCTCTCCCTCGGCTCGGCGACCTCGTCTCTGCCCCTTGCGTCCTCGCCCGCCCGCGTAGAGCCGCCACCGAGTCTCTAGGCGTTACCCAAGCTACAGTAATCCATATGCGGAGCTGTTCCGGTGAGTGGCGGCGGCGTCCGTCTAGTCAAGGTCTCGGCGTCCCCTGGGTGGCTCGAGTTGGTCTACATCTTCCTTTCCCCGTCCCGCGGCCTCTGTCGGCCCGTTGTCTGGCTCGAGGCGCCGGCGACGCTGCCGGTTCTCCACCCCGCCTCTTTCAAGGGCGCTTGGGGTGGGAGAGCCGACCACATCCTCTGCTACCGTCTTGATGGGGGGCGGCGCGTCGTCCCGCCTCTCGGGCTCCTTGACCGGGGCGGACCCGTCTCGGCCAATAGCGGCAGCGACGGCGTCTTCTACCTGGCGGCTCTGGCGGTGGTCCTGGGTGTGTGCGTCCCCGCCGCCGGGGACGACGGGCACTGCTGCGGCGGCGGCTACTGGCCCTTGAGCCGCTGTAGCTGCTCCTCTTGCTGCTGGCGGCGCACATGGAGCGAGTTGTTGAACCGGTCCCCGGTGTAGTGACCATCGCCCCCTGCTTCCCCTGTTCCGGCTTCTGCTGGGGCGGAGTGGTGGCATTTGCTGGCCGTTCGTCGGGCGGATCTGCGTCGCGTTCAACCTTCTGGGAGACAGTGCAGGTGCTTGCCCAGGCAGCCTGTCGGCACCAGCGGTTCATCAACTGGGTTGCTTTCTCAGGACGCAAGTTTCAGGTCGAAGTTTCTTTGTCTTGCTTACGTGAAACACTTCCAGCTTTTATGAGCTAATTATTGGGATATTTAATCTTTCCTGGAATGTGTTCACTGTAGAGAGATTGCGGTCCAGTGCATGATTTCTCTCTGCAGCAGTTCATTCAGTCAGTGCCTATCTGAACTTTTGTTATGCAACAACATCGATTAGTTTTTGCCAGTGCAGTTCGGCAGCAGCTAAAGTGTGAAGCTTGACACGTGAATTGACCTTCATCTTGTATTGTCACTTTCAAGCTAAAGCTACAGGGAGTAATTGATTTAATTGAGTTCTAGTACTCACGATGGGTTTGGATGAGTGAAGGTTTCAATTCTAATTCTCTTTGTTTAGATTTCTCTTTACTGAAGGGTGCTGGTGAATTTTGAGAGGGGTTGTTCCCTTGGGCTTCTTCTCTGTTACATAGGAGGTTCTGACGTCGGATATCCTATACAACTCCTCTTGTCTCTGTCCCGCTCGGGCTGATCAAGGGACTGCCCTCGTGCAGTTGCCCGGCCTTGGCGGGACAAGACCTAGGGTTTGGGATTGATCTTGACGGTGATGGCGGAATTCTTTGGGGTGAAGCTGAAGTTGATGGATAAAAAGAAGGCAAATGTGCAAGAAAGCAGCGGTGATGCTATTTTTACGGCGGACTCCGACGACGGAGCTCGCCCGGCGCATTGAGTTGTTTAAGTTGGAATTGTCGCGGGCTCGGCAACGCCACGACTGTGAAAGAGCTTCGTGAATTGGCGAGGCAGGTTGCCCCTTCTATACTTTGCGTCCAGGAGATTCAAGTGCACAAAGCGAGAGTGGAGCAATCGAAGACTACTTTGGGTTTCGATTTTTTTTTTTGCTGTGAGCAGTTCAGGTCGTAGTGGCGGCCTTGGAATTTTCTGGAGGAATAATATCAATTTACGGATTTTACCCTACTCACAATATCATATTGATGCCATTGTTCAAGAAGGTGATTTAGAGCCATGGAGACTAACTTGTGTGTATGGGGAAGCAAGGACCAGCGAGAGGTATAAGACTTGGGATGTTCTAAAATTCATTAAATCTTCGTCTCCTCTTCCCTGGGTGTGTATAGGTGACTTCAATGAGGTTCTCGATGGGCCCGAGCATGTTGGTGTGCAAGAGCGAAGCTATGCCCAGATGGAGGGTTTTAGAGAGGCTATAGATGTATGTGGTTTGGCGGACCTTGGATTTGAAGGAGGAATGTGGACTTATGAAAAAAAGGTTACCGGCGGATCGTTCTGTCGGGTTCGTTTGGATAGAGCGTTGGCCACAACGGATTGGACCACGCGCTATCCCCTTGTCAGGGTCCAGCATCTCTCTGCAGCTGCTTCGGATCATGGCTCTATTACTCTTACTTGGAGATCGGGTGAGCCTAGGGGCACGATGTAACAATCCAAAAATCCGAGCTACAAATTTTTTTGACAAAACCCTGATTGATGAGTGTGATATGTCATCATCTACCCCTTAACCTTGCATTAACCCTAGCATGTCATGCATAAGCATCAAGTTTAATTAATGTCTTATGCCATGATCAATGTTTCATATGTTATAACATGATGTTGCAAAAGCTTTACTTTGATGTTTCATTAGTTCATATGTCATGTTGCATTAATAAGTGATTTGATTTTTATTGGATTTATGAAATGAATAATAAAACAATAATATAATATTTATTTTCACAAACAAATATTAAGGGGATGATACCCTAACAATAGTAGGGCCTTGTATGCTCACTACTTTGCTACACAAAATTGGCACATCATATATATATATATATGTGTGTATAAATAAAGGTATTTGAAAATGAAAAGAGAAAAGAAAAAGAAAAGGAAAAAGAAAGAAGCTTCTGGCCCAAGGCCGCTTACCAGCCAGCCCCGCCGGCCCACTCGCTCACCCGCTCGCTCTCTCTCACGCTCCCCGCACCAGCCAGCACGCGGCCCAGCAAGCCAGGCCACCGGCCCGCTCGCTCGCCCACGCTCCCGCTCGCTGCGCCGGCCCATCAAGGCGGCCCAGCAAGAGCCGCGGCCGCCTGCGCCACACCGCACCGCCGCCCGAGTTGCTGACGCGTGGGGTCACCTTGTCATACCTTTCCACGTCGTCCTCACCGGCCGCTCGCGCTGACGTCGCCGACGCCAGGCGCTATTCCCCCGCGTCGCCCCTAAGCAACTAGTTCCGGCCGCTCGATTTCGTCTTGCCCCGCATCAACGCATGCCCGCTCGCCACCTGGTCTGACAAGCTCTGCCACCAGAAGCCCGCGGCCGCGGGGATTTCTTCCTCCCCCGCACGCACATGCGCTGCCACCGCGGTGGAGCGCTGCCGCTGTAAAGCTTAGGCTCGCCCGGCACTAGCTAGCCCTGTCTCACTGTCCCATGGACCCAGACCGAGCCCCAATTGCTGACCTGGACTATCCCTCGGCCGCTTGATCGAGCTCCTTCGCTGATCACCGTCTTCCGGCCACCTACCTCCGCCATCTCCCTATAAGAGCAAGACCTTGGCACCCTAGGGCTTCCTAGGCCACCGCCACCGCTCAGGTGGTGCCCAATTCCATCTCAAGCCGCTCAATTGGAGAAGAAGAAGAAGAGGGTTGGAGGAAAAGGGGGCGGGGAGGAGGGAAGCCGCTACCGCCGGAGTTGAAGAAGAAGGAGGAGCGCCGCCGTGCTGCTGCCGCGGAGCCATCGGGGATGAAGGACCGGAGCTGAATCACGAGCTGAGGCCGGAGTTGGACCTGTACCGCACCTCCATCCTTATTCGCGTCGGTGAGCACCGCCGCCATTTCCCCCTCTTCCAACGTCCGCCTTTGCTTCCCGGTCATGGCGCTCCGCCTTAGAAGCGCGTAGGCCAAGGTCACTGCCGACCTCCCTGGACACAACCGCACACACACACGGTCTAGCCCAGCCGTTGGACCACGGCATCGGGAGGATGCCGGACCGGAGCGCCGCCTTGCCAGTCGCCGTGCACCGAGCGCCGCCGCGGTGAAGCCGTCTTGATCACCTCTCCGTTGAGCCCTGCCTCCCTTTGACCCCGGATCCGCGCTCGCCTTGACGAGACGGACCCCGTGCGCACCCTAGCTCCACGTTGCCTCGCCGGAGCATCGTTCCCGAACCACCTTGCCAATGTCGTGCCCGTGCATCGCTGCTCTGGAGCGTCGCCATTCACCGTTGTTTCCCGCCATCTCTGATCACCACAAGGATCAAGAAGAAGCCGGGAAGCTCCACTGTGATGATCTGCGTCGACTGGACAAGAAGATGGAGGTCGTAGACCATCCCTGAGCACCGTTGCCGTGCACCGAGGTCCCACCGGAGCTCCGCCATGGGAGTTGTTGCCCGTGTGGACTCCGTCGTGTACTTTGGTCACCGCCGGCGCCTCGGAGGGACGCTACATGACTTCAATCGTGCACCCGCGCCCCTAATTGGACTCGAAGTGGCTCAGTGTGAAGAAGTCACCGAGCACCGCCGCCGTCGAGCTGCCGTCCACCGTGGAGTTTGTCACCAGGAGCCAAGCCGCCGCCTTGAAGCCCACCGTCGTGTTCGCCTTGTCTCCCGAAGCCGTTGGGCAGGAAGATGGGACCGAAGAACCACTGGAAGTGCCAGATTTTGGAGGAATGCCGTCGACGGTGAG
Source organism: Bothriochloa decipiens (assembly GCA_023333625.1). Taxonomy (NCBI): domain Eukaryota; kingdom Viridiplantae; phylum Streptophyta; class Magnoliopsida; order Poales; family Poaceae; genus Bothriochloa; species Bothriochloa decipiens. Next base: position 43,064,230 of record CM041628.1, on the reverse strand, counting down.
CTGCATCGTCAGACGGGGAGGACTGAGGAAGGGGATGAACTGGAGAAGAGGATGATGGACGCGGTGTACGTGGACCTGAGTGGCTGCCAGTGGGACCAAACCGAGCCGATGCACCGATGGATCAGTCAGTGGACTGTATGAACCAGACGGGCGATGCAGTGGACGTGGTTCACGTAGACCTGAGCCACTGCCAGTGAGCCCAGCAAACACCGGAGCACCGTGGACCAGCGCCCTTGGACCGAGCCCAGTTCGAATCCAGAGCACTGACGTGGCAGCACCAGAGCATGCCATGTGGCGGGCCTAGCCCGGCCCATATCCGGCCCACTCGGCCCATTACCAGCCCATTAACGGATCGTTAACGGCCCAGTGGGGCCCACCAGACCATTGACCGTTGACTCCTGACGTCAGCAGTGACGTCACCCCGGACCCACCTGTCAGGCCTCTGTTGACCCGGTCAATGCTGAGTCAGCATGACGTCATCCGCCACGTCAGCCGCTGTGTTGACCCTGTTTGACCTGCGTGTGACACGTGGCCCAATCCCGTGCTACCACATGTCAGCACCAGATAAATCGGCCCTTTTTCTTTTTCAGAAAATGGTTAAATCTTTGAAAATTCATAACTAATTCATGCGAGCTCTGAAAAATGTGATCCACATATCCAAATTTTCTATAAATCGAGCCCTATCTATCTAAGCTATGTTTGAGTGCAGTTGGATCTTCTATTTGGCATTCATTCTTTGTGCTAATCTATAGGGGTCGCTCCCATGACCATTAATTCTCGTTACAGGCTCAAGCGAGGACAAGTCTGACAACAGTGACTACCAGGAGAAGTCCGACAGCTACGTCAGTGAAGGTGCCACACCTCATCCAACCTCGTAGATCCCATTATGCATGGCAAATGTAGTATGGCTAGTGCTTTAATTCCTGTTGCTATAATGATTTGCCTGTGCTAGGACTGCATGATAGATTATTACTTGATGAGCCCTACCTTGTTATAACCTTTCACCTACTTACCCGCTGTTATGTTAGCCACTTGCTTATCTTCTATAATTATATATATATACTTCACTCGCTTATATTTTGATGCAACGTGATGAACCCTGGGAAGGCCTGGAGGGTGCCAGGCTAGAGATGCGTGAGTTGATGGATCAGATGGGCATGTGAGCTGATGATGCTATATCTAGGTTTGGGGTAGAGCTTACGGCAGGGAGTAGGGTGAGAGTTGAGTCGATCGAGCCAGGATCTACGACGAGCTTTTGGAGCAAGTCTTGCCGGGGAATGGGTCTGGACATTCCCATGAGACGAGCCTGTGGTGGACTAACTGAGATGTGATGGTGGTCTTTGGGTGTGATCCTCCGAGAGGTGGAGCTCGGGATGAAGGTGTCGTGGTAGCACATTAAAGATAAACCCTGATGAAGATATCTCGGTTTGGTCACACCTAGGAACTGCTGCGCTGGTATCCGGACCTTAGGAATCTCTTACTTTTCACTCGCTCTCCATGGTGGGAAGACAGCCGAACCGCTGGATAGATCGATGCCACTACTGCTAGGCAAGTAGTGATAGGAAGGTATATGCATGGGTTGGAGCTAACACCCTACCGAGACGATCATGGCACCCCCTTCGGGAGTGGGTACATGGCATGGCATCCTCTATGGGAGTAGATACATGCTCTCTTCATAGTTCCAGCGATCCAGAGCTGGATGGTAGAGTGGCATCGTTCTATGGCAGTAGACGCCCGAAATCTGCCTAGGTGATTACAAGCACCGATGATGGTTATCTAGTAGATTAGTGAAACCTTTGCAGAGTGTATGGTTGATCGATCGATACATAAGCCAATTCATTGTCTATGGACCTTTCCTTAGGAGGATGCACCGGACTAGTGAGTGGAGTGTTCTATCTTTCCCTGAGTATGATTTCTCGCCGTGAGCCAGGTTGAGGGTTGCGGGCCGCTGAGGCAAGCCGAGAGGGAGTTGGCTTGTCGACTCGAGTCTGAGATGGTGTTGGAGGAATAGGGATGGTGCTATCGTTATGGATGGTGATGGATGGTAGGAATGGGTTTGTGTTTAAAAACTTGTTTATTATATTATTATTTATATACCTGAATAATGCATAGGAAACCCCGGCCTTATAGGTTCTTTTTTGATATATCCTTGTTTTGCATCCACTTCCACAAAGCAATGCATGGGGTGGGAGTGTGGCCAGTACAAATCGTACTGAAAATTTAGTTTCAGGTTCAAGGAGTGAGTACTCTTCTGGGGAGTACAGCGAATGAGGGTTCATGCCTACGCTCAAGTTGGATCGAAGATGATAGCTTCCGCACCTCAAGCTTTTATTGTTATGCTGCATGAACTCTGATTCCGCCAAGTGGCGATGTAATAAGTTATTGTAAACCTCTCTATTACACTCTTTTGTTCGATGTATGGATTATGGTATTCAACTGTTATTGGGTAATGTGATTTAAATGGCTATATTACACTTCGGCTCTGTGGATTTCCCTTCACGGAAATCGAGGTCGTTTCACACGAAAAAGAAGAACTTCAAGTATGAGGTAATGTGGGAAACCCATGAGGATTTCTCATCTTCGTTGGCGGAGGCCTGGGAAGGGTCAGAGCCATCAACCATGGTTGATCTACAGCGCAAATTAAATGACATTAGCGGCCACCTGCTGTGCTGGGAGCGATCATCATTTGGGAATGTGCAATTGGAGCTGCGCAAGCTCACTGCAGAGCTAGAGCGGCTCCAGTCAGACCCACAACGAGCTGGACCTTCTCACACTAAGCTGAAGATCAAGGAACCGATTTTGGAATTAAATTATAGAGAGGAGATCTTACAGCGACAAAGGTCTAGAATTATGTGACTTGTGAAGGGTGATAAAAACACTCGTTTCTTTCATTTACGTGCAAGCCGTAGGTGAAGGAGAAACAGAATCACCAAGCTGAAGAAAGCTAATGGGGAGTTTACTGAGGATGAACAAGAGATGAGGGAGCTAACAAAGAATTTCTATGGAAATTTATTTTGTTCTGATGGCATGCATAATATGGAGGCTGTATTGAGTATAGTCCCGATGAGAGTATCCTCAGAAATGAATGACAAGTTGATGCAACCTTTTTCGGGAATAGAGGTAAAGGAAGCATTGTTTCAAATGTTTCCTACAAAGGCTCCAGGTACGCAAGTGACCTCGGCAGTACTGTGGGTGCTACGAGGGGATGATGATCCTAAACTGATCAACAACACAATTTTAGTGTTGATACCAAAGGTGGATAATCCAGTGGACCTCAGTCAGTTCCGTCCAATCAGCCTGTGCAACGTAATTTATAAAATAACTTCAAAGGCGGTGGCGAACAGACTGAAAGTGATTCTTCCTGAGATAATTTCAGAAGAGT
>CM041628.1:42976048-42990961 GCA_023333625.1 Bothriochloa decipiens | reverse complement strand
TCAGCAATAATCTAACATCAGAGGGAGCTTTAGCATTATGACCAGGCTTCTAGCACATGTCCCTTGTACAAATTAAGTACTGTTTATCATGAGACTAATACAAAATAGGATCATTTATGAGCATGATTGATCAACTTTGTTAATTTTGGCATCGACTTGACTGTACAATTAAACATTGAAAAGATTTCTTCAATTGTATTATTCCCAAATATCATGACTGAAAAAAGAAAAAGTTGGCAATGAAGCATATGAGCAATCCAGAATCAGACCAAGATCTCATATGACATGAGACACATAATCTTTCTTCCCAAGTTCACGTTCGGTACCATTACTCAGTTCAAATTAGTTCCATCTGTTTATCATTGCATCAAAACTGGTGAGGGTGATAGTTAATACTCTGAAGTCCAGAGAGAGGTATATTGCAATACGATAGTGTTTGAATTATGGCAACATGGCCCTCAATATTGTGATAATGCAGAACAAAGAGTTCTACTCCAATTTATTGTTTTCGACATTGACATGGTCTCCATTAATTTACTTTGATCATCATGTAGAATTACATAAGAAAAAAACTTAAAATATTTTGTTATCCTTATACATTTTGTAAAAGATATGACCATGATTTTTACATATTCAATTCAGATAGTTTATACATAATAATGGCCAAAGTTAGAAAAATAGTACGTGCAAATATTCAAAACCAATATTTATATTCTTAACAGAGGTAATGTCTGAAACATGAATATGCATAGTGTATGTACTTCTTCTGAACACAATTGTAAGTCCATCTAAATTTATCCTCAGTCAAGCCACATTTGACTGCAAATATTAATAATTATATATTACCTTAAATGAAAAGAGTTATATATAATAAAAATGTTTCTTTCATTAATGAATCTAGTAATCTTGTATTGTCAATCCGTACTAAAATTTAGATACTGATGGTCAAAGCTTAAAAGTTTGACTAAGGGCAAACCTATATGGACTTATAGTTTTTATAAGAGGAAGTACAAGGCTATGTCTAGTGAATTAATGTGAATATGTATATAAAAATGTGTTTTCGGTAAGGTTATCTAAGTGGAAATAACATGTGATCGAAATCTAGTGAACTACAGTAATACGGATTAAATCAGATGGGCTGGAAATAGCAAAGCCAACAATTCCCATGTGTACAAAATAATATGGATGATGAACATTAAGAATGTTACAAAGAAAACAATAAAAAGAAATATGTTTTATCCACTCCATTTCACCTCTATACTTTTCCCGAAATGGAGCATTACAAAAAAAAAAAAGCACTTCACTTATTTTAAAAGAACTTTGCATCCCTTGTCTACCAGAGTTATCCCAAATTAGGAAAATAGCTACCATGTGAAGTTCATTAACGCTTTCGTTCAGAAAATAAGCCACTAATACTAGCAAATGTGCTGATGTATACTGCATATCATTCAACTTTTGAAACATCAAACACCAGTTTATTTGCATAATTTCCAACTTATATTGCATTGCATGGACATGATTATGGGTGGTTAGGTGCTTGCCAGGAGCCAAACCCATATTTTTATAGAGAGGTGAATCATTTTCCTACTTATTTTCTGACCTGAAACTAAGCAGTCTATACTTGTCCTGAAAATATCAAAGCTGTTCAAATGAATTTTCCCTTCAAGAATTGGTAGATGTTTAGTAGAGGGTTAATTTTTCTTCAGCTATTGCTAAATTGAGTCAGTAAAGGGCCACTATTACTGAACAATACAACGACACCCACAAATTGCATTCAACTGATGGAGCAATAGAAATGAAATCTATTGCCATGGATCAAATCAGACCTCACAGTGGTGGGCCCATAGGAGGGACAGGGCTGGCCCTAGCTCTGGCCCTGCGACACCGCCGTATTTGCATCCCTCACCTGCCTACCTCCACTACAACCAATGCAATCTACCCCCAACCAATCTACGCTCATCACATCTATCAAAGATGGAAACATTTATAGGCAATAAGCCAACAATTCAACAAATGCTTTTTCAGCTGTTTACAGAAGTATACAGTTGCAATTGATTTACTCTTGAAAATGAACAGCCAGCCTACCATGTCCCAAAACTGGGAAATCATAAATTGTGAAATAAATAATGATAAGGCAGTCATAGTTTTAAGCTATTCAGTGCATAAAAATCTGAAAGTGACTTATCATGAATACTAGGGTATACCAAGAGTCAAACGAAACAGCACATCTGCGCAACAGTAGGTGAGGCTCTCATTGGGCAGTTTGGAGTGGGTTATCAACTGAGCATCAGGTAATGCTTCAAAAGTTCAATGTTAGTTTCATAATTAGATTATACGGCGTGTTTGCAGTTATTTCTCCAATGTCTAGATTCACAATGTTGTGCATAATCAGTAATAAGTTGCCTTCCAGAGCACCAATATAACAAGGTAAATTTGTGATATCATTTTCAGTTCAAACTTTATGGACTCAAACAACAAACTGCATAATCTTTTCAGTTCAATGCTTGGGTGTGCTGAGTAATACCTTCCAAATTATGGTGGTGCAATCACTTGAAGATGATGCCAGGTAGTTTCCATTATTTGAGAACCTTACAAACCAAACTTCATTACTATGACCACATAATATCTGCAAACAGGCATGGATATGTGAAATACATAACTTTGCAATACAGCCCCAAATCCCCAGCATGAAAATTTTATAGGGCTGTCGAGTCCTGAAAAATACATGAGAAGTTTACCTGAATAGTCATCCATCATTCTCAAAAACAAATGAGTAAACTTTCAGATAGCAAACCACTATTGTCATTCTAAAAAATATAACAACCACATCTTTAAGTGCATGTTTCAAAGAATTATGCATAATTGTGTGTAGTTTTACAAAACTGCACTTCTGTAAGAGCGCCATCATGTTTATTGTCTTTATCCATGTGTGTAGTTTTACAAAAGTGCACTTCTGTAAGAGCACCATCATGTTTATTGTCTTTATCCATATTATTGTTCCTCCTGTTTTTATGTGCCTTGAGGAACAGGGAAATATATCCAACCGAGAAGGCAATCAAATCTAAAATGTCAACTTCATTTGGATCCTGCAACTCAGACAAGTATAAAATGTTATGGATATGTGATTTCCTGGAACATTATGAACAAGTATGTAGTTCTTGGAAATGGGTGATTAAAAGTTTGTTTTTGTGATAGTTTTTACAGCGGTAGTGTAGGTGCAACAAAAATACTTTGAATGAATTGATACTTTTCGATGCTGCTTCAGAAGTGTGTTAGACTTGGACCAACTTCATTTAGCATTCAGCAATGGCTGCAATCCATGGGTGGCCTCTTATGACATTTTCTAGTGGCTGACTTCATGGGTATAGAACTATACACACACTCGTCAAAACCAAAGATACACAGTTCCTCCTGTGTATTAGATTTCTTTTCTCTACTGACAATAAGGTTCCTGTGAATTAAGTAGGGTGGGCATGGGCAGTTCATACAGGAAGATGAAGCACGGGTTTAATAACAATGAGCACTGCTTCAATATAAATTTAGAAATAAAGGTTGTGTGCTGTTCTTGTTTTTTTTCTTAAAGATTCTAAATTATCCAAACCCTGCTTTACAGGATGAAAAATAATGTGGGGTACTCTGAGAGCTGCATTGCACTTTTATGCTTCCGAAATCAAATAGAGAGGGATGAATTTGCATACATTGCAAACATGGTACAGGAGAAATTTAATATGGCTGCGGTACTTTGAGAAGCATTTCCCAACTGCATTGCACTTTTATGCTTCCAAAATCAAATATAGAGATCTGCATACATTGCAAAGATGGTACAGAAGAAATTTAAATTGCTGAAATGAATAGCCATACTGAACTGCCCGTTAAACCTACTTGGAATAACACCAGATATCTAAAAGTTTTAAGGAGTGCTGCTATACGCAGAAATGGGTTGTTCTTGAAATATTTCCCAATTGTAAATTGATGTCTCTAGTATGTGAGTTCAGCAATTTCTTTTCACATTCTTATAGACGTGATAAGCTTGGACATTTGTCCAAACTGAGAAACAAGTCAACGATCTGTTTAACTCGCACCTGTGCACACTGGGAGGGGATATGCTCTTCACGGCACCTATGATCTTCAAACAGGGTGATCTCATCCGGCAAATTGTGATATATACAAGATTCTACCTGCTTGGTAACCGCACTCTCCACCAAATGCTCCAACCGCTCACTAGGCACATGGAACCATGGTGGCAACACCTCAACCACATCCAAGAACACCGCAATCCTCCACGCAACCACGGCCTCCGTGGCAACCGCCCCCTCGCCGGAGACCATGGCGCGCGCCAGCCAGTGCACGCACCTCCTGTCGACGCCGAGCGGCGCAATCCGGCGCCGCAGCACCTCCCTCGCCCGGCGCAGGCCGGCGTCACCGCGCATCCCCAGGAGCTCCAGGTAGTAGCCCCTCCACAGCAGGAACTCGGCGACCGCGCGGTCCGCGTCCCCGACGCCGGCTACCGAGCGGACGGTCTCCGCGGACGCGTCCCACCGGCCGGCCATCACTTGGAGCAGCAGGCGGTCGTGCTCCGGCGGGTACAGCGGCACGCCGGACTCCGCCTCGAGCGTGGCCGCCGCCCGCCGGTACCCGAGCGAGTAGAGCGACTGTGCCATGGCGCGCACCAGCTCCTCGCGGTCGACGGGACCAAGACGGTGAGGGGCCGGACCCTCGTCTGCGCGGGGTACAGAGCTCTCGGGGAGATCCATGGCCGCGCCGGGGTCGCCAGCCTGAGGGATTTCGCGCCCCCGCCGACGGCACAAACCCAAGAAGGGGGGAAAATTCAATCTTTTGGAGGTGGTTTAGTGGATTTAAGAGGATGAAGGCGGGATCAAACTCAGAAGAACCGGGAAGAGAACAAGATTTGGCCGCAACCAAAGGATCAGAATGATACAGCAGCGCCAGACAACAGACAGAAAAAAAACTGCGAGGTGCTATGAGCGAAATTCTGGAAGAGATAGTGTGGAACTGCTGATTGATTCTGAAGGGAGTTAGATTAGAGATGATCCGGGTCGAGCTGTAGGTTTCTTTTCTCGCAGAAACTGTGGGCAAAATCAGGTGTGAACGCTTGGCTGGAGGAGTTGCTTAGTCCTCTGACAGCCGCATTGTCTGCTTTGGAGACATCTGTACCGTCGATTTCGTGCGGGCTGAATCTGAACCACCGAAATGAAGGTTAGGATACGTGGACTTGGAGTCGGAGCCAGAGCACGCGGTCCGGCAGTCTCGGTTGTTTGGACTGATTCCAGTTAAGCTTTGACCAGTGAACCGAGCTTCGAGCCTTCGAGTGTCTAGGTTCGAAATCGAATGTCTAGGTTCAAATTCGTTGACTAGACAAAGCACTGGATTGTTTGGACTGATTGTAGACAAACTTTGCTTGGTAAACAAAGCTTCAACCTTCAAACGCCTGGATCCAGATCGTTGACTAGACGAAGACAGCTTCGATCCAAACAAGATGAGCGGTATATAAATTAAGAAGTTAGCCTTTTTAGAATAATTAACAAATTAGCTTACGGTACATAATCTTATTTATAATATGTTGACTATCCAGATCAAACACAGTATATAAGTTTCTGAGCAATTGAGTCCTGCTGGAGGAATTGAGAAATGTGGTACACCTTTTGGCAAAAGGTTTTTACCACAGAGATGAGACTAGTCTCGTTTTCTTGTACAGGAATAAAATTTCTGAGACAGGGAATAACATTTCTTTTTTGCGATACAACGGATGATATTTTTTTTGTAGTTGTCATATAAAGAAAAACACTATCTAAAAACTCTACTGCGACCTCCAACTTACAATATAATCTATTTTTAAATTTTTAATTATAAAACCAGGTAATACACTCTTCAATTGAAACCGGACAATATTTCCCTCTGGCTACCTTTAAAAGTGGTTTGATCTGAAGAAATAATAATAATAATTTGGTTTGATGTCTAAAGAATCATAATTGATTTATTAATCTAATGGTAATACGGTCTAGTCGACGCTACCCACCAGGGTTTAAATCTTGGTGCTCGCATCTTTTTTTAGGATTTTTTTAGAATTTACCGGCGTTATGTATTAAGTAGTAAGCGACACTCCCGTCGACAACGAGGCGTCAGTGGTGACTTCGGGAATCTCTAGATCTATCGTCTGCTCAGTAGTTCAGAGGTGCTCATAGGGATAGGGGTAAGTTTGCATACGTGTATTCATAGGGGTGAGTGTGCGTGCGTGTTACGGGTGTCCGCGCTGTACTGTGTATTCTCAAAAAAAAATCTAATAATGATAACTATAAACGACATCTATGTGTCGGTGCTATATTTAGACTTGGGAAGGAAGAATAACAGCAAATAACGAGGACGAATCTTAGTATGAAATTTGGAATTTGGTTTACAATTTCAATACCCTCTCCTCTACTCTCCATCTCTCTTAAGGCTAGTTTAGATCGTGAAAAGTTAGAATTTTTCTAACTGTAGCATTTTCGTCTGTTTTTGACAATTAGTGTCCAATCATAGACTAACTGGGCTTAAAAAATTCGTCTCGTGATTTATAACTAAACTATGCAATAGTTATTTTTAGTCTATATTTAATGCTTCATGCATGAGTGCAAAGATTGATGTAATGGAGAGAGTGAAAATATTTCAACTTTTCACCACGATCTAAACAAGGCCTTATATTACAGATGAGTTGTTCTCCTTGCACTCTTGCAAGCGTCACCCATGAGACCCATTGCTCTCGTGTATACTTCTGATTGGGCTTCCTAAGTTTGGAAGTCTTGGGTCAGGCATGTGGGACACCTTTGCCTTGGTCCTCCTGGGGATCTGTTGGTACGGCAACAAGGAGACTGCTGACATCCCCTTCCTTGACCACGGTGCTTTTGGACCGGTGAAAAGTCCTTATTTAGTTTTGGTAATTGAGTACCAACTTTAAGTGTATTAATATGTGTTGATGTGAGAATACATAAAAATTAGTCCACAAGTGAATTGAGAGAAGGAGCTCATTGCATATGAGACATGACATGGAGTCATGTGACCGAAGTGGAGAAGATCGAGATAAGGCTTGACTTAATGGACCGGTTGCAAGTGTAAAGGACAAGTCGAGGCTTTAGAGTGATGGACCGTGAGGCGGTGAAGCTTGAGCAAAACTTGGCGCCGATGGACCAACGTAATTAACGATGAAGAGCAAGTGAGGTCAAGTTCGATAAACCAATACGATCATGTGATGATATGGTGATCATGTCGGTGCATGTGTTGCATTGGCACATTGGAGGAGATGAATGTAATGGAAAGCGCAAGGCAAAGGCATAACATATAGGGCATTTCCATTTGCCAGTCATAGGTGTGTAGAAAAATTTATGACCGGGTTTATGATAGATGTCCATATATTATCAAGAGCGGGCAAATTTATTTGCATATCGGTCATCTAGTGACACTCAAGTGATCTAACTTGACATCGTTGCTAAGGTTGAGTGGCATGGCAAGTTGAGTGGCTAATCCTTTGACAAAATCTTTTGAAAAATGCAACACACATGCACATGTTGATTTACACTTTAAATTGCAATGGAGTTGAGAAAAGAGAACAAGTTGGAGAAGGTTTAGAGAGCTCATTGTAGTGAAAAAGAGAAGGTGATGGTCCTTGGTTTGAAAAACTACTTTGATCCCTTATGCTTTGGATCAAGGGTGCACGTGGTTTGTGGATAAGCTTTCCAAAATGTCCAAGATCATTAAAATCAGAGATCGCAGCTAAGAGTTATGGTCACTTTAGTGTCGAAAGTATGTGACTAGACTCAATGCACGCGGTTTGTGTATCCCTCTGAATAAGCTTTCTAAAATATCCAAGATCATTAAAATCAGAGATTGCAGCTAAGAGTTATGGTCACTTTAGTGTCGAAAAGTATGTGACTAGACTCAATGACTAGACGCAGACGTTTGCTCTCAAGCGCGTGCCTAGACGCTGGGATTAGATCCTGGGGGTGCAGCACCAGCGCGTCTAGTCGATGAGGTGATTGGCGCTCGCGGTTGATGGCCAACGAGGACTAGACTCGGCGTGTGTCTAGTCAGGGTGGACTAGACGCGTCTAGTCTCATTTTCACTATCGGGAGCTCTATGAAACCGGAATATACACCGGCGGGTGTGTGTCTAGTCACAGCTGCTGTGCATCTAGTCCGGCTAGCCGATCATTGTTTGCTTTACTAGATGCGTCTAGTCGCTTCGACCAACGAGTCCAGTCAATGCATTTTCAGCCCAACAAAGAGGTAACAACTAGTTTCTTGGCTTAGGCTTATAAATAGAGGGTGTCAAGACATGGGATATGGTTGAGCACCTTGGGGACTATGTGTCCATGCTTGGAGATTGGGAAGCCATCTAACTCATATGTGCTTGAGTGAGTTCATTTGATTGAGTTAGTGAGCGATTCCTAGTGCGTTGCATTGAGAGATTGCATCGATGGCACTAGGTGTTCATATTGCAAGACAGTGGTGCTTAATTATTACCCTTGGAGGTTGCTACCTCCTAGATGGCTTGGTGGCAAAAGGCTCTATCGAAGTACGCAAGGGAAATTGTGTGATGCTCCGAAGAAGAGATTGTGAGGAGTACATGCTCACTCCGTAGGAATCGTGAAGAGCAACACCAGTAGAGTATGTCATTGAGTTACCACACTTATGGGTTGGTTGGGCGGGACCTTGCTGTGGGTTTGGAGTATGATGCCAATTAGCTCGTGAACCACCAAGGTGTTGGTCGACACAACGAGGACTTAGCTTGGTGGCAATCAAGTGAACCTCGGTAAAAAAATCACCGTATCAACATTGTCTTCGTCATATCTTCTTGATGGTTTGCATTTACTTTACACAATCTTCGTATTTACTTTTATATATTTTGTGCTTATGTAGTTGCTCTTGCAATTAGTTAGCTTATGTAGCTCTATAGTTGCCTTGTAGCTTGTGTAGCATACAAATATCTCTTGTGTGACTAATTAGCATACGTAGCCTAATTAGTTATGTTGCTTAGTTTTTGTAGCTAAGTGAATTGAGCTCTTGAGTTAGGCTTATGTAGCATTGTCCTTAGGCATTGTTAGTGAGCTAGGTTGGCTTTGTGCTTTTGCTTATTAGAATTGTGTAGATGCTCCCTACCTTACTAAAGTCCTAGTTGTTTAGATTTGTATGACCTTATAAGATAGAATTATTTAGGAGAATGCTATCTAGTCCGATACCTTAATTCTTGTTTAGGATCTTTTATAGGTTCTTCTAAAGTTATAGTTAGAGGGATGAAGTCTTGGATAGACCGATAGTTTTAATTCCATATTTATTTCGTTTAGTCGTTGTAATTAATTTTAAAAAATTCTATTCACCCCCTCTAGCCCGCCATCTTGACCCTTCAGCCGGCTCGACGGCCCAACCCTTCAGCTGGCCCGACGGCCCACAGGGCCGAAAGCTAGGCACAAAGCCCGCAGTGGCACGACCACTCAGGCACGACGGCCCGTGTGGTGGCACGATCCCCACCGGGCCGGCACGGTCCGTTGGCCATCTATACCTGACACTGTCCGTGGGGAGACGTTCCAAACATACTCCTAGTATAGGGTGTCTATATTTATGTAAATATGAAATGAAACTTGTCTAGGTAGGGTATTCTTGTGGTGGCACACCAGGAATGCCAGGCTATTGATGCCCGGCGTCTAACCCTGATGTATTCTAGCGCGCACCTCGCGTCCTCAGCGTCTGCTCTTGAACTGCTTAGGGGCGGATCCACTAATTAATATGACCTTTCCTAATAGACACATGACTGCCATATTAATGGGTGGATCCGCCCCTGACCTTTCCCAGTATACACTTCAATAGACACATGACCCTGCAAACTAATTAATCATTCATTTAGTATTATATTATGTTTTTGAGGGCGCTTTACATTATTTATTATTATTGGTCTTCGTCAACTAAGAGATAATAGTACTTTTATTTATTCTAAACATGTTATATTAGTGCCTACTTTCAATTTCATACGTTCTCCTCGTTCCTGCATTCTATACACATATTCTGTAAAATTTGTGGTTTTCCATTCCTCCGCTTCCTCTTTCCTCATCTCATTCATTTACTACGTTTTCTACTGTTTCTACTTTTTCTATTCTTATGTTCAACTGGACGTCTATAATTGTGCATGACGAGGGTACCGGCATTTATCTACCATAGTATTGAGTTCGTCGTGAGGGGATATAGCAAAGTAAAAGATGTATAGTAGTATCGTCTGTGATTGTGCCCTCACTTGACTCTTTTTTCTTTTCCGAGAAACCAGGTTTGCATATATTACATATAGGTGTTTAAATTTACATTCTTACAAAGATACCCTTGGAAAATCAAAAAATTACAACTCAGCCCTTACAAGAATGTCTAGTAGTTGTCGTCGCCAGCGAACCGAGCATTCTGCCGCTTGACGCCATTTCCCTTTCCGACTATGAAACACAAAAGTTTTTTAATTGCCTCCACCATACGCTGATCACCCCGGCATGAGGTGGCCATCTGCCATCACCTCATCAGAAGAACAGAGAGCTGGCGCCTCAAGGACCGCCATGAGCTCCGATTCTCTGGCAAACAAGATAACCCAACAGGGAACAAAAACACCTAGACTGGCCGTAAACCGGTGGCTCTGGTACTTCTTCGGCATCGTCCGGGAGCCGTAGGACTCCATGTGCAGCAGCACCATGTACATCCCCGAGCTGCGGCGAGGAGCCGGTGAAGTTCGTATGCCCTAGGACGAGTGTGAGACGAGCCGTGGCGAAGAACCGAGCCAAGCCGCTGGGCGTTACGCAAACACGAAGGAGCGAGAGATGCATCCGGATGAGCCACGGTCGCATGAGTGTTTGATTCGATTCTCCGCCACGCGTCCAGCATCGAGTCTGGGAGCGCATCGGAGCCGGATTGGACCCGTCGCCCACACAAATATTTTCCCCACACCCCGCACCTAAGCTGCTGACCTGCTGTAGCTTCGTCAGATGGAGTTCAGGCCGCATTCTCTCTCCGCCAGATGTCATCCATCAGCAGCTAGGAGGACTAGAATGGACGGCATTTGAAAAGCCTCTGGGAGCTCTTCCATCCCCACGTCCCGTCCCGTCCCGTCAGCTCCCACTCCAAAGCCCGGCGCCCAGCGAGAGAGAAACAGGAGCGGGGAGAGAGAAACCAAACCCAATTCCTTCCCGGGCAGCACCGTCGCTCCTAACCACCAACCAAGAAACGCGAGCGGCCGCCGCCGCGAAAGGACTGGAGGAGAGCGGGCCGTCGCAGGCTCGCAGCGCCCTCAGGAGTAAGGCTACATCCTCTCGAGTAGCATTCTGCTGCCATCGCACCCTCCCGTTTCTAAAGAACTTGAGCTTTCCCCCATCGGACAGGATCGGAGCAGCCGCCGCCGTAGCGGAGGAGGAGCGGGCCATAGCAGCCCCCTCAGGAGTAAGGCTAACATCCTCCTTACAATAGCATCTTTTCTCTCCCGCTGCCGTCGCGCCCTCCCGTTGCTAAAGAATTGAACTTCCGCCGTCGGACAGGATCGGAGCAGCGGCAGCCGAGGTGGTAGAGACGCAGTGAAGGAGAAGGAAGCCATCCCAGAAGCCAGCAGTAGGAGAGGTAAGATCTTCCTCATCTAAAAAATCACCTTTTTTCTTCCCCGCCGCGGTCGCATTTAGCCACGCCGCCGCGGTCGTCTCGTGCAAGGCCACGCCTGGGGACGCCTGGCTCTGTTGCCACCTTCCAGCTCCAAAACCACACCCGGTGCTATCTTATCGCCTCTTCCGCTCCGGTGCTCGCGGCGCCCTGCCGAAATTCGCCGCCGTGGTGGCCTTTTAGCCTAGCCGTCGCGTCTTCTGGTGCAAGGCCACGTCTGAGGCTGGTTGTGTTGCCTCTTTCGAGCTCCAAAACCTCACCGGGCCCGGCGCTGTCACCTCCTTCGAGCTGGTGGTGGCGGCGCCCGGCCGAAATTCGCCACCGCCGCCTCCTCACCTGCAAGACCACCTCGCCTCCTGTCTGTTGTCGCCGGCCGCCAAAATTGCAGCTCAATAAACCGGACCCGTCCCAATGCGTTGGTCAGGATATCGGCCAACAGGTCAGCAGTGCTCTGCTTGAATGCAGCCCAGTGAGTTGCCTTTGGTTTCTCCATATATCTGCTGACAGTTCCAGTAGAATATGCAATGTCTGGTCTAGTGTGTACAAGGTACCCCAAGGCTCAAGCTCCCAATGTCACTCAGAGTTTCAGTGAAACTCCTGTAATGATTAAGTCTTCCACATACAAACCGACCAACAGAAAACTAGTGCATTCTAAGCAGTACTGATTCTAAGCGCTGTACACTGCGTGCTCTAGTGGGTTTCAGACTAAGAAAGGCTCTGTACGGGTTGACAAAAATCCATTCTTGTGGACTCTCGGCGGCACCTGCGTTTCCCAGGGCTCGGTCACCTTAGTCACTCTATCTGAATCCCAGTCAACGCGCTCCCAGAACCGCTGGACCAATGGACAGCCCGAGAAAATGTGGTCTGCTGTCTCTTCCTCGGTCTTGCAGATTTCGCAAACCCCATCTAGAGTATGTGCTTGCGCACCAGGTTCATGCGGCAGTATATCCTGTCTTTGATGAGCAACCATCAAACACCTTCACCGGGCATAAGAGGGGCAAGTATGGTCACTTTGCGTCGAAGCCCTGTAGATCAGCCCCGAGATGAGCTTGTGTGCATTGTCTTCAAAGAAGCAAGTTCTTTCGTCGAGCAAGTTCTTTCGTCGGCGGCGTTGTCGGTGTTTTGACCCTCGGGGGGTTAACACCAACGAGTAATATTCGTAATTGCGTGCTCCCTTAATCCGGTGGGTGATGCAAGAAGGACACGGCGATTTATCCTGGTTCGGGCAAAGAAGGCCCTACGTCCAGCGGGGGAGGATGATTCGTGTTATCTTGCACCGAAGTGCTAGTACAGGGGAAAATACAAGCAGGTATGAGGAGCGCGTGGTGGAGCTTGGGCATTCGGACGCCTAGTTCTCAACCTTACGCTGTCTCACGGTGTCATTCTGTGATCTAAAGACTTAGCGTTTCTATCTCTCGATCGATCCTTCTCTCGGTAGGTCCTGGCGCCTCCTTTTATAGATGAAGGAGGGGCACAGGGGTACATGTATTTCGAGTCCGCGTAGCTAATGATGTACGACGTTGAGGCCGATCACGTCGGTGCCGCTGTAGTGATTTACGTCGGTATGGGAGGCCCTGCAGCCGTCGCGTCGGGAGTTGTTGAAGTTCCGCTCGAGGGTTCGTTTGATGAAGTCGAGGGGCGACGGTCGAGGGTCTTGGCTGGAGTCGAGGGGGTCGTGCCGAGGAGGTCGAGCCTCACCGGATAAGGCCGAATCCCGGAAAATGCGGGAAACGTGCTGGTTTATACGTCTCGAGGTGGTGCTGGACGTGGCACAGTGCTCGGTATGGTGCAGCAGCGTAGTACGACTTGCGGGATTCCGGGGCATGAGCGGTAAAAGCCAGATTTGACCGCCACGCCTGCAACTGTTACCGTAACTGTGGCCATGCGGTTAGGCGGGGGTAGGTAGATCGCATTAAATGCGCTCGGGCCCGTACGGGAGAGTCGGTAGCCGAGGGGTGCACTGTCCTCGAGGGCCGCCCATTCGCCCGAACGAAGTTCCGTCCTCGAGGGCAGGCTCGTTCGGCCGACGAAGTTCCGTAATCGAGGGCAGGCTCGTTCGCAGGTCGAAGTTCCGTCTTCGAGGGGTCGCCCGAATTGTAACCTCCCCTGTACAGTACCAGTCCGTTCGGTAGCCTCTCGAGTGTACAGTACCAGTCCGTTCGGTAGCCTCTCGAGCAGGCTTTGGTTTTGGGCCGTCGTTGTCCGTTCGTGGGTCAGCCCGATATGTCTCAGCCTGCGGGCCTTCGTACGTTAGCGCGGGAGGTCACCGGAGGGGTCGAGTTGCTGATTTTGCGGGGTTTAGCTCGGTAAACCAAGGGTTTGGGGTACCCATTTCCTGGGTATCGACAGTAGCCCCCGAGCCCCTGTGCGAGTGATGTCACTCGGGCAGGGGGTCAGGAATTGGAAATGGAACGTGATTCGGATTTTTTCGCGGGGGGCGCGCGAGCGACCCCCGCGGGGGTAGCCCCCGAGGCCTCGTAGGAGTCGAAAGACTCCTGTGAGGGCTTTATTTATATTTAGTTAAAGGGTGTTTGTCCAGTCGGGTACAGGCCTGAACTGGAGTCGTAGCGCTTTACCAAGGGGAGCCCCCAGGGGATTTTCGACCCTCTTTCGTCGAGGGGCGCTGGGCACAGGCGAGCCCCCGAGCCTCGTGCGGCTGGGGCGTTGCTGGCCTCGGCATTCTTCTCACGAGTCCTTTCGATCGGATGTGAGGCGAGAAGCATCGGACTACCCCCGATAGGGCGAGCCGCGAAGTTCTCAGTGAGCTGGTAACGGGAAAATCCAAGCGAGAGCCCGTTCCTCGTTCGATAGAGGTCGGAAGGAGGCCCGGAGGCGGTCTCATTAAAGCAAAACACAATGGTCCTACGGATACCGATTCCATTCGATAGGTCTGGGCGGCTCGAGGCCTCCCTTCGGGGGGATTCCATAAAGTCCGTAGCGTTTCGCCTTGGATGCGTCCAAAGGGGTCTCGAGAGTTCGTTCTCGAGCAGGGCCTCGTGTTGGCTCCCCCTTGGTCACCCCTGACTCGGGGCTCGAGGGCGACTGCGAACCCTGATCGTGGGGCCAGCCTTCGCTCCCTCGAGGCTTAGGGCCGGAGCCTGATTTCTTTGGTGCTCAAGGGCGGCCGTTGAGCCCTCACTCGAGGACCGGCCTTCGCTCTCTCGAGGCTTTGACGTGGGGCCAGAGCCCGTTCCTTTTTTGGTGCTCAAGGGCGGCCGTTGAGCCCTCACTCGAGGACCGGCCTTCGCTC
>CM041628.1:42963917-42976038 GCA_023333625.1 Bothriochloa decipiens | reverse complement strand
GCTCAAGGGCGGCCGTTGAGCCCTCACTCGAGGACCGGCCTTCGCTCCCTCGAGGCTTTGACGTGGGGCCAGAGCCCATTTTACCTTTCGTAGGAAACTCCGTTAGCGAGCAACGGTTCTCTTTTCTTATCGTTGGACGCGCCTTTTGAGGAGAAGGGCTTCAGCGGTGCGATCGTGGCGGGCCCGAGCAACGGCTCTCTGTCAGAGGTGTGACGCGTGCGTCCGGTCGAGGATCGAGGGGGGAACGGTCAGGTAAACGCATTAATTGCGGGGAGTTATCTTTTTCCTGCCGCCGGACTCCGCCCGTTGCTCTTCGCGAGTATAAAAACGGAGGGGGAGAAGTGTTCGCTCCCACCTTTGCCATCCTTTCGAACTCCTGCTATCCTGCGCGCGCGAGGGTAAAAACTTAGAGCAAGAAGTCGCGATTGGGAACCTTCCTGGTCGTCCGTCTGCCGAGGAGATTCGTGCTGTTGTTGCCGCCGCCGCGCCCACCGAGCAGATCTGTGCTGCCGCTGCCGCCATGGCCCCCGTCCTCCAGCCCGCCGAGCCCTGGCGCCCGTCGACCGTGACGCGGCAAAGGCTGATCGAGCTGGTGAGGGAAGGACTTCTCCGCCCCGTCACCGATCCGAATCGGCCGGAGTGGATTGCGCCGCCCAGGGACCACCAAGAGCCAAATCCGCCGGAGGGCTACGTGGTGAGCTTCCTCAAGTATCATCGGCATGGGTTCGGTGTGCCCCCGAGCGAGTTCATGCGGGGGTCGATGAACTTCTACGGCGTCGAGCTCCACCACTTCTCCCCCAACGCCATCTCCAACGCCGCCATCTTCGCGGCCGTCTGCGAGGGCTACCTCGGGATGGCGCCACATTGGGAGCTATGGCTCCACCTTTACAAGGGGGAGTGGTTCGCCTCCCCGGTGGCGCAAGGAGTAAGGCGAATCGTCAGAGCGGGGTGCCTCAACTTCGCGTTGAAGACCGGGAGGTCGGAGGAGCCATGCGAGTACATCCCCACCGGGTTGACGTCCAACCACTCCCGGTGGGACGAGCAGTGGTTCTACCTTCGCAACGACGGCGGCTACCTCCCGCCGTACACCGGGCGGCTTATCGTCGAGCGTCCATACAACTGGCCGCACGGTGTCGTGGGAGATCTTCAGCGTCGACTTCATCCCCTCGTCGTCGCGATGAGGACCCTTCGAGAGGCGGGCCTGACGGCGGGTGTGGTGGTCTCGGCCTTCCACAGTCGACGGGTGCTCCCTCTGATGGAGCGTCCGTTGCGGTTGGACGAGATGCTCCCCTCGGCGGCACCCGAGGTTCTCAAGAGGTGCCGGATGTCCGGTGAGAGGCCGTCCGCTGCGGAAGTTGTCGCGCGGGTAAAGGGGATGGTGGCTGGCTCGTTCAGGGTGGAAGACGTCAACCGCCTCCCCATGAGGTCGGAGGAGGGTTGCCTCGACCTGGTGAGTGCCTCGACCCGTGCCTTCCGCGTTTCCCCCCTCCCTTTCTCTTGTCCCTGTGACTAAACGTCTTTGTGTAGGGGAGAATCGACTACCGGAGATCGAGGCCCCCGCTGAGGGAGGACGCTCCCGATCGTTAGGTAAGACGCTTCACCGCCCAGCAAGAGAAGCGGAGTAAGGACGAGGAGGATAAGAAGAAAGCTAAGAAGCTCCGGGAGCGCGAAAGACTTGCGAAGCGCCGCGCTGAGCAGAGGCGCGACGGGCTCCCGGAGGAGGAGTCTCCCTCGTCCGAGGGAGATGAAGATGATGATGATGACAGTGATGACGTCGAGGGGGTGGAGGGGCGCCTCGACCGCATCTTGTCAGGTTCCTCCCATGCTGACCGCCCCTTCGTGCAGGAGGAGGCGGCGGAGCAGCGCGCCCCCTAGCCGGTGGCGTCGGCCTCGGAGCGCCGGCGTGGAAAAAGGGGGGCCGAGGCTTCGCCTCGAGGAGGTTCACCCCCCTCGCATCGTACTCGAGGCGGGACCCCACCCACTTCGATCCGGGAAACCCGGTCCCGGTCGTCGGCGCGGGCGGAGCAGAGGCGTGCCCAGGAGGCCCCGTCGAAGCAGGGAGGTGCGGCGACCCCACCGACGGCCTCGAGCAGCCTCAGCCCCGGGAAGAGCTCGGCCTCGGGAGGGGTCTCGAAATCTGCTGGTGGTTCGAGGGGGACCCGAAAGGCCTCTATCCCCTTCGGGTAGGTGTCATTGGTTCGTTTTCTTTTCGTTGCGTCTTCCTTGCGCAATTTAATAAACTTTGTGCCGTTCTGCTTCCCATCCAGGCCCAAGCGCCAGATCGAGGAGGCGTCTCTCGTGCCGGCTAAGCGGCTCAAGATAGATGCAGCCGCGAAGATGGAGGCCCCGGTCACAGGTGCGACGTCGAGGCCCTTGGCTCCGTGGGAAGCCAAGTGGTTATCCTCAGCCCTCGGTGCTCTGGCGCGCGGTAGGCTGACGGGTTCCACTCTTGCTGCAGGGTCGAGCGTGTCGGGGTCCGCGGCGGGCGGCGACTCCGAGCCGGGGAGGACGCATGAGGGAGGGAGCGCCTCCTTGACGTTGTCGCCTGCGGCCCTCGAGCTCGGCCCGGCACCAGGGGGCGGTGCCCCGACGTCGGGAGCTTCCGTTCCTGGCGGGCCGGAGGCTTCGATCCCCGCACCCAAGGCGGGAGCCCCCGAGGGCCACGAGCCGGGAGAGGAGGTAGTCGTCGTGGACCTCGAGGGTGAGGGGACCACAGCCCTTTCCCCCTCGACGGGAGAGCGGAGGCCCTGGCCGGCGGGGCTACGCGAGCTCGAGGCCCGGAGGGAGCAGGAGCAGGGGGCCCTGCAAGAAGTGGAGCTGCCACGGCCGCAGCAGGAGGGGGAGGAGCCGTCGGAGCGGCGGGAGGAGGAGAAAACTGGGGGCCAACCCCAGCATCAGCGGGCGCAGCAGACGCCGCCGGGGGACACGGCGCCGCTGGACCCGCCGGCGCAGCAACCGCCCGAGACGTCGGAGGCGGAGGCGACTTCCGGACTGCCCAAGCAATGGGTGTCCGTGATTACCCTGGACGAGCTGCTGGCCGAAGGAGAAACGACGTCGAAGGCGTTGATGGTCCTGCGGCTGCCGGGGGCGCAACCAGAGGAGGCCTCGGTACCGAACCCGGCGGAAGACGCGTCGATGGTGGTCCTGCCGGCGGCACAAGTCGTGGTGTTGGGGGAAGCGACGGCCTCGACACCTCCACTGCCTCCGAAGGCGCCAAAAGCAGCGTCGGGTCAGCCGCCGCAACCGTCGACGGAGCAGCCGGAGGAGACGGCGGCTTCTGGCGTGCTGAGGAGGTCGACGTCCGACCCCGGCGGGCTGAGGGATGCCCGCGCCGCGTCGGAGTTCCGCACCCCGGCGGAGTTGGCCGTGAGTTACGGCGTCCCGCGCGATGTGGTGGACGAGGTCGAGTCCTTGGCGCGAGCCAAGGTCAAGACGGTCCTTCCGCATTGGGGCAAGGAGCGCATCGTACTCCGGGAACTCGGCGACTCCAGCGCTCCGGGGATCGAGATGAACGACCCGGCGGAGGTCAAGTGCTGGGAGGAGGCCGAGCGGTCCCGGGCGTGGCAGCGGCACTTGCTGAAGCTGGGCGTCGAGCTCGCCGAAGGCCTCGACCGGAACCTCGCGGTGAGTCGCTGTGTAGGCCATATACAATTTTTTAAGTTCTTTCGTATGAAATGCCTCAACCCTCGACTTCTTGTCCCCAGGAGGCGCGGAGGCGTTCCTACTCCAAGTCGTGCTTCCTCCACGAAACGCACAACAGCCGGGAGGAAGTGCTTCGCCAACTCGAAGCCGGCCGCTCTGCGCAGGGCAGGGTGGCCGAAATCGAGGAGGAGCTGAAGCGGACCATGAAGGAGGCCGCCAAAGCCAAAGAGGAGGCCGCCCGGGCGAAGGAGGACTCCGAGGCCGCTCGAGGGGAAGCCGCCCACCTCAAGGAGGAGCTCAAGCGTGCCAGGGAGGAGGCTGACGCGGCCAAGGCCGAAGCGGGGAGGGCCAAGGGCGAGAGCATCCGAGCCCAGGAGCGCGTCGAGCTACTCCTGGGGGAGGCTCAAAGCTCCGTGGAGCGCATCCGCTCGCTCGAGGCCAGCTTCGCTGAAGTCTCCACGGCGCGCAATACCCTCTCCGCCTTGGCCCAGGAGGAGAAGAACCGGGCCGCTAGCCTGGAAACCCAGCTCGGGGCGATGAAGGCTACCCTCCAAGAGAAGGAGCAGGCCATCATCCTGGCTGGTGGCGCCCTCGAGACCCTCCGCTGCGAGAAAACGGAGGTGACCCGGGCCTTCAAGGAGGCCCAGCGGGAGCGGGACGTGGCTCGGGGGGAGCGCGACGCCGTGCTGGGGGATCGCAACGCCCTCGAGACTCGCTGTGCTGGTGAGTTCCTTAAAGAGCTTTTGATCATTTTTCTTCCCGTACGCCCTCGAGACTCGCCGTACGCAGGAGAGCCTCGCGGCGGAGGGGGCGCTTCTCGGCCGGCTCCGGGTTGCCCTCGACGGGCTCTGCGCCTCCTGGGAGGTCGGGCCTGTCGAGGGTACTGAAGAAGACATCCCGGGTGCCGCGCTCGTCGACCGGATCTACTACCTCGATGCCACCCTTCGCGATCGCGTGCGGGAGGCGCTTCATACTGGCGTGAAGCGGGCGCTAGCAGTGGTCTCCTCCGGCTTCGTCTTTGACATGAACGTGGTGGCCCAAGGCTTTGTTCCTGATATCTCGAAGACCGACGCGGAGAATGAGGAGCGATGCCGAGGGCTCATTAATGACGCCGAGAGGCCGGGGGGAGCGCTGGCGAAGCTGTTCGAGGACGAAGTCCTCCCCCCTGCGGTTGAAGGGTACCTCGTCGAGGAGGGCGGCGACGGAGCGGGCCTGTAGGGCAAGGCTGGGCGAAGGTGCCCATGTAATGAATTAGTTTTTTTTTTGTAACTTATATTCAATGTGGCTTCGAAAGCCCTTTTTGAACATTAATGCATCTATCGTAATGCGATTTGTCGTTTTACTTTCGAGCCTTTTCTGCTTTCTTTTCACCTAGACTTTGCTTTTTTGACTAAGTTTTCGACGCATGCTCGTATCCCTCGAGGGGGGAGCGAGTGGAGGTACCGTAGCCCGGAGGCGTAGGAGAGCTCCCGGCTCGACAGCCCTCGACCCTCTAGGGAGTTCGAGGCGTTTTCTACTTAGTCGCGAAGCGTATCGAGGCGTGAGAAAGAAGAAGCGCTCGAGTTCTGATCGCCTGACTCTTGCTTTCCGACTGAGCGTTCGACGCAAGCTCGTATCCCTCGAGGGGGGAGCGAGTGGAGGTACCGTAGCCTGGAGGCATAGGAAAGCTCCGGCTCGACAGCCCTCGACCCCTAGGGAGTTCGAGGCGTTTTTCAACTTAGTTGGGAAGCGAAAGGGAGGCGCGCGAAAAAAAGTCGTTCGTATTTTTAGGAACTTAGGGGGTCCCCCCCCCGTTAGCCCCCGAGGGAGGCTCGACTCTGGCGAGACAGGGTCGAGGCTACCTCTTGCATGTACAATAACAAGTTTGAACTTATAATCGAAAGTACTCCTTATATTTGTCATGCGGAAATGTACAAAACATGCGAGAATGTACAAGGGCACTGGTGCCCTAAGGGTAGTAACGATGTAGCTGTTCGATGTTCCATGCGTTGGTGAGGATTTCGCCTTTGTCGTTAGCGAGCTTGTACGTCCCGGGCTTTAGCACCTCAGCTACGGTGTATGGGCCTTCCCATGGCGGGGTCAGCTTGTGACGTCCCTTGTTGCTCTGTCGTCGACGTAGGACGAGGTCTCCAACCTGGAAGTATCTCGGGCGCACGTGCTTGTCGTGGTAGCGTCGAAGTTTTTGCTGATACCTCGCGGAGTGAATTAGCGCCATGTCTCGAGCCTCCTCGAGCTGGTCGACGGCGTTTGCGAGGGCTTCTTCGTTGCTTTGCTCGTTGTACGCCTTTAGTCGAGGGGATCCA
This sequence comes from Bothriochloa decipiens, assembly GCA_023333625.1. NCBI lineage: Eukaryota > Viridiplantae > Streptophyta > Magnoliopsida > Poales > Poaceae > Bothriochloa > Bothriochloa decipiens. The sequence goes on along the minus strand of CM041628.1, from coordinate 42,970,093 downwards.
TACTCGAGGTCAGTGGGGAGGACGGCCTCGGACCCATAGACCAAGAAGAATGGGGTGAAGCCTGTGGCTCGACTAGGTGTTGTCCTTAAGCTCCATAGGACCGACGGCAGCTCCGCGGCCCATTTTTTTCCGTGCTTGCTAAGGCGGTTGAGGATCCTTGGCTTGAGGCCCTGCAAAATCATGCCATTGGCGCGCTCGACTTGGCCGTTAGTTCGAGGATGTGCAACCGCGGACCAATTCACACGGATGTGATGGCGATCGCAAAAGTCCAAGAACTTTTTGCCGGTGAACTGTGTGCCGTTGTCAGTGATGATGACGTTCGGGACCCCGAAGCGATGGATGATGTCGGTGAAGAACTCAGTTGCCCGTTCGGAGCGGATGTTGCTGATGGGCCAGGCCTCGATCCACTTGGTAAACTTGTCGATGGCAACGAGCAGGTGCGTGTACCCTTTGGTTGTCCTCTTGAGAGGCCCTACAAGATCGAGCCCCCAGACCGCGAATGGCTAGGTGATGGGGATCATTTGTAGGGCGTGAGCTGGGAGGTGCGTCTGCTTGGCGTAAAACTGACACCCTTTGCACGAGCGGACAAGGTTTGTGGCGTCGAAAACGGCGGTCGGCCAGTAGAAACCCTGTCGAAAGGCGTTGCCTATGAGGGTCCTTGGTGCTGCGTGATGGCCGCAGGCCCCCGAGTGTATGTCCTCGAGGAGCCTCCTGCCTTCTTCGATGGTAATGCAGCGCTGAAGAACGCCTAAGGGGCTTCGCCTGTAGAGTTCCTTGCCGTCACCGTTTGACGTAGGACTTGGCCCGTCGCGCGATCCGTCGAGCTTCGGTCCGGTCCTCCGGAAGCTCTCCCCGAATGAGGCAGTTGAGTAAAGGGGCTCGCCAATCCGGTGGCGGGTTCGACGGAGAAGAGGTCTCCTGGATCTCCATAACCTGGGCCCCGGTCGAGGGGCCCCGGTCGAGGTCGTGGGGTGGAGCTTCGAGGGCGTAGTGCAAGCCCCCGAGCCCAAATCGACGGAGGGCTCGAAGAGGTACCTCGAGAACACGTCCGGAGGGACTGTACCTCGAGTCGATGCGATTTTTTGCGAGCTCATCCGCGGCTTCGTTGTATCGTCGAGCGACATGACTAAGCTCGAGGCCGTGGAACTTGTCTTCCAACTTGCGCACTTCGTTGCAGTATGCTTCCATCTTGGCGTCATGGCAGCTCGAGGCCTTCATCACTTGGTCGATGATTAGCTGCGAGTCGCCTCGAACGTCAAGGCGTCGGACCTCGAGTTCAAGGGCGATTCGTAATCCAGCGACAAGTGCTTCGTACTCCGCGACGTTGTTAGAAGCGGCAAAGTGGATGCGAATGACGTAGCGCATGTGGACTCCGAGGGGTGAAATGAAGAGCAAGCCCGCGCCTGCTCCTGTTTTCATGAGCGACCCGTCGAAGTACATCGTCCACAGCTCGGCTTGGATTTGGACTGGCGGCAACTGAGTGTCGGTCCACTCGGCGACGAAATCCGCCAGCACTTGAGACTTGATGGCCTTCCGCGGTGCGTAGGTGATGGTCTCGCCCATTAGCCCGACCGACCACTTGGCAATCCTTCCCGCGGCCTCCCGGTTATGGATGATCTCCCCCAAGGGGAACGAGGATACCACGGTAACCGGGTGGCTGAGGAAATAGTGCTGAAGCTTGCGACGTGTAAGGACGATGGCGTAGAGCAGCTTCTGCACCTGTGGGTAGCGGATTTTCGTTTCCGAAAGCACTTCGCTGACGAAGTAAACGGGCCGCTGGACGGGCAAGGCGCGCCCTTCCTCCTGCCTCTCCACCACTATGGCCGTGCTGACCACTTGAGTGGTTGCGGCGACATAGAGGAGGAGGGGCTCGGGTGGTTCGGTCGACGTTGCTGGTCGAGGAGGGACGAGAATCGGAGTGGATGTCAGCTTGGCTTTGAGTTCGTCGAGGGCCTCCTCGGCCTCCGCGGTCCATGTGAATCGCTCGGATTTTTTCAAGAGGTGGTATAGAGGCATGGCCTTCTCCCCTAAACGTGAGATGAAGCGGCTGAGGGCCGCGAGGCAGCCCGTGACCCTCTGCACGCCCTTGAGATCCCGAATCGGCCCCATTCGTGTGATGGCCGCCACCTTCTCGGGGTTGGCCTCGATCCCGCGCTGGGAGACGATGTATCCGAGGAGCATGCCCCGAGGCACTCCGAAGACACATTTCTCGGGGTTGAGTCTTATGTTTTTGGCTCGAAGGCACCCGAACGCGATTTCGAGGTCTCGGATGAGGTTGTCTGCTCTTCTGGACTTGACCACGATGTCATCGACGTAGGCCTTGACCGTGTCGCCTATGTGTTCGCCGAAGACGTGTAGCATGCACCGCTGATACGTTGCCCCGGCGTTTCGAAGGCCGAAGGGCATGGTGATGTAGCAGTACATGCCAAAAGGTGTGATGAAGGAAGTCGCGAGCTGGTCGGACTCCTTCATCTTGATTTGGTGGTAGCCGGAATAAGCATCGAGGAACGAGAGGGTTTCACATTCCGCGGTAGAGTCAACAATTTGATCAATGCGTGGTAAAGGAAACGGAACTTTGGGACATGCTTTGTTTAAACTAGTATAGTCAATACACATCCGCATTTTTCCATTCTTTTTCTTAACTAACACGGGATTAGCTAACCATTCGGGGTGATGGACCTCCTTGATGAATCCAGCCGCCAAAAGCTTGTGTACCTCCTCGCCGATGATCCTGCGCTTCTCCTCGTCGAAGCGGCGCAGGCGTTGTTTCACCGGTCTGGACCCGGCCCGGATTTCCAAGGCGTGCTCGGCGACTTCCCTCGGTATGCCCGGCATATCTGAAGGGCTCCACGCAAACATATCGGCGTTCGCGCGGAGAAAGTCGACGAGCACGGCTTCCTATTTGTCCTCGAGGTCGGCGCTAATTGTTAGCACCTTCTCGCAGGGGCAGCTCGGGTCGAGGGGGACTTTCTTGGTGTCTTGTGCTGGCTCGAAGTTGCCGGCGTGTCGCTTGGGGTCTGGCATCTCGTCGGCAAGGTGCTCGAGGGTCGCGGCTATCATGGCATTTTGCTCGACGGCCTCCCCATATTCGACGCATTCGACATCGTAGTCGTACGCGTGCTCGTAGGAGGAGGCGACAGTGATGACGCCTTTGGGTCCTGGCATCTTGAGCTTGAGGTAGGTGTAGTTCGGGATCGCCATGAACTGCGCGTAGCCCGGTCGGCCGATGATGGCGTGATACGTTCCGTGAAACCCGACCACCTCGAAGGTGAGGGTCTCTTTCCTGAAGTTGGCAGGGGTGCCAAAATAGACCGGAAGGTCGATACGGCCGACGAGGAAGGCCTTCTTCCCTGGTACGACGCCATGGAACCCCTCGGCGCTGGGTCGGAGTTGGTACCTCCTGACTCCCAAGAGGTCGAGGGTCTTGAGGTAGATGACGTTCAGGATGCTGCCGCCGTCCATGAGGACCTTCGAGAGGCGGGTGTTGATGATGACTGGGTCGACGACGAGCGGATAGGCCCGGAGGTTGGGGACTCGATCCGGATGGTCATCGCGGTCGAACGTGATGGGCGCGTCAGACCAGTCGAGGTAGTGAGGCGTCGCGACACGGATGGAGAAGACCTCTCGACGCTCCCGCTTGCGCTGTCGGGGCATGAGCTGGGTCGAGGGGCCCCCGTAGATCATATAGCAGTCATAGACTTCGGGGACTTTTCCGTCTTCCCCGTTGTCTCCCTCACCGCCGCCTTGGTCTTTTTTGTCGTCACCTTTCTTCACGCCCACTTGCTCGAAGTGCCTTCGAAGCATGCGGCAGTCCTTAAGCTTGTGCCTTGCCCCGTCCTTATGATAAGGACAGGGCTCCTCGAGCATTTTGTCGAAGATGGCGCCCTCGGGGGGACCTCGAGGTATTTTGCGTTCGGTTGCTGCGACGAGATCATCTTCTGCAGCCTCACGCTTGCCCTGTTGATTTTTCTTCTTCTTGTTATTTCTCTTCGGCCCTTTGCTCGAGCCTCCGGCGTTGTCGGCTACCGGCGTTTTTCCCTTGTCCTTCCCGTCGCTGAAGAAGGCGCCGACGGCCTCTTCGCCAGCCGCGTAGTTGGCGACCACATCCATGAGCTCGTCGACGGTGTCGGGGCGGTTACGCCCTAACTCGCGAACTAGGTCCTTGCAGGTTGTACCAGCAACAAATGCTAGAACGACGTCGAGATCGGAGATGTGGGGTAGTTCGGTGCGGAGCTTGGAGAATCGTCGAGCAAAGTCGCGGAGAGACTCCCCTGGTTTCTGCTTGCAGTTGCGCAGTTCCCAGGAATTCCCGGGACGTACGTAGGTACCTTTGAAGTTCCCCTCGAAGATCCGGACAAGGTCGATCCAGCCGCGAATCTGATCAGGGGGAAGCTCCTCGAGCCACCTACACGCGGTGTCGGACAGGAACAGGGGAAGGTGACGTATGATGGCGTGATCGTCACGCGCCCCGCCCGCCTGACAAGCCAACCGAAAGTCGGCTAGCCAGAGCTCGAGATTGGTTTCGCCGTTGTACTTGACGATACTCGTGGGGGGTCGAAACTTGTCGGGCAGCTGGGCGCATCGGATCTTCCTGCTGAAGACTCGGGGACCCGGTGGCTCCGGGGCCTGTCGGTCTTCGTCGCTGTCGTAACGCCCTCCACGATGGGCGCTGTACCCTCGATCCTCGGCATCCCCGTGCTTGCGTCTGCGGTTCTTGACAATGTCGAGGCGCGCGTCGCGGGGAGGGCGGTCGTCGTTGATACGTTCCCGGCCGGCTTCTTCTGTCGGGGGGTCGCCCCCTGATCGACCGAGCCCTCCCTTTCGGGCCGGGAGGGCTCGACCTGAGGTTCGGAGGCAGCCCCTCGACGCCTCGAGGCTGAGCTCTCGGCTTGCTGGACAACAGCTACCTGGAGGAGATCCTCGACCTCACGTTGTATCCGCCGAGCTTGCGAGTTGGATGGCGCGGGCATATTGCGAAGGAGCATAGCCGCCGCAACAATGTTCTGGCTTGCTCGGGGATAACGGTTGGCGGGTTGCTCGGGTGCTCCTGCCTCGATGATCTGCTGGTTGACTTCTCGGGCCCTGGCTCGGGCTCTACCGCCGGGTGGTCGCCGCTCTTGCTCGAGGGTCAGCTCGAGTAGGCGCAAGCGTTCCTGCTCGTCGGCGAGCTTCGCCTGCAACTCCCGAATCTGTGCCAGCTGTGCGTCCTGCTCGCTAGGACGGGGGCACGCTTCTCGGGGCGCGTCTGGTTGTTGGTCCTCTGCTCTGGGGGGAGCGTCTCTCGCCACAGCGGTAGCCATCGCGGCCGCTGGATCGACGGTGTCCTGATTGGAGTCGACGTCACCATCGATGTGGAGGCACTCGCGGGTAGGATCCCAATGATCAGAGTCAGAGTCAGGGTCGCCGCAGTAGAAGACGGGGAATTGCCCCCGCGCCTCCTCCTGCAGCTGCCGTCGGAGTGTGCCGACGGTGTACCTCCGGGGGCCGGGCGCTCTTACGAAGGCCAAACCCTCGGAGGCCGGTGTGACAGTCTCCACGTCCGTCATTGCTCGGAGAAGGGTACTTGAGCGGTCCTCCAACGTGCTCATGCTAGAGTAGGTCGCTGTCGAGATCGTCGTTGTGGGATTGTTGAAGTCGAACGAAGGCCGCCGATGGCGCTCGAACAGCTCGTGCGGGAGCGGGCTCGATCGAGCGGGGGCTTCGTCGCGCTTCCTCGACGTGCATACAACGAAAGTGGAGTCGGGGTTGTGGTGGGTTCCTGCCAGTTTGCCCTCTACCTCTGAATTCGGGTCAGATGCTCCCTCAACAAGGGGTTCGTCATCTCCGGTCAGGGGCGAGGAGAAAGCGGCGGGAACCCTCCCCGACTTAGGTTGATGGCGATGATGGTGCCGACCGTGCCTCCTTCTGGATGTGGAAGCAAGGTCGTGAGACTGGTGAGCGGCCCCCCCAAGAGCGTGGGGGCGTACCGCGACCTCCGTTCGGGTCACTGATTGAGAGCAGGGTCATGTCGTAGCCCTGGCCGAGGGTCATGAACTCCAGGCTCCCAAACCAGATCACCGTAGCGTGCGGAAGTGGTGAAACAACGTCGCCCATCCGGAAAAATGGCGGGAAATCGTTAGTGACACGCGGCTCCCCTACCTGGCGCGCCAACTGTCGGTGTTTTGACCCTCGGGGGG
>CM041628.1:42951589-42963817 GCA_023333625.1 Bothriochloa decipiens | reverse complement strand
CGATATTACTCGTTGGTGTTAACCCCTCGAGGGTCGGAACACCGACAGTTGGCGCGCCAGGTAGGGGAGCCACGTGTCACTAACGATTTCCCACCATTTTTCTGGATGGGCGATTTTGTTTCCCCACTTCCGCATGCTACGGTGATCTGGTTCGAGAGCCTGGAGTTCATGACCCTCGGCCAGGGCTACGACATGATCCTGCTCTCGATCAGTGACCCGAACGAAGGTCGTGGTGCACCCTCACGTTCATGGGGAGCCGCACGCCAGTCTCATGACCACGCTTCCACATCCAGAAGGAGGCACGGTCGGCGCCGTCATCGTCGTCAACCCGAGTCAAGAAGGGTCCTCGCCGCTTTCCCCATGCCCCAGACCGGAGATGAGAAACCTCTTGTTGAGGGCATATCTGACCCGAGTTTAGAGGTAGAAGGCAAACTGGCAGGATCCCCGCACAACCCTGACTCCGCTCCCATCGAGCACTCGTCGGGGAAGTGCGACGAAACCCCCGCTCGATCAAGCTTGCTTCCGCACGGGCTGTTTGAGCGTCGTTGGTGGTCTTCGACCGACTTCAACAATCCCACGATGACGGCCACGACTGCAACACACTCCATCACGAGCGCGTTGGAGGACCGCCTAGACACCCTTCTCCGTGCAATGACAGACGTGGGGACTATCACACCGGCCTCCGAGGGTTTGGCTTTCGCAAGAGCGCCCGGCCCCCAGAGGTACACCGTCGGCACACTCCGACGGCAGCTGCAGGAGGAGGTGCGGGGGCAATTCCTCGTCTTCTACTGCGGCGACCCTGACTCTGACTCTGATCACTGGGATCCTACCTGAGAGTGCCTCCACATCGATGGTGGCGTCGACTCCGATCAGGAAACCATCGATCCAGCGGCCGCGGCGTCAACCGCCGTGGCAAGAGACGCTCCCCCCAGAGCAGAGGACCAACAACCAGACGCACCCCGAGAAGCGTGCCCTCGTCTTGGCGAGCAGGACGCGCAGATGGCACAGATTCGGGAGTTGCAGGCGAAGCTCACCGACGAGCAGGAACGCTTGCGCTTACTCGAGATGACCCTCGAACAAGAGCGGCGACCGCTCGGCGGCAGAGCCCGAGCCAGGGCCCGAGAGGTCAACCGACAAATCGTCGAGGAAGGAGCACCCGAGCAACCCGTCCACCGTTATCCCCGAGCAAGCCAGAACATTGTTGCAGCGGCTATGCTCCTCCGCTATATGCCCACACCTTCCAACTCGCAAGCTCGGCGGATACAACGCGAGGTCGAGGGCCTCCTCCAAGTTGCTGCTGCTCAACAAGCCGAGAGCTCAGCCTCGAGGCGTCGAGGAGCTGCCTCCGAGCCTCAGGTCGAGCCCTCTCGGCCCGAGAGGGAGGGCTCGGTCGATCAGGGGGCGGCCCCCCGACAGAAGAAGAACCCGGCCCAAGAGCCTATCAACGATGACCGCGCTCCCCACGACACGCGCCTCGACATTGTCGAGAACTGCAGACGCAAGCACGGGGATGTCGAGGCTCGAGGGTACAGCGCCCATCGAGGAGGGCGTTACGACAGCGAAGAGGACCAACAGGCCCCAGAGCCACCGGGCCCCTGGGTCTTCAGCAGGAGGATCCGCTGTGCCCAGCTGCCCGACAAGTTTCGACCCCCCACGAGCCTCGTCAAATATAATGGCGAGACCAATCCCGAGCTCTGGCTAGCCGACTTCCGGTTGGCTTGTCAGGCGGGCGGGGCGCGTGACGATCACGCCATCATACGTCACCTTCCCCTGTTCCTGTCCGACACCGCGCGTAGGTGGCTCGAGGAGCTTCCCCCCGATCAGATCCGCACATGGACCGACCTTGTCCGTATCTTCGAGGGGAATTTCAAAGGTACCTACGTGCGTCCTAGAAACTCCTGAGAACTGCGCAACTGCAAGCAAAAGCCAGGAGAGTCTCTCCACGACTTTGCTCGACGGTTCTCCAAGCTCCGCACTGAGCTGCCCCACATCTCTGACCTCGACGTCATTCTAGCATTTGTTGTGGGTACAACCTGCAAGGACCTAGTTCGCGAGTTAGGGCGAAACCGCCCCGACACCGTCGACGAGCTTATGGATGTGGTCGCCAACTACGCCGCTGGTGAGGAGGCCGTCGGCGCCTTCTTCAACGACGTGAAGGACAAGGGAAAAGCGCCGGTAGCCGACAACGCAGGAGGCTCGAGCAAAGGGTCGAAGAGAAATAACAAGAAGAAGAAAAATCAACAAGGCAAGCGGGAGGTTGCAGAAGACGATCTCGTCGCTGCAACCGAACGCAAAAGACCTCGAGGTCCCCCCGCGCCCCCTGAGGGCGCCATCTTCGACAAGATGCTCGAGGAGCCCTGTCCTTACCATAAGGACGGGGCAAAACACAAGCTTAAGGACTGCCGCATGCTTCGAAGGCACTTCGAGCAAGTGGGTGTGAAGAAAGGTGACGACAAGAAAGACCAAGGCGGCGGTGAGGGAGACAACGGGGAAGACGGAAAATTCCCCAAAGTCTATGACTGCTACATGATCTACGGTGGGCCCTCGACCCAGCTCACACCCCGACAACGTAAGCGGGAGCGTCGAGAGGTCTTCTCAGCTCGTGTCGCAACACCTCACTACCTCGACTGGTCCCATGAGCCCATCACGTTCGACCGCGATGACCATCCGGATCGAGTCCCCAACCCCGGGGCCTATCCGCTCGTCGTCGACCCAATCATCATCAACACGCGCCTCTCGAAGGTCCTCATGGACGGCGGCAGCAGCCTGAATGTCATCTACCTCGAGACCCTCGACCTCCTGGGGGTCAGGAGGCACCAACTCCGACCCAGCGCCGGAGGGTTCCATGGCGTCATGCCAGGGAAGAAGGCTTTCCCCGTCGGCCGTATCGAACTCCCTGTTTGTTTTGGCACCCCTGCCAACTTCAGGAAAGAGACCCTCACCTTTGAGGTGGTCGGGTTTCACGGAACGTATCATGCCATCATCGGCCGACCGGGCTACGCGCAGTTCATGGCGATCCCGAACTACACCTGCCTCAAGCTCAAAATGCCAGGACCCAAAGGCGTCATCACTGTCGCCTCCTCCTATGAGCACGCATACGACTGCGATGTCAAATGCGTCGAATATGGGGAGGCCGTCGAGGAAAACGCCATGATAGCCGTGACCCTCGAGCACCTCGCCGATGAGATGCCAGATCCCAAGCGACACGCCGGCAACTTCGAGCCGACACAAGACACCAAGAAAGTCCCCCTCGACCCGAGTTGCCCATGCGAGAAGGTGCTAACGATTAGCGCCGACCTCGAGGATAAATAGGAAGTTGTGCTCGTCGACTTTCTCCGCGCGAACGCCGATATGTTTGCGTGGAGTCCTTCGGATATGCCGGGCATACCGAGGGAAGTCGCCGAGCACGCCTTGGAAATCCGGGCCGGGTCCAAACCGGTGAAGCAACGCCTGCGCCGCTTTGACGAGGAGAAGCGCAGGATCATCGGCGAGGAGGTACACAAGCTTTTGGTGGCTGGATTCATCAAGGAGGTTCATCACCCCGAATGGTTAGCTAATCCCGTGTTAGTTAAGAAAAAAAATGGAAAGATGCGGATGTGTATTGACTATACTAGTTTAAACAAAGCATGTCCCAAAGTTCCATTTCCTTTACCACGCATTGATCAAATTGTTGATTCTACTGCGGGGTGTGAAACCCTCTCGTTCCTCGATGCTTACTCCGGCTACCACCAAATCAAGATGAAAGAGTCCGACCAGCTCGCGACTTCCTTCATCACACCTTTTGGCATGTACTGCTACGTAACGATGCCCTTCGGCCTTCGAAACGCCGGGGCGACGTATCAGCGGTGTATGCTCCATGTCTTCGGCGAACACATAGGCGATACGGTCGAAGCCTACGTCGATGACATCATGGTCAAGTCCAAAAAAGCGGACAACCTCATCCGAGACCTCGAAATCGCGTTCGGGTGTCTTCGAGCCAAAAACATAAAACTCAATCCCGAGAAATGTGTTTTCGAAGTGCCTCGGGGCATGCTCCTCGGATACATCGTCTCCCAACGCGGGATCGAGGCCAACCCCGAAAAGGTGGCGGCCATCACACGAATGGGGCCGATTCGAGATCTCAAGGGCGTGCAGAGGGTCACAGGCTGCCTCGCGGCCCTCAGCCGTTTCATCTCACGTTTAGGGGAGAAAGCCATGCCTCTGTACCGTCTATTGAAAAAATCCGAGCGATTTACGTGGACCCCAGAGGCCGAGGGGGCCCTCGACGAACTCAAAGCCAAGCTGACGTCCACTCCGATCCTCGTCCCTCCTCGACCAGCAACGTCGACTGAACCACCTGAGCCCCTCCTCCTCTATGTCGCTGCAACCACCCAGGTGGTCAGCACGGCCATAGTGGTAGAGAGGCAAGAGGAAGGACACGCCTTGCTAGTCCAGCGGTCGGTTTACTTCGTCAGCGAGGTGCTTTCGGAAACGAAAATCCGCTACCCACAGGTGCAGAAGCTGCTCTACGCCATCGTCCTTACGCGTCGCAAGCTCCAACATTACTTCCTCGGCCACCCAGTTACTGTGGTATCCTCGTTCCCCTTGGGGGAGATCATCCATAACCGGGAGGCAGCTGGAAGGATTGCCAAGTGGTCGGTCGAGCTGATGGGCAAGACCATCACCTACGCACCGCGGAAGGCCATCAAGTCTCAAGTGCTGGCGGATTTCGTCGCCGAGTGGACCGACACTCAGTTGCCGCCAGTCCAAATCCAAGCCGAGCTGTGGACAATGTACTTCAACGGGTCGCTCATGAAGACAGGAGCAGGCGCGGGCTTGCTCTTCATTTCACCCCTCGGAGTCCACATGCGCTACGTCATTCGCATCCACTTTGCCGCATCCAACAACGTCGCAGAGTACGAGGCACTTGTCGCCGGATTACGAATCGCCCTCGAGCTCGGGGTCCGACGCCTTGACGTTCGAGGCGATTCACAGCTAATCATCGACCAAGTGATGAAGGCCTCGAGCTGCCACGACGCTAAGATGGAAGCATACTGCAACGAAGTGCGCAAGTTGGAAGACAAATTCCATGGCCTCGAGCTTACCCATATCGCTCGACGGTACAACGAAGTCGCAGATGAGCTCACGAAAATCGCGTCAACTCAAGGTACGGTCCCTCCGGACGTGTTCTCGAGGGACCTCTTCGAGCCCTCCGTCGATTTGGGCTCGGGGGCTTGCTCTACACCCTCGAAGCCCCACCCCATGACCTCAATCGGGGCCCCCTCGACCGGGGCCCAGGTTATGGAGATCCAGGAGACATCCCCTCCGTCGAACCCGCCACCGGATTGGCGAGCCCCTTTACTCAACTACCTCATTCGGGGAGAACTTCCGGAGGACCGAACCGAAGCTCGACGGATTGCGCGACGGGCCAAGTCCTACGTCATCTATGGTGACGGCAAGGAACTCTACAGGCGAAGCCCTTCGGGCGTTCTTCAGCGCTGCATTACCATCGAGGAAGGCAGGAGGCTCCTCGAGGACATACACTCAGGAGCCTGCGGCCACCACGCAGCGCCAAGGACCCTCGTAGGCAACGCTTTTCGACAGGGTTTCTACTGGCCGACCGCAGTTTTCGACGCCACTAACATCGTCCGCTCGTGCAAAGGGTGTCAATTCTACGCCAAGCAGACGCACCTCCCAGCTCACGCCCTACAAATGATCCCCATCACCTGGCCGTTTGCGGTCTGGGGGCTCGATCTTGTGGGGCCTCTCAAAAGGACAACCAAAGGGTATACACACCTGCTCGTTGCCGTCGATAAATTTACCAAATGGATCAAGGCCTGGCCCATCAGCAACATCCGCTCCGAACGGGCGGTCGAGTTCTTCACCGACATAATCCATCACTTCGGGGTCCCGAACGTCATCATCACCGACAACGGCACGCAATTCACCGGCAAGAAGTTCTTGGATTTTTGCGATCGCCATCACATCCGTGTGAATTGGTCCGCAGTTGCACATCCTTGAACTAATGGCCAGGTCGAGCGCGCCAACGGCATGATTTTGCAGGGCCTCAAGCCAAGGATCCTCAAACGCCTCGGCAAGCATGGAAAAAAATGGGCCGCGGAGTTGCCGTCGGTCCTATGGATCTTAAGGACAACACCTAGTCGAGCCACGGGGTTCACCCCATTCTTCTTGGTCTATGGGTCCAAGGCCATCCTCCCCACTGACCTCGAGTATGGTTCCCCTCGACTAAAGGCGTACAACGAGCAAACCAACGAAGAAGCCCTCGCAAACGCCGTCGACCAGGTCGAGGAGGCTCGAGACATGGCGCTGCTTCACTCCGCGAGGTATCAGCAAAAACTTCGACGCTACCACGACAAGCACGTGCGCTCGAGGGACCTCCAAGTTGGAGACCTCGTCCTACGACGACGGCAAAGCAACAAAGGGCGTCACAAGCTGACGCCGCCATGGGAAGGTCCATTCGCCGTAGCTAAGGTGCTAAAGCCTGGGACGTACAAGCTCGCTAACGACAAAGGCGAAATCCTCACCAACGCGTGGAACATCGAACGGCTACGTCGTTTCTACCCTTAGGGCACCAGTGCCTTGTACATTCTCGCATGTCTTGTACATTCCCGCATGACAAATATAAGGACTACTTTCGATTATAAGTTCAAATTCGTTATTATACATGCAAGAGGTAGCCTCGACCCTGTCTTACCAGAGTCGAGCCTCCCTCGGGGGCTAACGGGGGGGGAACCCCCTAAGTTCCTAAAAATACGAACAATTTTTTCGCACGCTCCTCTCTTTTTGCTTCCCAACTAAGTTGTCAACGCCTCGAACTCCCTTGGGGTCAAGGGTTGTCGAGCCGGAGCTCTCCTATGCTTCCGAGCTACGGTACCTCCACTCGCTCCCCCCCTCGAGGGATACGAGTTCACGTTGAACGCTCAGTCGGAAAACAAAAGTGAGGCGAGCAGAACTCGAGCGCTTCTTCTTTCTCACACCTCGACTACGCTTCTCGACTAAGTAGAAAACGCCTCGAATTCCCTTGGGGTCGAGGGCTGTCGAGCCGGAGCTCTCCTACGCCCCCGGGCTACGGTACCTCCACTCGCTCCCCCTCGAGGGATACGTGTTTGCGTCAAAAACTTAGTCAAAAAAGCGAAGTCTAGGTGAGTAGAAAGCAGAAAAGGTTCGAGAGTAAAACGACAAATCGCATTACGATAGATGCATTCATGTTCAAAAAGGGGCTTTCAAAGCCACATTGAATATAATTTACAAAAATTAATTCATTACATGGGCACCCTCGCCCAGTCTTGCCCTACAGGCTCGCCCCGTCACCGCCCCCCTCGACATGGTACCCAACATCCGCCGGGGGGGAGGACTTCGTCCTCGAATAACTTCGCCAGCTCTCCCCCCGGCCTCTCGGCGTCGTTGATGAGCCCTCGGCAATGCTCCTCATTCTCGGCGTCGGTCTTCGAGATGTCAGGAACAAAGCCTTGGGCCACCACGTTCATGTCAAAAACGAAGCCGGAGGAGACCACCGCAAGCGCCCGCTTCACGCCAGTGTGAAGTGCCTCCCGCACGCGATCTCGAAGGGTGGCGTCGAGGTAGTAGATCCGGTCCACGAGCGCAGCACCAGGGATGTCTTCTTCGGCGCCCTCGACGGGCCCGACCTCCCAGAGGGCGCAGAGCCCGTCGAGGGCAACCCGGAGCCGACCAAGAAGCGCCCCCTCCGCCGCAAGGCTCTCCTGCAGCGCCTTGGCGGCGTCTTGGGTCGCAAGCAGCTCGGACTCGATGCCTGAAACACGAAGCAAGAATTCGATAAACCATACGAAAAAAACAAAGATCAAAAATCCTTTGAGGGACTCACCAGCACAGCGAGTCTCGAGGGCGTTGCGATCCCCCAGCACGGCGTCGTGCTCCCCCCGAGCCTCGTCTCGCTCCCGCTGGGCCTCTTTGAAGGCTCGGGTCACCTCCGTCTTCTCGAAGCGGAGGGTCTCGAGGGCGCCACCAGCCAGGATGATAGCCTGCTCCTTGTCCTGGAGGGTGGCCTTCACCGCCCCGAGCTGGGTTTCCAGGTCGGCGGCACGGCTCTTCTCCTCCTGGGCCAAGGCGGAGAGGGCGTTGCGCGTGGCGGAGACTTCAGCGAAGCTAGCCTCGAGCGAACGGATGCGCGCCACGGAGCTCTGAGCCTCCGCCATGAGCAGCTCGACGCGCTCCTGGGCTCGGACGCTTTCGACCCTGGCCTTCTCCGATTCGGCCTTTGCCACGTCAGCCTCTCCCCTGGCACGCTCGAGCTCCCCCTCGAGGCGGGCGGCTTCCCCTCGAGCGGCGTCGGAGTCCGCCTTCGCCCGGGCGGCTTCCTCTTTGGCCTTGGCGGCCTCCTCCCTCATCTGCTTCAGCTCCTCCTCGAGCTCGGCCACCCTGCTCTGCGCAGAACCGCCGGCCTCGAGTTGGCGAAGCACTTCCTCCCGGCTGTTGTGCGTTTCGTGGAGGAAGACTGACTTCAAGTAGGACCGCCTCCGTGCCGCCTGGGGACAGGAAATCGAGGATTAAGGCATCCCGTACGAAAGAACTTAACAAAAAACATACATATGGCCTAACACAGCGACTCACCCCGAGATTCCGGTCAAGGCCTTCGGCGAGTTCGACGCCCACCTTCAGCAAGTGCCGCAGCCATGCCCGGGACCGTTCGGCCTCCTCCCAGCACTTGACCTCCGCCGGGTCGTTCATCTCGATCCCTGGAGCGCTGGGATCGCCAAGTTCCCAGAGCACGATGCGCTCCTTGCCCCAGTCTGGAAGGACCGTCTTGACCTTGGCTCATGCCAAGGAATCGATCTCCTCCACCACATCGCCCGGAACGCCGTAACCCACGGCCAACTCTCCCGGGATGTGGAACTTTGACGCGGCGCGGACACCCGCCAGCCCGGGGTCGGACGTCGACCTCCTCAGCACACCGACAGCCGCCGTCTCCTCCGGCTGCTTCGTCCACGGTTGCGACGCCTGATCCGGCGCTGCGTCCGGTGCAATCGGAGGCAGCGAAGGTGTGGAGGCCGAAGCTTCACCCAACACCACGACTTGTGGCGCCGGTGGGACCACCGCCAGCGCGTCTTCTGCCGGGCTCGGTACCGGGGCATCCTCTGGTTGCGCCCCTGGCAGCCGCGGGACCGTCGACGCCTTCGACGCCGCCTCTTGTTCGGACAGCAACTCGTCCATAGTGATCACGGACACCCATTGTTTGGGCAGTCCGGAAGTCACTTCCACCTCAGACGTCTCGGGCGGTTGCTGCGCTGACGGGTCCAGCGGCGCCGCATCCCCCGGCGGCGTCTGCTGCGCCTGCTGATGCTGGGGCTGGTCCCCAGTTTCCTCCTCCTCCTGCTGCGGCCGTGGCGGCTCCGCTTCTTGCAGGGCCCCCTGCTCCTGCTCCCTCCGGGCCTCGAGCTCGCGCAGACCCGCTGGCCAGGGCCGCCGCTCTCCTGTCGAGGGGGGGAAGGGTCAAGGCCTCCTCACCCTCGAGGTCCACGACGATGGCCCCCTCTCTCGGCTCATGGCCCTCGAGGGCTCCCGCCTCGGGTGCGGGGATCGAAGCCTCCGGACCACCAAAAATGGAAGCCCCCGACGTCGGGGCGCCGCCTCCTGGTGCCGGGTCGAGCTTGAGGGCCGCGGGCGATGACGTCAAGGAGACGCTCCCTCCCTCGTGCGTCCTCTCAGGCACGGAGTCACCACCCGCCGCGGCTCCCGGGATGCTCGACCCTGCAGCAGGAGTGGAACCCGTCAGCCTACCACGTGCCATAGCACCAAGGGCAGAGGACAACCACTTGGCTTCCCACGGGGCCAAGGGCCTCGACGACGCACCTGTAGCCGGGGCCTCCGTCTTCAAGGCTGCATCCATCTTGAGCCGCTTGGCCAGCGCGAGGGACGCCTCCTTGATCTGGCGCTTGGGCCTGAATGAAAACCAGAATGGCAAGAGGTTTATTGAAACGCACAAAGACGACACAACGAAAAGAAAATGATTCGACGGCACTTACCCGAAGGGTATAGAGGCCTTTCGGGCACCCCTCGAACTGCCCGCAGATTTCAAGACCCCTCCCGAAGCCGAGCCCTTCGCAGGGCTGGGGCTGCTCGGGGCCATCGGTGGCGTCGCCGCGCTTCCCCGCGTCGACGGGGCCTCCTGGGCTCGCCTCTGCTCCGCGCGCGCCGACAACCGGGACCGGGTCTCCCGGATCGAAGTGGGTGGGCTCCCACCTCGAGTACGACGCGAAGTAGGTGACCCCCCTCGAGGCAAGGCCTCGGCCCCCCTTTTTCCACGTTGGCGCTCCAAGGCCGACACCATCAGCTGAGGGGCACGCTGCTCCGCCACCTCCTCCTGCACGAAGGGGCGGTCAGCATGGCTGGATTCCGACAGGTAGCAGTCGAGGCGCCCTTCCACCCCCTCGACGTCCTCACTGTCATCATCATCATCTTCATCTCCCTTGGACGAGGGAGACTCCTCCTCTGGGAGCCCATCGCGCCTCTGCTCAGCGCGGCGCTTCGCGAGCCTTTCGCGCTCCCGGAGCTTCTTGGCTTTCTTTTTCGCCTCCTCGTCCTTACTCCGCTTCTCTTGCTGGGCGGTGAAGTGTCTTACCTGACGATCGGCGGCGTCCTCCCTCAGTGGAGGCCTTGATCTCCGGTAGTCGATCCTCCCCTGCGCAAAGACATTTAGTCATGGAGACATAAGAGAGGAAGGGGGAAAAACTCGAATGTCACGAGTCGAGGCACTCACCAGGTCGAGGCAACCCTCCTCTGGCCGCATGGGGAGGCGGTTGACGTCTTCCACCTTGAACGAGCTAGACACCATCCCCTTTACCCGCGCGACGACTTCCGAGGTGGACGGCCTGTCATCGGACATCCGGCACCTCCTGAGAAGCTCGGGCGCCACGGAGGGGAGCATCTCGTCCAACCGCAGCGGGCGCTCCATCAGAGGGAGCACCCGTCGACTGTGAAAGGCCGAGGCGACTATCCCCGCCATCAGGCCCGCTTCTCGAAGGGTCCTCAGCGTGACGACGAGGGAGTGAAGTCGACACTGAAGGTCTCCCGCGACACCGAATGGCCAATTGTATGGACGCTCGGCGATGAGCCGCCCGGTGTACGGCGGGAGATAGCCGCCGTCGTTGCGAAGATAGAACCACTGCTCGTCCCACCGGGAGTGGTTGGTCGCCAACCCGGTGGGGATGTACTCGCGTGGCTCCTTCGACCTCCCGGTCTTCAACGTGAAGTTGAGGCATCCCGCTCTGACGATCCGCCTCACTCCGACCGACACCGGGGAGGCGAACCACTCCCCCTTGTAGAGGTGGAGCCATAACTCCCAATGTGGCTCCATTCCGAGATAGCCCTCGCAGACGGCCGTGAAGATGGCAGCGTTGGAGATGGCGTTGGGGGAGAAATGGTGGAGCTCGATGCCGTAGTAGTTTGTCAGCCCCCGCATGAACTCGCTTGGGGGAACGCCGAACCCATGCCGATGGAACTTCAGGAAGCTCACCACGTACCCCTCCGGCGGGTTTGGCTCTTCGTGATCCCTGGGCGGCGCGATCCACTCCAGCCGATTCGAATCCGTGATAGGGCGGAGAAGCCCGTCCCTCACCAGCTCGGTCAGCCTCTGCCGCGTCACGGTCGATGGGCGCCAGGGCTCGGCGGGCTGGAAAACTAGGGCCATGGCGGCGGCGGCGGCACAGATCTGCTCGGTGGGCGCGGCGACGGCGATAGCGGCACGAATCTCCTCGGCAGACGGACGACCAGGAAGGTTCCCAATCGCGACTTCTCGCTCTAAGTTTTTATCCTCACGCGCGCAGGAAAGCGGGAGCTCGGCAGAATGGCAAAGGTGGGAGCGAACACCTGTCCCCTCCGTTTTTATACTCGGGAAGAGCAACGGGCGGAGCCTGGCGGCAGGGAAAAGGTAACTTCCCATAATTAATGCGTTTACCTAACCGTTCCCCCCTCGACCCTCGACCGGACGCACGCGTCATATCTCTGGCAGAGAGCTGTTGCTCGGGCCTGCCACGATCGCTCTGGTAAGCCCTTCTCCTCAAAAGGCGTGCCCAACGGTAAGAAAAAAGGACCGTTACTCGCTGACGGAATTTTCTACATAAGGTAAAACGCACCCCGAAGTCTCGAGGGAGCGAAGGCCGGTCCTCGTGTGAGGGCTTAACGACCGCCCTCGAGCACCGCAAAAAGAGCGGGCTCCGACCCCGCCTCGAAGTCTCGAGGGAGCGAAGGCCG
>CM041628.1:42887515-42899679 GCA_023333625.1 Bothriochloa decipiens | reverse complement strand
GGAGTAATATTTTTGTTCATGTGTGTAGTGTTGCTATAGCTAATATGGCATGACACACGAGTTCATTACCAGAGAGAGTTGAGGCCTTTAGGTTTTAGGTCAGTTTACGTTCAGAGGGTCGTGTAGTCATGCGCTACTGGTGCGCTGGGTCCTTTTTACTGTACTCTGAAGTTAGACCTGCCTACCATCTTCAGAGTGCATCAAACTTAACTTAAATTTCTTGTACCTCTTAGCAGGCCATTCTTATTTCAGCATACTTGCATTTGGAGCCAACCGGAGTTGCCTGGCATTATATTTTCCAGGACAGACTCTGATGTGGAGAACAGGACACCTGGCATGAATCAAGTGGCATCTCCATCCACTCTGAAAGCTTGCCATAAGGGTGGAAAAGAGCTTGCAGTCGCAGGAAGAAGAATAGAATCCTGCCAACATGGGTGAGCCGCGGGCGCATCATACTCGTTTAGCTTCTACTGTGCTTGCCCAACAGGTCAACAACTTGAGACCTTCCTGTGTTTCTCAGAGCAAAGTAGAACTAAAGCACCTCAAAGATGTAAAGTTACCCAGTTGCAAATAATTTAGGATTTTGAGAGCATCTTGGCAGTTTTCATACATGCAGAGTATGTGAAATAGTACGAGTAATGGTTTTGTGTAGCGTGATGAAACAGTGTCCATCATATATTTGTACATATGTCGCAATCAGCAGCAGAGGCGTGCAGCCGAACACGGCTACACTTGCACAGATTTGTTAATATACATGGAAAAGTCTCCAGTTCCAGTGGTGCCAAATGCCTTTTACACATAGGACGCTCTGCTCACTTCTCAACCAGCAGTGTGTGTAGTGTAAATCAAAGTTATCAAGTCGTAACTTTTACATCCAGAACGTTGTCGCTGCAAACACGGGGCCATACCTAGTGACAAGGTACGAACGTTCACGGTGATCCTTAATCTGTAGGTCGCCCCTCTTGTCGTACTTGACGCCGAATACGGTGACATGCAGGACACAGCCATCGACCTCACCTTGCGAGGCGTCCCCCCAACTGACGCCTCGGCGGGCCGCGCACTCGACGAGGCAGAACCTGCCGTCGCCCATGTATGTGAGCGTGGCACCCGTAAGCTGCCCCACATGTCTCTTGGGATTCTCGCGAAACATCATCTTGCTCCCGAGCTTCGGGTGTCGAACGTGTGGGTGGTGCATCCCTCTCCTTCGACCACAGCTCTTTCGCGGACACGAAGATGGTGCGCCCGTCCGGGTGCACGGCGTGGGCTCTGACGACGTCGCAGAAGCCCAAACCCAGAGGCATCGGCGCGGGGACGCTCGCCACCGACCACCGCTCGGCGCGCCAGGACAGCAGGTACCTGTTCTCCTCGTTGCGAGGCCCCCGCGAGAGCACCTCGAAGGAGAACTCGTGTCGTAGATGAGCATCGGTGCCTCGTCGCTGTACACGTCGGTCGCGAACAGGATCTTGCTGCCGATGCCGGCCACGGATGCAGGGTACCGGTCCACCGGAGCCTCGATGCGGATGGCGCAGGGCTCGGGGAGGCGCCCCAGCTGCTGCGGCTTGTTGCTGTTGCTGACGGCGGCGCCGGCGCGGGCGTCTGCGGCAGAGTCACAGGTCATCGATGTCCAGCTTGTGGATGCTGTACCCCATCTCCCAATCGTCTATGACGAGGTAGATGTGCCTTTTCTTCTGCCCCCGCCGTCGCCTCTTGGCCGCCGCCGCATGGTCGCTGTCCTGGTCTTGGTCGTGCCCCTGCCGCCGCCTGGAGTTATAGCTGGACATCTTTGTGTATGTGGCGTGAGATGAGAATTTCGTCTGTTGCACGCACGCGTTTGTTCCTCTACTTTATCACTTCAATCATGGGATCTGTCCTGCGCATTATCGTATATATAGGTTGAGCCTGAGGCTGCCGCGAACAGTAACACGGTGACACCGAATCCGGCTCAACCCATGTCAAAAAAAAAAAAAAAAAAAAAAAATCCGGCTCAACTCCTGATTGCGGACTCAGATCGACATCATGTACCCGACATCGCCTGTATGCCCGACGCGTGGCCTAAACACCACACCAGATCGAGCCGATGATGCACAGCAGAGCCTCATTTTGAAGTACGTGCACATTACAGGTTTCTCAAATAACATCAGAATTCATATAAAGAACATCCAATGATGCACAGCAGAGCCTCATTTTTTCATCCCAAGCACACTTCCAGAGTAGGCTGACTATCCATAAAATTCTAGCTCGGCGAAGAGCTTGGCCTATAGAAGAATTTAGACTGCTAATCAGCACAGCTGGAATAACAGACATAAATAAGTTGCAATAACAGACATAAATAAATTACAGAATAAGTATCAGATTTGCACAGATCAAATATATATTTCCAGAAACATAGCAGTGAAGCACTAACATGTAACAAGAACATCATATTGCTCATATTAGAACATAACAAGGTTATTTTGAGAACATCACAATACCTTTAGTTAAAAATGATATATTTAGTACACAATTTATCCTTGCAAGGAGGGGGGATAGACGTGCTTGCTTAGATTGTAAGGTGTTACCTGGGAAGTGTGTTGTCCCTCAACACAAACTTGTGGTAGCGGATTTTCGCTTTCGGGTATGTGTCCATCGGGACAATCGGGCCAAGATTGTGAGAACAAAATGGTAGAAGCTTAGGGGGGAAGCAGCGCAAACATTTAAGGAGAGGATGCTAGATGAGGGGCCGTGGGAAGAAGGAGAAGATGCAGATGACATGTGGCTAAAGATGGCAACATGTGTTCGGAAGGTGGCTTCGGATGTGTTTGAAGTGAGTAGGGTAGGCAAACGGAAAGCGAAAGACACCTGGTGGTGGAATGACGAGGTGCAAAGGGCTATTAGGGAGAAGAAGGAGTGGTTCAAGCGCCTCCATCATGACAAGAGTGTAGCCAACATTGAGGGCTATAAAATAGCGAAAAGGGCTGCAAAACGAGCGGTGAGTGTAGCAAAAGGTCAGGCGTATGATGACCTTTATCAGCGACTAGACACGAAGGAAGGGGAGAAGGACATTTATAGGATGGCTAGGATCCGCGAGAGGAAGACGAGGGACATCAACCAAATCAAATGCATCAAGGATGGGACGGATCAACTTTTGGTGAGGGATAAGGAGATCAAGGACATGTGAAGAGAATACTTTGACAAGTTGTTTAATGGGGAGAATGAGGGTCCTACCTTGGAGTTGGATGACTCATTTGACGATACCAACAGACGTTTCGTGAGGAGATTTCAGGAGGCAGAGATCGGAAAGGCTTTGAAGAGGATGAAGGGAGGTAAAGAGATGGGCCTTGATGGTATCCCCATTGAGATGTGGAGATGCCTAGGTGCCAGAGCGATAGTATGGTTAACTAAGCTTTTTAACCTCATTTTCTGGTCAAACAAGATGCCTGAAGAATGGAGGAGAAGTATATTAGTATCGATCTTCAAGAACAAGGGAGATGTTCAAAGTTGTACTAATTACCATGGGATTAAGTTGATGAGCCATACGATGAAGCTCTGGGAGAGGGTTATCGAGCATCGCCTAAGAAGACTGACAAGTGTGACCCAAAACCAATTTGGGTTTATGCCTGGTAGGTCGACCATGGAGGCAATTTTCTTATTACGACAGTTGATGGAGAGGTATAGGGAACAGAAGAAGGACTTGCACATGGTATTTATTAACCTCGAGAAGGCATATGACAAAGTACCGAGAAATGTCATGTGGTGGGCCTTGGAAAAGTACAAAGTCCCAACTAAGTACATCACCCTCATCAAGGATATGTACAGGGATGTGGTGACGTGTGTCCGAACATGTGATGGCGACATCAGTGACTTTCCAATTAAAATAGGACTACATCAAGGATCGACATTGAGCCCTTATTTATTTGCTTTGGTGATGGATGAGGTCACAAGGGACATATAAGGTGATATCCCTTGGTGTATGCTCTTTGCTGATGATGTGGTGCTAGTGGATGAGACTAGGACAGGGGTTAATAGGAAGTTAGAACTATAGAGGCACACGTTAGAGTCGAAAGGGTTTAGACTTAGTAGGACCAAGACCGAGTACATGAGGTGCGATTTCAGCGCGACTAGGAATGAGGAGAGAGATGTTGCCTCGATGGGCAAGTGGTGGCCAAGAAGGATACTTTTTGGTATTTAGGATCGATGCTACAAAAGGATGGTGACATTGATGAAGATGTTAGGCATAGAATTTCAGCCGGTTGGTTGAAATGACGTCAAACTTCAGACGTCCTCTGTGACAAAAGGGTACCTCAGAAGTTAAAAGGTAAGTTCTATAGGACAGCGATTTGTCTGGCGATGTTATACGGTGCTAAATGTTGGCCTACAAAAAGGCGACATATCCAGCAATTGAGTGTAGAAGAGATACGTATGTTACGATGGTGTTATGGACACACAAGGAGGGATAGAATCCGGAACGACGATATTCGGGATAGGGTTGGGGTGGCACCAATTGAGGAAAAATTGATTCAACACCGGTTGAGATGGTTTGGCCATGTCTAACGGAGGCCTCCTGAGGCACCGGTGCGTAGTGGGGTTATAAAGCGGGTCGATAATGTAAAGAGAGGTAGAGGTCGACCTAAACTAACTTGGGACGAGTCGGTTAAGAGAGACCTTAAGGAGTGAAATATCCCTAAGGATTTAGCTATGGATAGGAGCGATTGGAGACTAGCAATTAACGTGCCTGAACCGTAATCTTTTTCTTATACCATTTATATGTTCTTTGTTTTCATGTCTCTTTTGGGTTTCATCTCTAGCCTACCCCAACTTGCTTGGGACAAAAGGCTATGTTGTTGTTGTAGTACACAATTTGTCGCAAATGGAATCATTATTAGCTGAGATTTCTAAATTCACACGAGGGATATCAATACAAAGAAATGATATATTTCTTATGTCTGACTAACAAGAAAACAGTGAGCCAACATGATATGACTCTTAACAGGAATTTTAACAAACAAAATGTAGACAACTTGGAACATAAAAATTCCTCATGCTTCCAACCAACCAACCAACAGCCACACAGGAAACATTGAAGGAGAGAACAATAACTAAGATTGAAGTCACATTTCATAATGAGAATACTTACATTATCATTGTAGAAATTCTTCGTAAATTCAGAATTTGTTGTATTGTGTTGACTAGTTAGTAGCTAAAATAAGAATCTTGCTCGTAGTGGTAACGCATCAAGCTGAAATTCAAATATTTAGCTCATAAAGCTAGAATATTAGCATGAAAAATGAGAAAATAGTTATCAGCCTGAAAAGGAGTCTAGCACTAAATGAATATAGTAAATTGACATTACAACTAGAAAGTTGAGATATAGGTGTTTACATTGGAGAAGGTTTCCATTATAATACCATCAAATGTCTGTATGAATTGCAGTATAAAAATTCTGGAATCATAGCAGATCACCTAATTAGAAAATATATGTAATCCTGACAACCTGACAACTTGATTGCTCAATAGAACATCGTTTTTTGTACTAGCAGAACATCAATTACTCAGTAGCAGAACATAAATTTGGTACTAGCAGAGCATCAACTACTTACTAGCCCAACAAGAACTTGTTAGCAACAAATATCATTGAATTTGTACCAATCAATCACTTTTCTAGATTTCACATACATTCTTAGCTAAGAAAAGAAAGACACCCTCTACTGCAAAGCTATACCTGGCTTTCATAAATTGCTATCACATATTTTATAAAGACACATCGATGGATAATGGATATAAGAACTTGTAAACGTTGACGGCCTTTATATCAGGGAAATCTAGAGTGAACAATTTCCTGAAGTGTTTTGCTACATTAAATTAATGATATATCATTCACGCTTCTGAAGGCTGATGGAACATGAATAACTCCATGTACAAAAGTTACCACTACTAGGAACCACTGATTATTCAGAAAACAAGGTATATGAAGCTGTGGAAAAATAGGTTATGGATGTTAGACTACAATTTTAGTTCAAATACAAGTAAAGGAAAATAGATTATGGATGTTAGATAGCAGGTAAGATTCATAGAGACAAGAAAAGGAAAATTCAATGGCTTATACTCACTCCGTCCCCGAATATAAGGCACGATTTGACTTGGTGCGGTCTTGAAGAACATATTTTGACATATAATTTCTCTTATAATATATAAATTGTAGGAACAAAAATTTGATCATTTAAAATATTTCTAAATACAAATCTAATGTACCTACTTTTGTTACTCAAATTTTTGATATAAGTAGGCTAATTGTTAGTAAAAGAAAACAAAGTTTGAATCTTGAAACACGTGAGCGCCTTATATTTGTGGACAGAGGGAGTATTCTGAAATTTAGAGTAGTTTTCAGTTGATTCATTGAGACGAATATTAGTTGATAATACTTACAGACACATCATGGTCGATAAATTGCAGAAAGAGATGGCCAGGTAAATTAGCCGCCAAGGGCTGAATTTTGGAAACCATTTTAAAAAAGTTGTTCATGACATGGAAGTGAATCCAACCACCATTATCATTGACAATGATAATTTGTATGCACCTAGCCAATCAAATCCAATTTGGACAATCAGAAAACTGTTCCGTAGTAAAAAAAATAGCAAGAAACTTAAATAAGAAGTTAAGCAGTGGAAACATAACATGAGATAATTGATAACAGAGGACATCAACGGAATAATGTTTTATTTATCTCAAGAGGATATCAACGAATAATACAGAGAACATCAACTATAACATAATTAAACATGACATGGAAACTAAGAGAACAATGACATAGGGAAGTTGTTCAATCTATGTAAAATAAGAAACTATAGATATAAACTAACCTCTTGTCATTTCTATTTATGTTATTAATTAACAAATGAATAACTTGTCTTCTATCTCTGTAGCAAATATTTTTTGTGTCTATTCAGTAATAAGTTTTGATCCACCAGCTCTTGCTCGACAATAAGTTGATGCAGTAGGAATATTGCTATCTCCATTGTAATTTTGTTATCTCCTTTTACTAAGAATGGCTTCAAGTTCTCTTGATTGTTCCCTTCATCGTCAATCATTTGTTCAGCATCTCTGAAACTTTTCTTAAGACTCATCAGGTTCTTGTAATTGTTGTGGCACAACATTGTTTCATATTTGAATTGGTGGTTTGTGTAGCTTTTGAACAACTGTCTCTTGTTATGATCACAGAGGACAACCAGAAGGACAAATGACAGAGAACAAGGACAATGAGTGTCCATTGTTGGTAGAAACTAGTGAGGATAAGATGATTGGACAAAAGACAGATTACAAGTACAAGGACAATGGACAAATTTTTTCTATGAAAGGATAAAATACAAAATTTTATCCCTAGAATAGCAAAGCACAAAGACAAAAGACAATTTTTTCTATAAAAGGACAAGGACAAAATTTTGGTGTGGACTGACACAAATCACAAAACAGGACAAGGACAAACTAAGAGGTGTGTCCTGACACAAGTAATAATAAACAAAAAGTTTGGAATGTGTTATCACAAATGACAAGGGAAAAAATTTTCTATGGAAGGACAAAATACAAAATTTTATCCCTAGAATGGCACAAGCACAAAGACAAAGGACAAATTTTTTTCTATAAAAGGACAAGGACAAAAAGAATGACTCCATTTTCTTATGGGTAGTCAAAAAACATGAGCATATCACAAACATAGGCCATCAAAGATATAAAATATATAAGATTCGATGATGCCATTGTTCCTGAAATCTACTCTCAATAAGTAGATTCAATTAGCTTTATATGAATTACTCACTCTTCAGATAGGTAGGTAATTACCCCATAAGTACTATATAGACAATATCCTGACGACAAATATTGTTCCCAGTAATGAAAGTTTACAAGCTCTATCAGCAAGGTGTTTGGCTAGTGTTAGAATGACTAATTGGATTAATTTTGGCTAACCCTACAAGGGTTGCTATATAGTGTCATACATGGGCCTCATGGGCCTAGCCTTATGGGCCTAATATACTTATACTCTAACACTCCCCGCAGTCTGAACTTCGACGCAGCGGAGTTACAGACTGGACATGACATGAAAAGAAGCACACACACGAGCCCCCCCACAGACGCAACTAGCCACCGGTGACGTTGAGGCTAGAGCGGAACTCGGTGAAGGCCGAGGACGGGAGGCCTGGGAGGTGGTCGGGACGTGGAGGACCCGAACATCGCCAATGGCGACTCGATCACGGACAAAGTGTAGGTCGATCTCCACATGCTTGGTCCTCTGGTGCTGAACAAGGTTGGTGGAGAGGTACACTGCACTGACGTTGTCGCAGTAGACCAGCGTGCTCCTGGAGAGAGGGCTGTGGAGCTCGGCGAGGAGCTGTAGGAGCCAGGAAGCCTCCGCCACGCCGTTAGCAACAGCGCGGTACTCCGCCTCGGCACTGGAGCGGGAGACCACCGGCTGACGCTTGGACGACCAGGACACCAGGTTGCCGCCCAGGAAGACAGCGTAGCCGGAGGTGGAGCGCCGAGTGTCCGGCCACCCGGCCCAATCAGCGTCAGTGTAGATGACGAGCTCGGAGGAGGAAGACCGGTGAAGAAGCAAGCCGTAGTCGACGGTGCCGCGGAGGTAGCGGAGGAGGCGCTTGAGAGCAGTGAGGTGGGGCTCTCGGGGATCATGCATGTGAAGGAAAATCTGCTGCACTGCATAGGTGATATCCGGCCGGGTGAAGGTAAGATACTGAAGTGCACCTGCAAGACTCTGGTATGCCGCGGCCTCTGCCACTGAGTTGCCCTCGGCCTCTGACAACTTGCCCTGTGTGTCAACTGGAGTGGAGCAGGACTTACAGTTAGTCATCCCAGCTCGCTCCAGGATATCAAGAGTGTACTGCCGCTGGTGAAGAAGAAGGCCGGTGGGACGAAGCTCAACAGTGACCCCGAGAAAGTGGTGGAGCACACCAAGATCCTTTACAGGAAACTCCTGCTGAAGAGAGCTGATGATGCGGCTGAGTAGTGACGAACTGGAGGCTATGGGGATAATGTCATCAACGTAGAGCAGCAGGTAGGCAGTCTCAGCTCCACGGTGATAGATAAACAGAGACGTATCTGACTTGGCCTCCTCAAAACCCAGTGTCACCAGGAAGGCAGCAAACCGAGAGTGCCACGCCCGAGGGGCCTGCTTGAGGCCGTAGAGAGACCGGTTGAGCCGACAGACCATGTCAGGACAAGAAGAGTCAACAAACCCCGCTGGTTGGCTGCAGTAAACTGTCTCAGTGAGAGTCCTGTGCAGAAAAGCATTCTTGACATCCAGCTAATGCACTGGCCAGGAGCGACTAAGGGCCAGTGAGAGCACCATGCGGACGGTGGCCGGCTTCACCACCGGGCTGAAAGTCTCATGGTAGTCGACTCCAGGGCACTGAATGAAGCCCCGAAGAACCCAGCGAGCCTTGTACCGCTCCAGGGTACCATCAGCCCGCCGTTTGTGCGTCCAGATCCACTTGCTGGTGACAACATTGGAGCCGGGCGGACGGGGCACCGGATCCCATGTCTGGTTGGCGAGGAGAGCCGCGTACTCCTCTTCCATCGCGCGGCGCCAGTAAGGTTCCGACAAGGCGTCGCGAACGGAAGAGGGTACGGGAGAGACCTGGTATCGCCGGGCATCGCCGCAAGAGCCCGGGACCGCAGGGTACCCGCCGCGTGCCGCGTCATCATAGGGTGCACATGCCGCGGGTGGCGGTGAAGGAGCGGTGGGTGGTACACCGGCGGCACGACACGGGCTGCCGGAGGCGGCGGCGGCGGTGTAGGCGTCGCCGGCGGAGAAGAGGCCACCGGTGGTGACTGAGGCGCCGGGTCCGCTCGCGCACGGCGCTGGTAGATAAGCACAGGCTGAGCGAACCGCGTAGGGGGTGCAGAAACCGGCGTTCCCGGCCCCGTGTCAAGCGGAGGAGCAGGGGCCGCACCGGAGGGCGACGGTACCGGACCCGTGCAGGGCACAGGGCCAGGAGCAGCAGGCGACGGGTCCGCCCGCGCACGGCGCTGGTAGACAAGCACCGACTGGGCAAACCACGCCGGGGGTGCAGGAACCGGCGTCCCCGGTCCCGTGTTAGGCGGAGGAGTCGGGGCCGCATCGGAGGGTGACGCTACCGGACCCGTGCAGGGCACAGGGTCAGGAGCAGCACTGGTGTGCGGCGAGCCGGGGCACGGGCCCGGCGAAGGGCACGGTGGAGCAGTACCTGCAGGAGAAAACGGCAAAAGTGGCTGGACCACCGTGTCAGTGGGAAACAGAGAGGCGAGGTCAGGGTCAGGGGTGGAAGGTGGTGTGGTGGTGGTGGAGAAGGGGAAAACAGACTCATCAAACACCACATGGCGAGAGATGAGGACCCGACGAGAAGTTAGGTCAAAGCACCGGTAACCCTTGTGATCTGGGGAATACCCGAGGAAAACACACAGAGTCGAACGGGGAGCCAGCTTATGGGTAGTGGTGGCAGTGGTGTTAGGGTAACACGCACACCCGAAGACACGAAGGTGGTCATACCGAGGAGGGGTACCGAAGAGAGCGTGGTGCGGTGTAGGAGCTGGGCATGCAGCGGAAGGAAGACGATTTAGGAGATAGGTGGAGGTGTGCAGACTCTCTGCCCAGAAGCGAGCAGGAATCGATGCCTGGAGCAGAAGGGTGCGCATGGTGTCGTTCGTGGTCCGAATCATGCGCTCCGCCTTGCCGTTTTGGGAGGAGGTATACGGACAAGACATGCGCAACTGACACCATGAGAGAGGAAGAAGGCACGGGAGGTGGAGTTATCAAACTCACGACCATTGTCATACTGTACGGCCTTGATGGTAAGGCCGAACTGAGTGGACACCAAGCGAAAAAGTGGAGAATAGTGGGGAATGCCTCAGACTTTGCACGCAAGGGAAAAGTCCACGAATAATGAGAAAAATCATCAACCACCACAAGATAATATTTGTAACCAGAAATACTGATGACAGGAGATGTCCATAGGTCACAATGCACAAGATCAAACACATGAGTAGCATGTGAAGTAGAAGACTGAAAAGGGAGACGAACATGACAGCCCAGCTGGCACGCATGACACAAGTGCTCATCGTGAGCCCGAGTACAACGAATGTCGGAACTACGACTAAGCTGCATCAGAGCATCACGTCCAGGATGGCCAAGACGACGGTGCCAAGTGGTGGAGGAAGTGGAGGCAACGAAGGCAGCTGACAACGGCGACGGTGAAGAAAGCGAAGTGGAAGCCGGAAAACGAAGAGTGTAAAGGGGCCCCGAGCTGTCACATCGGAGGAGAGGACGCCGGGAAGCCAAATCTTTCACAGTAAGACCAAAAGAGTCAAATTCAACAGAACAACAATTGTCAGCTGTAAAACGACGAATAAAAAGAAGGTTGTGAACCATAGAAGGTGCAATAAGAACGTCAGGAAGACGAAAAGAGCCATGAGCGCCGGCAGCACCCACGGACGTGACAGGAAGATACGACCCATTTGCGACCATGATGGACGAAGGATGAGAAGGAGAAGGAGGGTGCACAGAGGAGAGTATACCAGGGTCGGGAGTAGTGTGGTAGGTAGCACCCGAGTCGGCAACCCAAGTGGGAACAGCAGTAGGAGTTAGGGCCATGGTGCTGAAAGTGGACGCTAAGGCCGCCGGGTCCCAACCGACGGGCCCGGGCGAGGCGCCGGGAGGTGCCACCGACGGTCCGGGCGAAGTGCCGAGAGGTGGAGCCCACGGAGCCGCTAAGTGAAACCCCGGAGGAGCACCAGCGAGCATGGCCGCCGGCGGGCGAGACTCACCGCCGGGAGCCTGGAAGGGCCACATGGAGATACGCCCTGCCCACGGGTTGTTGAAGGAGGGCCAGGGTGTACCCCGTGCAGGCGCGGGCGCCAGGTTGCTCCCACGGCCAGCACCCGCACCACGCCTCCCTGTGCGACGACGACAGCCACCACGGCCCCCCACCCCCGCTCGGCCCGGGGGGAGGAGGACCAAGACGAGACGACGGTGGCAGAGCAGACGGGCGCGGCGGCGGAGTAGCCGCAAGTGCAGCCGAGGAAGACGAGGACCCCGGTGCAGAGCTGGACCCGGGCTGGATGCCCTGAGTGAGCTCCTCCATGACAAGGTCGTCACGGACCTGCAGGAAGGTGGGGAAGGGCCGCTGTCGGGTGATCCACGT
>CM041628.1:42871953-42887415 GCA_023333625.1 Bothriochloa decipiens | reverse complement strand
GAAGATAGTCCTGTCTGATCCCCCTAGGACCTGATATCCCTTGAGAATCGGAACCTTGGGACCTACGTGCTCACCGCTCGCTCCTGAATGGGCGGGATATGGATGACTGACTAGCTAGGACGATGCCACTACTACTAGGTTGATAGCAGATAGTGTCGGGAGGTACGGGCATCGGGACCCACACCCTCCTTAGACAAAATAGTGACCTCGGGGGCCCGGTACTATGTCTCGCAGTCTCAGTGTGCCGGTGGTATTCTGGGATGTCCTAGTACTGAGTGGTAGGGTGGCATCGCACCGGTTAGAAAGTATCCGGAATCAGCCTAAGCGGGGCACTGCTGATGATG
The DNA here is from genome assembly GCA_023333625.1 of Bothriochloa decipiens. Taxonomy (NCBI): domain Eukaryota; kingdom Viridiplantae; phylum Streptophyta; class Magnoliopsida; order Poales; family Poaceae; genus Bothriochloa; species Bothriochloa decipiens. Next base: position 42,887,071 of record CM041628.1, on the reverse strand, counting down.
GTGATCTTGTAGTTATGGGAGTACATGCTCTGTACAGTTATGAATCTATATATAGTCCGCGGCCTCGGTATGGCTTTCCCCTCGACCTATGCTTCTCGGGAGTAGTGAGATGAGTCCTTCTCTTCTTCCCCCTAGTGTTACCCTCTCCGGCTATGAGCCACTGAGACAGGCTCTGAGAGGGAGTTGTGTAATAGAACCGACCAATTTATATAAGCTTAAGTCCAAATTAAGCTGCCATGGCAGCTTAAGTTGCACCTAAACCCATATAAACCCGGTAGTCCATGAAATCACGAAGGATTTCAAACCAACTTACAAACCAAGATCGTAGAGATTCAGTAACCACAATCCACATGATACATAAATTTGCAATTAACTTAAATGCATCGGAGTTTATAAGAGAATATTACAACACCCTTTTTATAGAGAAAATAGCGGAAGCAAATTACTTTAACAACACTCACACTCATATTTTTAAATACGGTGCCAGCTCATAGTCAAATCTAACAAAAGCAATCTGAGATAAGATTATAAGGGATGACCGTGCCCAAGGTCTAATTGTTTCCCGTAATGGGATAGAAACCCATCTTGCAGCCACAGCAACCTAGATGAACATCTGTAACAAGCGAGAATAATACCCTGAGTATGAGAATATACTCAACTAGACTTACCCGTCATAAACCAAAAATAAATTGACTCCAAGGAGTATGCAAGGCTTTATAAGTGGGGTAGCTGACTCATATATTTGCAGAAAAGCTTGAACTTATGAAGAATAATTATTATAACCTTCTAGCTTTGCATTTTAATGTCATTAACCTGATCATGCTAGATTGGCACCTGAACTAAACAATCATGGTGTAATTATCAAACAAGAATAGTAACCAATTCCGGTTGAGCATCTTTCAGCATCAACATCATAACCATCTCATCTCTTTGTTCAAGTTCTTACTACGATGCCGCTGCTCAAGTCAAGTATTCACTGTCCAGGAACGATGGCGATTATAATCGATTACTAACCAGCTGGTGGGGTATTCCTCACACAAACCACACTCACCCGCTAAAGTGAGCTACAGATCATCGAAAGTTCGGTTCGGGAAAAATCACGGGATCAACAGGTACCATCGTATCCGGGAACCGCCCGGCTGCCTTATTTAGGGCGACCCTGACCTCGGACTTACTCTCCGCGTAACCCGTGGTCCCTCATCTTCTCCAATACAATGCGTACAGCAGGTTGACTCCCAGCCCAAAACAAACCCAGGCTTCGCGGTCGGAACGACTTATCCTTCCAGCTAAATGTGAGGCATGCGTTCAATATGACTTGAGGATGTACAACGGACGGGGTCCTAGTTTGACACAGACGGGATAACCACACCGAACCTCCAGTTCAGTCTCAACACCAATCCCGCCCGGTCTCAATTTATTATCTCCACATGGTTATCCAAGATAACAATGTATTCAACCATTCTGAGTAACCACCTATAACTCGCGGATGACAGGAAATCACCCGACTTCTACCGATCTAGTTAAAGCAGGGCTAAGCAGATAATCATACTTGAACCTAATAGGGTTAAAGTATAACAGTGGCAATGAATATAAGTAATGCAGCAACAGTATAAAACAACGCCTATAACTTAATGCATTAAACAAGTAAAGGGACTCAAGTTAGATATTTTTTTGCAAACCACAGGGAGAATGCTCCGGGGCTTGCCTTCCTCAGAAGAGCGAGGTCGATTCTTCGGACACTCGTATAGCTCCATGTCCTTCTCCTAGTCCCAGATCACCTCCAATGCGGGAACTTCCAACGAGTCGTCCTTCTGGCTTCTCGACTTCCCGACAAGGTTCTCGCATGCGATCCTGTATGATGCGTATGCATACATGAATACTAGGAATGCATATAAAATGGATATGGACTATGATGATGAGCATGATTGCTTGCACATGACTTCCACAAAGTCGTCAAAATCATCCAAGAACATATATTATGAGCACATGTCATCTACTGCATTCTCTCCTACAACAACTACTACACAAGCATTAAAATGGAACAATACACCACCATCACATCATTCATTCTAACATATAAGTATCATCCACTCATATAAGCATCAATCCTAAACAATAGCTCTAACAGATTATATACTTTGCAAGAGTAGAAAGAAGCATTGTAGATAGCATGAACTGATAAAGAAAAGCATTAATAAACACATATATAAATAAGGGTAGAACTGTATCACATATTTATACTACCCAGAAAATTCTACAAAAATTATAAAAGACAAAACATACCAATTCTAGGCTGCCATCCAAATTTCACCTCATTTGGATAAGCCTATCATTCTACACAAAAATCACAAGGCAGCACAAAACAGGGGACCTAAAAATACTTTGTACTATGAAGCATATCAAACCTCATGTTTCACCACATCAAGAGCTACCTTCTGGCATGTAAGTAGCCCACAAAAATTATCAACCCCAAACTAGGTCCACAAAATGCATTTTTGAATTATTCCAAGAATAGCCCTAAAATCACACTTAAACTACAACCTCATATTTTTACACATCAAGCATACACCAAATATTTATGATAGATAGAGTAGGCCAACAAAAGACTAACCCAATAAGAATCACATTTTTCTATGCTATACACAAATAGTTATGCATTTCCAAAGATATCAAGCATTTAATGTGAATAAATCAACTTAAATAAAACTATACAGAAAAGTTCTACAAAAATGTCATATCATATTTTTATCATGTAGATCTGCTCATAAGAACAAAATAATGCAACTTGAACCATCTCATTTGGAGCTAAAATGAGCAAGATATGAATTTTTGAAGCGTTTAAACAAAATCTGGAAATACATTTTCTTATAAACCGAAATAGAAAACCACTTTGCAGAAAGGACCCTGAGCTTTCCAAAAATCAACAAAGCCTGGATCTGAAGTTATTCCTCTCTGAAAACTTTGCATCTGGGCCCCTGCGTTTTGTTATATTCTATACCGAGGTCCTTGCGCGGGGAGAGATAGAGGAGGCGCCGGAGCTCGCCGTCGCCGGCCAGCGGTGGTTCACCGGCAGCAAAGAAGAGATGGCGGAGCAGTAGGAGGCTACCGCGCACCCACTGGTACCCTCAATGCAAGCGGAGGCAGCCCGAGGCGGCTTGGCCACGCACGCCGGCGGCTCGGCGGCGGAGCGGCGCGGCGAGGCGGCGCGTCGGGGCCCTGTCGGGGCCCTGTCGGCCGAACCAGCTAGGGTTTTATGGTCCCCATGGCAAGGTGAACTCGATGCTCAAGATGAGAGAGTAGGAGGAAGTCAGAGCCGGGTTGGCCACGGCGAGCCTGAGCTCGACGGCCATGGTGGAAAAAAAATCCGGCCGAATCGGCCCTACCCCTGGACGACGGCTGCTGCTAGCAGGCTCAGGTGACGGAGGTGGCCATCACGAAGCTCCGTGCGGGCGCTGGGAAGAAAATGAGGTGGTGGCATGGTGTTATGGTGGTGGTGAAGCGCGGTGGCAACAATGGTGCCTGCCCGATGCTGCGTCGAGAAATAGGAAGGGAGAGGGAGAGAGAGGAAATGAAGAGATGGGGGGAAATGGAGTGGGTGAGGGCGCAGCGTGGCGCCTTAACACGGCCGGCCGGGCCGCTGCCGCCCACGGACGCCGGTGCGAGGACTCCACGTGGCACGAGAGGCCTGAGCGGGTCCGCCACGAGTTTTTTTTAGGACCTCGATTTTCCTGACGGCTAAGAGGTAACCGTCATGGAAATTCCATTTCCATGACCTCTAATGCAAACTTCTCTGCCCTATTACTCCCAAACAATGCCGAATTAGCCAAAACTCATATTGAAGGAAATGTAGCTCTAGAAGAGTAGAACATTTCATCTTTAACAAGTGTGGCCAGATTCTTCCTATATTTTGAAATACAAAATTCCAATTGAAAATACCTCATAAATTCATTTTAAATGAAAAACAGCCCCCAAACGTGCCTTTTTCAATCTTTTTGAACATTTTCAAAACATTTTCATGAAAAGTGATAATAACAACTTTTGTTCCTTATAAAATTCTGGACAAGAATGATTAAGGGTGCACAGACAAGCACTCTATCAAGGATTTTTGAAACGGTCAAAGCAGAGCACTCATGGTCCCGTTGTTGGTCAACTACCACCTAGAGACATAATTAGGCAAAGTTGTTAACATGAACATAGGTTCATTTGATACCCTAATAATCTCTAGATTATTTTAGTGAGCAATCATCAAGCACTTGACCATGGTTATCATGTTTTTCACAAAAGGACAAACAAAACTTCAACCATCATAGCATCACATGCAATGTAAGAATGATATAGAGATGATGCCAATGCAAATGATGATTAGGATAATGCAATGCAAGTGCTTAAGCATGCTTAACATCGAGGATGTTACAAGTTGGACCTATCGACTAAGTGCGAGAGGGTGAGATGTGTGTGATGATGGGATGGGAATGATGATGGATAAGAATGGGTTAAAACTTGATGAATTACTATTCTATGATGATGGTTACTACTTGCATAGGAAACCACAGTCAAATAATAGGTCTCTTGATTATATCCTTTGCATCCACCAAATACCACATAGCAAAAGCAAAGCTTAGGGTGGGATGAATGGCCAGTACAAATCGTACTGAAAATTATTTGGCAGGTGAACCAGACTACGACTTCGATGACGATGAGGAGTAGACGTCTCGTTCCTATGCTTAGGCTTATTTTGGAGATTGTTGTTGCTTCCGCCTATCGTAGCTGTTCCAGACGCTGCTACTCTGATGATTCCGCCAGTGTGGCGATGGACTATTTATATAATGCCTTCTAATTATACTCTTTTGTTTGAAGTATGGATTTCTGTATCAACTATTACTGGATAATGTGATGGTTTGAGCTTCGAACTATTATATTATTTGCCATTCCGTGTATTTCCCTTCGTGAAAAATTGAGGATGTTTCAGTTGGTATCAGAGCCATGCTTGACCCTAGGACGAGACCCATAGGATTGGACGATTGATTTAGGAGAACCTTGATCTCTCTCGGTTATACATCGACCACTGCATACACTTTTATGCATGGCTTACCTCTCTCTGCAAAACTTCTAATTCCATTCTCGTGTCAACCTGCAGATGGATCCCAACACGCCGCTTGGCCTGTTGATGATGGACGTTGTTGAGTACGGACTCGAGGAGCGGAGTATGGAGGCTACGCTCATGTGCTTCGCGAGGTTCTCACCGAGCTTGGTGTTCCCGTGGAGAACGTCAAGTACCTTTGTCGTGGCAAGCCCGCCCTTAGAGAAGGCATTGAGGGCTACAAGGCAATCCGCATCAACATGCCTCCAAGCATGAACCTACCTAGAGTTGCTGCCTTTGACCGTTTCACGCCAGGCACTTGTGTTCAGCATTTGTGTTCAGACCGTTTCGCACCAAGCACTTCACTGTGCTGCGCAACACGACTGACTACGTAAAGGACAACCATTTTTGTCTGCTCCCTCATGCCCTTGCCCACCAGGGTACTTGGGAGGAGATCGCCACCGAGAAGCCTGCCAGATTTGAGTGCAACACTTGCCTCCATGCTTTCGAGATATACCTGCAGTGCCAGAACATGTACATCGCCGAGCTGGAGCGTAAGGGGCGTCGTGATCATCACTACCTGATGGAGGTTGACGAGAGGATCCGCAAGTCAGAGGACAAGGAGGCAGCCTATAAGTAGAAGATTGCAGACCTAGAGCGTGAGTTGGCGTGTGTGGAGCACACTCACCGGGACCAGATCACCAATCTGATGAACGAGATGGATAAGCTTCAAATTCATGACAACCATCTCATCAGGAAGATTGGTGAGCTTGAGACCACTATAGCTGAGAAGAACGAAGACATTACGAAGAGTTTCCAGAAGCAAAGCCAAGATGCCGCCTACAGGGACAAACTCCATGAGCAGTGTAAGGCTCAACGTGAGAAGTTGTTGTAGGAATACACTCTTGCTAACTACAACCAGGGACACCTGATCAACTACGTCCACAAAATAGCATACCTCATGGACAAGCTCAATCTTACCATGGAGGCTTGGAAGAGGTCAGATCGCAAGAGAGTCAGAGAGTTCCAGGACCTGCAGGACGAGCTTCCCTTGCGAGCCCATAAGAAGGTAAGGGTTGAGACATTCGAGCTGGGGCAATCTCGCCTCAACTCGAGTGGATACCCCACCACTAGACTCAGCGGACAGTCAGTGCCCACTCCTCAGCTTGAGGAGGCCCATTGTTACATTTCTCATCTTCAGATGACCGATGAACAAATCCAAGCTTCTGGCATCGGTATTCCCACCTCAGCTTACAGTTTGGGCTAGACCTCAGGGTTGGTTTAACAATGTTGTAGGATCAGGAGTGATGTTGGGCCCTGCATGGTCGTATGACCAGTCTCATCATGTTGTTGAGTAGATTGACCACCCCTTTTTAGGTAGAACTACCTGCGTGTAGCACGCTTCCTGTGAGTCTCCTAGTGTAGCTGTTAGAGATATCGCGTGTAATAACTTGATGTAATGGATGTTTGGATTTTATCGCATCTTTATGGATCTTCATGCTTCTTTGTATGAGTGTTGGTAGATTTAAATGCTATTAAATCATTTAAGCTATTTTAATTATTACATCAATTAATGTCAAGTTATATCACATGCACATGCCCTAATCCTATATATGTTAAGCAGGATGTCCACTCGTCGTTCCTACAGCCTGAACAACCGCTCCCCTTCACCTGCTCCCCTCATGGGCCATGGACGCGTTCGTGGTCGTGGTCGTGGACGCATACCCCTCAACCTTGAGGATTCACCCCGCGCTTCCACCCCACAGCCTGCACCAACACCACCGCCGGTTGTTGAGCCGGAACCAGCTGCTGGAGGCGCGGCTGGAGGACCGCAACCGCCTATTGTTGAGCCAGAGCCTAAGCCTGCCGCTGGAGGAGATGCAGCTCCGCCACCACCACCTACGCCACTTTTGGCGAAGGTGATGGCTCAGCAGACCGAGCTTCTTCGAGTCTTAGCTGAGAACGTGATGCGTCCCCACCACAAGGAGCCATGTGATGACTACTGCAAGAAGCTGAAGTTCTTTCTCAAGCTGAGGCCACCAACGTTCGATGGCACCAGCATTGACCCCATCACTGCTGATGACTAGCTAACGGAGGTCAAGAAGAAGCTGGACTTGACCACTTGCACTGACGAGGAGTGCGTTGGCTTGGCAGCTGACCAGCTTGTGGGTGTTGGGCGATCTTGGTGGGACTGCCTCTGTGAGACCCACCATGACCCTGCCAATATCTCCTGGAACGAGTTCATGGAGGAGTTTCATGCGTTCTTCATTCACGAGGGCGCGCTGGAGAAGAAGGAGAACGAGTTCCGCAACATCTCCATGGGAGCTGACAAGGTGCATGAGTACACCACCCACTTCACCAACCTGTGCGCTATGCACCTACCTCAGTGGTGAATTCTGAGAAGGAGAAGATGTACTACTACCGCAAGGGCTTGTCTAGCCACATTAGGCTCTCCCTCTCCGGCACCAAGAGCCACACCCTGCGTGACTTGATCGACAGGTGCATGGAGAATGAGAAGGACCATGATGAGGTTTTCATGGAGAAGGAGGCGTTTGGCAAGACCAAGAAGCGTCGTGCTGAGGGCACCTCCCATGCACCTGCCCCACGTAGGTCACGTGGTGAGGTGTCTCAGCCTCCTCGCTCTTGCTTCGCCCAGGGAGCTGCACACGGTTCGAGTCTGGGTGGTGGTAACCACACCAACAACTACCCCCGCCCTGCTCAGGACCGCCAGGCATAACTCGTGCTGCACCAGGTGGTAGCACGTGGAAGGCCACCGCACCAACCCCCACAGGTGGCGCGACCTACACTTGCTTCACTTGTGGCCAGCCGGGTCACAAGGCGGCCGAGTGCCCGAACAAGGCTGCACCAGCTACCCCAGCTCCCGCCAGGCAGAACCAGGGTACATGTACAAAGCAGGTACCGACTAGAGCACCCTGTGGTCGCCTCACCAACTTGACAGTAGAGGCCACCCAGGCTGCCCCCGATGTGGTGTACGGTATGTTTTTAGTGCACGGAGTTAAGGCTTCCGTGCTGTTTGATTCAGGTGCTACATGTTCTTACATATCCTTCAAGTTTGCACGAAAGCACCATATACCTATTACTCCATGAAAAGAAGCCTTATACACCAGTTCACCTTTAGGCAACTTCTATTGTACCAAGAGATGTAAGGAAGTGAGTATCACGATCGAGGGTCTTACCTTTTTAGTCGATCTTACCTTGCTACCCTTTGAAGGCCTAGACGTCATTCTAGGGATGGATTGGTTAACATAGAACATGGGAGTGATATCTTGCTCACCTAGATTTGTGGAAATGACCCATCCAAGTGGTATCAGATGTGAGCCGAACAAAGGACAGATGTTTCCATGCTGTGTGCCCTTGAGGAGAAGTCACTCGAGGAAGTGCATGTAGTTCATGAGTACCCCGATGTCTTTCCTGAAGAGCTACCAGGGATGCCACCAGCCAAGGATGTCGAGTTCATGATCAACTTATTGCCTGGTACGAGTCCTATATCCAAGTGACCCTACCACATGGCAGTTGATGAGCTTGAGGAGCTTAAGAAACAGCTTGAGGAGCTATCCGAGAAAGGGTTCATTAGGCCCAGTGCCTCACCCTAGGGATCTCTTGTTCTGTTTGTTAAGAAGAAGGATGGTTCACAAAGGATGTGCATTGATTACAGGAACCTGAACGCTGTGACCATTAAGAACAAGTACCCCCTGCCAAGGGTAGATGACATGCTAGATCAGTTGCGCAATGCCAAGTTTCTCCAAGATTGACCTTAGATCAAGCTATCATTAGATGAAGATTAGAGAGGAGGACATTCCTAAGATAACGTTTGTCACCAGATATGGGTAGTTTGAATACACTATTGTTTCCTCGGTCTTACGAACGCACTAGCTTACTTTATGAACATGATGAATAAAGTGTTCATGTCGGAGCTGTATAAGTTCATGGTGGTCTTCATTGATGACATTCTTGTCTATTCCGCCACCGCCGATGCGCATGAGCAGCACCTAAGGTGTCGGGGTACCTGGATAAGGGGGTACCCTAAACCCTCGATCTGCAGGAGAATTAGTCCCCAAACAAGTAAACCCCAAATCACCAAAAATCCCACAACTGCTCCTAAGTGAAAGACAAAAGGCAAATACAGGGTCGTCGAGCGATAGTGGGCAGCCCATGAATGGGATGAACTGGCCCATATTTAGATAACTCGACAGGGGTCCTCGAGTGACGGAAGTCCGCCCGAGCAGACGACCCCTCGTCGACCGATACAACTCACCCCGACCCACCTCTTCCTGTACGGCGCTCAAAGTATTTAATGCGCCCCATCGACTCCTGCCTAACCTCATGGCTACAAAGTGGTTACAGTGACCAAGTATGGCAGTCAAATCTTCCTTTTACCACCCATACCCGGAGAATCAACAATTCATATCATACTGTTACACCATGTTGTACACTGTGCCTCGTCAGGCACCCCCTCGAAACGCAATCGTCAATATTCGTACCGCATTTCTCAGAGCTCGGTCTTATCCGTTAGGGCCTTGACTCCCTCGGCCAGCCCTCGAATCCAACCTCGACGCCTCTGGTCAGTGTCCCAACAACTCTCGACACGACTTGGACAGGGATCAGCACGCCTACGCAGGGGCACAGGTCTTTCACCGACCACCTGTGGTATTATCGTGACACCCCTGGAGGACAGCATCAACTCCAGGCACGTAGGTACAGGGCACGCCGTGCCTGGTGCATGCCACTACAGCAGGCTACGACGTGATCTGCATCACCCCCTCAACGTCATCGCCTATGGCAGCATTAGGACTCTTGCACGCCCGTGCCTCCCCTTGGCCTATAAAAGGGGACGCCGGGCTCGTTGTAGAGAGAGCTTCCGGGGCCCCAAAAAATGCTCAAGTCGTAGCTCAATCTCTCTCTCTACACCTCCTTCTCACTCGATCACTTGTATTCTCCCCTGTACAAGCACTTCGGTGCAAGATAATACAAACCTTCTCCCCATGCTGGACATAGGGCCTTCTCTTGCCTGAACCAAGATAAAATCATATGTTCATCTTGCATCACTATCCAGATTAGAGAGTACGTAGTACACGTTTACTCATCAGCTCAGGGCACCCCCGGGTCCCGACACTGACATAAGGATAGTGTTGGAAAGGTTGAGAAGCATCAGCTCTACACCAAGTTCAGCAAGTGTGAGCTCTGGCTTAAAGAGGTCGCTTTCCTAGGCCATGTACTCAATGCTGACGGAGTAGCTGTGGATCCGTCCAAGATTGAGACAGTGAAGTAATGGAAGCAGCCACAGAATGTGACTGATGTAAGGAGTTTCTTGGGATTGCCTGGTTATTGTCACCGATTCATTGAGAGCTTCTCTAAGATAGCTCGCCCCATGACCAATCTCCTGAAGAAGACCAATGAGTTTGAATGGCCCCCTAGTGCAAACAGAGTTTCTAGACCCTGAAAGAGAAGCTCACCATGACACCTGTTCTTGCCTTGCCCGACATCCACCAGGACTTTGTAGTCTATTGCAATGCATCTCGCCACGGGCTTGGTTGTGTTCTGATGCAAAATGGGAAAGTCATTGCCTATGCTTCCCGCCAGCTTAAGGAGCACAAACAACATTACCCTACCCATGATCTTGAGCTTGCAGCTATGATCCATGCATTGAAGATTTGGAGGCACTACCTGATTAGGAACAAGTGTGAGATCTACACCGATTACAAGAGCCTGAAGTACTTTTTCACCCAGGAAGATCTGAACATGAGGCAACATCGTTGGCTAGAGTTGATTAAGGACTACGATGTGGAGATCCTTTACCACCCAGGAAAGGCTAATGTAGTCACTGATGCCCTTAGCCGCAAGAGCCATTGTCATGCCTTGTTCACCACAGCTTTGCCCAAGGAGTTGCAAGAGGACATTAACGAGTTACAACTTGAGGTGATACCCCATGGCCTATTGAATGAGCTTCGTGTGCACTACACCCTCATGGACAGGATTCGTGAATCCCAGTGCCATTGCCTAGAGATTTGGGAGATACACGAGCTCCTGAAGCAAAGGCAAGTGCCCAAAGTTCAGTGAAGATGAGCAAGGTACCTATTGGTACAAGGACATAATTTGTGTGCCTGCAGACCCAGCTATTCACAATGAGATCCTATCAGAAGGACATGACTCCAAGTATTGTATCCACCCAGGCAGTACCAAGATGTATGCTGATTTGAAGAGAAAGTTCTGATGGAAGAACATGAATTCAGATATCGCAAGACATGTTGCTAGATGTGACATTTGCAAACGCATCAAAGCCGAGCACAAGAGACCTGTAGGACTACTGAAGCCACTTGAGATACCTAAATGGAAGTGGGATAGCATATCTATGAACTTCATCGTGGGGCTGCCTCGATCCCCACGGGGCCATGATGCTATATGGGTGATAGTTGATCGTTTGACTAAGGTAGCTCACTTTCTAGCCATCAAGAGCAACGCCCGAGTTGGACAATTAGCAGATCTCTATGTAAAAGAGATTGTCAAGCTGCATGGGGCCCCGAGGAGCATAATATCTGATCGTGGACCGTAGTATACATCCAAGTTCTAGAAGTCCTTGAATGCGACCATAGGAAGCAAACTAGATTACAGTACCGCTTATCACCCTCAGACAGATGGTCAGACAGAGAGAGTGAATCAAATCCTTGAAGATATGCTTTGAGCTTGTGTTATGAAATATGGAACTAATTGGGAGAAGAGTTTGCCCTTTGCTGAGTTCTCCTACAATAATAGTTACCAGGCTAGTCTCAAGATGTCACCGTTTGAGGCTATGTATGGAAGACCGTGCAGAACACCCCTGATGTGGTCAGAAGCAGGAGAAAGATCATTCTTTGGTCTTGCCACCATCAAAGAGGCCAAAGAAGGAGTCACCCAAGTGCGAAAGAATTTGAAGATTGCCCAGAGTCATCAAAAAAGCTATGCTGACAAGAGGCGTAAAGACCTCGAGTTTGAAGTCGGGGACTACGTCTATCTCAAGGTCTCCCCACTTCGAGGGAGTGTCAAATTCCATGTGAAGGGAAAGCTAGCAGCAAGGTATGTGGGACCATACAGGATCTGTGCCAGAATTGACAAGTTTGCCTACAAGGTAGAGTTACCCGAGCAATTAGTGGGAGTGCACCCGGTATTCCATGTGTCACAGTTACGCAAGTGTTTGAAGCTGCCAGAACAACCAATACCTACAGAGACACTAGATATTCAGGACACACTCGAGTATAGAGAGCACCCCATCCGCATTCTGGACAGGGCCACCAAAGAAACCAGAAACACCAGCACCCCAATATTGAAGATTCAGTGGAGCAATCACACAGAATGAGAAGCAACTTAGGAGAAGAAATTAGAAATGAGGAAGCTCTACCCCTACATGTTCGAAGAGTAAGTCACATTTTTAAATCTCGAGGACGAGATTCTCATAAGGGGGTAGGACTGTAACATCCCTAAAATTCCCAACACCAAAAATCCCTAAAATTCATTTTTAAATCTCGAGGACGAGATTCTCATAAGGGGGTTTACCCATGCTCAGCCACCCTTCATGGTTGCCCTCATGCTTGCCCTGCCTGCTGCACCGAGAAGAAGGGAGGAGAAGAAGGTGGGGGAGAAGACCGACTCCAGAGCCGGAGGTCGTCGTCGCTGCCGTCGCTGCTCGAGCCACCGGAGGAGGACGTGGAGTTGCTGCTCGACTGCACCAAGCGAACCGCGCACTCTTCTTCCTCTTCCTCGAGCCGACTCACCACAAGCCGCCAGCAGCGCCGCACCGGTACACCGCCCACGTTCTCTCTCTCCTCCCATCGATTCAATTCATTAGCTACACCACCGTGATCGCCATTGTCTAGGACGCATCCTTGGCAACCTCTTGGAGCCAGCACGGACCACAGTAGGGACCCGCGCGCTTTTGCAGGTCCCGGTCTTCCCGATCCGGGCCACCAGAGCACCGCTGTGGTGTTCACCCCGCGCACGCCCCGCCGTGCCCCATATAGCTTTGTTAGCTAGTTCATGGAGCTCCCAGCTGCTCTAATTGGAAGATGGGGGGAAGATGGCGACCAAGGAGGAGGATTTGGCTGGAGCACAACAGTTTGCCATGCCAAGCACCTCACCGTCGGCCACCTGCTAGGGGACCGTTCTCCCTAAATTGAGGCCATCTCCTTGTTCGTCGTGATCTCGCGACCCCGTTGCGCTAGTCAGTGATGTGCCCCGCACACCATAGCACCCCGCCACCATGTCGCCGCCGCTCGCCGCCGCCACGGTACGTGCGTCGGTCGGCCTGAGCACCGCCGCCTTGCCACAACCCCGCAGCCGCCTTCACCTTGGCTTCACGTAGCCAACGCACACGCCTACGCCATCTCCCGCACGCAGAAGCGCCCCGCCACCGCGTCCCTGCCACTCGGCGCCGCTGCCGTGCGCGCGTCGGCGAGACCATGCCCCGTGAGGCCGCTCGGACCTCGCTGCTGCACCCGCCTAGCCTCCACGCCCGCTTAGCCGCATCTCAGCCTAGGCAGCATCGCCCACAGCCACCGCTCGCCCGCTCATCCTCGGCGCAGCACCTACGCCGTGCGCGCACCGGCGAGACCATGCCCCGTGAGGCCGCTCAGACCTCGCTGCTGCACCCGCCTGGCCTCCACGCCCGCTTAGCTGCCGCTCAGCCTAGCCAGCATCGCTCGCAGCCCCCACTCGCCCGCTCACCGTTGGTGCAGCACCGACGCGTGCAGCCATGCGTGGAGAAGGGGAGAAGAAGGGAATTAAATCCCCGTGTGGACTGAGTCCACAGCTTCCACGCTGGACCAATAGGCGAGGGCCACGTAGGCCACCAGTCTTCGGTCCACCATGCACCAGGCTCACGGAGCCAAAGGCCGTAGACCAGCCTAGTAAGAGCCCAGATCGGCCACGTGGCCAGTCCCGATGAGCGACAAGTGTCCGGGACAGGCCGGCCCAACCCGACCCAGATCTGGCCCTACCCAGGCCCGTCGAGGCCCAGTCGGGGCCCGGTCGGCGTTGACCGGTCAACGTTGACCGTTGACTCCAGGCCCACCTGTTAGTGACCATTGACCCCCGGGCCCACCTGTCATTGACTGCTGACCGATCCACCTGTCAGCGCTGACGTCAGCCCTGCGCAACCACTGCTGTACCCGCAGCGCCACGTGGACCAATCAAACGCCGCCACGTGTTAGCCTCTGGTTAATCCGTCCTTTTTTCTTTTTTTCAGAAAATGGATTAAACTTCAGAAATCATAACTTCTTCATACGAACTCCGAAAAATATGAACCAAGTGTCTAAATTTTCATAAAAATAAGCTCTACGTCATAGGCTTATGTATGATTGCATTTGGAGTTATTTGATTTTATTGATTCTTTGTGTTAACTCTATATGAGTCGCTAACGCGACTATTACGTTTCGTTTCAGAGGAGGAGACGCTTGAGGAGGATGACCCTGACTAAGAGGAGGAGCTCGGTGACGACTACGCAGGTGCCACATCCCACCCAACCTCGTAGATCCTGTTACGCATGGCATAATATCTACCTTGTTAGTGCTTTATTTATGAATATCACCTGTGATAGGTTGTATGGTAGAATTTCTTGATGAGCCTTTTCCTTGTCGCAACCTTACTCCTGCACAACCGCTGATAGGCTAGGTGCATGTTTATTTTACTCATGATGCTTACTTCTACTATACTTTATATCTGCGATGTGATGCGTTGTGGAGTATGGTTATATGGATAAGGCACGTGGTGCCATTTTACTCGGGGAGAGTGCTGTGTGTGTCTTGGGTGTGTGGTGAGGGTTTGAGTCAATCGGACAGGATTCTACGATGAGCCTTGGACGAGTCTTGCCGGGGGGTGTGTTCTGGGCATCCCCATGAGAGGTGCCTGTGGCGGGTACATTGTGAGGTATATGGTGATCCCGGGGGTGAGAGCCTTCGTGAAGCGAGGCCCCGGGTAGGAGGTGCTGTTGTAGCACGGACTATTGTAGTCCCTATGAGAAGATAGTCCTGTCTGATCCCCCTAGGACCT
>CM041628.1:42799753-42865185 GCA_023333625.1 Bothriochloa decipiens | reverse complement strand
GAAGATAGTCCTGTCTGATCCCCCTAGGACCTGATATCCCTTGAGAACCGGAACCTTGGGACCTACGTGCTCACCGGTTGCTTCTGAATGGGCGTGAGACGGATGACTGACTAGCTAGGACGGTGCCACTGCTACTAGGTTGATAGCAGATAGTGTCAGGAGGTACGGGCATCGGGACCCACACCCTCCTTAGACAACATAGTGACCTCGGGGGCCCGGTACTATGTCTCACAGTCTCAGTGTTCCGATGGTATTCCGGGATGTCCCAGTACTGAGTGGTAGGGTGGCATCGCACCGATTAAAAAGCAGCCGGAATCAACCTACGCTTTTCGAGAGTAGTGAGATGAGTCCTTCTCTTCTCTCCTCTGGTGTTACCCTCTCCGGCTATGAGCCGCTGAGACAGGCTCCGAGAGGGAGTTGGACCTGTCGACTGAGTGCGAGAGGGTGAGATGTGTGTGATAATGGGATGGGAATAATGATGGATCAGAATGTGTTAAAACTTGATGAATTACTATTATATGATGGTTACTACTTACATAGGAAATCACAGCAAAATAATAGGTCTCTTGATTATATCCTTTGCAACCTAAAAAGTGAGTGTAATTGTTTTCTTTGGGGAACAGTAGCTTGTATTTGCAGTCGAAATCAGCGTATCTGAGTTTTCACAAAGTCTGACTAGAGGTAGAACAGTAGCATGTATTTGCAGTAATCAGCATATCTGAGTTTTCACAAAGTCTGACTAGAGGTAGAAAGAAGAAAAGCCTTTGGAATAGACATGGTTCATTGTTGGTTTGTGGTTACTAGAGCAGGATTTGGTAGTAGTTGTGCAGGCCTGGAAAGGTTTGTGCACACAGTTAGGAACCCCCCAAGAAAAGGAAGAGTAAGAGAACACTTGTTGATATGTCACTAAAAATTTCAGTGTAGACGGTCTGCGCCTCGTGCAGGCTCCCGCAGGCTGCAAACGGTCTGCGCCTCGTGCGTTTAGATTGGTGTCGTGCTCAGATTGCACGAGAATGTAACTTTCAGCAGCAGTAGGTAGTGGTAAACTTTATCACCCAAAAATCGATGTCGACGTTACCATGGTTCAACATTTACTTCTCCCAATAAACACACACCAAATCTGAAGAGAGGCGACGGATCTAACAGAGCTTACCGGTCCTTCCTATAGCACAGTCATTATAAATACGGCTATCTTAAATTTTAAACTTTTATAAGGCTAATGTCCACTAGCCTAATTCTCTAACATCTCCTTAAGCTATATCATCCAGCCATCAAAGTGCACTTTACCTTAAATCTGAAAAGAATGATTAAGAGCCACTCCAAACGTTGTCACCCACTCATGCTCCGGATGTTCCCATTCACAAACAATTAATTAATAAATACTCCCTCTGTCCCAGTATGAATGACGTCCTGACACTGAATTGAATTGGCTAGGTTCATCCATTCATACATGCACTTGGACAACACCATGGTCTTGGTTCAGATAATATGTATCGCATCTCTTTGAAAGCTAAAATGTCAATTAAATTAGGACAGAGGAGTAAAAGACCACTACGTTGCCCACTCATCACAAGCAATTAAGAACTCCCACTAGTGTTGCATCACGGGACGCCGTGCAATCGTTCATAACCAAGCCCTTTATAAGCTACAGAAGAAATAAGCAGGTTCCTGAAAAATTCCATTCGCCTCTTCATCTTGCCCATTTTATTAGGTGTTGTCGTGCTGGCATTCTTAATCCTGAGTATCGTGCCAGGTTGCCAGCCGTCTTCATATCGGTGCTGGCTTTGGTAGGATCACCAGCAACCAGCAGCAACGGTGCAAGGAGGAGGGCAGGGAGAAGTGATGGTCATGCTCAAGAAACAACATCAGCAGGAAATTGAGGGCAGGTGATGGGAGAAACGATTGACTAAAGGATTCCTCATTGTCATCAAAGGCTTTGCTTGCTCTATGTCTCTGTCACACTCACGGCTGTTCCTAAAATCCTGTATATCAAATTTCAATAGATGGATGCTTGAGTAACTATTTGTATCCAATGAAAGATCAATCTATCGTTTTCATAGAAAGAAAGTAGCTTCACCTAGTATCATTTACGTGCGAGTGCGAGACAAGTGAATTTAAACACACGATGAGTAGGTTAACAGCTTACCTCTTTCTGCAGCGACAACACAACCTTTTTGCTACACTTGCTTGGTGCAGAGTTTTCTTTTTTTGGAATGCTTGCGTAAAAGGGGCAAGGTTAAACAAACTGTACCATATTAACAAATCTGTGCAAGTGTAACCGTGTTCGGCTGCACGCCACTGCTGCTGATTGCAACATATATATGTACAAATATGATTGATTGACTTATGATGGCAAAGAGTTATGAGCCCGTTCCTTGTGAATTTTTTGAAGCCAATGTTCTTTCAGTGTGTAGTTCATCTCGTTGCATTTGGCACGTGGTTTTGTGTAATTTTGCATGGCAAGAGTTTGGTGTTTTTTAGTGTGATCTTTGAAACATGGAAGGCTGTGGAGTGTGGATGAAGATGATTAAACTGTTTTTTGATGTACTATTATTTTTAGAGGTTATTTTGTGACAAATTATTTGTCTTTGTACTAGCCATTATAAGATCAGGTGCCCTTTCGAGTATCTTTTTTTTTTTAAAAAAAACTTCCATTTGACCATAGAACCACCCCCAAGATTCAAAACCCAAGGACCAAAGCTTGTCGATTTTAAGTCAGTTAACACAAACATTATATAATGAATATGTATATAATTGCAAAACTTATTAAGGGGATTAGACGTATTTTGATAAAACCTATGGGGCTTCGAAGTATCACGTGGCTGGCTTGCTCCATGTTTGTTGCAACTTGGAATGCGTTGATTTTATTTTACTTTGCCACATAGCTGGAATTGTGGTTTGTTTCATTCTTTTTTTTACAACAGTTTCATTCTTTGGTTGAACCATGCTAACAAAAAACATGTCGCAACTACTGGCAAAAAAAAAACATGTTACAACCACACAATATGCTTTAGTACGGAGGGAAAAAAATATTTCTATGTGTTTGTCATTAGATGAACTTTCCTTTTTTTAAACATGTAACCTAATGTATTTTGTTAAGCAGAAGTAGCCCTTACACAGTAAGCCGAAGCTTACCAACCCAACATACACCTGTCCATCTTGCACGAGGTTGTAATTACATCAAACAAATGGTGCGACTAGCTAGCTAATGGAAACTCTATCCCTGCATCGGTCACTGCAGGGACGACCCATCCTCCAAGCCAAGCATATTGAGCCTGAGCGCCACCGGGTCAAACCCTGTGCCCAAAAGCTTCTGAAGATTGGCGTAGGTGGCATCCAAAAGCGGCTCGCGAAACGCCTTCTTGCACAGCTTGGCCGTGTCGCCCCCAACGGATGGGGACGGGGGGGTCATCCCCGAGCTTCTTCAGCAACACCCTCTGCGCTTGCTTAGTAGAGTCCGCCTCCCGTGGAGTAGATGCGATCCGCACGCTCCGACGCAGAGTGACAGGAGCAGGTGTCCTAGGCTTGCGCGGCCTAGGTGGCCCCTTGATGAGCGGCGACTCCATTGGGATGCACAGTCTCTCCTCCATCCGCAGCACTAATGTCCGTGGCGTCGACTGGTCGCCATGGTCAACCTCCTCCTCGCTAGAGGGGCCTTGTACAAGCTCCTCAGTGTCGAGGGCGCATCGGCAACAAGCACGGGGGGCGCGGGTGTTGTGGTAGACGCCACGCGAGGTGGACCGGAGATCTCGACGGTTGTTGCCGCCGTGTCCTCATCAACCACCTCCAACGCTACATCGCCATCAACCTCCCCGGACGCCTCGCCAGCCGCGAAGCAAAGCCAGGTCATCTGTGGCGGTGACAAGGTCGCCGCCGACCGGTCCACTGCCGCGACGTCCACATCAACCTCCCCAAATGACTCATCAACCGCGAAGCAAAGCCGGGTCATCCGTGGAGGTGACGTAGCATCGCGGCAGTGGAGGGAGCTGCCGAAGCATACGGGCACAGAGTGGCGAGTTCGTTGAGCATCACGTCGACCCGAATGGGAGGCCCAGAGCTCTCACACAGGGCGAGTGCGAGGAGCTCGTCTGAAGTAGCGGCATTTCTGGCGATGCAGATCTCCTCCAGCGGCCTATACCGGCGTCGCCGACACCGCCGCCGATGTGCAGCCATGTTCACGGCACCAGTTGGCACGTGTGGGCAAGGCAGCTGGTGTCGCAGCAGCCTCGATAGCATGAAACCAAAGGAACATGGGCCGTTCAACGCGTGCAACGGGTAGGGAATAGCCCCTACCAGGACACGCGGCGGTGGCAGAGACCGAGGAGCGAAGGGCACCGACTCCAGAGGGGCTCCCACGTCGCGACAGGGGGCGGCACCACATGCCGCCCCGAGGAGCGTGGCTGGCCTGGCCCATTGCAGGGAGGACGAGGCACCCCCCGGTCTGGCTGTTGTTGCCCGTGGTGCTACGGTCGCTTCCACAGTCACGAGCATGGTGACCCGTACCTCGGAGGATGAGCGGAGCAGATCGTGGGGCCCGATGGCTGCGACGAGCCATCGTCCTCCCACGGCGCCGCCCTTTCCGGCGACATGGCCTCGGCGCCCGCTGCGAAGAGGGCGTCACAGGGGCCGGGGCAGGGCCAGGGGTGGCGTGGTGCAGCGCATTTCGCTCTAGGGGTCCACGACGTCATTCTCGTCATCTGAGGCCTCCTCGACGAGGACCGGCAGCTCCGCCGCGTGAAGGCCCGCAGTTGAAGACGGCGCCGCGGGAGCCAGGGGCTTCACCGGCCGCAAGCCCGCGAGCGGGCCTCTAGCACCACCAGCAGGGCCACCCCGCATGGGGGAGGCTGTCGATGGTAGTGGCGTCAAGGAGGGGCCATGATGCAGGGGAGGTGCCAACGGTGGAGATGAGGTCCCGACCATCAGATCTGTGCGCGATGGGGGCGCCCCGGCCGGATCCGGCCCCTCCGGCGTCAGGAGGGCAGCCGATGGCGACGGAGGCCTGGAGGCCGATGAGCATGGGCGCGAAGGGGGTTCCCCGGCCGTATCTGGTCCCTCCGGCATCAGGAGGGCAACCAACAACGACGGTGGCCGAGAGACTGTTGTGCACGGGCGCGAAGGGGGGCTCCCTGGCCGGAACCGGCTCCTCCGGCGCCAGAAGGGCAGGCGGCGGTGGCGGAGGACGGGCGGCTGCCGCACTCGCTCCAGCGCATGGCAGGGAAAGAGAGGCGGATGGGACGGAGGGGATGGCAGGTGAGGAGGAGGGGAAGGGGGAGGTGGAGGCGGAGGCAGGCGCTGGGGCTGTGGCTACGACCAGTGCCAGCGGCGGCGTTGTGGGTGCGGCCGCCAGGGGGCAACGGTCGGGGAGCGGGTGCTCTTTTTCTGAACTTTCCTTCTTCATAATCCATCTTTATCAATCACCTATTTTCAAAAAAAGCAACATTATTCAAATTGCAGGTGGGGCGGGTCGTGGACTGTCCACTGGCCGCTAAGCTGTCCACCAAGCTATAAAGCGGGCTTTGCAAAAATCTACCAGCCGCAGCACTTTCGCCGTGAACGGCCAGTGGGACTGGTGGACAAACCTTTGAAGCCCGCAAGCGTCCGCAAACACTCAAGCACATCAAGCAGTATTCCTCTACGTCTCCCTCTCCTGGCGCCATGATGTAGACCTAGATTGAACCAATTCCGGTTTTTATATCATGCTCAATGAATACAGTCGTCCACCTTCTGAATGTACAGCCCGTCAGGTAGACAGTAGTCAACCTTGAAGAAACTGAAAAAGAGGCAGCATGCAAATTTGAATGCCAGATTCTCTTTTCAGTTACTATTAGTGAAACGAAATATTCAGTTTAGATATAAAGAACGAGTCTGAATGCTCTGAACCATTTGAACGCTTTCAACACCGGTCACCGATATGCTCTGAATCATATGCAGATTTTAACTTCACATTATGCTCTGAACATTCAGAGAAGTCTGCTAGCACCTCAAAACATGGCATGATAAGTGGCTGATTTTGAAACCTTCAGGTGAATCAGAGAGAAGGTACAGGAGTTCAACATGAATCAGCAAGAGTATTCAACATGTAAAATTTGGAATCAAAGAAATAGACCATATGCAGGAGGGTGCCTCTGAAAGTGTCACGCTGCATCCATCTAAATATGCACAAGTTTAGCCTGTGTAACAAAATCGTAGTAGGAAACATACACTGGATTCAATTTTATAAACAACTTACAGAACCATATCTTCAAAAAATGGACTGAACATTTTGAGGGGACAGAACAAAGCACTATATTGCATATATTCAATCAGAGCTAATAATGTTCCATCATCCATTAACCTAACAGGGCATGATATCTGTACTCACCCATACTAGTTTTGTGTGCACTGCTACCCTAGATTATTGCCATCAAAGCCAAAACTCAATAAGCAAGTTACGATGCATAACTCTATTGCTTGCTGTTGGACACTTTGACAACCAAATCCCAACAAATGTAGAAGTATCAATCGACTCCCACACCAGCATGGCAGCACTTGACGACCAAACCAAGGGGTCAAGCAAATCCTTACCCATCTTTGGAGGACGAGGAAGCCACACTCGCCGCTCGCCGCCCTGATCCTGAAGAAGTTGGCGCCAGGATCTCGCCCCCATCCTCTGCCGCCTGCTCTTGCTCCACCATGGAGGAGCGTGTGCCGAGGGCAAGGGTCCCGCCGTCTTCCACGGCCAGAACTGGCGTTCCCATCTACGCCGAGGGCGAGGACGCCGGTAGTGGAGGAGGACGACGCACCGACACCCGACGGAAGGACACCCGTCGCCCGAGCGGAGGACGAAGGCGCGTTTGCGAGCTTGCGGTTTCTTGCGGGCTTGGGACGCCTCCCTCTGTTGCCCAGCGGGCTTTGCGGGCTTCAGCCACTAAGGCCACCTAGAATTTGCGGCCGGGCCGCAATGGCCACGAAGCCAAAATTTGCGAGGCGACCTTGCGGCTTGCGGTAAGAGCCCGTCCCGCCTGCAACCTGAAAAATTATGCTTGATTGGTGCAAGCTGTTGTCGACAAAGATGGACAATCCGATTTGGATAGTTGACTAGTGGACAGGGCCGTCCCGGGAAAATTGGAGGCCTTGTACGATACTAAAAAATGAGGCCTATTAGCTTAAAAAAATTATTTGTGTTGTCACGGAGAGCTTCCTCAACTTCAACATTATTTTCTGAAGGATCTATAGGATCATTGTCAATTATTGTCAACTACTTGCCCCTGGCTGTGCCCCTGGTCAGGTATTGGATTATTAGATGACACTTGTGACTGTTTCTTAACAAATCTATCCATAGATCCTTCCTGAGATTTGACTAATTTCTCTATTCTTTGTTTTTTCTTTTGCTTTTGCTAACCCGATTCATATTTTCTAGACCGATTTGCAGAAGACATGGCTTCAAATTTGCTAGATGAAAGATCAAAAGAACAAAATTTAGCTTTGCATTTGCGCTGTGATTGCAGATGAATTGAAAAAGGAATTATCAATAATACCTTGCGCTGTTGCCGTCAGTCGATAGTCCAGTCGTCACGGCCTGAGCACCTTGTGCACGCTCGATGCCGGTAACTATTGCAAGGCCTGGTGGGCGGTGCCGGCGGCCGATAGGGTAGGGCTTCCAGCGTCAGGGACGGGGATTGGAATTAGGAAGTCGGACAGGTTGCGATCTGCTGCTGTGTTGCGTTGCGATGGAAACAAAGAGACGTCAACGGACGGCCGGCTAAAAAATCATTCTTTATTGGGCTTCAGCGTTCACTTGAGTTGAGTGCTAATAGGCCAAACAGCGTGTTGCTATCTATACGTAGTATATATAGTATGTATGTACATATTTAGAGAGGCCTATACAAATTGGAGGCTGTGTGCAAAGGGACGGCCCTGCTAGTGGAGTCAAGTACGCGTCAGCATACCAATTTCTTGTGGGTTTTGTTATAATTCTCTTTTTTTTATTTGTTCTTGCTTATATTTTGGAAATTTTCTTATTATAATTTGTACGACATGGATTATCTAACACGGCTTGATTGAAGATTTGAGATTTATCAGTGGTCAGCAATACAAAATATTTTATAGTAACGCACAATGACTAGGGTTCATGGTAGCACACAAATATTCGTCACTTAGTTTTGATGGTCTAGCAGTGGAAGCAATTTCCTAAATTAGGTTTGTCCATGTAAAAATTTAAATTGCAACCAACACATCCTAATTTCGTTGTTGCTTTCAAGACAAAGGGACTGTTGCTTGTTTGGATTGATATAATAAGATTGCGTGGGCTTGGTGGACCTTGCTTGGGATACCAATACTTGCTTTGTGTGCGTCATTTGGTCAACGATGGATCTATTGAAGTCATTGAAATAAAATAACATGGATGATTGTACAGTAATAAAGAAGTGACCTAGAAACTACGTACAATGCTGAAGGAAGAAGAATAAAAAGACGAAGGAACGAAGGGACCATCAATCAATTTTAGGTGGAAGCCTCCATTTTTCAAATCGATAGAAATGGAGATTCATTTTATTTTAAATATTTTATTTATTTATGATGATGACGCGATGAAAAACGCCTCCCGAGCGCCACGTTTCCAGCGCCCCCTTCTTGTTCCTTCCTCTTCCCCGAGCCGCGTCAAACGAACCAGAACCTGTGACAGCTCCCCTCTCCGGCTCTCCCCGGCCCCTCCCACCCTTCCCCCTCCTCTCTCTCTCCCTCCTCGCCGATTCCTCCTACACCGTCTCCCCCGCCGCCGCCGCCACCGACGGCGAATCGGCGGGGCGCCGCCCCGAATCTGCGCCCGCCGCGCCCAGATCTCCCCCCTCCGCGCTGTTCCGGATGTCATGAGCCGCCCCCATTTGCCCAAGGACCCGGCCTTCCCGCTCCCGCGCGCCAATGGGTCCTTGGACGGCGGGGCCCGCGGCGAGATCGAGGAGGTGGGCGCTGCGGCCACCGTAGTAGCCGTCGAGCAGTCGCCCTCGCAGTCCTCGTCCCCGTTGGCGTCGCCGATGGCGGCCATGTCGGCGTGCGGGCAGTACATGCTGCACCGGGTGCGCAAGCTCGACACCCTGGCGGGCGTCGCCATCAAGTACGGCGTCGAGGTAAATGCGATGCGATGGGAGTGATGTGCTTCTGTGTAGTATTATTTAGGGCCTCTGGTTTTAATATTATATTGATAGTATCAGATGGGATATGAAACAGCAGCATTCTTTAACTTGGTAGCTGTTCTGGGAGCCGTCGAACTCCATTCTATTTTGTATTTTCGGTTAACTGATTTGGTCGGTGTATTCGTGTTGTGTAGGTAGCCGACATTAAGAGGTTGAACGGCCTCTCAACTGAAATCCAGATGTTTGCACACAAGACACTGCGGATTCCACTCCCAGGGAGGCATCCTCCGTCGTCTTACCAGGAGAATGGTTCATATGAGAGTGATGACAGGTAGCTAGACTGTGAAATTGTACCGACCATCAGCATGGCATGCTACATATACCATGTTAGCACTGTGTCTCATGTTGTGTGTTCCTGATCAAACTTTTGTTTTTCATGTGTGTTATAAGTGATAAATCAGTTAATCACTAGTTATTTAAAGAGGCAATACAAGTTCACTCAGGAGATGCATGTCAAGATCAAGGTCAGACTAGGGCACTAGTGCAATGTTGTTGAATACATGCCTTGAACTATTGCCACGTGAAACTACTGTGTGTAATACAACTTGAAATAGCAACTGAAAAGGAAGCTTAGCCTTGTAGTCTCATGCAAAACGTTTCTTACAATTTCAAGTTCCAACTGCATGGTTGTTACCAAAAAAAAAAAAAAAAAAACTTTCTACAACCAGGGGAATGTTCTCCCATCACATCAATTATTGAGGTTTCTTTGAGATCTGTTATTGGAGTGAAGCTAAACTGAAATAAATTATGAAGTCCTCTCACGCCTGCTAGTCCCAAAGAGGTTTTGAATTATGGATGTGGTAGTGATACGTTACCCTAGTAGATGTATAAAATATTAAAAATGACTTGCCACGTTTGCTGCAATCAAAACATGCAGCTAAAGTTATTAGCTTTTGTCGTGTACTGTTTCCGTGTTCAATGCAAGCAGCAAATTTTCTTTAGCTATTCTGTTTTATCCATTTAATATTTTAAAAGAGTTTTTTTCCAGTCCCTGTAGGGTTATTTGAGTTGTTTTGGTCTTCTGTAGTTCTGTACTATCCAGATGATTTGGCCTACCTGCCACCCCTAGACACTAGAGTTTGATTTGGTTTGTTATGGAAAAACTGATGTTAACTAAATATGCATGCATAATAACCTTGTGTTGGAGCTATCAGAAATTGGTACACCCTTTAACCGAAGGAGTCTTGACTCTTGAGTCCTTAAATCTTTCTGTAGCCACTTTTTTCTTTTAGTGGCATGCAGCTAATCAATTGAGTGGGAATATAACATGATATTTTGGGTCTGACTGTATAAACATTCATGTGGCATATCTAAGACGGTTTAGCATATTTATGTTGGCAATTTTAAGCTGTCTTCATGTGACCACAGTATTAGCTATGGACATAAGTCAACATATGAAGAGCACTCTAGGAGCTAACGGTTCATGTGAACCACTTGCAAATACATCTTAGTTGTCTTCTTCTTATGTGGCTGGGGTAATCTCCTTCAACATTGAAGCATTTATGATCTGTACATGTCTAAAATAATGTGATAAAGTATATGTACTTCAGACATTTGACATTTGTGAGACATTTTGGGTGAATAAAGTGGCAGTGTTGTCTGAGTCATGCACCACAAAATCTTAGCCACTCTCTAGTTGCTATTGCAGCAAATGCTTCTTGTTTCTAACTTGTCGAGTCTAAGGCTTTCCAAAATAATTATAGTTAATTACATCATATAAAGTTTTCTCCAGGCTATTTTCGCTATTTCTACGATACTCCTTACATGACATAATAATATTATCATTTCAGGGAGTGTACTCCACGCCGGATTCATGAAGATATCTTGGATTCAATATTGAAAACACCAAAGCCTAAAGTGTCGCCAGCTATGAGTCTTCTGCAGGGATACTATGGCCTTGCACCACCTCCAAAGAGAGATCAAACAAGTGAAGGCATTGAGATGGCAGTTTATAGTAGAGGCAAATCCGCTTCTTTGGATGTTGAGCCGTGGCTGGAGCCACCAAATTCCGACCCATTCCCTCTTCAGAATAGGAAAACCAGAAGCTTGATGATAGGTTCTTCTCTTGATGGTGATACTGATGAGAATGGTGACAGTGAAAGATTCATACGGCGTCGCCAGAAAGCTGATGGTGAGCTGCTATCGAGGGAGGAAAATGGTGGTGACTTTCTGGCAAGCGCTGGAAAAGGCTTGGCACTGAGGCCAAAGTCTAGCAATCGGCCAGACATGAACAAGAGTCAGCAGAATCTTATTGCGATGGCGGAGCCTTTGTTTGGCAATGGTGTGCAAACTGTAAGGAAATCATCCAGCACTCCAGAGTTCCAGGAGCCAGAAACCAACACCAGTTCATCCATATGGTCAGCGAGCAAGTGGAGCATAAATACAGATGCTTTTGCTCTTCCTCTCCCCATCCCTCGTTTTGACAACATTCCGAAGCCCGCTGCTTGGAGAAACAAGGCTGCCCGCGACTAATAAACTGCTGTATCTTGGCTATGTGCATGATTTTTCTTGAACTCCAGGAGGCCGAGAAAGTGTCCATGGAGGAGCTTACATCAGGTTGGCACCAGTCTTCACAGCTTTGGACGCATAGCAGGACCATAATTGGCTCCTGCTAGCTAGAAATTCTGAAGATCAGACGCATGTCGTCTATGTTTGCAGACGGTATCTAGATTAGGTCATGATTCTCATGTTATATTGGACATATGTTGCGCCAAGGGTAGCAACGTTGATATTTGGTCATATAAATTATAGATGCTAGATGACATAGAGGAGACTTGATATTTCAGGAGGATATTCTTTTTGTACACAATGAGATAATGTAGAGCATCAATGGGCGGTTATATATCTGTTGTATGTGTGATCTCATACCCTAATATAGAGGAGGTTGGCTTCGTTTAACTCCAGATTAGTTCTTTCCCCCTTTTGTGTGTGCACGTGTGTTTAATCGATCAAATTCCGTTGCCGTGGTTTATACCTTTGTTGCTTGTCAGTCCATGTGATTAGTTTTGCCGCTTTAGGAACCGTCTGGAATCTGGATCAACTCGCCCGCATCCCACTCCAGTACGCTTCACCCACAGCCACGTATTTCCCCATTCTTCAGACGAACCTTCCCGATGGCGACGCTGACCTCCCCTCCAGCTGCCCCCGCATCCACCGCCGCCACCTCCTCCGTCTCGCGCCTCCGGCCACCGCGCCCCTCCCTCCCCCGCCTCCGCTTCTGGCCAGCACCAGTGGAGGCCGCCGCCGCCGCTGTGCCTTCCCCGATTGCTCTGGGCCCAGGCTGTCGCCCCTCGCCCGGCATACGCTGTCGAGCCGCCGCCGGGCCCTCACCGCCCTCCTCAGAGCCCCCTTCTCCGTCTCCACACGGTGAGCTTGCCCTGGTTCTCTCGCACAGTCCCAAGATAGATTCATAACTGAAGGGTGCACTTTCTTATTGAAATTTTGCAAAATTTTTTTGTGGGTTTCTCTGAACGACTGCACATTATCTGAGTGAACAACCAGAAGAGTTGTACTGCCGTTGGGACTCTGGGATCCCTATTTATTTGTATTGCTCTATACTTACCTGATCATCATCATCATTAGAATTTCATTGCGAAAAGAAGCTAAGTTGTAGCCATATGTATAATATCTCTTGGCCAGCATATCTTAATCCTTCAATTATACTTCATCTCCCACTCCAGATCAAAGGCATCTTGGTCGATAGTTCGATACACTGGTACCATCTGTTGATACGGAGTAATTATAGTATTTTTGGTCTTCATAGTATGTGATGCGTTCTATATATTGTTCCATGTGTAGATCAGGTTAAAGATGACACTGTCCATTTCCTCATAAAGACCTGACCAGTATGTCAACAAAGCATGTATGTAACAGACTATTTCCAAAGGATTTTTGATCAATTTACCATAAAAAAACAGCCTTGTTTCTATACTTCCAGATTGCCCAACAAACCGCCCCAATTCCCCTAGCATAAAACTAGAAAGTGATACAACTGAAGCTACTGACTATGTCAATAGAACAACTGAAGCCCTACTCCTTTTTCATAAAATTCATTCTTTGTATAAAGATTCAAAATTCATACTAAAAGGGCGTACCCAGTGCCGTAGGCTCCCGCACTGCGGGGTCTGGGGAAGGGAAAATAGCCAGCAGCCATCCCTGCATAAATGTGCAGAGGCTGGGGCTTGAACCCTGGACCTCTTGGTCACAGGCGGCAAAGCTCTACCGCTTGCACCAGAGCCGCCCTTCTCAAAATTCATGCTAAATAATACAATATTCTCTTTTAATAGATGTTTTAGTTTCGTCCTAAGTCAAACTTCTCTAACTTTGATCAAGTTTATACAAAAATATATTAGCATATACAATACTAAATAAAGCATGATCAAGACATATTTCATGGTGGTTGTAATGCAATGATTTGTTGTTTAGATGTTGGTGCATTTTTCCATAAAGTTCGACTTATAACAAAGCTAAAACAACCTACATTTGAAGTAGAGGGAGTACGATGATGGCAGATAAACTATCCTTCCAAGTGTACAGTCAAGTGTTTCACTTGAATATGATAAGACTGGTAGCAGTGGTTTACACTCCTAGCCAAGTATAGCGGTCCTTTCTCCATTCTCCTACTATCATGCTGGGTAACTGATATGTGCTATCTATACACCATCTATCATTGCCAGTAAAAGTCAATTGGTGCTGCAATATCTTGTAATTCTGCTACCTATGTATCAGTTTAAGCCTTTAGGATATAGAGCCGGTGTTTATATTGAAAAAACACATTTATGGTCTACGGCTGCATGTATAACCTGTACTCTGTCATTGTATGACTAAGCATTCTAGTTTACTTGAGTAAACTGAAATTAAGCTGGAACACAGAATGTTTAACCTGACCATGTATCTTCAGTTGTTCTATTGACATAGTCAGTAGCCTTATGAGGAAAGACTGTGTCATTTGATCAAAAGTTTGGTAGACATGTGACATCTATTAAAAGAGAATATTGTATTTCCTAAAAGAAAAAAGCAGGTTACTGGATTTATTTTCCTTGGTTTTGCTTCTTTATAGGATAAAATGTTCAGCATCAAGAAACAATGTAGTTCCCAAAATACTGACTTGCTTGATGTTATTTATAAACCTAGTTCATGAGTGGCGACCTCAGTCACGCCTCCCTAGTTTTACATACTGTTTCCAAAACTTGTGATTGAAACACAAATCTAGGTAGAAATAGGTTGCTGCAGTTTGTTTGTGATGTTTGTCAGCAGATTATTTTTAGGACCTTAGATCTATTGAGGAACAGTCAATCTAGACAGTTTGTTCAGTTTCATGAACAAAGTATTTATCATATGGTTTCCTATCACTAGACCCATTGTGACACTCAAGATTCTTGCTTAATAAGTGCATGTACACTACTCTGTAATTAATTTTGTTTTTCTTTTGGCAGGTTGGCAAGAGAGGCTGTCAAGTTTGCAGGATAGAGCACGGATCTTCTTTGCGGTTCTGTTCTGGATGGCATTGTTTTTCTGGGGAAGTGTTCGGGATGGAAATAACAACTCTGGAGGGAAGAAGCTCCAACGATTTCGAAAGAAGTAGTGAAGATGCTCTAGGATTGAGATTTTTTTCATAGGGATATAGCTTTCTATGTTCAAGGACTTGTGAACATACAATGGTGCATAGCGAAGGTGTAGGCATAGAAAGTTGTCGTGTTACATAGTTGTATTTCAGCAGTCGGTACCCTAAAGTAAATTGCCTGAACCTGCTGTATATATTGCCAATCATGAATGCGGAGACATGGGTGACATCATAATGGACTAAAGGAGACATGTATGTCTGTTCCTTGATATTAGTAGTATTATTCTGGAAACATAATTGCATGTCATACATATCTTGAAGCTTGTGGTAACTTTTGGTAGGCAAGCAGGCAAGTCAGATTTCCAGCTCCCAATTCTATTTCAAACATGTATACAGTCCTGCCCACCAATAAATATATGGACTCGGAAGGGCTCGTTTTGCAAATCCTAAGTGTGGGCTCTGGCTTCATCTGCACTAAGCAAAGCTTGGAGCTCTTGTTTCTTTATCTTCTCCTGGCAAAGGCTACTTTTCTTAGTTCACCTGCTCCAGCTTCTTTGTAAGAGCCAGTGCCGGGAGACGGCATGGGTAAGAGCCCTTCCATTCCACTGTTCCCCAAAGGGCTTGATTCAACCTATCTGAAAGTTTTCCTGCTAAAGTGTTGATTTAGAAGCTTCCGATCTTACTATAGGTTTGATAACGTTGGAGCCGTCATGCATCATTGGAAGGTGCTCAGTCTCACAAATGATACAGAAGCTTCAGATCTTACTGTAGGTTTGATTAACATGGTATTTGGTTTGTGGAAGATGGTGCATCATGATGTTATTCTATCATATTACCCATATGTCTATTAATTTTTAGTAGCCTGTGAGGGATAAGCTAATGATGGATTAATCTATCTCATATCAAAAGCCAAACAAACGGCCACTAAATTGACAAATGTACAACAATGATCTTTCCTTATCGGTCTCAAAATTATTGCGATTTTTTCATATCCAGGGCTTTACACACTGAATACATGTTTCGTGGTCAGCTTTTTCAGGAATTGAGCTGAACCTTGAATTGTTATGGGTCAATTGGAGCACAAATTCTAATCATTTAATGTTCACAAGTACAAACAGTCTCCTGTGATCACATCTTTGTGGCCAGATATATGTGCTCACTAAACTAGAAAACAAATATGCTCCTCCATAACATTTTATCAAACAACATAATATGAGATAGCCATTTTACCAAACAACATAATAAAAGAAACAATACTAGATAGATGACAAAATTCAAGCGACAATCCAAATAAGTTTGCTGGCACATAATAGATCATTAACCAAAAGCAATACTAAACAAGTTCGTTGGCACACAAACCAGTAACTAAAAACAGTACTAAATAAGTTCACTGGCACACAGGCTATTAGTTTTTGATCTAGAGTCTAGATGACGATGATAGAAGCATGAAGCCAAAGTTGATAGGTGAACTTCGGTAGAGTGCAACAGCCAGCCCATTTGCATCAAAAGTGACAACACTGCAAGCATAATAGTGTAAAAGTTAAACATGGGCCCTGAAACTTAGCTAGAAAAGTGTGGACCAAATATGTTGAAGCGAACATTTTCAGAATTCTAGAGTGGATACCTGCTCTGCAGCATTCAGCACGCCATGCCCAGTCATGATAACTGAAAAGACACATGTAAGACATCATGTTAGTTCTCACTTTGAAGGGAAAAAAATAACAGAAACATGCAGGTTTAAGAATTCTACCATGACTAGCTATGATGGCTATTTCCAAACCTACACCAAATGTGCCAAACCAAATCATTTAAGCTGGGTATGCTGTGGACGAGCACGGATAGCAGTCTTTCTAAGCATATAATTGCTATTTAATACACATTACTACAGTACTACTTTCGTGGAATTGGAAGTTACAAGACTAATATGCAATACTAAATGAAGTTTTAACAAATCTACTGTGGTTTCTGTTCTTCAGAATTCAAAATAAAAAAAATGTCAGAAGCAATCTTGTAGAATAGCACATGGCTTTAATAAAATTTATCTAGATGCATAGTAAAAGCATTGTATCTAGCAAAGCCAAACATCTTACAATTTGAAATGGAGGGAGTATAAACCAAGGATGAGAATACTTTGTCTAAATATCGCAGGTGCATTCGAAGGGGTTTGCCATAGACAAATCGCGGACATGATTGACATGTACATGACGGATACATATTTCTTTCGTAACAAAATGTAACCATGCAGCCCATTTCTCCATCTCAAGCGTCCGATGTTGTTCTATAGAAAAAGCCTCATTGTAATATCTGGGCGCAACTTGAAGTCTCATTGACTCTAACTCTCTCGCATTCTGTAGAAAGAATGAGGCAAAATTGACTTGGTATCTGAAGCCTGAATAGTCCTCCAACACTATTGTCTTGAGACGGATATCAAAGGATTCACAGAAATCCTTGTGTTCGCGACGCCATCGATTTCTCCCCTTTAATCCGAGACTAAAGAACAAATAGATATAAAAATGGCAAAACTCAAACCACGTGACAAGGAATAAAAACAAGTGAATTAAAAGAATATATGAACATTGTGATCCACAAGCTGTAAATGAAGAACTATCACCTTTATGTACAACTTCTCCAGACATGGAAAGCATTTTAACAACTCAATAACCGTATCGAGATTAATACCCCGCCATGCTGTGACAGCTAGAATCTTGACATTGCTCAACGCCGTTGTCAAGCTTACAACGTTTAATCCCTGAATCAAGCATTGGACAGAACATCAAGTTATGTGCAAATACAGACAATATGAAAATCGCTGCAACTGAAAACAAATAACAGCAGCGAATTCATGAGAAGAGAAAGGAATGTCATGTCTACCTGAATAGCTGTGTCGCCAATTAGGATCCAGGCATCATGTAGCCCATCATCTTCAAGACAGCCTAAGACCTCCAATTTAGGTGCCAAGACTACAGTTAAATTCATTGGGTCACGAAGATAGAGAAACCTTTCAACACAAGGGGCATTGACAATTATGACTTCCTGTAAGAACTGGCGGTTGCCCTTACGACGATCAGCACTCACGCCGATATTTTTGAGGCTATTGGAACTAATCCGGAGGCAGCCAGCCCCAAAGATGGCTTTAAGCAGCAGGCAGTCCAGAACAAGGCAGCTGGAAATGATGGTATGAAGTGAACCCTCCGAGATTCTGACATCTTCAAGGCCGAGCTGCTCGAGGCAGGGAAAGTGAATCCCTTCCACTGAGCTATCCGGGAGCTCGCATTGGCCGAAGATAGCAACTCGGAGGGTAGCCGAGAACCGGAAAGCAGAGGCAGGTGGCGGTGCCAACGGAGATGGTTGCTCATACACATTCCGTTCCCAGAAATCAAGCTCCTGGAGGTTGGCAAGCGCCGGGGAGTTGAGCCAGGCGTCCACAGTGGCAGGACGGTCGTAGAGAAAGTACGGCGGGATGCAGAAGCGGCGGCCGGGGCCCGGGTGGGCGGAGAGGATGGAGGAGACCGCGCTGGCGAGGGCCTCTTTGGCGGCGGCAAACTGCTTGTCGAAGCGGGGGAAGACCTCGGTGTAGAGGTCTGTGCCGTCGAGGACGAGAGGGAGGCGAGCCAGACGTGGCGCCACCGGGAGGCGAGGATTTGGGTGCGACGGGCTTCCTTGGACGGCATCGGGGAGGCCGCTGATGCGGTCGACGTCGTCGTGGAAGCCGCCGCCGCCGGCGGCGGTTCCTCGGTGGGTTGCAGGTCCGAGATTGGCCGCTGTGGGGGTACAGACCCCATATACCCTCGCAGCTATATTTTGGGCTGCTCGGTATAAGACGGTCCAGACCAGAAGGCGAAGGCTGGACCATCATCATCCTGATCGGTGGGCCGGACGATAAGACAGCGCTCGTGGTCTGCTATTGTCCAGGTCGGTAGGCCGTACTCTAAACACTATTTGACATGCAAGGAGTTTTAGTCGGTTAGATCTGATCGTGTACTCTAAGGATACGGCGCAATGTAATCGACCATAGAGAAAACCCTGTATATGTAATCTTGTCTCCCACTATATAAGGGGGTAAGGACCCTCTAGAATAAGGACCCATTCTCTTTCATCGGATCTGATCTCATCTGGTCGGATCTCTTTTACTCCGGTACTTATCAATATAGTAGCAAAGACGCAGTACGTAGGGTATTACGCTTTCGAGCGGCCTGAACCTGGATAAACCCTGGTTGTCCTGGTTGTTTGTCTTACGTCTCACATCTAGATCGCAGATCTTAGCGCGCCCTCACCGCAATCTACTACCTCGGGGTATCCCGTGGTAGACTGTCGACGAGGTTTTATCGACAGTGGTGTGCCAGGTAGGGGGTGCGCGATCTGATCAGCAAGCGATCCAGATGGTTTCTTTTCCTACTTCCATGGAGCTCGAGGTAGGTCTGACCTTCACCGCCAGCGCGTTCATCAACCGCCGGCGCAGCGGCGACCACGAAAACCGTGGAGACGGTGTAGCCTGCTTCTACACTAACGTCATCAATCACCTCGCCGATAAGTCTGCTCCGGCAACTTATTGACAGCTTCCTTGGCGGATCGGTCCACATCGATCTACTGAGGATGGCTTCATCACTGTTCATCGTCGTCGGTGCAGACACCCACGATCCGTACCGACCACTCGAACCGTTTAGATCCGAATCTGACTGCGGAACGATCGCCACTTAAGTCGTCCAAATCCAAAGCTGGTCGTGGCCCGTCCACCATCAAGCGTACAACGTCAAGCATCTTCAGGATGTGTAGCGTGTCCATCCTGTCGAAATCAATTCCGACTTTCAAGTAGAATCGGATCACGTGCGGATCCATCGGGGACATATGCACGACCACTTAGTACGTACGTCATGCGGCAAGGCAAGAAGCAAACACGTACACGTCTTGCATGGAGCACAAACGCATCTACAGGATGTGTACAGGCTCATGTGCACGCACCATATACGCTCACGGAGTATTTCCCAACAGTCGAGGACAAAGCTAAGTCGATTCCCATATTTATTTTCTAATCTACTATATTCTACGCCATAGTATCCGTCTATGTATCTACATATATGCATGTCGATTTTGCCAGGAATCTGCTCATCGTCAATCTGCTCCATTTCACATTGTTGACATGCATCTCTTCGCCGGCACCATCGATCGAGCAATTACGGTTTTGACGACTACTTGGATGACTTGCAGATCTAGCACTATCTCGTGCTCCGAGTCATCACGCAAGCCCCGTAATGCTGTCAAGCCATCCAAGCTACATCTGTCTGCTTAGTCACGATAATAACACGTCTTCAAAGATAAGCTAAATTTATTTGAGAAATTGATAAAGTTTTTTGTTATTTTTTTCTTATTATAACTTTATATATATACCTTGTCTGTCATATATGCACCCTGCATAAGTTACAATTAAAACTTTGTTTCTTACCCGCCGAGAGCGACTTGATAAGGCACTGCTTCGATCCTCTTACGATGTGTTACAGTTCCGCGCTACATGGTACTAGGAGATTCGGCAGTCGCTCTCTAACGGTACTAGGTACCTAGTGATCCTGGCGGTCCTATGCTGTTCACTAGCGCATCCCTATGTCACCTAACAGAGTTAGCTCGCTTCGAGGGTGGGAGCAAAACTTAATTGTCGATATTTTTTCTACGACAACATGCATACTTAAAAATACATCAACTTGTTGATTTTCTCTCTGGAGATCAATTAGTTGTACATCATGTACTACCGCTCTTCATGTTTATTTTTCAGGGATAAGGTTCGGTTGCCGAGCACATACACTCGAGGATTGGATCAAGGATCATCGTCCAAGTGGTCACGCCATTTGGTACTCGGACTTCACATCCAGCCAGTTGGTCCAATTGCTTGGTGCCACGCACCGCACAGCCTCGTCTTCGACCACACGCTGCTCGGGGACTCGTCACCGTCGCTCGACTCGGTGCCACGCACCGCACAGCCTTGTCTCCGGCCATACGCTGCTCGGAGACTCGTTACCATCGCTTGGCTCGGTGTCACGCACCACAAAGCCTCGTCTCCGGCCTTGTGCTGCTCGGGGACTCATCACCGTCGCTCGGCTCGGCGTCACGCACCGCACAACCTCGTCTCTGGCCATACGCTGCTCGAGGACTCGTCACCGTCGCTCGGCTCGGTGTCACGCACCGCACAGCCTCGTCTCCGGCCTTGTGCTGCTCGGGGACTCGTCACCATCGCTCAGCTCGGTGTCACGCACCGCACAACCTCATCTCTAGTCATACACTCCTCGGGGACTCGTTACCATCGCTCGGCTCGGTGCCACGCACCGCATAGCCTCGTCTCCGGCCTTGTGCTGCTCGGGGACTCGTCACCGTTGCTCAGCTCGGTGCCACGCACCGCATAGCCTCGTCTCCAGCCTCGTGCTGCTTGGTGACTCATCATCGTCGCCTCGGCTCGGTACCATGCACCGCACAGCTTCGTCTTCATCACCGCGGCCTTCGCATTGCAGTCGAGCTAAGTATTAAACGGCTCCTGGTGTACGGAGATTCTGCCCTGGTCATCCGTTAGGTCAACAAAGACTGGGATGTGGTCAACGAAAAGATGGATGCTTACGTTGCCAAAATTCAGAAGCTGGAGAACAAGTTCTATGGTCTGGAGTTCACTCACATTCCACGTGCCGAGAACACAGGTGCTGACGCACTGTCTAAACTCGGATCGTCCCGAGCCGAGATACCACCTGGTGTTTCTATTGAAGACTTGATTAAGCCTTCGATCCCCGATCAGGCTTATGAAGCACCTGCGCCTAGTACCGCTACCGACCAGCTCATAGCGGCGCTCAGTGGCAAAGCAAGAGAGGCAGAAGACAGCTACCCTGGCCAGCAGGGGTCTGACGACGATAGTGAGCAGCCGCCAGTTGACAAATCAACCGAGCAGGTAGCGCCTCCTCAGCCCGACTGGAGAAAGCCCTTTGTCAGATACCTGAATGACCACCTTGTTCCGGAGGATAGGATCGAAGCCCAACAGCTGGTCCGCAGAGCCTATGCCTATCTTATGGTTAACGGCGAGCTGATGCGCAAGGCCCCAAGGTCCGTGATTTAGCATAAATGCATTACCCAAATAGAGGTTTGAAGCGTCTGAAGGATATTCACGCAGGCACTTGTGGAAACCATGCGGCATCCCGGACGCTGGTCGGCAAAGCCTACCGAGCAGGGTTCTACTGGCCGACAGCCGTCTCTAATGTAGAAGACTATGTACACCGGTGCAAAAATTGCCAGATGTTCGCCAAGCAGATTCATACCCCCGCACATGAACTCCAGACCATCCCGATCGCTTGGTCATTCTCATGCTAGGGACTCGACATGATCGGTCATTTCAGGAAGGCTCCTGGCGGACACACATGTGTCTTCGTACTCATCGACAAATTTTCCAAATGGATTGAGTACAAAGCCATCAAGAAAGCCTCGTCCGAGAAAGCGGTACAGTTCTTTGACGATGTCATCCACTGGTTTGGCATACCCAATACCATCATCACTGATTTAGGCTCTCAGTTCACCAGCGACGAATTTTTTGACTTTTATGATGATAACGACATCAAAGTAAAATACGTATCCATCGCTCATCCTCGAGCAAATAGACAGGCAGAGCGAGCTAGCGGTATGATCCTCGACGCCCTGTGCAAAAGGGTATACTGGGATGACAAAGACCTTAAACCTGGTCGGTGGCTCAAGGAATTATCTGCCATGGTCTGGGGACTGCGTACCCAGCCCCGTCATAACACTAAAGTTTCCCCGTACTTCATGGTGTTTAGATCCGAGGCTGTCCTACCAGCCGAGGTCGCACTCCTTTCACCACGTGTCCAGCATTACAACGAAGAAGCCTCCAACGAAGCTAGGGAAGTTGACATCATCGCCAAAGAGGAGATAGTGCTCGAGTCCTATACTCGGACAACTAAGTACCTAGCTTCAATGCGTCGTTACTATAACCGCAACATCAAAGGCAGGTTGTTCGTGGTCGACGATATGGTGTTGCGACGAATCCAGAACACAAATGGTCTTCACAAGTTGCAATCTAGATTGGAAGGACTGTTTAGGATCAAGGCTGTCACACGCCTGACGTCTATCGATTGGAGACGATGGAGGGTGTCGAGGAGTCCAATTCCTGGAACATCGATCACCTCATACGCTTCTACCCATAGAATAAGATATGTACTCTGATCTTTGTCATTCAGATATTTAATACAATTTCCTTTATTGTTCTCTTTTCCTATCACAATTTTATTTTGGTGCACACATCTGTCATACATGCACCCTGCATAAGTCTTGTTAAACTTTGTTTTCTACCCGCCGAGAATGGCTTGACAAGGCACTGTCTCGAAGCCTCTTACGATGTGTTACAGCTCC
This sequence comes from Bothriochloa decipiens, assembly GCA_023333625.1. Classification (NCBI taxonomy): domain Eukaryota; kingdom Viridiplantae; phylum Streptophyta; class Magnoliopsida; order Poales; family Poaceae; genus Bothriochloa; species Bothriochloa decipiens. The sequence goes on along the minus strand of CM041628.1, from coordinate 42,842,067 downwards.
GCACTACATGGCACTAGAAGATTCAGCAGTCGCTCTCTAACGGTACTAGATACCTAGTGATCCTGGCGGTCCTACATTGTTCACTAGTGCATCCCTGGTGACCCAACAGAGTTAGCTTGCTTCAAGGGTGGAGGCAAAACTTAACTAGTGACATTTTTTAGAAAATGTACTATGCATAAATATGCATCTAAAAAAGAAAAACGGCAAAATATTTATCACCCGCTTAAACATGCCTACTTGTTGGCATCAATAGGCTAAAAAGTTTACGAGCACCCAGTGCTCGGCACAACTTACAAATAGTGTTTTTACATAAATACATTGTTTATTGCCTACTGACCACCACCAGCTCTTGCAGGATCATCAATCAGTGTCATATCTTCAACGATGGCGGTGGTAGTTGGGCTAGACGAGACCAGGAGCTCTTCAGCTTCTTCATCAGGAACCTCTGGAGGGATCCCGCGCTCGATGGTCGCCAGCTCCACATTTTGGTAGGTTGCACGGACCACGGCGAGCACGGTCGTGGCCACATAGCGCCCAGCGCCCGCGACGAACTCCTGCAGCGCCAGCCACAGCCTCCGGCACTGGTCGGCGACAGCAACTTCTTCGCCTACAGGGTCCGTGGGGTGCTCTTCTCCTGGAAAGATGGCCCTCAATACGGGCTTGATGTAGTCAGTCATGGCTCGCATCCTTCCTTGGAGGATGGCAATGGAGTCCTCCAGCACCTGGAACTGGGCCAAGTAGCATTCCCACAGGCCTATAACAACAAAGCAAGGTGGTCAGCATATCCTGGTCTGTCCAGTATGCGGCAGACTACACACAACAATGCTACATTGTTCTACTTACCAGTCATCTCGGCGATCTGCGCCTGGTCCGCCTTGTTCTACTTCTCAGCAGCCTCCTTCTGCTCCAGCAGATCAGCCAGCCCCCGAGCCATGGCTACAAAAAGCACCCATAAATGTGCAGCAAGGATCAACGTGGACTGCGTAAGAGAGGTCTACTTACTCTCATTGGCCTGTTCCATGGTTTCCACTTTGTGGCGTAGAGCGGCAATTTCTCCCTCTCGCTGGACCTCACGCTCATGGAGACCCGGGCCTGTGCCTCCAGCTCGGCGTTGGCTACCTAGAGGGTTTTGCATTCCTCCCAGGTCACCGCAAACCGTTTTATGGTCCTGCCCCACTGAGCGTTGGTCTCCTGCAGCAATTGTATGCACCATGGATTGATTAACAAGTTTGTGGCTAAACACCAAGCTCAAAATAGGCTTGATCCTTTCATGCAACACCTCCAACACATCCTGGATGCTTGTGTCGATGTCATCATCCAAAAGCTCTTCATATGACATGAAGTTATCCTCCCCCAGTTTGCGCGATATAAAGACGCGCTGTGTGGACAAGTCGGGGCGCGACGTCTTCGTCACCCGTGGCACCTTCTTGACCTCCTCAGGTGGCGCTGGTGTACTCGGCCCTGCTTGGGCCGGCGTGCGCCTCGGTAGATGACCCGTTGCAGTGGTGACCGGCCGGAACGGCACCACCTGCCTCTCCGGCTGGGGATTCGGTGTTGGGGTCGGCTGGGCAGGTGCTGCGGTGCTGCTTGTTGCCTTCCCTTGCTCCATCGATTATGCGACACTACCGCCCGACACCTGCTCGGTGGTCGGCGTTGAGGTCTGACTGGGTGGTGGAGTTGGTATTGTCAACGGTGGAGCACAACTATAAAGTCACAGACATGTTTTCTTCACAACAAGCACAAAATTAAGAATATGCAAGATATGCAAACTCACTTACCTGGCTGACCGCCGGAGTCCTCCTCTGAATCGTGGGCTGCTCCCCCGCTTGGAGCGCCTGGGTCCTGCCTGACACCCCGCTGCCGCGCCCGGGGACTCGGCCTGACGCCTCGCCGGTCTGCTCGTCCTGATGGGGCACACTGGAGAAGTCGGCTCTCTCGTCGCCTCTTGGTGCCCCGGCGACGAAGCGATCCCCGCTGGAGGCATCGCCGCCCTGTGCGGTGTAGGTGACGGTGATGGTGCTGGCGGTGTCGACCCCCGGCCTGTTCCGGCTGAGTGGTTGATGTAGCGTTCCCCCGCTGAGGTTGAGGAGCCGTTGATGGCGCATTCCGCGCAGGCCTCCTCAGCATCATCGAGGTTGGGGGCCTTGGCATTCTCCCCGTCCGAGGGGTCGGGGCCTGACGTTTCTGTTGGCACTGGTTCAGCGTCAGCAGGTCATCGTCCGATGACTCCGAGGTGGCCGGTGCTTTCCTTTTCTTGCCTCCCTGTGCTATGTTGTCCAGGTTCAATTTACCCCCGGACAGCAGAGTGGAGGGCCTTTTCACCTTGGCGGCCTCTGCCACAGGCCGCTTACCCGCTGCTTGGCTCCGCGCCTAAGCAGCAGGGACTTCATGGTCATTTGGGCTGGAGATGCTAGTCGTCTCCTGCCCTACTTCGGTCTCGCTCCAGTGGTGGGTCTCCTCACTCCTGCGCTGGTAGCCCTGCACCTCACCCTGCACCTCACCCTGATGCCATGGCTCCACGGGCACAGTGAAAACGAACACCTTCCGGTCCTGTCCAAGCAAAACCTGACAGTCAGACAATCCACGGTATACAGACATCAACACATACCTGTATATACTTATCAAATCATAGTGTGGAACTGGTTGGCTTACCTCTCACGTTGGTCGGCTCATGTCGTAGGGCCGAGCACGCTGCTCTGGGTAGCTGGTGCTCGGGTCGAACTTCTCGAATAGATAAGTCATTCGCCGGTTCAGCACCTCCGGCGCCAGCTTCTCCCGGGTCTTCCGGGAGGGGTCATTCCGTCCAGAGTACTCGAACAGGCATTTCACCCGTTCTTTGCATGGCTGGATCCGATGGACCGACCAGGTCCTGGCAACAAGAGCTTCATTGACTGCCTTGTTATCAATCAAGGTCAGCAGCTCCTTCACCTGGAATATCTCCTCCAGGGTTAGTGGCTCCGACCACCGTGGGTTGCACTCTGGCACCTACATGATGTCGCAGGGCACCCTTCTCCCTTTCACATCTTGGCTCATATAGAATCAGCACGTGTTCCAGCCTTTGGCGGCTAACTGGTGCTGGCTTCCTAGCCAGTGCGTCATCATTCCATCCTGAAGAGGCACATAGCACCCGCCCCAAATCTGGGACCCCCCAGATTCAGCCCCCTTCTTCCTTAACAGAAAGAAGTAGCGGAATAGATTGAAGTGGGGGGTCGATGCCTAGGAACATTTCACAGAAGGCAATAAAAATAGAAATGGAGAGGATGGAGTTCAGGTCCAGATTGCAAATGGAAATCATCCAGTAAATGAAGAGCTCCCGGAGGAATCCATTCACACGCACTCCTAATCCCCGGATGACCATGTCCTCAAAAATTACAAACTCCCCATCTCGAGGACGGGGGAAATCTGTCGATGAAACCTCGTCGGCAGTCTACCACGGGATACCTCGAAGTAGTAGATTGAGCTGAGGGCGTGCTAAGATCTGCGATCTAGATGTGAGACACAAAACAAACAACCAGGACATCCAAGGTTTATCCAGGTTCAGGCCGCTCGAAAGCGTAATACCCTACGTCCTGCGTCTCTGCTATTGTATTGATGAGTACCGGAGTATAAGAGATCCGACCAGATGAGATCAGATTCTATGAAAGAGAAAGGGTCCTGTTCTAGGGGGGTCTTGCCCACCTTATATAGTGGGGGAGGCAAGCTTACATATCTAGGGTTTCCCCTATGGTCGATTACATTGCGTCGTATCCTTGGAGTACATGAACAGATCTAACCGACTAAGACTCCTTGCATGCCAAGTAGTCTTCAGCACCCGTGCAGCCCACCAACCTGGTTGGTAGTGGACCATGGGCTCTGTCTTATCTTCCGGCCCACCGATCAGGATGATGATGGACCAGCCTTCGTCTTGTGGTCTGGGCCGTCTTGTACAGAGCAGCCCAAAGCCTAGCCACAAGGGTATATGGGGCCTATACCCCCACAGCTAGTCCCCGAGCACCATGTATCTTTGAGGGAGTTGCCATCTTGACCTGTGCCGAGCAGTGAAGATGCAGACCATGTAGCGTCGACCAGTGAAGATGCTGACCACGTAGTACCGACCCGTGAAGATGCTGACCACGTAGTGCCAACCAGCGAAGATGCTGACCTCGTAACACTGACCAGCACTGAAGCTGACCAGTCAGCACTGTCCAGGCTTCTCCCGAGCAGTTAAGTCTACTCCCAACCACCGCTCTCATCAAGGAAGGTGACCTATCAAAAGATGGATGGTGTTCCAAGAAAAAGAAAAAATATTTTCACGTCCTAAGACGTGGGCCCATGTTAACATTTGACATGAAGTATCACTGGTTACTAACATGAACGATCCATAGAAGCAAGGGTACCGAACCAGGAACAAAAGATAGGCCCAAGTAGTCCCAAAGCCCGATAGAAGATAAGATATGTTGTATTGAGCTTTTAAGAAAAAACTCAACATAGCACTAACTGGTCCGTAGTTAGTGCCAAATGCCGAGTTGATGCAAAATCCTAGGTATGAACCAACAACCTTCTGCTTAGGGAATAGAGCTCAGGCTCGATCGGGTCGAGGGACACCGAGAACCACTGTTCCATATACACCTCTAGGTGGCAAGTCGAATGTGCAGTCCCCAGGTAAGTCCTGGACAGAGCACATGCTATGTGGCCCATGGCACGGAGCCAAGGCTGTGTGGTGCGTGACACTGAGCTGAGGCGATGATGACGAGTCCTCGAGCAGCGCGAGATTGGAGACAAAGTTGTGCAATGCATAGCACTGAACCGAGGCAACGATGATGAGCGCCCGAGCAACACGAGGTAGGAGACGAGGCTGTGCAGTGCACGGCACCGAGCGGAGGCGACGATGATGAGTCACCGAGCAGCGTGGTCGGAGATGAGGCTGTGCTATGCACGGCACCGAGCCGTGGTGATGAGCAGTTTGACCAACTAGTTGGATGTTACGTCCGAGTGCCAGGTGGCATGACCACCTAGACGATGATCCTTGATCCAGTCCCCGATCGTACGGAGTGTGCTCGGCAACCGAACCTTGTCCCTAAAAAATAAACATGAAGAGCGGTAGTACATGTTCTACAAATAATTGACCTAGGCGATAACATTTATGTCATTTTGAATGTCTGATATGTAGAAAAAAATGATGTCAGCAATTAAGTTTTGCCCCCCACCCTCGAAGTGAACTAACTCTATCGGGTGACTAGGGATGCGCTAGTGAACAGCGTAGGACCGCCGGGATCACTAGGTACCTAGTACCGTTCGAGAGCGACTGCTGAATCTCCTAGTGCCATTTAGCGTGGAGCAGTGACACATCATAAGTGGATCGGATTGTCAAGCTGTTCTCGATAGGCGAGAAACAAAGTTTAATTGTGACTTATGCAGGGCGTATGTAGGACAGATAGTGCAAAAGTCGCAAAACTGTGTAGGAAAAAAGGACAACAAAACTTCAATCTATTCCACCACTTCTTTCTGTTAAGGAAGAAGGGGGCTAAATCTGGGGGGTCCCAGATTGGGGGCGGGTGCTATGTGTGTCTTCGGGATGGAATGAAGACGCACTGGATAGGAAGCCGGCACCAGTCAGCCACCAAGGGATGGAATACGCACTGGTTCTACATGAGCTAGGATGTGAAAGGGAGAAGGGTGCCTTGCGACATCACGCAGGTACCCGAGTGCAACCCCAGGTGGTCATAGCAGCCAATGCCAGATGAGTTATACTAGATAAATGAGCTGTTAACCTTGATTGACAACAAGAGGCGTGCTTGTCGTCGGGACCTGGTCGGTCCGTCGGATCTAGCCGTGCAAAGAACGGGTGAACCGCCTGTTCGAGAACTCTGGGCGGGCTGACCCCTCCCAGGAGACCCAGGAGAAGCTGTCATCGGAGGCGTTGAATCGGCAGATGACTTCTCTATTTGAGAAGTTTGACCTGAGCACCAGCTTCCCAGAGCAGCGTGCTCGGCCCTATGACATTACCTGACCACCACCAGAGGTAAGCCGACCAGTTCCACATTTTGATTTGATTAGGGTATGCTGGTATGTGACAATGTCTATATAACGTGTATTCTCTGACTATCAAACTTCGCTTGGATAGGATCAAAAGGTGTTCTTTTCTGCTGTGCCAGTGGAGCCATGGCCTCAGGGTCAGGCGCAGGCTTACCAGAGAAGGACAGAGGAGATCCACCACCGGGGCGAGACCGAAGCAGGGCAGGAGACGACAAGCGTCTCTAGCCCAGATGATGATGAAGTCCCTGCTGCTCGAGCACGGCGCCGAGCAGTGGGTAAGCAGCCCATGGCGGAGGCCGCCAAGAAGAAGAGGCCCTCTACTTTGTTGTCTGGGGGTAAGTTAAACCTGGACAGCAGGGCACAGGGGCCTAAAAAGGAAAGCGTCGGCCACCCCAGAGTCATCAGACGATGATCTACTGATGCTGAACCTACGCCAGTAGAAACGTCAAGCCTCGACTCCTCGGACGAGGAGCATGCTGATGCCCCCGACCTTGACAACATCGAGGAGGCCTGCGCGGAGCGTGTCGCCAGCCACTTCTCCCCCTCGAGGGGGAATGTTGCTTTGACCACTCGGCTAGAGCAGGACAGGAGGTCAATACCGCCAGCACCCTCACCGTCACCTGCACCACACAGGGCGGCGACGCCTCCAGTCAGAATCATTTCATCACCAGAGCAACAAGCAGCGGCGTAGGAGGCTACTTCTTCGGTGCACCGTACCGGGACGAGCGGAACGGGCGAGGCATCGGGCCAAGTCCCCGGGCACAGCAGTGGGGTGTCAGGCAGGACCCCAGGCACTTCAAGTGGGGGAGAAGCCCCACGGTACAGTGGAAGTCTCCGACGGTCAGCTAGGTAAATGAGTTCACGTATCTTGCATGTTTCTGATTTTGTGCTTATTGTGAAGAGAACATGTCTGTGACTTTATAGCCGCGCTCCACCGTCGACAACACCAACTCCACCCCCCAGTTAGACCTCAGTGTTAACTGCCAAGTAGGCGCTGGGCAGTAGCATGGCACAGTCCGCAGAGCAAGGGGAGGCGACAAGCAGCGCCGTAGCACCCGTCTGGCCAACTCCAACACTGACTCCACAGCCAGAGAAGCAGGTGGTGCCATTCCGACCGGTCACCACCGCAACAGGTCGTCTGTCGAGGCATGCGCCAGCCCAGGCAGGGCTGAGCACGCCGGTGCCACCGGAGGAGGTCGAGGAGGTGCTCCGGGTGCCGAAGACGCCGCGCCCCGACTTGCCCACTCAGCACATGTCTTTACGTCGCGCAAGCTAGGGAAGGATAGCTTCGTGTCATATGAAGAACTTTTGCATGATGACATTGACACAAGCATCCAGGATGTGTTGGAGGTGCTGCAGGATAGGATCAAGGTAAAACCGACCATGACCTGCTTGCCTGTCTTGAGCCCGGTGTTTAGCCACAAACTTATTAATCAACCCATGGTGTATACAGTCATTGCAGGAGACCAACGCTCTGTGGGGCGGGACCATAGAATGGTTTGCGATGACCTGGGAGGAATGCAAAACCCTCCGGGCAGCCAGAACCAATCTGGAGGCATAGGTCAAGGTCTACCATGAGCGTGAGGTTCAGCGAGAGGAAGAGCTTGCCGCTCTGCGCCGCAAGGTGGAAACCATTGAACAGGCCAACGAGAGTAAGTAGACCTCTCTTATGCATTCCACTTTGATCCTTGCTACACATTTATGGGCGCTTTTGGTAGCCATGGCTCAGGAGCTGGCCAGTCTGCTGGAGCAGAAGGAGGCTGCTGAGAAGCAGGCTAGGGCGGACCAAGCCCAGATCGCTGAGCTGACCGGTAAGTAGAACAATGTAGAATTGTTGTGTGTAGTCTGCCACATACTGGACGGACCAGGATATGCTGACCATCGTTGCTTTGTTGTTATAGGCCTGCGGGAACACTACCTGGCCTAGTTCCAGGTGCTAGAGGACTCCATTACCGTCCTCCAAGGAAAGATGCAAGCCATGACCAACTACATCAAGCCTATCTTGAGGGCCATCTTTGCGGGAAAAGAGCACCCTGCCGACCCTGTAGGCGAAGAAGTTGTTGTCGCTGACCAGTGACGGAGGCTGTGGCCGGTGCTGCAGGAGTTCGTCGTGGGCGCTGGGCACTATGTGACAGTGACCGTGCTCGCCGTGGTCCATGCCAACTATCAGAACATGGAGCTGGTGCCGAGCTATTTGTAAGTTGTGCCGAGCACTATTTGTGTAAAAACACTATTTGTAAGTTGTGCCGAGCACTAGGTGCTCATTAACTTTGAAGCCTATTGATGCAGACAAGTAGGCATGTTTAAGCGGCTGATAAACATTGTGCCGTTTTTCTTTTTTAGATGCATATATATATGCATAGTTCGTTTTCCAAAAAATGTCGCCAGTTAAGTTTTGGTTCCACCCTCGAAGTGAGCTAACTCTGTCAGGTGACTAGGGATGCGCTAGTGAACAGCGTAGGACCACCAGGATCACTAGGTACCTAGTACCGTTAGAGAGCGACTGCTGAATCTCCTAGTGCCATGTAGCGCGGAGCTGTAACACATCGTAAGAGGCTTCGAGATAGCGCCTTGTCAAGCCGTTCTTGGCGGGCAGAAAATAAAGTTTAACTAAGACTTATGTAGGGTGCATGTATGACAGATGTGTGCATGAATATAGAATTGTGATAGGAAAAGAGACAAAAAGGAAACTTTATTAAATATCTGAATGACAAAGATCTAAGGACATATCTTATTTTATGGATAGAAGCATATGAGGTGGCCGATGTGCCAGAAATTGGACTCCTCGACACCCTTCATTGTCTGCAACTATTAGGACGTCGGGCGTGTGACAGTCTTTATCCTAAACAGCCCTTCCCATCTGGTTGATAGCTTGTGTAGACCATCTGTGTTCTGGATTTGTTGTAACACCATGTCGCCGACCATGAATAGCCTCCTTTGATGTTGCGGTTATAATAATGACGCACTAAAGCTAGGTACTTAGCCATCCAAGCACAGGACTCAAGCGCTATCTCTTCTTTGGCGATGATGTCGATTTCCCTAGCTTCGTTGGAGGCTTCTTCATCATAATGCTGGACACGTGGTGAAAGGAGTGCAACCTTGACATCCTCTTGCTGGACGAGGTTCTTGCCCTTGGCTTTGGGAGCCAGACGCGGCTTCTTGTTGGCCGTCTTCTCCAGCGCCTCCTTCAGGACCCTGCACTCGCCCAATGTGTGGCCCTTGCTAGGATGACGGGGGAATCCTGACTAAGGACTTTGTCAAGTTCTTTGTTGTTTGACCTCTTCTGGCCCTTTATTATGTTGACAGAGGAGTCATTGCGGTTACGCCGACCAGCATTGTAGAAGTCTCGACCACGTCGCTTGAACGAATGATTGTCACCACGATGGTCGGGTTTGTGGTCGTCCCGATGGTTGTGGTGTCGTTCCGCCGATCTTGCCGGCAATCTTGATTACTGTCATGGTCATGGTCGTCATCGCGGCAGTAGTTGCGGTTTGGGGAAACAGGGTCCCCCTCATTCAGCCCGTCGTCGAGATGAGCAAACCTGTGGGCGGTGGAAAGGAGATCTTTCATGGTTCTCGGTCGCTCAAGGAGCAACTCCTTCTTGAGGTCTAATCTGCGTGGTTAGACCAAGCCGACGACGAAAAGGTCAATCCCTTCCGTCGGGGTGACATTGATCACATGGTTCCACGCGTTGGAGAAACGCCAGATGTACTGTCGTCGTGATTCCCTTGGTTTTTGTCGGACTTGTGCCAGAGTGTACTTGGTGTTTGGCTACACGCAGGTGGGCTTGAAGTTGTTGATGAACATCTGCCTGAGCTGGGGCCAGCTTTGGATGCTGCTGGTGCGCTGGCGGAGCAGCCAGGAGGTAGCGACGTTGCTCAAGACTACCGGGATGTAGTTTGCCATAACGAACTGGTTGCCTCCTACTGCTCATACAACATGATCCTGTGCTCAGGGTCATCCTGCCCATCATACATCTTGATATCCCCGATCCGAAAGTTCTTTGGCCAAAGGACAGCTTTAAGTTCCTCCGAGAATGGGGCTGGTCCGCTCAGGTGTCGCCGAGCATGGTACCGTTCGTCGAGATGATCACGAAGGTCGCGATCTTGGGGCTGCTCAACTTCCTGGTTGTGCTCGACATCTTGGGCGCACTTGCCATTCCCATGTTGGCGCTCGTTGTTGTGCGGCACCTCTCATGGAGCGTTGTCGTCATTGGCCTTCCGGGGTTGTTCGAGTGAAGGTCCTCCATGATTGGACTCATTGTAGGTGCCACTTTCTGCGGGTTGGAGGCGATGACTGCGCCGGGACCACCGCGACTGATGCGTCGTGGTCAGCGATCCGGCAGAGCAGAGCTGGACCACCTGTGCTTCGGCGACGATCAGAAAGTCATGGATTGCTTTGACCTTAGGTGTGTTTGGGGAAGGTTGTTAAGCTGATCCATGGCCACAATAATGTTGGCCATGGGAGTTTCATGGACGATCTGATTCCTGACCATGTTGAACTCACCATCGAGGTTGCATTGGAGGCGGCGCAGCTGAGGGCCTGCGCTGTTGCCCCCGTTGCCTTCGTCATTGGCGGCGTTCACGTCTTGTGCCTCCTGGAGGCGTCGACGCTCTCGATCGGTGTTGCAGCCTTCCCTTGCTTGGTTCTCCTGCTCTTCTTCATTCAAAATGGGAGGCTCGTCCACGCTGACCGCAAATACCGCACCGCTGAGACCAGGCAGCGTCCTAGGGGTGCCTGGTGCCACGTCGGCAGAACAAGTTTGTTCATCCGGCGTGGTCAGGTTCTTCTCCTTGATGTGTTCCTGACTCTGGACCTCAAGACCCTCTTCGTCGGAGAGGAGGTACTCGGTAAAGTCAAAGGAAACAGAGGGCGTCCCATTGAGCCAAGAGAGCGGGTCGGACATGGAGCTGTCTTCGGGGACCGTTGCGCCCGATCTGGAAGGATCCTTCTGCAAAGACACCATGCTGATCATGGGCCTTGGATCTTTCGGGACCAAAACTAGATTGGGATCTATGTCCAGTAGATGGTCATCACGTCACCGAGGAGTGTCCTACAGGTTCCTCGCATAGGGTGCAGCTGCGTTACTCAACCCATGGGAAAGACGAGTACATGGTTTTGGTTGGGGCTATGGGATCTGCCGGTCCTGGTGTGGATCACGTCTGCTGTGCCCAGCGCTACTGCCTTCGCTCTGCTCGGGCCTGTAGAGCGATGTGGTTTAGCACTTGCCGATGTCGATGCACGTCGATGAACTCATCCAGCCTAACTGTAAGCAAAGCCCGTGCAGCGACCAGGGTTGGATTTGGTCGGTGCGGGTGATGAGCGTGACCACACGCAGGGCGCTGTTGACGGCGCTCCACCACAGTAGGAGCAACAAGCAGGTGGCGCTATTGACGAGCCGATGGTGGTCCCCTTCTATGGTCGGTAGGCGGTACTCGGGCCGAAGTTAGATTTGGATCTGGTCGGCGTGGACCACCAGCTTGGCCTGTACGTCCTTGCTGGTGCCGAGCGTTGCCATCATGATGGACAGGTGGCGGTCCGCGGACCACAGACAGATTAGGATCTACGCGGCATGGCTTGTTGGTGCAGTTGTGCCGACGTGGTCGGACAGGGGTGAAGTCCAAGTACTCTTCATGGAGCCGCGCAGGAGCGGACTCCACATACTCGAGGAACTCAGCCAGACCTTCCCCATGCCGATCAATCATGTTGATCAAATCAGAGTTGTCGATGTGCCTCCCCTGGTAGCGAGGAAGCCGCCAGTTCACCACTGGCGTGGCCATCATCTCTGCCCTCGTCATGGGAGGCTCAAATGACCCCGGGGGCAGCCTCGAGATCTGAGTTGTCAGAGACGTGGTTGGCGCAGTCGGTGCTAGGGTCGACTACGTCACAGCCAGAGCTTGGACCGGCTGCGCTGCTCCAGCGAACTTGAGGGACATCATCACGCTGGTGGTCCACGTGAGTGAGGTGATGGTGAGGGAGATGCCCACCTCAATGTCCAGGGAAGCCGAAAATGAAACCATCTGGATCGCCCGCTGATCAGATCGCGCACCCCCTACCTGGTGCACCACTGTCGATGAAACCTCATCGGCAGTCTACCACGGGATACCCCGAGGTAGTAGATTGCGGTGAGGGCGTGCTAAGATCTATGATCTAGACATGAGACACAAGACAAACAAACAGGACAACCAGGGTTTATCCAGGTTTAGGCCGCTCGAAAGCGTAATACCCTACGTCCTGTGTCTCTGCTACTGTATTGATGAGTGCTAGAGTACAAGAGATCTGACCAGATGAGATCAGATTTGATGAAAGAGAAAGGGTCCTGTTCTAGGCGAGTCCTTGCCCGCCTTACGTAGTGGGGGCAAGGTTACATATCTAGGGTTTCCCCTATGGTCGGTTACATTGTGCCGTATCCTTGGAGTACACGAACAGATCTAACCAACTAAGACTCCTTGCATGCCAAGAAGTCTTGAAAGGACCTAAATGGCCTAGAGGGGGGTGAATAGGCCTGTTTGAAAATCCTGAAACTCACAAACTCAAAATGCGGAAGTTAAATACCAACCGGAACTTCCGATGGGTTGGATCGGAAGTTTCAGTCTAGACCGGAACATCCGGTGCAAGCCGACTAGAATTTCGGGTGCCCTACTGAGCTACGAAATCAGAGTGAAATGAGTTGTGATTTTGATTTTGATTGTTGCACACCCTCCTAGATGTTGTTGGTGATGATGTTGAACTCCACGAAGATTGGCACCACACCAAATTGTAGATCGGCTGCTCCAACCTATGAATTTTAGGGGTAGAGAGGAAGAACACAAAGAACACAAGAACAAGGGTAGTCGATGCTACCTCCACAGTAAGACACATGATTTATACTGAGGTTCGACAATCTCCACTCAGGAGTTCCTACGTCCTCGTTGTTGAGGTGACCACGAAGGTTCGACCATGAAGGTCTCCTCTCTCAAGCAAAAGTTTGAGATATCCACTAAGAATCAGGGGTAATACAAACACTTCGGGGTGCCCTCACAAATGAATCAACATGGGCAACCACGAAGATCGCCTAGCCGACTAGAGTTCCAAGAACCTAAGAGTAACAAATGCAAACCAAACCGGCAAGACAAGGAAGACAAGTGCTCAAGTTGACAATTGATGCTCCCGCTCTCAAATCTCATGTCCCTAGCTCAAAACAATCGAGGATTGAAGCTTGGAAGCAAAGAGAGAGAGAGTGGGCAAGTTCAGCTCACAGAAGAGTTTGGCAAAGCTTGGGCGCAGTGAATAGAATGGGCAACCTTCAGAGGTGAGAAAGTATTTATACTATCAGCTCTAAAGAGCTACCGGAACTTCTGGTGGGAACCATCAGAACTTTTGGTCTTTTCAAGATTTGACCGTTGGGCTTGACAAAGTCAATACTTAGATTGGGCCGACCAGAACTTTCGGTGTAACACACCAGAACTTCCGGTACCGACTGGAACTACCGGCCGGAGGCTAGAACCGAATACTCGCACGGGCGCGCTCATGCGCTGAAGGCTGACATGGCTGATCGGAACTTTCGGTCCAAGTGACCGGAACTTCCGGTGGTTATCGGAACTTCTGGTCGAAAGCCGAAACTGATTTCTGGCACGTGGTTGCACGCGGGCTTGCTACAACCGAAACTTCCGGTCACAGGACCAGAATTTCCGGTGGCCACCAGAACTTCCGGTCGGAGGCCGGAACCGATTTCTGGCACGCGGTTGCACGCGGGCTTGCTACTACCGGAACTTCTGGTCACAGAACCAGAACTTCCGGTGCACCAGCTGAGAAAGCATTCTAAGTGTGTGTGTGCACGGTGTCTCTCAATCGTGTAAAATAGACCAACATGAGCACTTGAACCCTCATCTAGCTAGCCTAATTTATATCCTTCTTGATAGTGCGGCATTTCCTATAACTCAATTATAAATATAAAAGAATAATCCAATTGAGTCGAAGCGCCTTTCATCCATAGAAAATTTAGGGGTGCTTGTATCACCAAATATCATCATTCAAATCTTTCAATGGACTAACACCTGTGAATTCACTTGAATAAACTTGTTAGTTCCTAATTTGATTGTCATTAATTATCCAAAACCCACTTCGGAGGCGAATGCACTTACAAACTCCCCCTTTTAGTAATTGATGACAACCAACTTAGCCTTACAATAAATTGAAGGAATTGAAGCTTTTTAATTCCAAATTTTATGGAGAGCTCCCCCTAAATGTATGCATAGGATTTTGAATTTCAAATCTTGACTAAAATCAAGATTACATACATTTAGAGCAAGCTCCCCCTAAATTTGCAATCCGTGGGGTGCCTAAAAGTGTGTGTGACAATAATAATCCATGATGCTTATGACAAGATATATCACATAGAGAAAATAAAAAGAATATGAATGGTTATGCAAGAAAGAAACGGACTTAAAAATTTACATAACCATTCTAAAAACAACAATCATCATCATAATATCAAATATAGGCCATCACATCATGATATATTAAATAAGCATAAGTGTTTAGCCTACAATCATCCAACACTCCCATAGTTCATAGTTCACCACATAGTTCACCACAAAGATAGAGTTATTACAAACCGATAAATAGCTGTCCTATTACATCATAATAAAGCCTAACACTCCCCCTTTGGCATCAAATGCCAAAAAGGGTAGGCAACATGAAGCTCCAAGGACAGCAGCAATTACACTAAAAGGCATCATAGTCGTACTCAGGGTCGACGTAGTGGGAGTACCGGCTCCTGCCAAACGGCGCTGAAGAGGAAGTACCAGCCTGATCGGGTGCAATGGAGATAGAAGTCCGAGTGATCTCATCTGCCTCATCAAAAATACTGCCAATGGTGGCACCCTGATCTGTGTCCTGAATGGAGGAGGCAAGAGGAAGAGGAGGTGCGTAGGGAGCGTCACCATGAGGGACAAAACCCTCCTGTGCAGCAAAGTCCGGCTCCTGTCCTGCAACATCCTCCTGTGGCAAATAGCCCTGCTCTCCATCATAGGCATATCTGTAGTGATCATAATGACCAAACTGTGAAGCACCACTAGCAGAGGTCCCCTGCATAGTATCCCACTCCTCATATGGGTTCCGAAAGGTACAGAGCGGAGATGCAGGAGGAAGAGCAGCCTTCTCCTCCAGACGGTGCATGCGGCGATCTTGCTTCCTCTAGTAGTAGCAAAAGAAGGATATGAACCTTTCAAGGGCATAGTGAGTGGAATCACCAAAGCCACAACCATGTCCTTGTCCACGACCACGACCACGGCCACGTCCAGCAGGAGAAGCATGGGCAAAAGGAGTAGCATCATCATCATGTTCAGTGCCGCCATCACTACCAAGAGCAGCATCATCATCATCATCACCATGAGCAGTCCCACTACCACTAGCCTCAGTTGCTTTGCCCTTGCCCTTTCCCATATGAGGGCTCAAATGTTTCACATTGTAATCTAGATGAGTGATATCATGCCCAAAAGAGAGGCCTGTGACTTGCTCAATGACATGCATGAGGTAGGGAGCATAGGGAAAATTCTTGTGGGAATCCATAGAAACATCTCTAATGTTGCACCAAGAAGATCAGTCACACTGAATCTCCTATTAAATCCAAAACATACAAGAATGGTTGGAGCATGATTGTGAAGATTTGTAGATTCACCAACCTTAGGATCAATTGTAGCACAAATCAAGTTGTTTAGAACATAGAATTGGGGCAGCAACTTGTGACTCTTCCCATCTGCTAGCATTGGATCCTTGTACAGTCCAGCTTGAATGAACTCATTTCTACCAACACTCTGAGGAAAGTGATCATATAAGCTCAATGCCTCTCTATCAAAGTGATCAAACCCAAGAATCCTAGAGAACTAAAGATAGGAACATCAATAATGTAGTCCTTCAGTCATCCAATGAAGAACCTTGTTCTTCTCATCCATCCATAGAGTAGCCTAGAACTAGCAGATAATCTCAGTATTCCAGTTATACTTGAAGGTCATAAGTGACAGAATGCGCCACTCCTGGAGCTTTTCAATCAAAGCATTAATCTGAGGATGATTGTGACCTGCCAAGGAGCAAGGGAAGGAGCCTTGTGCTGAATGATAAGGGTAGTGAGACCCCTGGGGCTATCCTTCATGCAAACAGACGCATAGTAGTCCCTATGAAATTGAGACCAAAAGCAATAGTCCACAGCTTCATATCGGGTCCACTGAAAAGGATTCTCTGTTCTCATCGTGTGAGCATCCCTTGCTTGGTTCTTGTAATTAATAGCCCGCATAGGAACAACATTGTCAGGATCTTTAGGCTGATGAAGGCGAGCATTCTGATTGGTTGGATGACGGGTTAGCCGATGCTTGGCTGTGGCCAAGCCAATACGCTCAGGTGAGTGGCGAACAACCTCAGGATCAATTGCACGACCCTCCACATCAAGCGGTGACTACGGAACTACATCATGGACTAAGTCTCTATGAGGGAGAGGCAGACAGAGTCTGGTAGAATGATCTGGGTATACTCTTGGACCTTTGTCACTGTCATGCTGCTGCTGAGAGGACGCCCGACACCTAGAGCCACGACGACGACCACCACGAGGATGCTTTTCCTCGCCATCCCCCAAACTTGGAGGATGAGGACGAGCACCATGGTGAGGATTGGCACGACGGTTAGTCATACTGCAAAACAAGGGCTAAGGGGAGGTCTTCAGACACGGCAAAGGAATGCGGCAAAGGAGCGAGGTCAAGGAAGCACGCGGATGTACCGCAAATGGTCCACTAGAACTTCCGGTCGGGAGTGACCGAAACTTCCGGCCAAGCCGTGTAGCAGCACATTCCACGGGATTCCATGAAATTGACCATGGAAATTGCACAAAAAACATTCACAGAGCATGTAGACACTATATCCAAGTACATTAACGAGGAAGCGGCCTAGAACAAGGTACATTGAGAGATCGGGCAAGAACTCCATGACACCTTGCTACTCCGAGGGAAGAGGCCGATTCAATCCCGTCCATGCGCTCCCCGCAGCCACCAAGACATTCCACGTGATCTCCACGGCATGGGAAAGCTCCCCCTTAAAGGATTTTGTGAGAGGATGGAGGAGGAGGGAGATCGGGGCAGAGGGGTGGCGGGCGGCGGCGCTGTACCGGGTAGGGCGGGTCGGGTGGGAGAGAAGGAAGGGAGGGGTGAAAGTGAAAAGGTAAGAATATTTCATTGTTTTTACAAGGTGGCCCTGCAGTCATTTGGCTGACCGAAAGTTTCGGTGGGAACAACCGGAAGTTCCGATCCGGGCGAGATAGCGCTGAGTTGGGCCAAAATTTGAAATAAAGAAGATCCGGGCTCAACCGGAACTTCTGGTACAATGGACCGGAACTTCCGGCACGCGATGAACAACTACCGAAACTTCCAGCCAGTGCCATCGAAACTTCTGATAGGTCAAGTTCTAGCCATTTGCAAGACTAAAATTTGGTGAACATATAGTGAACATGAACTCACTCAAAAATATGTCCAGATTTCAAGAGATCATTACAAAGCAATGGACATATAATTGAGATGCAAAAATAGATTTTAATAGGTTGCACACAATATTTTGACAAGAAATTTTATGCAGTATACTAAATCAATCAAGGTGTGCAAAATGTCATACCACGTTACGAGAATCAACGATATTGAGCTCACGCCTCAAAGCACAAAATCTTGACTCATCTAGAGGCTTTGTGAAGATATCGACTAATTGTTTGTCGATTCTCACATGTTGAAAGGCGATATCTCCTTTGGCTTGATGATCTCTGTTGACACCGTTTTTCAACACGTGTCAATAAGGATCGGGGAACTAAACTGAATCGGCAAGAGGGTAGTTTTTCTTCAGCATTGCTTCCGAGTTGCCGATGGATGGTTGCCGATGAAGGACATATTGATCTCGTACATTGCCGATGAAGCTGAAAAGCTATTGCCGATGAGATAGGCAGGAAGACTAGAAGGTTGTTGCCGATGCCAGGAATGTGCCGATGAAGAGATAACTTCATCACGACGGAAGCGGACAAAGGATCGGCAATACAGAGCTTTTCCAACTCACATACGAGTTTTATTGCTTTTCCTTAAAGAAATAGAGTTCGTATAAGGAATTAGTTTATTTCTTCTTTATTTGAGCTTTGCGTATTAAATGAGGGCTCTTCGATTAGCAGAGTATAAATATATGCCAATGGGCATTGTAATAGACATCCAAGCATCAATAAAAAAATCTACTTTTTATTTTACCTTTACTAGTACTTTACTTTTTGACGACTTCGTCAAGTACCTTTTCTTTTTCAACGAGTTCTTTCAAGAATCGACGGGCTGCATCAACTTGATCTCCGGCGACCTTGCAGGTTCCGCGTCTACCGAGCACGATTCAGGCTTTGACTTTCGGGTGTATCGCTGTCGTCTCGTCTGATCTGTTCAACAGTTATCGAATACCTTCTGAGCTTTGACGTCCGGGCGTATCGCTGTCGTCTCGTTCGGATTTTATTCAAATTTATCATCCTTGTCGATTAACTGGTCAAATCGACTGGCACGCTTTGGATATCGATTTTGGGTATTAGCCCGGTGTGTTTGCAGATAGAATTTTGCATCAACACATCTTTTGGCACGCTCGATGGGACAAAGTCAAACAGATTTATCATAAAGAATCCTGCTGATATCAATCCAGAGAACATCATCGAGATATCAGAGTTAGATCTCAAGGAGGATCAGAAGCTAGCCATGGAAAAAGCTATGGAGGATTACAGGCAGCTCTGCTTGAAGTCTTTTAGCAAGAATAGGGGCAGAGAAGTCATCCAGAAGCAAGATCTGCCGTTGCCTCGGCAAGTAACCTTTGACTCCAACCCTGGTAAATTACAGGAGATGGTTAATTCTGCATTAAATCAAGCTTTGATCAACCACTCCACTGTGCTGTCCAATACTGTTTACAATGCTGTTGTGCAAACATTAAGAGAAGGACAAGCACCAGGTTATGTCGGGCCGGCATATCATTAGCCAGGATCGGCATCTATCAGTACTCCATCGGCAACTCCAGCCGTTGAGAGTATGGAAGCGCCTACTCCTCCAGTTATATCAGGACCATCTATCATTGAAGCCACGTCGATAGGATTAGATCCAACGTCTCAGGAGAGGCCTAGTACTCAGTTGGGCACAGATCTATCGGCATCGAAAATATCAGGTCCTTCAGTCCAACATAATCAAGTTGTTGCCAATTGGTGGGGATACGGGATGCCTCCAGGTCCATCTACTGCCAACTCTGGACTACCTCAAGTACACGATGTAGCAGGGAAGGGTCCAATGACATCGGCTATTCCAATTCGGCCGATGGCTCAAGTGTCACATTATTCTACTACACCTCCTGCTATACAGCCATTGTCAATGGGATTCTACACGCCTCCGCAACAGATATCTTATGCGAATCCATTGGTTAATCCTCCACCAGTTCAACAGAGAACTTCCACTGCAGAACAGCCCATAGTGCCATTCGTATCTCGATCTGGGTTATCTGCAATTCAGGGTAATTATGCTGGCTATCATCCATCTATACAAGAGCATTAATTGTCTGCAAGTTATCAGCCATCGGCAAGTCAGGTATCGATGAGTTATAATCTCAATTGGTCAGGGCAAGCGCCAGTTCAACAATCTGCTATTCAGCCAAGTTATCAGGCAATGGGGACTCAGCAGTATAGTCCACAAGCAGCTGTCTAGGATCAAACATCGGCAAAACAGCCGATGAACTTTATTCCACAGATTGGTGCTGTGAATATGCCGATTCCTCCAAGCCAAGTGCCACAGGGTATGTAGAAGCATGTCAGTCAACGCCTCTAGTGGAAATTCAGCCAGTGCATCGACAAGATCAGGATGCACTCTTGACCGATAAGATTACGAAGGTGATTCAGCCCAAGATTAATACTTACTCTTATCGGACTCCATATCCTTCAGCTTATGACTCAGTTCCTTTCCCGAATCGGTACAAGGTGCCAGATTTCACTAAGTTTTCTAGGCAAGATGATACGTCAACGATGGAGCACATGAACCGATTCATCATCCAGTGCGGGGAAGCAGCAAACAGGGATGAGCTGAGGATCCGTTTATTCTCGTCCTCTTTGTCTGGATCAGCATTCGCGTGGTTCATCTCATTACCACCAAACTCCATTCTTACTTGGTCCAACTTGGAGAGACAATTCCATAAATACTTCTTTGCTGGTGTTCATGAAAAGAAGCTTACCGATTTGATGAAGTTGAGACAGCAAAGCGATGAATCGGTAGAGAGTTTTGTGCAAAGGATACGAGACATGAAGAATAGGTGCTACAGCTTAGTGCTTGATGATCGCCAGTTGGCTGGTTTGGCTTTCCAAGGTCTGTTGCCGCATCTCAGGGACAAGTACGATTCTCAGAAGTTTGAAAGTCTTAGCCATATTGTGCAGAGGATCTCTGATCAAAGTGCTCAAGCTCGAGAACATAGGAAGAGCTGGAACAAGAAGGTGTCCTTTGTAGAAGAGGCAGAGGAATCAGATTCAGATGAAGAACCCACTATCGGCCTGGCTGAGTGGGTAAAGGGTAAGAAGCCTATATCTTGTCTTTTTGGTCAGAAAGAGCCAGAGAAATTCACGTTCGACATCACAAAGGCCGATAAAATATTTGATCTGCTACTTCAAGCAGGCCAAATCAAGCTGTCACCCAATCATGTGGTTCCATCGGCAGATGAGCTAAAGAAGATGAGGTATTGCAAGTTTCATAATGCAACTTCACATAGCACCAATGACTGCAAGGTTTTCAGACAGCAATTGCAATCGGCAATTGAATCTGGGAGGATCAAGTTCGATAACTCTAAAGCTCAGAGGCCGATGAAGATTGATCAACATCCTTTTCCTGCAAACATGGTGGATGCCGTGAGCAAGACCAAAGTGTTGACATCGACAAGTGCTAAGAAGAAGGCATCGGTGAATCCTAGAAATCAAGCAACTGCCGATGACTTGAAAGGGAAAGAAATAGTTGAAGAAAACAGTAGTTCCAGAAGACCTCCTAGACCAACTCCGTACAGAATTTCAGGTGACCGCTATCAACATCGGCAAGAGGGGTCGTGTCGAGAAGAATGGCGTGGCATAAAAATCATTGGAGATGCCCGTTCTTCATCTACTGTTGGGAAGAAGGCATCAAATTGCCTACTGTTGATAGCTGCCCCGAGTGCAATGGTTATGATCAAGCCGATCGGGCAAAGAGAAGGTCGCGCCATGGTAATCAGAGCAGATACATCGATAAGCCGATCAGAAAGCAGGCATCAGTACATGATCGGCTGGGGGCAGAACCAGTGTACATGAAAGGCTGGGCAAGCGTGATGACTGTTTGTCGATGAACCGAGAGGAGCTCGAGGAGATGGCCAATGCAAGAGTCCCTGACGAGGCAGTACTCTGTAGAGATCCCAATATAGATTGCCCAGGCTCAGGTACGAAACTGTATCAGCCTGTTTGGAAAACGAAGCTTCCTTAATGGTGCCCTGAAGGTCTAACGAAGACTCAAAAGAGGAAGATGCAATGGGAGCGCAAAGAAGAAAACTCCCGTGGGGAAAAAACTTAAGTATGGCAGCCGAAGCGCAAAAATGAAGGCCCATCGATAGACATCAACTTGGTTTTCATATTGCCGATGAAATTCCGAACACTTGCTTATGAAGAAAACACATAAAGTACTTGTTCAAAAAAGAGTGTATCGGTGTTACGTTAATGTGAAAATTTTACAAATTGCCGATGCATTACTTTGCCAATGAGGAAGAAGGTTTACAAGCTCAACAATGAGCGGATGGTTGATATCGCACATAGGTGAATTTGGTCAGCTTCCTCTAGTGTCTTTGCGTCTTCATCGGCATTGCCTTCAACTGACTTGATTTTCTTCTTAAGCGCCAATGTCTTGAGGACTTGGTTATCCCTTTCTTGCTGAAGAGTTTTGATAGCTTCGGGCATTTGGGCCTTTTCCTGATTTGCTTCATTCAAGGATCCTTCGATCTGTCTCAGCCCGCTAACAGGGCTTCTCTTCTTGCCGATAGTTGAGCAATTGTTTCTTCCAGATCTGCGCGGGAGGCTTCTAGTTTACCGATGTCTTTGTGTTTCTCATCGGCAAATTGCTTGTGCTTCATCATGTCCTCCTGGAGTTTTGCCTGAGTGGCTCTATCAACAATTCGCTGGGCAGCCCTCTGGTACTGCAACTGCCGACTCTCCAGGTGTGCAGCTTGGAAGAGTGCTTCCTCGACATCGGCAGGAATATGGCTTCAAATTTCTTTAAAGGTTGCTCTTGCGGAATCAGAGTCCTGGATCAGCAAAGAAGTCTTGTGTTGCAGCAAGGATAATAACGTCTCCAACCGGGATTTGGTTTCAGATGATAAAGCCTTAAGGGCTGGAGCAGAACTTTCTTCAGGCTCTTCATCATCGGGAACAATCGCACTGATAGAAAAGGAGAACAAACTGTCGGGGGAATCTTGCTCCTAAAAAGGAAAGAGTGACGTCAGTAGAAGAACCTAAGTATCAAAGATTAGCAAAGGAAGTGACTTACTTGTTTCAAGGCAGTCTCTTGCCTCTGGCTTGAAGAAGCAACTGGAAGTATAATTACCGATGGTGTTTCCTGTGCCAGCGTCTCGGTTGGTTGCTGCTGCGGTACCAATGCCGATGAAGTTTCCTGTACAGAGACAGTGGCCGAGTGGGGAGCAAGTGCCGATGGGAAATCTTGTGCAGGAACACCGGGTGATGTCTGGCTGGGCAAAGGTGCTAATGAAGTAATTGGAGTTTGTGTGAGCCTTGCCCGCTTTGACAGAGACTCTTCGTTCGATGAAGCCTTAAGCTTGTGCTGTAAAACAATGGCATCGGATGGCTGGGGGGCATCGGCAATGGATGGTTGGAGCGTCTGCACACTTGGAGCAGTTGCCGATGCGACTACTTGGTGCTGTGAAAGAAACATATGAGTAAAAGTGTCGATCCAACAATCAAGGTTTAAATAAAGAATACCTCTGGAGAATCATCAAGGATGACGAGGCGTGGTGATGAAGGTGCTGTAGGTGGTGACGAAGGGCGAGTTACCGATGAAGATTCGATTGGTGTAGAACTCGTGCCCTGAAATATAAGATCGGTAAATTACAGCAATCGGCATCTATAAGAGAAAGTAAGGTGATTGCCTGAGATGTTTGTGCCAAGAATGCGGCCGATTTGGTTCTCTTCTTGGAACGACCACGGCCCGTCAGAGTGTCTAGCGAAGGAGCTTTATGGCCAATGATAGATACTGGGGAGACTAGCTGCAGCTGTATGACCTTGCGGCTCTTACTTAGTGTTGGAACTAGGCCATCGACCTGTTAAAATAAAAAAGAAGGGTTAGTTGCCAATGGATTAAAGGGAAGTTGAAGTGCAGATGGTCAGACTTACCGCATCGGCAGGAATAGCGTGATCGGGATCAATGAGATTCCAAAAAAGGTGAGGAGATGCAAAGAATAGCTGCTCTTTCCATTCTTGCCACCATAATTTGAAGGACTCGGTGACAAAGGAAGCCGGTGCCCAATCGGTTAGATCAACATTAGAGGTATCGGCATCAGGAAGGAGAGTAACAATCTTGTGCCAATCCATGCGATTCGCAATGATCTCTCTCGGTTTAATCACTTCGGCAAAGCAGCGGTTGATGGGCAGTTGTCCAAAGGCTAATTGTCTTGCTGCTGCCGATGGATAATAGAACTCATATGTGGGGTTGATGTTCTTCCCACTTCCAAATATGTTGACCGGGATGGCGCGAGGGATGATTATTGCACTAAGAATATCGGCATCTTTATTCAAAGCCTCATCGGTAAGGTTAAAGGAACGAGGGAATCTTGCTTCTTCATCAATATACGGGACCCAAGTCCGAAGCTCAGAAGGGATGCCGATGTAGAGTCTGTGGAAGAGATTGCCGATCTGAACTCTGTTTGCCTCCGCCCCCGGTAATACTGCTAGTGCTTCTCCAAAGTTGATAGGGGGACGCGTTGCCGATTCTTCTTCCCCGAGTTGATGGTCTTCAGGAAGATTTCGAGGGAATCGCTAGGCGAACAGATCAATATGGAAATACTTGTGCATATGGGCGTTCAACCACATATTGATGAACCACCAAGGGCCTCCCAGATTGTCGATGGATTTGTCTTGCAGCAGCCTTTGTGATACTTGATGAAGAAGATGGTAAACTGAGCTAAGGAGATATCGGCCAAGTGGGAGTCTGATGCCGTTAGCCAACATCTCTGCTGCAGGAAGGTGCATATTGGTTGGTCCAACTGTTCTGCCGCAGAAGATGAATTTCTCAAGCCACATGTTCAAAAAAGCTGAGTGCTCCCTGTGATTGACTGATCCGGATCTCTTATACTCGCTGATATAACCAGTCTAGCCGCCAATGTTCCTGGTAGTCAGCCGATGCTCAGGTCTTCTCTGGAACAGAGTGTTGTCATCAGCAGATGAGATATCCAAGCCAGTAAGCATATACACATCGGCAAGGGTTGGAGAAGCTGGTCCATGTCTGAAAATGAAGGCATTCATAGTATCGGACCAGAAATAGGAGGCGGCGATTAACAGTGACTCATTCCTCTCCATATCGGCAATAGATAGTCTGATGCACTGTTCTAATCTACGTTCTGCCCAATACAGCTCCATTGGCGTGGCGACCCTCAAATACCAATCTTTCCATCCTTTAGTGGTTTTTGGCCAGGATCGAAAGGTATCAGTCCAGAATCCCAGATCAAAATTCTGAGCTCTAAAGGGGATTCGATTGGTTTCTGTGATCATAATGTCGATTGGGTCTGGATTCCCCATTGGGCCTAGGCAGATAACTTGATTCTGATGCGTTGGGATAAGAAGCTTATTGTAAAGTTCCTGAGATTAAAGATTGAAATGTGGAGGAGTCATGAACTGCGCGAAAAAGGAGAAAAGAAATGTCAAAAGGCGGGAAAAGAAAAAGATTAACCTTGGGGACGTCGAAGGGGATAGCCATGGCCACGACGAAGATGGAGAAGACGAAGAATGCTAATGGAGGTTAAGAATCGCCGCTAAGAGTGACGCCGATCGAGTTCGTCGGAGGATCGCCTGTTGATGTCGCCGCTGGAGAGAGAAAAGCTAGGGTTTGAATCGCAGATAAAAATGGGCCGCGGCGGAGGGAGCATTATATGGGCCCGTTGGTACAGGATTTCCACTACAAGCGTGCGCAACCTTCGAGGAGAAGTTCAAGCGGTTTGGGTAATTATGACCTGGAGGAAATTTTGGTGCATAAAAGTATTTTATACTCCGAAATTGGGGGCATGTGTTGACACCGTTTTTCGGCACGTGTCAATAAGGATCGGGGAACTAAACTGAATCGACAAGAGGGTAGTTTTTCTTCAGCATTGCTTCCGAGTTGCCGATGGATGGTTGCCGATGAAGGACATGTTGATCTCGTACATTGCCGATGAAGCTAAAAAGCTATTGCCGATGAGATAGGCAGGAAGACTAGAAGGTTGTTGCCGATGCCAGGGATGTGCCGATGAAGAGATAACTTCATCACAATGGAAGCGGACAAAGGATCGGCAATACGGAGCTCATGATTTTTCGTATTATAGTTTAAGTCCAACTCATATACGAGTTTTATTGCTTTTTCTTAAAGAAATAGAGCTTGTATAAGGAATTAGTTTATTTCTTCTTTATTTGAGCTTTGCGTATTAAATGAGGACTCTTCGATTAGCAGAGTATAAATATATGCCAAAGGGCATTGTAATAGACATCCAAGCATCAATAAATAAATCTACTTTTTATTTTACCTTTACTAGTACTTTACTTTTCGACGACTTCATCAAGTACCTTTTCTTTTTCAACGAGTTCTTTTAAGAATTGACGGGCTACATCAACTTTATCTCCGGCGACCTTGCAGGTTCCGCGTCTACCGAGCACGATTCAGGCTTTGACTTCCGGGCGTATCGCTGTCATCTCGTCTGATCTGTTCAACAATTATCGAATACCTTCTGAGCTTTGACGTCCGGGCGTATCGCTGTCGTCTCGTTCGGATTTTATTCAAATTTATCATCCTTGTCGATTAACAGGTCAAATCGACTGGCATGCTTCGGATATCAATTTTGGGTATTAGCCCGGTGTGTTTGCAGATAGAATTTTGCATCAACAATCTCTAAGAAAATGATGACGGATGTCTATATGCTTTGTACGGGAATGGTTGACAGGGTTATCGGCTAGCTTGATTGTACCCTCATTGTCACATAAGAGTGGAATCTTGGATAGGTTATAACCAAAGTCTCTCAAAGTTTGCTTCATCCAAAGTAGTTAGGCACAACAAGAGCCGGCCACCACATACTCGACTTCCGCGGTGGATAGGGCAATGGAGTTTTGCTTCTTAGAACTCCAAGACACCAAAGACCTACCAAGAAATTGGCAAGTCCTGGACGTACTCTTTCTCTCTACTTTGCAACCGGCATAATCCGAATCGGAATAACCAAGTAGAGTGAAAGATGAGCCCTTAGCATACCATAAGCCAAGGTTACGTGTGAGCACCAAATACCGAAAAATTCTCTTAACAGCCATGAAATGACATTCTTTCGGATTAGATTGAAATCTTGCACACATGCACACACTAAGCATTATATCGGGCCTAGATGCACAAAGATAAAGCAATGATCCAATCATGGAATGATATACTTTTGATCAACTGCTTTACCACCTTGGTCAAGGTCAAGATGTCCCGTAGTTTGCATTGGTGTGTTGATGGGTTTATCCTTGTCCGTGCAAAACTTCTTCAACATGTTATTGGTGTATTTGGTTTAGCAAATGAATGTTCCTTCCTTGAGTTGCTTGATTTGAAAACTGAGGAAGAAGGTCAACTCCCCCATCATGGACATCTCAAACCTCTTAGTCATAGTCCTACTAAATTGCTCACAAAGCTCCTTACTAGTACTACCAAATATTATGTCATCGATATATATTTGGCAAATGAAAATATCACCATTAACTTTTCGAGTAAATAAAGTAGGATCAGCCTTTCCAATCTCAAACCCTTGTTTGAGTAGGAAGTCCTTGAGACAATCATACCAAGCTCTAGGGGTTTGTTTGAGCCCATAGAGCGCCTTGTGAAGCTTGTAGACGTGGTCGGGATGATGTGGATCTTCAAAACCCGGTGGTTGTTCAACATACACCACTTCAGAAAGGGGGCCATTGAGGAATGCACTTTTCACGTCCATTTGAAACAACTTGAAATCATGGTGAGCAGCAAAGGCAAGTAATATACGAATAAATTCAAGCCTAGCTACAGGTGCATAAGTTTCCCTAAAATCCAAACCTTCAATTTGGGTGTAACCTTGTGCAACCAACCGAGCCTTGTTCCTTGTGACCGCACCATACTCATCTTCTTTGTTGTGGAAGACCCACTTGGTACCTATCACATTTTGCTTGGGCCTTTCCACCAAGGACCAAACTTCATTCCGGGTGAAGTTGCCCAACTCCTCTTGCATAGCCATCACCCAATCTTCATCTTTCAAGGCTTTCTCAACCCTAAAAGGTAGCATTGAAGAAACAAAAGAGTAATGCTCATAAAAATATGCTAAATGAAAATGAGTCATCACTCCTCTTCGTATGCTTCCTATCACATTTTCAACGGGATGGCCCTGTTCAATGGATTGGCGAACTCTTGGGTGAGGTTTCATTGTCCTTCTTTTAATTGGGCCATCATCATCACTATCAAGATCTTGATTGATTGGTGAATTTCCATCAAGGCTTCCCCCTTGATCATCATCTTGGTTGCTTTCTTCAACTTGTGGTGGATCTTGATTTGCTAGTTCTCTTGAGTCATGACCATCTCTTGATGGGGAAGCATCACCATGGGCATTGGTTGACCCATGATGCATGTGTGGGTCATGAAAGACTTGCACTTGTGCATCATCATCATCATCTTGTTCAACGGGTTTCACTTCACTGGTAGCAAGCTTCTTTATCACTTTATGAGAAGGCTCCTCTTTACCTACAATGTCCATATTGAATTGCTCCTTTTGAGAGCCGTCGGATTCATCAAAGGTCACGTCTACCGTTATTTCAGTAAGGCCGGTGGTCTTATTGAAAACACGATATCCATGTTCATTAGTACCATAACCAAGTAGGAAACCTTCATCTACCTTCGGTTTAAACTTAGAGCTTTTGGATTTGTTTCTAAGTATGAAACACTTGTATCCAAAAAGTCTAAAGTAATCAACCTTAGGCTTTTTACCGGTAAGTAGTTTGTAGGTGGTTTTGTTCATAATCTTGTGGAGGTATAGACAGTTGATTGCATGACATGCCGTGTTGACCACCTCCGTCCAAAAATCTTTCTCCGGAATCTTGTACTCATCCAACATTGCTCTTGCGGCTTCTATGAGTGTTCAATTTTTCCTCTCCACAACCCCATTTTGTTGGGGAGTGTAAGGAACCAAAAACTCATGCTTAATCCTTTCTTCATCAAGGAATTGTTCAATGTTGGTGTTCCTAAACTCGGTCTCGTTGTCACTTCTCACTCTTGATCTTCACATCGAACTCATTTTGAGCTCTTCTTGCAAATTCTTAAATATCCCTTGGGTCTCACTTTTATCTTTCAAGAAGAATACCCAAGTGAAGCAAGAATAATCATCAACAATTACAAAACCATATTTGTTACCTCCAATGCTTATATAAGTATTGGGTCCGAATAAATCCATGTGTAGTAACTCAAGTGGTCTTGAAGTTGACACGACGTTCTTTGTGGGATGTTTGGCTCCAACTTGTTTCCCTGCTTGACATGCACTGCAAATCTTATCTTTCTCAAAAGAAACATTTGTTAGTCCAAGAATGTGTTCACCTTTTTGAAGGTTGGCCAAGTTCCTCATCCCAACATGAGCTAGCCGGCGATGCCACAACCAACCCATGCTAGATTTTTCCACTAAACAAGTCTCGGACCCCACTCTACTAACTGTGAAATCAACTAGATAGAGCTTGCCCTTTAGTTGACCCGTAAGGACAATAGAGGAATCCACCCTTCTAGAGACTTCCACACCCTTATCCGTATAGAGACAATTGTAACCCATCTCACAAAGTTGTGAAACGGATAACAATTTGTATCCCAACGAATCCACAAGTAATACATTTGAAATTAAATTATCATTTGATATAGCAATTTTACCCAAACCAAGAATATCTCCTTTACTATTGTCACCAAATGTGATTCTTTCACCCATGCCTTCATTTGGTTGAAAGGAGTCAAACATTTTCTTCGCTCTGGTCATATGATTGGTGCATCCGCTATCTAGCACCCAACAAGGTCCACCGGAGGAATAGGCCTACAAAATAAAATTAAGCCTTTGTTTTAGGTACCCTATTTGACTTGGGTCCTAGGGGGTTAGACACATAAGATTTGGGCACCCAAACACTCCTCAAGATTTGCCTCTTCTTGAGAGCGCCCACATATTTTACAATAATTTTACCATCCTTATCCCAACAACATAAATAATCACAAAAGTTGTTCCTTAAATAGGCACTTATTGCTTGGGAACTTTCACTTTCTTCTTCTTGATGTTCTTGTTGTCGGAGTAAGAGTTAGGAGAAACCTCAACATTATTCACCTTGTTGATGAGATCAACAAGAGGCACACTCTTGTTGAACTTTACG
The DNA here is from genome assembly GCA_023333625.1 of Bothriochloa decipiens. Lineage (NCBI taxonomy): Eukaryota > Viridiplantae > Streptophyta > Magnoliopsida > Poales > Poaceae > Bothriochloa > Bothriochloa decipiens. Next base: position 42,812,411 of record CM041628.1, on the reverse strand, counting down.
CAAGGCACACCATTTACCATGCTTCTCCCATTGGCCATACCATCATACCTATTGTATCCTAGACCATCCTTGATGAGTGTGTGTCTTGATGCCTTGTAAATTGTGGTTGGGGCTTATCCTTGCTCTTGCAACCAATCTCCACAATTGTCTTCAAACTAAGAATCTCCTTTTCTTTCTTCTCTAGCTCAACAAGGTTAGTAGCATATGCATTTATATCAATATTATAACATTTTTCACATCCTTTCCTTTGGAGTCCTTAGAAGAAGCAGAAGTGCTCTTCCAAAAAGCATCATAGTTTATCTCAAGCTCATGATATTTATTTGTCAAGCTTGTAAGGCTTTCTTCAGCTACACTATGATCATTCTTTAGACTAGCCAAAGAGTCATTAAGTGAGGAATGTTCCTTAGTCAAGCGCTCAAATGAGTCCTTGGCCAAAGACAATTCTACACTTAATTTCTCAACCTTCTCCTTTTCCTCGATGAGACATGCTTCTAGCCCTTGGTTCTTCTCCCTTTCCACTAGGAGCATTTCACTTTGCGACTCTAAGCATGTCTCATGCTCCTCTATGGTGTACATCAATTTTAAGATTTTAGAGGCAGCTTCTTTTCCATATAGCTTAATGATTTTGATAGCATAGTTCTCATCAAGTTTGTCATCATCATCACATTCATCATTAGAGTGTGTGGGGGTGTGTGATGATACCTTTTCCTCCTTTGCCATAAGGCAAGTAGGAGTGACATCGTCGTCACTGTCGGAGAGGTTGGCGAAGAGCTTAGGTGATGAAGATGTGTTGGTGAAGAACGATGTCGATGAAGAGGATGTCTCATGTATAGCAATTGCAGCTACACTCTACTTGTCATTGTCATTGTCTTCATCACTATCATCATTAGATTTCCATTCTTCACCTATATGAGCTTCACCCTTCTTCTTGCTCTTGTACTTCTTGTCACCTTCCTTGTTGTATCTTGATACTTTGCCTTTGTTAGGACAGTCCGTAGCAAAGTGACCGATGAGACCGCACTCATAGAAAAATCTCTTCTTATATTGCTTGTTTCCACCACTACTCCTCATCTTTTGCTTCTTCTTGATCAAGAACTTTGTATAATTTTTCACCATGAGAGCTTGTTGTTCATCAAGTTCTTCATCACTATCATTATGCTTGTGCTCACAACATCCTTTGTTGCAATGACTTGATCCACTTGCTTGAGATGTCGCAAGGGCAATGTTTCTCTTTTGACTAAGTATTTCTTTGACCTCATCATCTAGAACTTCATGATGCATAATCTTTGCAAGCATCTCTTGAGTTGTCATGGTAGTGTAGTTTTCTCTCTCCATTATCACAGAAGCTAGCATGTTGTTCTTTTCTCTATACACTCTACATAACTTTCTTGCTGCAGCTTGTTCATCCCATCGTGTACATCCAAGTGCTCTAACTCTATTGATCAAGGTCATAAATCTATCATACATAGCTTTAGTGGTCTCTCCTTCAAGCATGGTAAACTTCTCGATCTTTCCTTGTAGAAGCTCAATGTTTCCAATTCTCACACTTTTGTCACCTTCAAAAGATATTCTCAAGTTTCCCAAATTTGCTTTGCATTTACCATACCATTTACCTTGTTGTTGTCTTCCAGAGTGAGGCATTACAAGATCAAGGTTGCAGCTATAGCATTTAGTTGAAAATCCACCTCATCTTCGGGTGTCTATTCCTTAGGATTTTCAGGAATATTGACACCAACTTCAACGGCTTCCCAACATCTTGCGGCTATAAGATGCAACTTCATCCTATGAGCCCAATCGGTATATCTTACTCCATCAAACGGAGGTGGCTTGCCGGGATTGACCATTGGCAAGTGAGTGTTGATGTTCTTGCTTGTGGAGCTATACTCATAACCCACTCTAGAGTATCTTTTTGGTGTCTTGCTTGCCTCTTCAGCTTCATTCTCACTTGTTCCTTCTTGACTTTCTTGTCAATGATCTTGTTCATCTTGTCTAGTTGCTCTTGCATCTTGTTCATTTACTCTTGTTGCTGCTTTTGTAATGTGATGGTGAGCTATGCCGTTATTTGAGCAGCCAACTCCTTCATTGTACCTTCATCCATTGCGGACATTTTTACTTCTCACGCAATGAAGCGTTGAACCGAAGGACCACGGCTCTGATACCACTTGAAAGGACCTAAATGGCCTAGAGGGGGGTGAATAGGCCTGTTTGAAAATCCTGAAACTCACAAACTCGAAATGCGGAAGTTAAATACCAACCGAAACTTCCGGTGCCCTACTAAGCTACAAAATCAGAGTGAAATGAGTTGTGATTTTGATTTTCATTGTTACCACACCCTCCTAGATGTTGTTGGTGATGATGTTGAACTCCACAAAGCTTGGCACCTCACCAAATCATAGATCGGCTCCTCCAACCTATGAATTTTGAGGGTAGAGAGGAAGAACACGAAGAACACAAGAACAAGGGTAGTCGATGCTACCTCCATAGCAAGACACATGATTTATACCAAGGTTCGGCAATCTCCACTCAGGAGTTCCTACTTCCTCGTTGTTGAGGTGACCACGAAGGTCCGACTATGAAGGTGTCCTTTCTCAAGCAAAAGCTTGAGATATCCACTAAGAATCAGGGGTAATACAAACACTTCAGGATGCCCTCACAAATGAATCAACACAGGCAACCACTAAGAATGCCTAGCCGGCTAGAGTTCCAAGAACCCAAGAGTAACAAATGCAAACTGAACCGGTAAGACGAGGAAGACAAGTGCTCAAGTTTCGATGCTCCCGCTCTCAAATCTCACGTCCCTAGCTCAAAACAATCGAGGATTGAAGCTTGGAAGCAAAGGGGGAGAGAGAGTGACCGAGTTCAGCTCACAGAAGAGTTTGACAAAGCTTGGGCACAGTGAATAGAATGGGCAACCTTCAGAAACAGAGGTGAGAAAGTATTTATACTATCAGAGAACTTCCGGTCTATTCGAGATCCGATCGTTGGCTTGAGAAAGTCAACTCTTAGATTGGGCCGACCGGAACTTCCAGTGTAACACACCGAAACTTCTGGTACTGACCGGAACTACTGGCCGGAGGCCGGAACCCAATACTCGCACACACGCGCTCATGTGCTAAAGGCTGACATGGCTGACCGAAACTTCTGGTCCAGGTGACCGGAACTTCCGGTGGCCACCGAAACTTACGGTCGGAGGCCGGAACCAATTTCTGGAACGCGGTTGCATGCGGGCTTGCTACTACCGGAACTTCTGGTTACAGGACTAGAACTTCCATTGCACCAGCTGAGAAAGCATTCTAAGTGTGTGTGTGCACGGTGACTCTCAATCATGTAAAATAGACCAACATGAGCACTTAAACCCTCATCTAGCTAGCCTAATTTGTATCCCTCTTGATAGTGCGGCGTTTCCTATAACTCAATTATAAATATAAAAGAATAATCCAATTGATTCGAAATGCCTTTCATCCATAGAAAATGTAGGGGTGCTTGTATCACCAAATATCATCATTCAGATCTTTCAATGGGCTAACACCTGTGAATTCACTTAAATAAACTTGTTAATCCCTAATTTGATTGTCATTAATTGTTCAAAACCCACTTCGGAGGCGAATGCACTTACAAGTCTTCAGCACTCGTGCGGCCCACCAACCTGGTCATTAGCGGACCAGGGGCTCTGTCTTGTCGTCTGGCCCATCGATCAGGATGATGATGGACCAGCCTTCGTCTTGTGGTCTGGGCCGTCTTGTACCGAATAGCCCAAAGCCTAGCCGCGAGGGTATATGGGGTCTATACCCCCACAGAATCCTCACCTCGTGGCTCACGCCACGCCTCCATCTCGTATGGCGGCAGCAGGCCCTCGTCGGCGAGTGCCTGCAGCGACTCCTGTGTGGAGGTTGACTGCTGCCACTGCGGCCCTAGTGTGTCGGATCCGGTCTCCTTTCCTGCCTTCTTGGCTCCCTTCCTCGTCATCTCCTTCGAGGGTGGTGGGTTGAGCGAAAGGCGGTGGCAGTGCAAATGCGTGGCTTGGCACGATTGCCTCGTGGCGACGGGTGGTTTCTCTACGACGGATTGGGAATGACGGAGGCTGCTCGGGCGTAGGAAGATATAATGCTTGACAAGATGGAGAGAGTGGCACCTGGCGGCGCTCGCTATTTATGTTGACCGGATGACGTCGCTTTGACTTCTAGGGTTGGACCCAGTTGACTCGTGTGGAAGCGGCTTATTCCACCCTAGTGGGCCGTGCTGGTCCCCGAGTGCGGATGTGGGTCGTGGATTTCTTATTCTTCCACGCGCTTTTCCCGATTGGCATTTCCTTAAGTCTGGCACGTGCCCGGTAATCTTGGAATCTACTCCCAGATTCGTTTTTATTATATACTCCTTTCCAAATTTGTCCCAGATTTCTTCCTTAAATCCAAGAACTGCTTTTTTTGGATCAAATATTTTGTTTCCCATACCTGGGGACTACATGGCAGTTTCTCGCCCAGTTGTGCTTATGAACCACAGGTTCTCGGTGTCCTCGACCCGATCGAGCTTGTGACTTGCGTTGGGCACCTGGGGACTGCGTGGCAGTTTCCTGCCCAGTTGTGCATGCGAACCACAGGTTCTCAGTGTCCTCAACCCGATCGAGCTTGTGACTTGTCTCGGGCACACCTGGGGACTACGTGGCAGTTTTCTGCCCAGTTGTGCTTACGAACCATAGGTTCTCGGTATCCTTGACCTGATCGAGCCTGTGACTTGCCTCGGGCACACCTGGGGACTGTGTGGCAGTTTCCTGCCCAGTTGTGCTTACAAACCACAGGTTCTCGGTGTCCTCAACCCGATCGAGCTTGTGACTTGTCTCGGGCACACCTGGGGACTGCGTGGTAGTTTCCCGCCTAGTTGTGCTTACGAACCACAGGTTCTCGGTGTCCTCGACCCGATCGAGCCTGTGACTTGTCTCAGGCACACTTGGGGACTGCTTGGCGGTTTCCCACCCAGTGGTGCTTAGAAAACATAGGTTCTCGGTGTCCTTGACCCGATCGAGACTGTGACTCGTCCTGAGTATGCTTGGGGACTGCGAGTCAGTTGGAACACGTCTAGTCCTTTAATACCGGCCTTGACTAGTTGATGCTATTTTTGATTTTTTTTCTTAAAAAGCTCAATACAACATATCCTATCTTCTATCGAGCTTGGGGACTACGTGGGCCCACGTCACCTCGCGGTGACTTGGGCCTATTTTTTGTTCTCGGTTCTAGAATGGGTATCCAACATTTTCTATGTCTAGCTGGTGTTTTATTTGACTTTTTCTCAAAAAGCTCAATACAATATATTCTATCTTCTATCGAGCTTGGGGACTACGTGGGCCCACATCACCTTGTGGTGACTTGGGCTCATTCTTTATTCCTTGTTCGGTACCTTTGCCTCTATGGATCGTTCATGTTAGCATCCCAGTGATACTTCGTGTCACGTGTTAACGTGGGCCCACATCTCAGGACGTGGAAATATTTTTCTTTTTCTTGGAACACCATGCATCTTTCGACAGGTCACCTTCCTTGATGAGTGGTGGTCGGGAGCAGACTTACAAACTGCTCAGGAGAAGCCTGGACGGTGCTGACTGGTCAGCTTCAGTGCTGGTCGGTGTCACGAGGTCAGCATCTTCGCTGGTCGGCACTACGTGGTCAGCATCTTCACCGATCGATACTACGTGGTCAGCATCTTCACTGGTCAGCGCTACGTGGTCTGCATCTTCACTGCTCAGCACAGGTCAAGACGGCGACTCCCTCAAAGATACATGGTGCTCGGGGACTAGCTGTGGGGGTATAGACCCCATATACCCTCGCAGCTCTCGCAGCTAGACTTTGGGCTGCTCGGTACAAGACGGCCCAGACCAGAAGACGAAGGCTGGACCATCATCATCCTGATCGGTGGGCCGGACGACAAGACAGCGCTCGTGGTCTGCTACCGCCCAGGTCGATGGGCCGCACGGGCGCTGAAGACTACTTGACATGTAAGGAGTTTTAGTCGGTTAGATCTGTTCGTGTACTCCAAGGATACGGCGCAATGTAACCGACCATAGGGGGACCCCTTCTCTTTCATCGGATCTGATCTCACTGGTCGGATCTCTTGTACTCCGGTACTCATCAATACAGCAGCAGGGACACAGGACGTAGGGTATTACGCTTCTGAGTGGTCTGAACCTGAATAAACCCTGGTTGTCCTGGTTGTTTGTCTTGCGTCTCATATCTAGATCGCAGATCTTAGCGTGCCCTCACCGTAATCTACTACCTCGGGGTATCCTGTGGTACACTGCCGACGAGGTTTCATCGACAGCCGCCTCCGTGGCTTCCGTTCCCGCGGCAGGGGCTCACCGGCTACGACTTCCTGCAACCTCATCCTCTCGGGCACTGGGACCCTGCAGCTCCATGTCCGCGACTGGCGACCGGTGGCTTGTTGGGGAGGCTGCGCCGCCGCACCGAGCACGAAGGAACACATCTTAGCACGTGTAAAAAAATTATCTCGTTACTAAATTTGCTCGTCTTTGTTTATAGACTAGTCATTCGAGTAAATCAACTTAGTCAAAGAACAAGAGAATGTCTAAAGCGGCAAGATTCATTGAATCGCAAAAACAAAGAAAAATGGAAAAAGCAACTTGAGTCATCACCTCTCAGCAAGGGCAGCCGGCCCTAATCGAGGCTGCACAGCGATGGCCCCCCGGATCCTAGATCGGAGGACGGAGTGGACCGATCCAATGAACCTGATTAGTGATTTTAGAGGGAAAGAAGGGATTAGGAGAGGAAGAACAGATGGGTCATGGGGAGAACACAGGGGGAGCAGACGGGAGGCCGAGAAAGAGCACCTGTATGTGGTCTGCGAGTTGGGGAACGGAGGTGGGGAGCGCTGAGCGGACGCGTCCTGCCTTTTGTTCGTTTCTCGCGCCCTTTTTTTTCGCTTGCCGCGCGCTTTTCTTCTGCTCGAAACTCGAAAGCACTCGCCTGGAGACTGTGGAGAGCCAATTCGGCTCTAATAGAGGCTAGGAATTGCCTGCTTCAGCAAAGAAACCAAAGCTGATTGAGCGTCACCGTTTGTTAGGTTTCTTCAAGCAGCTCCTTCCGTTTGCTTTATTACTTGTTATATTTGTTTTTTTGGCAAAAGAAAAAATGGTCATAAACCCGAAAGGGATCCCCATAATTTTCTTGTGCTAAGAAACCCCGTGCCAGTCTCTCACTGGCTAACTCCTGACGCGCTTTGAAAGCCCAATAAGTCGTTCTAAAGCCTACTTTCATGTGTTTTCCACGTGGAAGCAAACCACGAGTCTTGAGGCCGGGAGGGGTTCCCGAACCCATTAACTTGTTGGCTCGCGCATCTTACGAGTCGCGAGGCCGTCGCTGCCACGCCAACATCCCATGGCCAAAAAGCAATAGGGAAGTCCTCCACAGGTGGTAATCTATCCTGGGCCAAAGGTAAAAATTTTCCAGAAAATTCCATGTGTAGAGTTACCTGCCTAGAGTTATTTGGCCTTAGTCGCCAAAGTAGCCCTAATAGGGATGTAAATAGGGAAGCACTATAAATAAGGATGGATTAGGATCGAGTACCAAATTTTCTAGTACCAAATTTGAATACCATACAAATATTATTGGAAATTAATAAATCATAAATATCTTGAATTGGATTTCCAATTTGGATAGCTACTTGATTTTAAAGATAACAAATATCTATTTTTTATCGATAGTTTCATAATATAATAAAATCATTATGGATGTCTTTCAAAAAATCATTATAGACAAAGAGATTTAAAATGTACTTCCCCTGTCCCACAACGTTGGTCGTTTTAGCTTTGCTTTGAAGTGTCCAAATTCACAAATGATTCAATGCATCCGTGTATACAATGATGTCCAAGTTCAATGAATGTTGGTTGCATCTTATTGAGGCTAAAGTGATTAGAATATTGGGACAAAGAGAGTGGCTGTATAACACCGTCCGTAATCTTTGCGGACATCGAAGAACTAAATATTTAGAACTCTAAACGATCGTAGATAAAAACAAAGGCATCGGTTCTGTTAAGGAAAACGTAAACGCAAGAACGGAGGTATTATACTTGGCTCAGGCTGAGGCGAAACCATTTGCCAACAAAGACATTTCGCGTTCATTTCACAGGCACGTGCCAACTGACATTACGGGCCCACATGCCAGCCGCCCATCAGCGGGAACCAGTCCGTACCTGGCACGTCCGGTGTCCTCCTCCGCAACGGTAACGGTAGCGGCCGCCTGCTCCCCAGAACGCAAAACACCCCGCCGCCGCCCGGGGACCCCCGCCAACGAACGAACACAGGCCGCCACGGCGCCACCCACACCCACCGCCTCACGCACTTCGCCTTCTCCCCAGCTCAGCTCCTCTCTCCCCATTCCGGCACTGCCGATTTATACCCCCACCGCGCCATGCGCTCCCCACAGCCACCCCGACAGCCACTCCACCCGCACCGAACCAATGGCAGCCGCCGCCGTGTCCGAGGACGCCGACCCGCCGCCCCCGCCTCCGCCGGCGCAACTCCCGCCTCCTCGCCGCCCGCACAAGCAGCTCCAGCCTCGGGGGTACGACTGACCGACCGACTCTGATCTCGCGCGCGCTGCATTCGCGGCCGTGGCGGCTGGGGCCTGAGCTGAGCTGACGTGGGCGGGGTTCCCTCGCGTCGCGTTCGTGCAGGTACCAGGTGGAGGTGTTCGCCGCGGCGCTGCGCGGGAACACCATCGCGGTTTTGGACACCGGCACCGGGAAGACCATGGTCGCCATCATGCTCGCGCGGGAGCACGTCCTCCGCGCGCGCGCTGCGGAGGCGGCGCCGCGCCGGATCGTGGTGTTCCTCGCGCCCACCGTGCACCTCGTCCACCAGGTGCGCGTCGATCTGGTGGCCCGTTTTCTCTTCTCCACGCTGGAATGCTATGTGTTTTGATGCGGGAAGCGGTGTTTGTGCTGTAGTAATTCGAGGTGATCCGGGAGTACACGGACCTCGACGCGGTGGAGTGCCATGGGGCATCGGGAGTTGGCGACTGGAACGCCAAGCGCTGGAAGGAAGCAATTGGGACTAAGGAGATAAGCGCCAGGGTTCACCGAAACTTGCACTATGCTTGACACAGTATTGAGCAATTGTGAATTTGTGATGCGCTGTGAGATTTGCGGACTACCATGCCTACCAGGTGCTTGACTAATGGCCTGGAACGGCAAGCGTCCTGTAGTGTTTGACAGCACTGCTTTATGTCAGTGGTGGTCGTCCTGAGTCGAATGTAGATTGAGGTTATTTTCTCCATAAATGCAGGAGTTCTGGAGTAAAATTATTCTTCATTCCTAGCTCAAAATTAAAATAAATATGAAATATTCTCCCTGTTTCCGTTGCTACATGTATACTTCTCTACATTCGCAAACTCTCATAATCCTTGTGAATATGTCACTGTGATGAACTTGTATGAACTTACCTGGCTTTTCAATGCATTTTATTCTCTTGGATTTCATAGTCATTTATATGATTGTTCGCTTTTCAGTTCAAATTCAAAATACTATCTCTGATTTAAAATACGACTCTTTCCATTTTTTTTCTCTCAGATTGTTGTTATGACATCTCAGATATTATTGGACGCTCTCAGGCATGCTTTTCTAACAATGCATGTGGTGGGCTTGCTAATATTTGATGAATGCCATCGTGCTTGTGGAAACCGTCCATACTCACGAATAATGAAGGTAACATGATTTGAAGATTGTTTCTTTGGTCTAACTTATATTTTTAGATAGGATTTGTTCCATACACTCTTGCAATTTTTGTAAAGTACATGGATTGCTTAGGCCTTAGGATCACATTTTCTAAATAAGTGTCATGCAAAAGTTCTAATGTCTCTAACCCGGCTTGTGTTTAAAGGAGTTTTACATTGATTCCGAGTGGAGGCCAGCTATATTTGGAATGACGGAATCTCCAGTTTCTAAAAGGGGTAGGAGTTTCTGTATATGACAGTCATGTGTAATTTCTCTTTTGTCAATCGTTTAAGCCATTATTATTTATTGTTATTTCAAATATTAATAAGTCAAAGTTGTTTCTAAGCTTGTTCACACAAAAAAAAAAGTTGTTTCTAAGCTATGACCGTTTCATTAGGCATATATTTTTCTTACTAATTATGGTAGGTTCACATTATTGGATCCTTAGCTATAATTGCAGGGTGTAGCATGGGAGCCCTATTAGAATATGTTGTCACCTTGGATTCACATTCCTACAATTAAACGTGCCCTGTTATTCTATTTTGCATTTAGTACGTACTACAACCTTCTATTTCTAGAACCTTATATTTTTTACAGGAGCTTCTACTATAGGAGATTGTGAAGCACAGATTGCTGAACTTGAGCTAGTATTGGATGCCAAGGTTCTTCCTCTCTTGCAGCCAAAATTTCCTTTAATTTTTTGTTGTGTTCTTTTAGGAAACCCAAGTTTGCAGAAGCAAACTGATTTAAATATCTTACACATCGTCCCAGGTACATATTGTTGAAGATAGGAATGAGCTTGAGAGCTTTTCAAATGGTGCAAAAGTTGTGAATAAATACTATGATCCATAGTTGTTTGATTTGGATGATCTGGAATCAAAGTTACAGATGCTATTTGAGGAGGTGAGTTTACCAACCAACTATATTTCTTCCGATTCACTAGAAAAATGTGTTTTTTAGTAGCCACAGTCTAGAAATCTAGTATCTTTTTCTGCTTGTACTTACACATATGTTTATATATCTAAACATTGTACTGTTCGGCAGTTTGACGGTTTGTTGTTTAGTCTACAAGAATCATCTCCTAATAAATTTGAAGACACTGATAGTATATTGGAGATGTCGAGAAAGAGCTTGTCCAAGTACCATGGGAAGATATTGTACGGACTGAACACTCTTGGTCCAATTGTTACCTTGGAGGTATTAATTTATTTAAGCACAAAGTATTTCTTTTTTTTTTCTGAAGGGTTATAATGTCCATTTGACCTTGTGCTACATTCTATTTATTAATATTGATTAGTTGATCCATAAGTTCATGTGTCCTTAGTGACTCCTGCATTCCCACACATTTGCTATCTAATAATGCCATTGACTCTTGCCCAGCCAGGGAATATGTTGGATTAAGAAATTGGCAAGCGTAATTTAATAGGTCACCTTTGTTATAGGAAACACCATTAAGATACTCTTTCTCTTGTTTCACAAAAGAAAAAATGGCTCAACTCAGTGAATACATTTGCCTCGTTTATGAAAAAATTTCTATTTCTTTCCGTGGCAGTCTTAATAATGTAGCACTTGCACTGCAAACTATATCACCATACCTGATCCTATGTTTTGAACATTCATGTTACAGTATGTAATGGGTCTATTGGGCCTAGGCAGCCCATTAGTGTTAGGGTAAGAGTCGCTTGCTTAGGGGTCAAGTAAACCTCTCTTAAGGAAAGGAGATGTATCAATCTAATCAAGAAAGAATTAAGAAGGAAAACCCTTCCCTCTTGCCCGGCGTGGGCGAATGCCCGAAGGCCGGATCTCTCTTGCCCTCGCAGCCCTAGCCGCCGCCATACCCCCGTGAACAGTACCGCGGGTACTGTAGCACGTCAGCCACAATGGCTCCCTCAGTTCACCCCCTCAAGCCTAGCAGCCACATAACAATTAACATATAGCATTTCGTTTCTTTAGGATTTTTTTTCTCAGTTTTGAAGGATAATGTTGTTCGTTCCTAGAAAATCATACATGTATTTATATAGCAATCTTATTAACCAGAGTAACTACTTGCGCAATTTGAATGCTTATATGCTAACTCTTTATCACATTTCTCTGACAGGTGGTGAAGATATATAATGAAAGCATTAATACCGTAGGTGATGCTGAAGATTGCCTATTTTCAAAAGCGAGCCTCAACTTACAAGTGTCCTGTTTTAAAGAAGCTTTATTTCTTATTAAAGAATTTTTGCCACCGGGTATGATGCATTATTTTACCCAACTCTTACTATACTGTCACCAGCTTTGAAACTACAGTTTTTATTCATCAATATTTGGTTTCTAATTCTTATGGCATCATTCTATGATAGGCTATGGTCAGCTGATGAAATCAGAATCTGGTTCTGCGGAACTAACTAAGAGGGGATATATTTCTTCTAAAGTGGAGACACTAATCAACATTTTCAAATCATTTGGGTAATACCTTAGTCCACTCAAGATGTTTATTTATTCCGTTGTTTAGTCTTTTGTTCATACAAACATAAATTCACGTGTGTTTTCTCCACAGCTCGTCAGAGGAAGTGCTTTGCATGATTTTTGTAGAAAGAATTATGACAGCCAAAGCTGTTGAAAGGTTTATGAGACGAAATGTGAATTTCTCTCATTTTTCAATTTCATATTGACTGGAGGGAGTACATCAAAAGATGCTTTGAGCCCAGCAGTACAGAGACTTACTTTGGATTTGTTCCGAGCTGGGAAGGTATTATGTTTTACTTGTGAACTTTGATTGGAATATTCAAATGATATACTAACCTTTATTTCAAATTATAGGTGAATTTGCTTTTTACAACAGATGTCACTGAAGAGGGTATTGATGTACCTAACTGTTCCTGTGTGATACGCTTTGACTTACCCAGAACTGTTTGTAGCTATGTCCAGTCCCGTGGGCATGCCAGAAGAAGCAGTTCA
>CM041628.1:42694027-42777052 GCA_023333625.1 Bothriochloa decipiens | reverse complement strand
AGTGGCTTGAGTATGTTTTGTTCACTATTCTAGAACTGTTTTTTTTTCTGAATGCAGAAACGGGGCCTTTCTCTTAAACAATGTTTCTCTAAGGCTAAGCAATTGGATATTGTCTCTTCAGAACTGCAATTAGAATTGACAAGTGTAAGCTTCTAGAGAGTTTTCCACAAAATGGCACATCAAAGCATTGAACTTAATTCTGATTCTCTGAGTAATGAGTATTGTTGCATCTCTGTAGTTGGAATCACAGCATGCCTGTCAAGACGTGAATGGCAGTCTTAGCCTAGAAGGTCTTTCCTCAGTGAGAGCAGCAGGTAATGTCCTATTTTGGCTATTACTCTCTCTGTTTCAAATTATAGTTCACTTTAGTTTTATATCCTAAGTCAAACTTCTCTAACTTTGACCTACTCTATAGAAAAATGTATCAACATTTAGAACATCAAATTAGTTTCATTAAATCCATGAAATATATTTTCATAGTGCATTTACTTGAACTTGAGTTTTTGATATATTTTTATTACTCACTCCGTTCCAAATTATAAGCCGCTTTGACTTTTTTGGTACATGCATTTTCCTATGTATCTAGGAATAAATTTGATGGAGTATATGGTACTCGCTGGCCAGGCTATCAAAAAGGAAATATTAGTAATTAGATTTGTTCTATACCTAGTTCTAGCAGCCACAAAATACTTAGCAGTACTCAGATGTCATGGCCTTTCATATGCTTTCAGTTGTTCTTCCTCTCAAAATGGATAAAGGTGGACCTCGGACTGCACTTTTTAGGCTATGCAAGAGGTTGCAGTGGCCAATTCCAGAATTCGAATTTGTGGAACAAAGGTTTAGGTATGCCAAATAATCCCCAAATATTACTTTCTCGTAGAAGAATGTGAAACTTCATTCACAAGAGCTTTGGAGATTCTTATTCATTTGTCTTCACAAACTTTGTCTTTTTTGTCCTTTAACTTTTAGGAATCATTGTTCAAACAAGACTACCTTCAGAAAATCAGCTGGTTTAGTGTTCATATATATGATGCTAATTTTTTTTATTATTTATGAAGCCTAAGCAATCACCTGCCTAATTATATTCTGAGCAACGATTGTTGCTGGATGAATATTTTCTCTTAGATGAGTAAAGCAAACATTTGGTTTACTTTTCACGGTGTTTGTTTTATTTTATTTTTGCTGCAACAGGACTCCTATTGTTCTGGATGGGGTTACAACCACAAACTTCAACAGCTTCGTTTCAACTATCACCTTGCACATACCTGATGTGACGGTTATTACACTTCAAGGTGAGCGCCGGACTGACAAGAAGAGTTCTCAGGATTCAGCATCTCTGGTAATGCTTCAGAAACTTGAAGAACTCAAGATCTGCATATGCAAGACACAGCCAAGCAACATGGATAGTAATGGCAGTTAATGGACAACACCGATCAATGTGGGAGGGTTTTATCTCCCTCAGCTGCCAATGTGATTTCTGTTGAAGATGTTTCTGAGACTCGATATAATAAGTGACTGGATGCGTTCAAGTACTTGCTGGTATAGTGGTGTAGTACATCTCGTTTCATTGCCTTAGAAGTAATTTCTGGACACTTGGCTTCAAGCTAGAGCTCTACATATATTGGGAGCGGCACAAGAACTTGTCTTCTCAAAGCTTATACAAAACTACGGTTCATTTGATAGGCCAATCAAAACATTTTGCATCGCTATGATTTGGATCCACGTGTCACGTATGACGTATGATGAAAATTTCCACCCCAAAACCAATTAGGCCATGGTCGGAAATCCCAAATGTCGTCCTCACAATCCAATGTGCCAACATCCAATCGTAATATCGTATACACAGCTCTTCATGTCAAATTGCCAATTTCACCATAGGAAAAAGATAACAAAAGACTGCTGCTGCTAGCCTACCATCAGTTCATCTCCAGCACACCCTGTTGTCTCTTCAAAACCGTTCAAGCCCTAACTAAATCCTACCGTAAGTTCATCACCAGCACACCACGTTGTCTCACGAAAACCGTTAAGCCCCTAACTAAATGGCATCATTTACAGCGTCCTATCGTGATCACCTCCCAAAGCGCGACGATGGTGTCTTGCCGGCCCTGTCGAGCAACCCTGCCATGACCACCTTCTTCTTGTACTCCGTGTCCGTGGCGCACATCTCCGCCACGACGACCTTGTCGCTCGCGGCCACCACCACCGGGTCACCGAAGCGCCGGCCACTGCTACTAACGCCATCGATGCCGCCGGCGCCGCTGCTCAGCTGGGCCTTGGCGCTGGCACCGGCGGCGCCGCCGCCGGCAGCCCAGGCCCGGACGAAGCGCGCGCCGTACAGGCACGAGCACAGGAAGACCACGGCGGTGACGCGGCCGAAGAGCACGATCACGCCCAGCGTCGTCGCCGCCGTCCACAGGCCGCAGCTGCTGGAGCAGTCGCCGTAGCCGGGCTGACGAAGCGAGTGGCGCTGGCGCCTCGACGGCGCTCGCCAGGTGCGGCGGCCGGAGGCAGCGGGTCCGTCGGTTGCTCTAGGGCTCGTCGTCTCCGGCCGGGAACAACCAGGCGCCGTGGGCGATCCGGTTCTCGCACTCGCAGCAGTTGCCGAGGCTTGCGGTTGTCGGCTGCCGCTCGCCGCGTCGTCTACCGTTGGCCGTCGTGGCCTGCGGTTGCTTTGCTTCTTGGCATCGCCGTAACTGCTCACCTGCGGAGTGCGCCATGGCAATGAGCGTTTAAGCCATGGCATTGGACAGAATATTGATGCACGCACTGAATCGTGTGATAACATGTAATTAAAGCACAAAAGTTGTGTGGTTGCCTTTAATTTGGTGCCTAATGGTCTAACGTAATGGCGTCAGCGAGTGTCAAACCCCTTCATAGAGCCACACACACCCGCTTGTACTAGTGCTATAGCAGATTAGACAACATTCCGTGTGTGCAAAATCTGAAAGCCAAATCGATATAGAAAGTACTAATATGGCAGTACGTCTCCGACAATGACACGCGTTAACTAGCTGCAAGAGACCAACGGCACATTTTATTAGCTTAATACTACATGATAAAGAGAGTAAAAGCTATAATAGTTATAGTATATTAGTCAGTCTTCTATAATTAATAATAGCTACAGTTAGATCATTGGAGAGGTTATCAACTATCATGCTCTACTATATATATACTACTAGTACTAGTGACATGGACAACCTTATAGATAGCTATTGAGCTTGAAGAAGAAGTGAAGAACTGGAGATTAAACTAGTAGTTGACTAAGCATTGGTATTCAAAAGGGCCAGCCCCAGGCAAGAACAAGATGCTTTGCTTCAGATACCAGTTGTTTAACAACATAGAATGCTTGGTCAGGTAGCGCGGCGGCCAGTGGCATCATGTGGCGTGTGAAAATGACATGCATGATTAATTCTAACCAGAACAATTTTAGTATTGCGTTGCTTGCTTGCTGCTGTCGCCCAAGAAAAGCTTGAATTGAAAAACCTGGTATGGGAGTATATACATAATTAATTGTATGGCTGCTAATTAGCGGAAAATTAAGAGTACGGACGTAGCTTAAATCCAATATACTCCTAGAGTTTGATTTCTAACCATGGACTAAGGTCACTATCTGTTGGACACAAGAACTTGACTTTCCGATGCGTTGGATCCTCGCCGGCCGATGCCATGGTGCCCCTTGGATCATAAGCCAGCTGACAATAATAGCAGGTTAACCGCAAGGCTGAAGTAAAACCCAATAGCAAAATCACCTCGGACTCGGAGTACGTTGAAGTGATCTATCAGTATCCTTTTCTTGCCATTGCCGTTTCCTAGCTCGGTACCTGTGTCGCGTGAGAACAGTGACAACAGCGACGCGCAGCAGAGAGAGAGAGAGAGAGCGAGAGAAAGAAAGAGGCCGGCCGGCGGCGACGGCGTTGGTGGGTCAACCACACAGCCTCTCGCGTTTGGCCCCGGGTGGCGCCCATGTATGGTGGCCACGACGCCGCCGGTCCATCCCGTTAAACCACCCACCTACTCGTCGATCACCACTAATGACGGACACAGGTTACGCGCCAAGGATGCATGATTCGCATCCCAGTCGACGTCAAAGTTAAGAACTTATTAACAGTAAAGTAGTTAATAAGCACAAAGTCGATATCGATCGAGCAAGCAGTGGTGAGCAGTCGTGGTTGTTCACGACGGAGGCACCGATGAGTCGATGGTCATGCCCATGACGCGATTACGCCATCAATCGACCTCCACTCCCTCCACCATCGATCGGAACGGATCAGATGTACGTACCTTGGCCGCCGGAACTGGCACTGGCAGCAGGGCGCTGCTGTCCCCGGAGACGACGGACGCGAGCGCCTTCTTGGGCTGCAGCGACGTCGTGAGCAGCAGCAGCAGCTTCCTCCTCCGCCTCCTCTTCCCCTGCTTCTCGCTGCTGCCGTCACCGCAGCCTTCGCCGGCGTCCCCGTTGCCGCTCCTCTTCCGAAACCACGGCCACGCCAGCCACGAAGACAGCTTGAGCCTGAACCTGAGCCTGCGACGCCGCCGCCTCTTCGCCTGCACGGCGCCGGACCTGGCCCCGGAGGCGCCCCAGAAGCAGAACGCCGGCAGGCACGAGCACCGTTGCCTGTCGAAATCGTCGATGGCGGCGCCATCCTTGTTAAGCACAGACATGGTCCCCGCCGCTACAGCTAGAGCATGCGCGCTGTCACCAGCCGGCGGCGGCGGGGACGACCGCCGGCGCCGTGGAGACTGGAGACATGTCACCGCCGCAAGCAGTAATCAGAGGTTTTTTGGAAGTTTCTTGTGTTCCTTGTAATCTTACTTGCTGGCGGCTTGAGTGCTTGACCGGATAAATAATTTCAGCTACGCTAGCTATGGTGAGCTGCTCGATGACTCGATCAAATTTGTAAGAGGAGGATTCAGAGATCAGTTTTCTATAGGAGTGAGGCGAACACGCGGTGTTGCTTCGGGGATCATGATTGCAACTCATGGAACGAAAACGAACAGCCTTGGCACGTAGAGGGGGAGTAGCTTAGAGCAAGCTCGATGGCGAAAGCTAAGGCAAGGAGGAATTTTAAACAAAAGTCACGGTCGATTATTAGAAATTTAGAAAACGTGGAGGAGACCAGGACCGCTTTGTAGCGACCGCGTAAGGGGGCAAACACTGGCGCCAGCAAGGAGGTCAGGTCAGGAGATGATCAGAAGAAGAGGAGGAGGAGCTAGCCGGGCAAAGGCAAACTAGCTAGCTAATTCGTTCTACGCTGCGCGCAAGCTTGCAACGAAAATTGTTTTAAAACGAACCGGGCCGGGTGAACAATTGCTTGGAATTGGCGACTCAGGAACGAGGTGGAATTAATTGTATCTTCCGAGAAACGCATGCATGTTCTTTGGTTAAGAAAGTGGATGTATTTTTTTCACTAGCGATGTGGCCAGCATATGTTGTACGGCTTGCTAGCGTGCAATATAGAACCGGCGACTGATATACACGCTGCTCCCTTCGTCGTGTGATATAATACAGTGCATTATAGCCTTCAAATTTTGACCTTATACACCAAACGCTCCTTTTTCTGGTTTGATGGTTTTCCGGACTGGCTAGTTCACTTAGCAGCCGATGATTGTACTTCTGTCGTGAATTAATGAAAGCTCTACGAGGCCATGTATCCTTGTATCTCCCCCGGCCCTCGTGTCACTCTCGCGGAGAGCGGCTCGGGCGGTGCCGCCCCCCGTCCGCCAAACTCCCCCTCTCCCCGGCCACCCTCCGGCCGCCGTCGCTGCCCTTCCCACGACGACGGCGGCCAGTGGCGGCGCTCTCAAAAAGGGGCTCCGTCTGCTCTCCACTCCTCCCTCCACCCCCCTTTTTCCAGGTGTCCCCTCTCCACCTCAACCTCGGGCGGCGGATGGCCGAATCCGGCCCCCCACGGGCCGGATCTACCGTCCACAACCCTTCCCACCTTCTCTCCGACTGGCGGAGGCCGGCCGGCAACCATGGCGGTGAGGCACCAGTGAGGGCCTCCGGCGGCCGATTTGGGCGCTGGCTGCCCGGATCCGGGCCCTTGGGCCCCTGATCTGGCGGCCAGCAGCCCCCCTCTCCCTACCCCAACTGCTCTGGCGGGGATGCGCGGGAGGCCTGCTGCCGGCGGTCGAGGGGTGACCGGTTTGGGCACTGGTTGCCCGGATCCGGGCCCTTGGGCCCTTGATCTGGCGGCCGGCCACCCCCTCCCCCCTAGTGCTCCGGCGAGGACGCGTGAGAGGCCTGCCGTCGGCCGTCGGGGCTTTGGCCGCGGCAGCCTCCTGCTGTGCCTGCTGCAGGGCTGGGGTAGCCTGCCCTGGCGGCCTCTTCATTGTTGTTGCTCTGCTTCGCGGTGGTGCCGTCGGCCATGGGGCCTATGGCTCCCCGGCCGGACGCAGTGGACCGTCCCCTGGTGTCGAGGCTCGCATCACGGTGATGTGGGCAGCGGCCCTGGCGCTGCGTCATCGACGTCATGGTGGCATGGTGGCGTAGCCTCGCCCATCCCGGGCCGGCAGCGCCATGGTGGCGAGGCGGGCGCTTGGGTTGCAGTAGTGATGGCTGCCGACATGGAACTTCAAGGTGAAAACCTAGCTAGTTGGACAAGCAGCGGCGGCGCTTCTGCGTCGCATCCCTTCTTGAAGGCGCTATCTTTGAAGTCCATGCCTTGGCGCGTGCGGGGTTGCCTCCTCGGCTTGCGCATGGTCATCGTCGTTATCTTAGTTGTGCCTTCTCGAGCTTCATGGTTCTCTTCACCTTGGTTTGCCTAGTTAGTTGTGGTTATTTCGGGCAGATGCTTTGCCGCCGGTGTTTCTTCAGGTAAGTTCTCCTCGCCCGTAGTCCTGAGGGTTTGGCCCTCAATGACTCAGAGGTTCCGGTGGATGCTTTGCCGCCGAGGGGTTATTCGCATCTCCGGCCGAGCTTTGCCGCCAAGGTCGCTGTGCAGGTAGTCCTCCTCGCCCGTGGTTCTGAGGGTGATGGCCCTTAGTGACCCGGAGGAGCTATTGTAGTTCGAGTTTCTGGTGGATGCTTTGCCACCGAGGTGATGTCTTTTTCGGCAGATACTTTGCTGCCGAGGTGTTCTAGCGGATGCTTTGCCGCTGTTATCTTCTATGGCTCCTATCACTGATGGCTACCATTGTGTCGAATTATTTTGTATTAGGCTCAGTTGCGGGGGTTGTTAGGTGGAGGGTTCCCCACCCCTCATGTTCTTGCTAGGACTTTGTTGGTAATTTTAGGATTACTTACGAATTCTTTTGTATTATCTATGTGTAGGCCTATTGATCATTCCTACTTCTCTTAACGTAGTACGTGCTATGCACGCTTTCGGAAAAAAAATAAAAGCTCTACGATGACTCAAAAAAATCTTCCTTATACAATGCATTCTAGAGGATAAAAAAGTTCTGTCCTAAATACTTATCTATTTATCTATTTATCAAGTTGATGATAACATTTCACTAGAAAATAAAATGAGTATACATGCGTCTTTTATGTTCTCCCTTATTTTTCTTAAAATTCATATAATACACTATATTATAGGATAAAAGGGGTATATATAGTAATAAACAACAGGCTATTTTATTTTAATAGCAAAATAGTTACATATGAGTACATATTTTATTGGCTTATTACCATGTTTCTAATATGTGAGAGAGGAACAGGAGGTTGGTCAACTCATCATTAAAGTTTGCTATCTCACATATTAGAAACCTTCTAAAGACAACTTCTTTTGACTTGCTGTTCAAGCAATGCAAACTCCAGTGTTATATATCCTGTGATTGACGATCATCACCACTTTTGGATGATCTCATCATTTATCGCTCCTTTTCTATAAGATTGAAATCAAGTGGCTATTCCTTGAGAGAGATACGGTACTAAGCCGCCCACGATGTGTGCGTCGATCATCAACTGGGTTGTGTTTACGGTTGTGCTTGGTCTACAAGTCATTGGAAACAGCGACGCCCATGAAACTTCTGCGGACGTCTGTACACGGTACACTGCGCGCTGACGAAGCAGATTGAAACAATGGTCATCTAGAATATGGGTACATACATATGATAGCTTCATAATGACATAGGATCGATCTAGCAGTGGGTTCTAGGCGGGTCAATTCTTAGATGTAGTAAATAATCAATGTTCTAACCACGTTCTACCGGATCCGAGAGAAATAGAGAGAGAGGGAGAGAGGATTGGGACGCGTACCAAAGCCCTCAGTGGGTGGCGCAGCCGGTGTCACGGTCGGTGGTGCCGAGGACCCCATCGCGAGCGTTGGTGGAGGCTGCACACGGGCAGCGACGGTCGGTGAAGGAGATGGAGATGACGACGTCCTCAGTGGCGGCACGGACGACGAGGTGGCGGCGCTGGCGTCGGTAGGTCTTTCCGTCGCTGGCACCGCTGTCTAGATCGGCTAGGGTTTCGGGAATGTAGGTGGGGAGGACTAGTGGCGCGACGAACTTTGGTGTGTGTGCCCTAGCCCCCACCCCTCTTCTTTATATAGCGCTGTGCGACAGGGGCCCACCAACCAGGTCCAGTTGGGCGCCCCCGATCAGGGCACGAGATCGAGGCCCATCAGGCCGTTGGGCCAACTAACGTGGGAGATCAATCTAACATTCTTCCCCTTGATCTCTCATCATTCTTAAAGTTCTTTAATTTCTTTCTTCGTTATTCTTATCGTTGTTCAATTTCCTTCTTCATCTTTTAATTCTTTTCTTTCATAATTCTGTTCCATCCCATTACAGATTTGCATATCGAGCGTGTTTCATCGTCACAGCAATTAGTGCCATTAGACTAACAGCCACGACACACTTCTCCGTTTTGAAATAAAACTCTTTTCTGGGCCCTTCTTATTCGGGAATCATAGGCTTTCCCTTAAACCCATACCGACTAAGTGTCCTCTGAACACATTGGGTGGTAAGCCTTTTATGAGCGGATCCGCTAGCATTCTCTCTATTCTTATATGCTCAAGACTTATTACATGATCTCGAATTTTATCTTTCACAACATAGTACTTTATGTCAATGTGTTTGGCAGCACCACTTGACCTATTGTTGTGAGCATATTCTACCGCTGGGTTGTTATCATAATACAACTTCATTGGTTTATGTATATCTTCTATTACTTTCAGTCCTGGTATAAATTTCTTTAGCCAATTCACCTACCCCGAGGCCTCATAGCATGCTACAAATTTAGCATACATTGTCGAGTTCGTAGTTACTGTTTGTTTGGAGCTTTTCCATGATATAGCTCCTTCTGCGAGAGTAAATATGTATCCTGACGTGGACTTTCTTTCATCTCCCGAATAATTAGAATCTGAATACCCCTCTATCTGTAGGGAATCAGATCTTCTGTATGTCAACATGAGGCCTTTTGTTCCTTGCAAATAACGCAATACTTTCTTCACTAATTTCTAATGTTCAATTCCTGGATTCTTTTGGTATCTGCCAAGTAACCCGGTAACAAAAGCTAAGTCAGGACGAGTACATGTTTGAGCATATTGCAAACTTCCAATAGCTGAAGCATACGGTACCGCTTTCATCTGATCAATTTCATATTAGTTCTTGGGAGAATGATGTTCCCCATATCTATCGCCCTTGACTATAGGAGCAGGTGAGGGACTACACGCATGCATACAAAATTTCTTTAAAATCTTCTCTATGTATGCCTTTTGCGATAATCCTAAAACCCCCTTCCTTCTATCTCGGTGAATCTCAATTCCTAAAACAAACATGGCTTCACCGAGATCTTTAATATTAAAGTTTGAGGACAAGAATTTCTTCGTCTTCATTAGTAGATTGACATCACTACTAGCAAGTAAGATATTATCTACATATAGGATCAAAAATATGTATTTTCCATTCTTGAACTTTGCATAAACGCAATTGTCCTCAACATTTTATTTAAACCTAAAACTCTTAATTATTCTATCAAACTTCAAGTACCATTGTCTTGAAGTTTGTTTCAATCCATAAATCGATCTTTTCAGGTGACATCCCATCTTTTCTTTTCCTTCTACGACAAAACTTTTCGGTTGTGCCATATAAACATTTTCTTCTAAATCCCCGTTAAGGGATGCCATCTTCACATCCATTTGGTGCAATTCTAAATCATAGTGAGCTACAAGTGCCATTATAATTCTGAAAGAATCCTTACAAGAGACTGGAGAAAAAGTCTCATTGTAATCAATCCCTTCTCTTTGTGTAAATCCTTTTTCCACAAGTCGTGCTTTATATCTTTCAACATTCCCTTGGGAGTCACATTTTGTTTTGTAGACCTATTTACAGCCTATCGTTTTGGCTCCTTTAGGAATAGGTTTCAAATCCCAAACTTTATTGGTACTCATCGATTTCATTTCATCCTTCATAGCTTCTAACCACTTTGATGAGTGGACACTTCTCATGGCCTCTTCATAAGAGGTGGGATCACCCTCCATATAAATTCTTCTGTGTTATAAAGTTCATAATCATCAGGAATAGCTCGCTTTCTTTCTCTTTGAGACCTCCTAGGGGCCTCTGGCACTTGTTCTACAATGGGCTATTGTTGCTCTTCCTCATGTGCAATGTTTGGTTCTATAGGCTCCTGAAGGATAGGTTGTTGGGAATATGCTCTAGAGCTAATCATGAGATGATGATATTCTGATTGTATCCATGATTAATAAAGTATTCATTGAATATCCATTATAGACAACTTGTATTGATTGGTAATTATGTGAATTATTTGTGGAACTCAATTACTTGAATGGTTATTCTAAAGTTGTCCCTGGTTGGCGTTCTTGTGAGAACACACTTGAATATTAGACTAGCACATGTATTAGTTGATGGCTATGTTTCACAAGTCATGGACATGGAGATGTCAAACTAATAATGTGGGCACATGTGAGACATGTAGGCTGGACTGACCCGACATGAGAAAGTCTCTATTCACGTCATATATGTTATGTCCTTAGACCTGAGATTGTGGTATGTACTCAAGATGTGAAACGGCCTACTTAGGGACTGTCAAACGCTACTCCGCAACTGGGTAGTTATAAAGTTGGTCTTCGGGTGGTCAGGAAGCATGCTATGAGACATAGACAATCAAGATGGAATTTGCCCCTCTCTACTCGAGAGAGATATCACTGGATCACTCAAGTGATTGGATCAACAAATGCATGGCCGTGCTTGGGTTAAGTGTTAACCCACGAGTTGAACCATATATCGAGTGGCAAAGGGAATAACTTGTATATGGTCGTAGTGGTTCGTCTGATATGATCTTTGCGTGCACGTAGGAGTTGTCACGCCTTGCTAGAGGCCGCTGTCAACTATTGAGAGAGCAGGAGTACTCGGCCCATGTCAATGTGTGCGTGAACCCATAGGGTTGCACGCTTAAGGGGCTGGAAGCCTAATTCGGGTTGGACCCGAATTAGGCAAGGCTTAGGGTTACTAATGGGCCTCCAACTCATGAGCTTATTGGGGACGCCTATATAAGCATGGGGTAGGGCGCGCGGTGAGGGTTACACGCCTTTGACAGCTGTCGTCGCCCTCCCTACGCTCGCGCCTTCTGTTCCTCGTGGACCTAGCAGTCCAAAGGCGCATCGCTTCTTCCCTGTACGTGTGGGATACCTCGGAGGTGCTACATCTAGAGCACTGGGATGAACCGCGTGAGGTGATTGATGTGACAGACGACCACGCAACTGCACTGCCTGCTGCGACGCGTACGACTACATCGAGTCGTCTTCCGTTGCGTCCGCACGTCTAGTGGCAATCCCGTGACCTGTAACTAGCAGTAGATCCTGGTTTATGAGGTAGAAAAGTTTTATTTTCTAGCTAGCGTAGCACCCTCATAACCCTTCAGTGGTATCGGAGCCATAGCTGCTCGTTATAGGTTCGGTTGATGGCATATAGATGATATGCAGAGATAGTAGATGTGATCTGCTAGTCTTGGTTGCACAGTTTGATTAGATCAATTGTGAAATGGGGTGTTAGATGGAAACTCAATCTGTTTTCATGCTCTTGATGCGTGGGCATAGATCAATGAGATTGATCTAGTGAAAATAGAGTGACTCCGAATGGTTCGGATTCAGGTTGATGAGATCAATCTGATGAGATTTTCATAACGATTTCATAGATGTGATCTATGTAATCCGGTTTGGGACCGCCGTTGCTACCTGTCATAGCGCATAGAATTGTTTTATGCCTAACTTGTTTTTGCAGAGTATGTTGTGGATTAGTATGGCCTATGTGTATGTATGTAATTCATTCATGGCCTGCATGTCATGTAAGCAACACGGATGGAGCCATATGTGTTGCCATTTGATGTATTGGCCTGCACGACATCTTGTGATCTTGCGACTATGTAATTAGTATAGTCTGCGATAAGATAGTTCTTGGAGGACTTATCACAAGAAGGATGGCACACATGGATCATGGAGATGGAGATCACCATGATGGGCAAGATGATAGAGATGGAGATCACCATTCATTAAGGGCCATACCATGTCACTATGTGTGAATGTGATTCTCATTATTTGTTCTACTTTCATATGCTATTATGTTTTGTCTACATGAGTGCGGTAGTGAAGTAGAATGATCCCTTAGCAATGTTTAAGTTAAATGCTTCCCCAAACCTTGCACTTTCATAAGTCTTGTACAATCGGTGGTGGGTCTATGAAATTAGGGTGCCACTGGTTTTCCTCGACTAGGCAGGATCGTATCGGATACTTACTACAAGAAGGTTTGGTTACTTAAACAAGATCATGCTAACGGTTAGGAATCTTGAAGCATGGGAAGGTTGAGTGCTCGACATAGAGATGCTGGCCCAACAACAAGAGTCATATGAGATATGATTAGCAAGGTGTTGCTTACCGATCTACCATACCGACCAGCGGTGATGCTAAAGCTCACTGGTCGGGATGTTAGTTGTGGGTCTTGAATCACTAAGTATCAATTGAGGGATATTGATTTTAGTGGGAGTATATTCTATTTGATATAATTTACTCCTTCATGGATACATTGTCTTAGTATTTTGCATTACTTTTGTTGTAGATGGCCGTTCGCAATCAACCATTTTTTTTGCGTATAATTCTTGAGAAAGATAAGTTGAATGGAACAAATTACACGGATTGGATCCGCAACCTGAGAATTGTTCTCAGGGATGAGAAAAAGGAAGATATTCTAGACACCCCATTACCAGATGAGCCTGGTGAAAATGCACCTGCTGCTGAAAGAGCCACTTACAAGAAAGCATGCGATGCTGATCTTGAAGTGAGTTGCCTTATGCTTGCTTGTATGGAACCTGATCTGCAGATGCATTTCGATAACAATCACTCAGCGAACGATATGATCGTGGCGCTTGAGGAGATGTTCCGCACGCAGGCTAGGACTAAAAGGTTCAATGTCTCTAAGGCGCTTATGGAAACCAAGCTTGCAGAGGGCGCAGCAGTAGGACCACACGTAATCAAGATGGTTGGTTACACTCAAAGGTTGGAGAAGCTAGGCTTCCCAATCAGCCAAGAGTTGGCCACTGATTTTATTCTCTCGTCTCTTCCGCCTAGCTATGGAAACTTCATCTCAAACTACCATATGCATGGAGCGGAGAGAGGCTTGAGTGAACTGTGTGGTATGCTGAAAACAACAGAAGCTGACATCAAGAAAGGTGCCAGCAGTAGCCAAGTGTTGGCGGTCTAGAACAGACCTTGATTTAAGAGGTGGGGCAAGAAGAAGGGTAAGGCTAGAGATGAGATCTCTAAGCCAAACCCATCTACTGCTAAGGCTGTACCATCTGCAAATTTAGACTGCTTTTATTGCAAGGGGAAAGGTCATTGGAAAAGGAATTGCAAGGAGTACTTGGCGTCCTTAGAGAAGGATAGCGGCGGTAAAGGTATTACTGCTACTTGTACCCTTGTCGTTCATGTTACGTACATTTTTCTCGCTGATTCATATATCAATTCCTGGGTATTTGATACCGGATCAGTTGCTCATATTTGCAATATGATGCAGGGAATGATAAAAAGAAGAAGCGTGGAAAAGAGAGAGGTTGACTTCCGTGTGGGCAACAATGCAAGAGTTGCTGCGTTGACCATCGGGACGATGCAACTTCACCTGCCATCAGAATTTATCATGGAATTGAATAATTGTTATTTTGTCCTAGCTTAAGTCGAAACATTATATCACCTTCATGTTTGATGAAGGATGGTTATTATTTTGCGAGTAAAGACAATGGTTGTGTGATCTTCAAGAATGACATGTTTGTGGCTTTTATATCCATTGTGAATGGATTATTTATTTTAAATCTTGATGATGCACTTGTCTGTAATGTTACTGCTAAACGGCCTCGTCATAATGAGTTAAGTCCTACCTATATGTGGCATTGTCGCTTGGGTCATATAAGTGAGAATCGCATGAAGAGGCTTCATGATGATGGTCTTCTAACTTCATTTGATTTTGAATCATACGAGACATGTGAGGCTTGCCTGCTAGGCAAGATGACCAAGGCGCCATTCAAAGGATTTCCTGAGAGGGCGTCTGACTTGTTGGAACTTGTACATACTAATATATGTGGACCAATGAGCACGATAGCTAGAGAAGGTTTTCAATACTTTATAACTTTTATTGATGACTTTAGTAGATATGGATATGTCTACCTAATGAAGCATAAATCTGAAACATTTGAAAAGTTCAAAGAATTTTAGAATGAAGTAGAGAATCAACATGGCAAGAAGATCAAGGCCTTGCGATCTGATCGTGGAGGTGAATATCTAAGTCACGAGTTTAGCAATCATCTTAAGAGTTGTGGAATTGTTCCACAGCTTACGCCACCTGGAAGCCTCAGAGAAACGGCGTGTTTGAGCGACGTAATCGGACCTTGTTGGACATGGTTCGGTCTATGATGAGCCAGTCGAACCTACCTTTATCGTTTTGGGGATACGCTCTAGAAACAACCGCTTTCACATTGAATAGGGTACCATCTAAGTCCGTAGTTAAGACACCATATGAGATGTGAACTGGTAAGAGTCCCAGTTTGTCTTTTCTAAAAATTTGGGGTTATGAAGTTTATGTCAAACGACTTATATCAGATAAACTAACACCCAAATCAGACAAGTGCTTTTTCGTGGGATATCCAAAGAAAACTTTAGGGTATTATGTCTATAACCGGACAGAGGGCAAAGTGTTTGTTACTCGAAACGGTGTTTTCTTAGAGATAGAGTTTCTCAAAATAGAAAAGAATGGACAAAAGGTGTATCTTGAAGAAGTTCAAGATGAGCCAATAGGGACTGACTCTACGAGTGATGCTATTGTAGCAGAGCAAGTTGAGACACCTGTGGCAGTGGAGACACCGCCACAACCATGAAGATCAGCAAGACTTCGCGCATTATGTGGGGATTTGTTATTGTTAGACGATGACGAACTCGCGGATTATGCGGAAGCTATGATGGATCTAGATTCTGAGAAATGGCAAAGTGCC
Organism: Bothriochloa decipiens; assembly: GCA_023333625.1. Lineage (NCBI taxonomy): Eukaryota > Viridiplantae > Streptophyta > Magnoliopsida > Poales > Poaceae > Bothriochloa > Bothriochloa decipiens. The sequence continues at coordinate 42,761,616 of CM041628.1, read as the reverse complement.
ATGAGATCCGAGATAGATTCCATGGGAGACAATCAAGTTTGGAACTTGGTTGACCCGCCTGAAGGGGTTAGACCCATTGAGTGCAAATGGATCTTCAAGAAGAAGAAGGATATGGATGGAAATGTTCACGTCTATAAAGCTCGGCTTGTCGCAAAGAGTTTTTGGCAAGTTCAAGGGGTTGACTACGATTGGACATTCTCACCGGTAGCGATGCTTAAATCTATCCGGATCATTCTAGCAATTGCTGCATATTTTAATTATGAGATATGGCAGATGGATGTTAAAACAGCCTTTCTAAATGGGTATTTAGAAGAGGACATGTATATGATACAGCCTGAAGGTTTTGTTGATCCTAATAATGCTAGAAAGATATGCAAGCTTAAGAAATCTATTTATGAGTTAAAGCAAGCATCTCGGAGTTGGAATCTTCGGTTTGATAAGGTCGTCAAAGGGTTTGGCTTCCATCAGAATGAAGAAGAACCTTGTGTTTACAAGAAGGAAAGTGGGAGCGCTGTTGTGTTTCTGATCTTGTATGTGGATGACATACTATTGATTGGGAATGATATTCCTATGTTACAATCTGTAAAGACTTCACTAAATAATAGTTTTTCTATGAAGGATTTAGGAGAAATAACATACATCTTGGGCATTAAGATCTATAGAGATAGGTCGAGAAGGCTAATAGGATTAAGCCAGGGTACTTACATTGATAAGATGTTGAAGAGGTTCAACATGGAACAGTCCAAGAAAGGTCTTGCCTGTGTCACATGGTGTGCGCTACAGTGATAAGCAGTGTCCTTCCACTGATGCTGAGCGTCCAAGAAAGGGTTTTTGTTTTCTAGCTAGCGTAGCACCCTCATAACCCTTCACAGGTTCCTCACGTTCGTTTATTGTCGGCACAGGAGAATTAACAACAGGTGTTGTCACTACTGTGTCTTGCACTATTGGTGCAACAGCAGCAGGTAATACAAAAAATGGTTCTTCAACCATCGGAGTGGGCACATGTACCCGTTTCTACTCAAGGTTAATTTCTCATGCTACCTTGCTCCCCCTGATCATGTCATCCTCCAAGAACACAGCATGTCTTGTTTCTATAAACTTCGTATGTCTATCAGGACAATAGAAGGGATATCCTTTCAATCTTTCTGGATAGCCAATGAAATGGCTGCTGACTGTCTTGGGGTCTAACTTTCCAATATTTGGGTTAAAAATCTTTGCCTCAGTTGGACATCCCCACACACGTAAGTGATTAAGTGAGGGTTCTCTTCCTGTCCATAATTCATATGGTGTTTTCGACACCGACTTGCTTGGTACTCGATTAAGTATGTGAATGGCGATTTTCAACGCCTCCATCCATAAACTAATCGGTAATGTGGAGTAACTTATCATACTTCTTACCATATCCATTAAAGTACGGTTTCTTCTTTCAGCCACTTCATTCTGCTGAGGCTTCCCCGGCATGGAGTACTCGGTGACTATGCCACTTTCCTGTAGGAACTTTGCAAAAGGTCCAGGAACTTGGCCATATGGGGTATGTCGCCCATAGTACTCTCCAACTCGGTCTGATCATACTAACTTGATCTTCTTATTGTGTTGATTTTCAACTTCAACTTTAAATATCTTGAATCTATCCAATGCTTCCAATCTTTCTTTAATTGGATAAATATAGCCATAACGAGAGTAATCATCTGTGAATGTTATAAATGAATCATAACCATCCACACTTTTCACAGGAAAAGGACCTCAAATGTCTGTGTGGATTATTTCCAAAATTCCTGTGCTTCGTTTGGCATTCTTCTTTATTTTCTTAACATATTTTCCTTTAATATAATCAATACATTGTTCTAAATTAGAAAATTCTAAGTGCGGGAGAATTGATTCTTTAACCAATCGTTCTATTCTCCCCTCGAAATATGGCCTAAGCGACAATGCCATAATTTTGAAGATGCATTATCAATTCTCTTTCGCTTCTTGCTTACATTCATAGATGGGGAATCATTCACATTCTCATTACAGACATTGTTCACATTCTCAGCAAGAGATAATAAATAAAGTTTGTCTTATCAGAAGGCAAGACCAACACATTCATTATTAACGAGTATCTTACATTGGCCATTTCCAAAATGGAAATCAAAATGATCATCATCAAGTTTTGAAACACTTATTAAATTTCTACGCAAAGAAGGAACATAGAGTACATCTTTAAGCCTAAGTATAAAACCATTCTTTAATTCTAAAGAGAGTTCTCCAATGGCTTTAACGTTGGCTTGCACTCCATTCGCAACTTTAATTGTTCTTTCCCCTCTTTACAGGAGTCTCTTCCTATTTAATCCCTGTAAAGAATTTGCAACATGAGTAGTTGCTCCATAATCAATCCACCAAGTGGTTTTCGCATAATTGAAATACAGAGATTCATCTACAAATGTAATAATTTCCTCACCTCTCTTCAGCAGAGACTTTAGGTAGAGTGAGCAATCTCTCTTGTAGTGCCCTCTCTTGAAGCAATACTTGCACTGATCTTTTTCAGCACCACCATAGGTGTCATGTGGCTGATTCTGAGGATTCATAAGGGCCTTTCCCTATGGCTTGGAAGAAGAGGAGGCATCATCCCACTGGGGTTTCCTCTGTGGTTTAGGATTCTTAGTCTGAAAGTGCTTTCTTTTGTTCTCCCTCACAAGGTTTGCAGTGTCACCCTGTAAGTTCTTAATTCTTTCCTCCTCCTAAACACACATGCCAATGAGCTTTTCAAAATCCCAATCTTCGGGCTGCATGTTGTAGTTCACAACAAAGTTTTCATATTCTTTGGGCAAAGAAGCAAAAACCAAATGCATTAGGAACTTATCAGTAATTTTTAGTTCCAAGTCCATTGGTTGAAGCTTAGATGTCATAGTGCGCATTTCACAGATGTGCTTCCTAATGCCACCACTACTGTATTTCGAAGTGATGAGTTTCTTGATCAGTGTACTTGTTGTGACCTTGGTAGACCCAGTAAACTGATTCTTCACCTTTTCCAGGTATTCTCGAATAGTGGCACATTCTGGGATTGATCCCCTAATGGTTTCATTAATAGTGACCTTGGCCACCAAGAGACACTTGTGGTTGGAGCTAATCCAATTTCTATGTTCAAGTTGATATTTCTTCACTTTATCTGCATGTTCACGCTCACAAGTAGCGAAAGCAGCATCAGCTTCATCAGCTCCCCTCACCAGTGCCACTGGTTCAATAGGACACGGGTGATGGATTACCATATCAACCTCACCCAAGGCAAGCTCCACTTCATACTTCTTCCGCTAAACTTGATAGTTGGTCCCATCTGAAAGTCCCTAGTTTGGTTTTGGGTAATTGATGAAACCTAAGGACTAACCTTGTTTCTAAGTGGATGATTTAGAGAAAGGTAGTCCATGCCAAGTGGAGCTCAATGTTGAGGCATGACATGAAGTTATGCAACCTAAGCATGGTGAAGATCAAGATGGGCTTGGCTCGATGGATCGGTTGGAAGTGTGAAGGGCAAGTTGAGGCTTCGAAGTGAAGGACCGTGCGATGGTGAAGCTTGGGCATGACTTGGCGCCGATGGATCGACCAACGATGAAGAGCAAGTAATATCAAGATCGATGGACCAAGACCGTTGCATGATGACATGGAGTGTCACGTATCATGTAAAGGCTTGGCGGTTGAAGGATCGACAAAATGGGCTCAAGGCAAAGGTATAACCTATAGGGCCATTTTGTTTTTTGCACTCAAGACACCATAGAGGGTGTGAGTGGTTTAGGATCGATAGCCGAACTATGAAGAGGGGAGATCTTCGGTAATTCGGTTCATGAGTGCCACTAGGTCCATCATTTCATGTGATTGCATTTAGGATCTAGTGCGCGATGAAAGTCCTTTGAAAATGCTTTGGAAAAATGCTAACACATATGCACATGGAGATGTCACTTGGTGGTGTTAGCACATTTGCAAAGGCGGCGGTATGATTGTAAGGTTGAGTTGGGTTTGATAACCGCTCATCCACCCCCCGAGCTTGCGAGGGGGATTCGACGCCTTCGGAAAAATGAGAGAGATATTTTCTATTGCGCCGGATGCAAATTCGTTGGAGAAAAGAGGGCGTCGTCGCGGGATTCAGAATGCTCATATTCTAAGCGTCGGACGCTGAGCGTCGGACGCTGGCCCAGCGTCCGGACGCTACACAGAGAGTACCGGTTGAGAGACAGAGCGCCGGACGCTGCGCCGGACACTTGCACCGGACGCCGGCTCGGCACTGTTCAGCGTCCGACGCTCGTGAGAAATGAAGGCCAATGTTTCAGCGCGTGTGAAGCGCCGGACGCCAGGGTGTGAGTCCGGACGCTACTCAGAGAGGGTCGCAGAGCAGTTGGTGTCGCCGGACGCTGGTCGCCGGACGCCGAGGGGTACCGCCGGACGCCAAGGGGTACCGCCGGACGCTGACGTGTCGTGGGAGTCGACCGTTGGAGGCTGAGCGGTCCGGCGCTAGCGGCAGACGCGTCCGGCGTGTGTAATCGAGCCGCCCAAGGGGCAACGGCTAGTTTCAAAGGATGGGGTTATAAATAGAAGGTGGCCGGCCCTTGTGGAGGTCTCTTGGCTTTTCTAACACTCTTGTGCATCCTTTGAGCTAAAGCTTCTCCCTCCTACTCATATCCCTTGCTTGATTGCTAATCTAGAGTGAGATTGAGTGATTCGAAGTGCATTGCATGAGTTGATTCATCTAGTGGCACTTGCGAGTCGTTTGGCCGGTGATTTCTTGTTACTCTTGGAGAGTACCGCTCCTAGCCGGCTTGGAGGTTGTTTGGAGGCATTGGGAAGAGTTGGTGATTGTTCTTGCCCACCTCCGGTGATTGATTTGTAAGAGGTTCTTGTGCTTGTCCTCGGCGAAGTGCCAAAAGCAACTCTAGTGGAATGCGCGTGTCATTAAGTTACCACGCTTGAGAGTGGTGTCTTGCGGTTCCCTTGCGGGGGAGTGCCTTGCGGGGCAAGTGACTTGAGGGTCACACCGAGGATCCATCTAGGTGTTGGTCGACACAACCGATGACGTAGCTTATCGGTGCACAAGTGAACACCGGGTGAACAAAAATAATTGTGTCATCTTCTTGTTCCCGGTGATTAGTCTTCATATTGTGATTGTTGTCATATTGTATTGATTACATATCATATTGGTGATTGACACCATCTTCTCTCCACCGTCGGTATAAGAATCACCTCTCTACCTTGCATTACTTTCTAGCACTTATCTTGTGTAGCTTGTTTTAGAATAGTTGTTCTTGCTAGCTCTATAGATTAGAAAGTAGTGACATAGCCCTTGAGTGACATAGAGATCATACTTATACTAGATTTGTCAATAGGAGGCTTGCTCACCTTGTAGGCTAGGCAAAACCACGGTTACGCCATTTGTTATACTAATCAAGTTTTGTCTAGTGGTTTGTAGAATTTTAATAGGCTATTCACCCCCCTCTAGCCATCTAGGACCTTACACCATCGAGCTTCGGGATATTGTTGACGTTCACAAAGAATTTTCCTCCTGAAATTCATGTCAAAGAGAGTGAGATATATTCAGAAATAAAATTGCATGTCTTAACTCAACGTTGGTCAAATTAAAACATATACCAAAATTCATCTATGCAAAAATTCTACATCACCGTTGGGCAGAAGTAAAATTAATGCATAATTCTCATGAATCAAAAAATTATAATATTGTTATTAACAACATTGGTCGGAAAATAACAACACTATAATTCATCATCAAAATTACCAGAAATTCATATTCTCTCTCAAAATTAAATTATCCCATTGGTTCAAATTTAATATGAGAGCAATAATTCAACATTCGCAGCGGAAACATGTAAAAATATTATAATTCAATTTTCCAGAAGCTTTAAAATTCTATACCTTGCTCTGAACAAAATTATCGTTAGATAAATTTGTACAGAAATTCGCATCAAAGTTCAATTCAAATCGATACAACTAAATATTTATCAAATTGTTTCTGGAAATGATGAATAAAATTCACAAATATTACTGTTCATAACAGGCTGAGGGCAAACCGTTCGGTCCAGATTGTAATCCGGCCCGCGGCCTGCCCCAGCAGGCACGCGCACTGGGTTCAGGCAAAACGGCCCATAGCGGCCCAGTTCATCATTTTTTATTGATTCATGAAATTCAGAAATTTTATTCGAAAATGTCACTATGCACTTCATGGGCCGCGACAATACATTCAGCCCAGTGGCCAAAACGGCCCAGCGGCTTGCGCACGCGCCACGCCGCACGGTCGGTCGGCCGGCACACAATGGCCCAGTAAGGCATCCTGGTGGCTGCCAGCTGTTCGATCTCATTCATTTGAATCTGACGGTCCAGAGTGGATTTCGGAGGAATAAAAATTCCCCCCCCCCGCCGGCCCCTAACCCTAGGGTTTCATTTCTTCACTTCCCTTCCTCCTGCTCCTTTCCCCACACCGATGGCGGCGGTGGCCATCCATGGCGTGGCCGAAGGAAGACAGAGGCGACGGCGTCGCCACGGGCCCCCTCGCCGGCGTGCGCGCTCGCCAACGCTGAGCGCGCCGCCGTCGAGCGGCTTCACGGGCGGTGCCTGGACCGCGCGGCCGAGGCAGAGGCCGCGGGAGGCGTGGCCCCGCCGACCGGCGGGCTTCTATTCGTGCGCGCCGGCCTTTGTCAGGTCCGGCGACAGTGACCGGGCTGCCAGTCGCCTAGGTAAGGAAACGGCTCCCCCGATCACGATCTATTCTTTAGGTTAGGGTTTCGTGTTCGTTATGGTTTCTTCGATTTCTTCCCCGATCCGCACGGATCGGTCTGTTCTTCTTTGATTTCTTTTCATTTCTTCTCCCCCAACCCCGATCTAATCTTTCTTCTCGATTAGGGTTAGGGTATCATTCCCGATCCGTATCAGATCGGTCGTGTTCTTTGCATTTTCGATGCATTTCATATCCCAGACACTGGATCCACTAACTAGTAGGCTCATACTGATACCATTGATAGCTTCATAATGACATAGGATCGATCTAGCAGTGGGTTCTAGGCGGGTCAATTCTTAGGTGTAGTAAATAATCGATGTCCTAACCACGTTCTACTGGATCCAAGAGAAACAGAGAGAGAGGGGGGAGAGAGGAGCGGGACGCGTACCAAAGCCCTCAGTGGGTGGCGCAACCGTTGTCGCGGTCGGTGGTGCCGAGGAGCCCATCGCGAGCGTTGGTGGAGGCTACGCACAGGCAGCGACGGTCGGTGAAGGAGATGGAGACGATGACGTCCTCGGCGGTGGCGCGGACGATGAGGTGGCGGCGCTGGCATCGGTAGGTCTTCCCGTCGCTGGCAGCGCTGCCTAGATCGGCTAGGGTTTCGGGAATGTAGGTGGGGAGGACTGGTGGCGTGATGAACTTTGGTGTGCGTGCCCTGGCCCCCACCCCTCTTCTTTATATAGCGCTGTACGACGGGGGCCCACCAACCAAGTCCGGTTGGGCGCCCCCGATCAAGGCGCGAGATCGAGGCCCAGCAGACCGTTGGGCCAACTGGCGTGGGAGATCAATCTAACAACATACACTTGCTTCAGAAAAGAAGTATATATGCACATGATTCATCCTCATCTAGAGTCAAGTCACGTGTGAATAATATAGGTAGATTTTGTGGTTGTCGAGTATGTAACCAAATAAATCACAAACGGCTCGAGTCCTCAGCCACATTTCTGTACACTAGACTAGCACATAATTTGTGTTGATGATACTTTACATATTGGCGTTTTTATGACCCACCGGTATGGATGGCCAACAAAAGTTAGTATATTATTCCATTAGCGTCACTTAAGAACTGATTTTGTAAATATTTACATTGATGGTTTTCCTAAGGACTGACTTTTATTTAAAAGTGTAAACCGGATTTACTTTGACAGTAGGCTTAAGGGAATAAGTCATGGGCCCACAATTCTATTTAATTCTATTGGTCCATGTTATTTATAAACCGCACCAGTAAAAAAAAATCTCTAGTGTCAACGAAAACCTTTTTTTTACTAGTGCAACCATATTAATCCGTGCATGGATACTTTAAGTCTACAACTTGCAAAATATTTGTGATTTAAGATTTAGAAATGGCAGATGTAAATATTGATTATGTTTGCTTACTATTTAAGTTTTACTCTATTGAATCAGAGTGGCAAAGGCATATAGTGTAAATCGTTTTGTTTGGTTTTACTCCACCACATGAAGAATGGAGGGCAACACATATTAAAGTTTAGGTGAAATGTATATATGGGAATATAAGAAAAACGCTTGTTATATAAAATTATATAAAAAAATTAAATCGTTACCTTTTCCAATAGGCAATATCTTTTCTGTTGGTGATGTATATTTTAGTGAAGAGCTAAAGTATATATGCCCATGATTTGGATTACCAAAACGAAACTAATAAACTAGCTACAAATGATGGATAAATTAAAATTATCAAGATCGAGATCCTTGTTTCCACATCATTATCTGCAGAGGTCTCTATCCACATGAATCGGTGCAGAGATGGATAAATCAAACATGGAAATAAGAAGCATTTAAAATGTGTTTTTGGTAATTTTGATAGAGGGATGGTTAAAGTGGGCACAACATGCTCGCATTTTTCAATTGAAACGATGGGTTTTTTCAGTCTATAAAATGTTTCATGTACTATAATCTAAAATAGTAATTGAAATGACTAATATATAATGACTAAAAAGTCAGCTCTTCCTGGATGAGTTGACAAAATATTTTCTATAAAGCGTGATTCCATATATCTGATGTTGAAACTAAAATAAACAAAGTAGAACTGCAACTCCAATTTGACCTCCTCTAGACCAGAGAGGAGGTCAATCAAAAAAGAAATATTATTCAACCAAAGATCCAATAGATCCCCACAATTATATTGCAAATACGTAGTCATGAATAATCCCATTAAAGTAATAGAATTAGGCCTAGGACTCCAAATAAAAACTTCAATCATTTCAATTTCTTTGAGGGAATAAGAAAGGTCTATATCCAAATAATAGTCTAAACTATCCACGAATCTCAATGACCAAGAAAAAATTGATAATTAATGTGGAAAAGCATCCAGAATACTAGGAATCTAAAAGAAAGATTGTTCTATTCATTCAGTTCATTTCAAATAAACATATCTTTTTCAAGCCAATAAATAGAGTTAGAGCTAGCGGCCGGAGATATATATATATATATATATATATAGAGTATAAAATGCATGTTATTGACATCATAATAGTTACTTCCAACTACACATGAGTACATATTTTATTGGCTTATTACCATGTTTCTAATATAAGAATCATTGCTTGTTATGAAGTTTTCGTGCAATCTATCGCTGATGGTTCAAACTAGAAAACGACTTGGTGTTAGTCAAAATAGCTAGTAATGACCCAATATCACTGCCGGTTAATGGCTAAAACCGGCAGTGATGATCCAAACTGTATACGATTTGTAGGTAACCCAAGGTATCAAAGAATTGAAATTTAGAGTGCGAAGGATAGAAGTAAATCATAACATCCTATACAAAAATAGTCATTTGAGAAATAGGATAACACCAGCAGAGATGAATAGGCGATTGATCTAGTAACACACGGGCCAAGACCTGGTGAGCATTGGTGCTCTGACAGATGCACCAGAGCATTATGACCAGAGCTTTGTCCAAGGGAAGAAGGAGACAAAGAAACACATGTACGGAGTATGTATTAAACACATATTACATAAGCGTGTTGACTTTGTCAGACTGATGAACCCGGTCGGTGACTTACCGGGTGTTTAGTTCTCCATTCATCAAAAAAAATTAGGTTTTAGTTTATCATTTTGCAAAATGGAGATCATAGGAATTTTTTTGGTAAAAAGGTGCTCATGCTCTATTTTGGATTTTGGCCTCAAGAGGCTAAAAAAGCCAAAAAGCACCACCTACCCCATGCAAAAATTGATATTTTAGATAAAACTAAACACATCTATGAAAATTGGTATTTTACATCTCATCATTCCAAAATAGTTGGCATTTTGCATTCTATCAGAAACTAAGCACAACCTTAATTATTACATACACGTGTTAGGAATGCTCGTTCGTAGGGGTCGCTGGTAGATATGAGTGTATTTTACATAGTGAGAGAAAGTAACAACTAGACAATCTGACATGACAAATACAAAAAGATGGGTAGGTAGGCACGCACGAGGCACACGTGCTCCCAAACGCTAGGCTATACATGTCTGGATGTTACGGCTAGTTCATGGCACCATCTTTGAAGAAAATGTTGTTGATGATTGCAATGGCTAGTTCATTTTTTTTGGGCCCAAAACTAAATGGCTAGACAGAATTATATATATGTGGTTATTGGATGTATTTTTGTATGTATTTTTGTCACTATTAAGTATGTATTTTTGTCACAGGATGCAATTGTGTAAAATTCATATATGTTCCGAACGAAGTGACACGAACACACCCACCCATTTAGTTTTGGGCCATATTGAGGGGAAAAATGGACAATCGTATTATTAATGCTTTAACCAGAAATAACCACATACTATTTTTGTTGGAAATCTAGCTTTAGGAAGAATAGATGCTGCTAGTTGTAAGGAGCAGAGATTATTGCTGCTTGCTCAAATCTTTCACTGAACATGCATAATGTGCTATACGATTTTTCAAATGCAGAGAATGTTGGTGATAGCCTTTTAAGTTTTTTTCAATTAAATTAATAACAACATAATATTCTGTCGAGCACAGTTTATGCCGCCACGGCCTCCCTCCGATCCCGCTGGAGCAGCCCCCAGCACGACCGGCTTCTTGTGATCTGTCGAGTCCACGTCAACCGCCACCTCGCCGGCTGCCGTCCGCCGAAGCCTGGACATGGCGGCTAGACAGGTGCACACGCAGGCCACGGCCCATAGCCGCCCGCCGAGCAGCCCGGCCATGGACACCGCGACCACCACGGACAGCCCTACCACAGGGCCGAACGACTCTCCCACGCCGCCGGCCCCGGTGGTTTTGCTCGGCTTTATGGTGCCGGTGGGCGTTCGCGTTGTCTCGGCCGGAGAAGCACTCCGGGTCCGCGGATGCTCGGCTCTGCGGGAGCGGCTGATGCTGGCACCGGTGTCTGCTTGGATCTGCGACGACGCCTCGGACGGTGAGGTCTTATCGCTCTGTGACCGCCGCCACCGCGGCGGCGGCTGCTCCGCCGTGCGCTTTGGGTGCCGTTCTTTGTTGCGGCCGCTGCTGCTGCTGTCCATGATGGTGCTGTCCTGTGATGGGCAGGGAATGAAGCAGAATATTACCTTACCATTTGACGATAAACAAAGTTCTCGTGAATTAGGAACAAAAAGGAATCTCTTTGAGTGGAAATTTTCAAATGACAACGGACTCGAATATGTACGATTTGGATTTTGGACAGCAGTTTTTTTTCAAGAAATTAAATGTTGTGTGTACAAAACACTAGCTTATGGTACGTTGTCTAGTGTAGTGGTACCGAGAGCTTTTTGACTTCTCACTTCGCGCCCACGCGCTGGCGCCAAGAAGCAGCTGCATCCCGGAAGGCGGAGCCCCTTCCGCTTCCGGGACTCCTCGTCGGAGCCGGTGCCAGTGGCGCGCCTCATCACCTCCGACGAATTAGCCGCCGTACCGACCAGGTCCCCGTCCACCGGTACGGTCCGCTTCTTCCTCCGGCGCCGCGAGCGCGACCCCTCCCACGGTGTCGTCGTTTCCTCCGCCGCCACCGACGCCTCCTGGCCGCGCTCGCGACGGCTGCCGAAGCAGAACCGGCCGGTGACCCGGATGAGGTTCCGCCGGCCACGCCGTCGTCGCCCGCCGCTCGCGACGTCCTCGTGTTCCGGAGCCATGCACCAGTGGTTGGCCTTACTAATACCGTACGGCGCGCGTACGGTGCAAGAAGTGCTGGCAATATCCCGGACTCCGGCGATATTAGCAAGGCAGCGTTCGAACAAGAATGATTAGTTAATGGCTTCCCGCCATCAGACATGGTTTGTGTTAACTGTTAACCATCGGATTAGCTGAGGGAATCTGGCCGGGTGATTTGCGCCGAAGCAACCGGCCGAATTATACGGTCAAGTACGGCAGTGCCTACGAAAGTCGTCCGTCACAGCTTATGTCTTATGACTTGTGCACTACGCAAAGGACGGAGCAATTGGACGAATCGATCTGACAAAACTGGATGAGAGACTCGCATGCCATGACAGAAAAGGACTTGATGCACCGCTTCGAAAAGATAAACTAAGCAGCGCACTTCGACGGAATTTCCTAGGAATAAAAGTTAACGTACAAATGTTACACTGGATCTGTTTATTTAATTTGCCATGCAAATTCTAACCATACTTCAGTTCGTGCCCAAAAGCAACCATATACAGATGCACTGTCCTATAGAAGTACCGTCAATGTACAAATGTTTAGTTACCTGCAATGTCTAGAACCTTACAGGGCAATTCGTATGTTTAGTTTCCCACACAAGTCCATATACAGGCTAGCACTATCTTTAAAGCAAGCCTAAATCAAATGTGTGTATCTTCGACTATTGACTTAAAAAATATACAGCTCCATGCCATAATATTTATATTTTTAGATTTATTATGAGAAATATTACCGTAATATATGTAAATTATTAAAAATGGTTGGTCAAAGATTACAATGTTTGATTTAGGACAAACCAAATTCTAGATGGCTTAGAATATTATTAAAAATGGTTGGTCAAAACAGGAGGGAGTAGTATGTTATGCTAGTTTTTTTTTAGGTGAAGTATGCTATGCTAGATGGCTTAGAAAATTCTTATTTTTTAGGGGAGCTATAAAATTCTTTTTCTTTTTTTTTTTGAGGAAAAACTATGAAGTTCTTCTGAAAAAAGAAAATATGGCTTAGCTGATTCAAATACTATGTTCCATATCCAGCCCATATAATTCCACTGTGTTTTTATTTTCGGTCCACGGGCCCGTTGACTGCGAGACTCCGGCCCGGCGGCCCCCAACTTCCAAAGGTCGAGACGTGAAAGAAAAAAACTCCGGAGGTCGAAATGGCGGCTGAGGCGGCGGAGAAGCCCGCGGCGGTGCGGCGAGCGGAGGAGCTGATGGAGAGGGAGATGGGCGGGCGCGACGCCTCCCACGACGCCGCGCACGCGCTCCGCGTCCGGGACCTCGCGCTCTCGCTCGTAGCCGAAGAGGGCCTCTCCGCCCCCAGCCGCCTTCTCACCGTAAGTCCGTAACTAACCACTGCCTCGCCTCGCCTTTCCTTCGTTTCTCCTTATCGTGCTGTCGCGGCGCGGAAATTTCTCCGGTTTTCTGATCCACATGCCGTTTGGTTGCTCCAGGTGGAACTGGCCGCTCTCCTGCACGACGTTGATAACTCCTTACCCCCAAAATTATCCTTTATTATAGATTCTATTTGCTTTACCTTTCTAATCCATCCATTTGAGTATGACTAGTTTTTTTTTTTTTAATGCAGGAGATTACAAGTATACCAAGTAAGAGAGCTTGTAGTGTTTTGTTTAGTTCATTCCTTGTATTTTCGAAGGGTGGAAGGAAGTTGAATTAGAGTTAGCGGAACCCTTTGTGCTGGACGGACCGTGCATTAGTGACACACTGTTGAGGAGCGAGTTTGATTCTTTCACATGTGATGACTGATGAACTGATTACATAAGTGGATATTGGGTAGGAATAATGTGGAGGATATGAGCATTGTTGAGACGTTTCTTCAAGAGGTAGGATTGGATGAAGGCCAGAAGAATGGAATAGTGGCGATTATTAAGGGGATGGGTGAGCTGTTCACTTATTCAGACAGTTATCCGTGTTTATGCATATGTACATCTTTTTTTGTTCAAAGACAGATCTCATTGGGGGCACACTCTAATTGAAGCAGTTCATTCTTTTGCTTATTCCTCTTTCACATGCATGTGCCCATTTTATTACGATGTCAGAATATTTCACTTCATCCACTTGTTCCTTCACTTATACTGTTGCAGAGGGTTTAATTCAATATGCCCTTTGATAAGATGCCTTTTTGCTGTTACATCATCTGAAAACCCCCAAGTACCTCACAGGAAAAAGGAACATCCATAAGTCTGCTTAATGTATCATTGTTCATTCCCAGTGAATCATTCTTGCAATTATACTTGCAATGTCTTTCTAACCCCTTAATAAACTGCAGGGTTCAAAAATGAAGTTTCGAATAAATCTACTGCTGAACCCACTCTTGAGTTTGCAATTGTACAAGATGCAGATTGCCTGGATGCAATTGGGGCAATTGGTAAGTACTTCTTAAGCGGAGTTTTAGATTCTGTATGATCCAAATTTCTTTTAGCAATTATGGTGCGAAACAGTTATGCAAACTCTATAACTCTATTGTACCCGTGACCTTTTCCAGGTCTGTTTCTTCCTGTGTATGTCTGAGTTCTGCTGGAAGAAATCCATTGAATGTTTCCTTCACTATTAGTTTTTACCAAATAGACTGTTGTGGGAAATGCTACTATGTGTATCTTGACAGCATTGCAAACCTATAGTATATCTTCCTGAGTCCTGACTCCTACTTAGAGAGGCACTCCATCAACTTCTCTTAGGATTGTCATACATATTTCATTTGTCTAAGCAGTTGTCTTCTAACAGCATTTACTCCTGTAGCTCTTCATTTATCTGATATTTTGTGATACACTATTGGCAATAGTGTACCACCAGCCATACGAATCTTGAACCTGATAGCATGTAGATGTGAGATGTATGTTAACTTATGCAATAATTCCTCTTAAACTTTGAAGATGGCTAGATGAGCTAAAGCAGGGAAAATATAAGATGAAACCTATGCTATTACTAGTTTTCTCATTGACTTGACCCAATAAATGCTTATAAATTTTCTCCTCGTATGCACTGTGGGAAAAAACCAAAGATGCACATATTTTTGCTACCTTTGTATTTCAAATAAGAATTCCATGTTTAGTCTTCTCATGTGATACATGTAGGTATTGCAAGATGCTTTACATATGGTGGGAGCAAGAACAGCGCATTGCATGATCCTAGAATTCTGCCACGTGATAACTTGTCAAAGGAAAAGTACATGTCCAAGGAAGCGAAGCAGACATCAATCAATCATTTTCATGAGAAGCTTTTTAAACTGAAGGACATGATGAAGACAGAGGTAATTATTCATCTGTTTTCCAGAAGTCTTGTGATTGCTGCACATTCATCTTGTATAAATTCAGGAGGAAAGCATTATCCTTACACCTAATGAACCTATTAAGAGTTGTAGAGTGATTTTAGGTCTAGTTTGCTTCATTTTTTCGTTTGGGGGAAATTAGTTTGCTTCATTTATTAGGCACATAATTTCTGGGAATTAGATATGATTAGTCCTACTCCTGTTAGCATGGATTGATGTCATGGTTAACAAAAAAAAAGGGCGTCCCCAGTGCCATAGGCTCCCGCACTGCAGGGTATGGGAAAGGGAAAATAGCCAACAGCCATCCCTGCACAAATATGCAGAGGCTGGGGTTTGAACCCGGGACCTCTTGGTCACAGACATGTCATGGTTAACAGTCGCCTGTTTTTTGTTTCCTATTGAATTTATTTATGATTGTATCATAGTATCAGACTATTTTTATGTGTGTATCATAGTATCAGGTTAGGTTTACCCAGAAATACACTCATTTTTGTATTCCCCTATCTGCTCGATATGTGCTGAGACCTAGTTCACTGTGTGCATAGGCCGGGAGAAGGAGAGCTGAGAAAAGGCATAAGTTCATGGAGGACTTAGTGGCTGAATTCTACCAAGAGTGGAGTGGCAGGGCTTGAGGTTGAACAACCAGGTTTTGAGCTTGTGTGAGAGTGTGCAGTTGGCCAACCATTTCTCAACAACCTATGACGATGTTCATCTACTTGACCTATTTTCTGCTGATGAAGTGAGGCAAATAAACATTGCAAAGGCTATTAGATTGGCTGAACAATCATACGGTCCTGTGATAAGCAGTCAATCCACTAGTAATTCCGTGGATGCCGCTGGAGCTGGAGTATTTTACCAAGTCCATGTAGGTCCTAAATGCAGTTGAGTTATGGCACTGAATGCATATGGCAAATCTATTCAAACAGATGCCATGACATCTGGCTGTTGTACAGAAATAATACTGCTACAATATACCGGTGTTTTGCCATCACACATATACATATACATATAAATTTATACATATGCAGAGATTCTATACTACATGTAAACAAACCAAATGAAGTAGTACATGATAACATTATATATAGACTACAAAGAAAGATGCAAAATTAAAACACAGAAATCTTGTTCCACAGCAGCACCAACTCCTTCCACTCGCACAAAGTGGCACAACGAAGAGTCCTCTGCTTCTTTCATGTTCTTTCTTCACTCCCTTAGCCTCATTATTGGCAGCAGCAGGCTCGGCAGTCGGCACCACAGAAGCTCAGAGCTTGTCGGTCTTGTCTCTCTTGGACAGCGTCACCTTGAGCCCGTGCTTCATGTACATGGTGAGCGCCATCTTGGGCGCGACGGGGTGGCCGTCGACGACGTGGACGTGGTAGCGGTGGAGGATGGAGGCGGCGGCGAACTTCATCTGGTAGTAAGCGAAGTCCTTGCCGAGGCACAGGCGCGGCCCGCCGTTGAAGGCGGTGAACTTGTAGGCGGACTCGCTCATGAAGCGGCCGTCCCGGAGCCACCGCTCCGGCTTGTACTCCCGGCAGTCGTCGCCCCAGATGCTCTCCATCCGGCCCATAGAGTACATGGCGTAGATCACCTTGGTGCCCTTCTTCAGCACCGTGCCGTCCGGGAACACCTCGTCCTCCACGACCTGTCGTGTATTGTGTCGTCAGTACTGGAATTAGTAAAAAAAAGACGTACCCAGTGCCGTAGGCTCTCACACTGCGGGGTCTAGGAAAGAGAAAATAGCCAGCAGTCATCCCTGTACAAATGTGCAGAGGCTGAGGCTTGAACCTTAAACCTCTTGGTCACAGACGGTAAAGCTCTACCGCTTGCACCAGGGCCGCCCTTCAGTACTAGAATTAGTAATTGTTGCAAATCAGTAAATTGCCTTTACGAGTCTAAGTCATTTCGCCCAAAATGTATTCATTTTCAAGAAAGGGGTAGTTATAAACTAGTAAGATGGGTGCAGCTACTGAACTACAGCTGAAAATTGGCCCAACAGGCGTCTTAGCCAGGTCTTCACAAGTCTGAACCAACAATATACCTCAAAAGGAACATGCAGGCAACATCTGGATGACCAACTTGCAACCTAAATTCCTCTCTCACGGCACATCAACTTCAATTCAAGATGTGTTGGACCCAATCAGAATCAGCCTATCATTAGTTCCGTGCATGATGTAGCTAGCCAGCTTCCAACTGCAGAGGATCTAATGCATGCAGATTAAGTGGTAATATAATATGAAACCCAGCCTCAGTATATGAAGAAATCAGCCTCAGATGCCCTCCTCATGACATTGTTTTGTTCTGCACTTTCTCCTTTATGTCTGATGCCTGATCTATTGTTCAGATAACATGTAATTTTATCATTGTTTATAGAAAAATTATATTTTGCCAGTTGTCCTTTTAATTGTATACTAGTTGATTGATTGTTGAAAATTCAGGCACCTTGGTGTGTAGCTAGGATGCAAATCTCTCTGCAGCATTTGATGTCACAATTGGTACTGTACCATGGATTCCAATCAAGTTTCCTAGCAGGACGTACAACCGGTTTATTTCATTTCTTGTTCTCTAGTGCCTAGCTAGGGTCTTTGGTGCAGCATCTTCTACTTGTGGAATTCATGCAGATTGCATCTTCCAAGCCGTACCCGTGTACCTCACATGCAGACACAGAGCCATCTACTCACACACTTGGGACTTGGCACTACAAGGACGAGTTTGTTTCACCGAACGACGACCACGCACGTCAATACGTAGAGCGAAGCACCCCTCCATCGAAAATGTAGAACGCGTGCTCCTTTTATTTTTCCACACTCGCGCTTGTTTTTCTAAATAAATTGCTGTATAATCTAGTGTAGTATACCAAGCACACGCATATGTCGATGAATAATACAGTACGGGCATGCATGTATGGTTTCAGTATGGGCGTGCTTTTGCGTACCTCCTTGTGGTCAACGGGGACGGAAGGGTAGAGGCGGAGCGCCTCGGAGAGAGCGGCGTGGAGGTACTCCATCCGCTTCACCTCCTCGGGCCTGAACACCAGCTCCTCCTCCTCGACCTGCTCCCTGCCGGCGGCCTCCTTGCGCGCCGCCACGATCCCCTCGATCTCCTCCAGGATCTTGGCCTCCACGCCGGGGTTCCCGTTCAGAAGCCAGAAGAACCACGCGAGCGCCACCGACGAGGTGTCGCGGCCGGCCAGGATGAAGTTGACGCAGATGTCGCGGAGGAACTTGTCCGTGTAGGGCCGCCCGTCCTCGTCGCGCATCTTGGTGAACACGGTGAGAAGGTCGGACCTGCTGCGCCCGGTCGCCTCACCGGCGGCGGCGGCGGCCTCGGCGGCGAGCTCCTCCTTGCGCCTGCGGATGACGTCGTACGCGAACTCGTCGACGCCGGCGAGGCAGCGATGGAGCACGCGCTCGTGCCCGACGCCGAGCGCGCGCATGGCGCGCCACACCGTGGTCGGCGTGATGAAGCGGATGGTGGTGGCCTCGGTGGCGTCCTCGAACGCCCGGGCGAACGGGATCTCCGGGAGGCCCGGGCTGAGGCAGCCCGGGTCGACGCCGAAGGCGATCATGCAGACGTTGTCGAACGTGAGGCGGAGGAGCACGTCCTGGAGGTCGAGGGACCCACCGGTAGCCTCGGCGTCGGCCAGCACGGGGAGCAGCCGGCGGTGCACGAGCTCGACGAGGGAACTGGCCGTGAGCGCGCGGAACTCGGCGGAGTGGAACTCGAGGCTGGCCGCCTTGCGCTGCCGCCGCCACACCTCGTCGTCGGCGCCGAAGATGCCGTCGCCGAGGAGGTCCCGCACGGTGTCGCGGAAGTAGGGGCCCTTGGGAAAGCTCCCGAACCGGGTCTTGAGGAGGTGCTCCAGGTTGCGCGGGTCGGCGGTCACCACGCACTGGAGGTTGGTGAACCAGGGGCCACGGAACGTGAACGTGCCGCCGCGCGCCTTGAGCACGCCCGTGATCCACTCGTACATGTCGGCGCGGAGGCCCAGGAGCAACGACGGCAGCATGCCGACGAGCGGCCACGTCGGGAGCCCCTGGGTGCGCCGCTGCCGCAGCGAGTGGATGGCCACGAAGATGGACACGGCCACCAGCAGCTCCACCGTCTGCACCTCAGGGAGCAGGCCCGCGAGGCCGCCGCTGCCGGCGCCAGTCGCCGCAGCGGCAACCGTGGCGTTTTGCGAGACGGCAGTGTCCATGGCGGCGCTCATCGACGGTGTTGGCGTAGGCTGCTGGGCAAAGAAAGGTGGTGCCGTGGTGGTGGCGGCTTGGCGTTGGCTTGTGTGTGCGATAGCTGTGTGAGTTTTTGGAGAGAGTTCTCTGAGGGAGCTGCAATATATAGGCGTGCGTGTCTGATGCCGGTGTGGTTGCTGGCTTGATGGCAACAACATACATATGGCCGTTTCGATTTGGTGAGCAGAAAGTTTTGAGAACGAAACTAGGACTGTAGGTCTGTAACGTCCGTAAACTCATTTCGTCGTCGTTGTCACAAAAAAAAAAAAACTCATTTCGTCACACGGGTCGTCCACGCTAACCACGGAACGAAAACTAATTTTGTCCTGTGTTGAGTGCCATGCTAACCACGGGTCGTGCCACCATTAACTTTGTGCTGTTTTAGTAATTAACATGTGATAGCACGTGCATTATCCTATCCTTACATAGTAGTCTATAAAAGAACGTAATTCTCGTTTTTTGAGAAGTCAAAAGATTAAACTTGATCAAATTTATTATACAAAATGTATAAACAGTCATGAACAAAATAAGTACTATTAACTTATTTATAAAATATATTTTAATAAAAGATTATTTGGAGCAAAAATAGTAATAATATTTTTACTATAAACTGGTTAAATTTAAACTACTTTAACCGGCATGTGTCATATAATCATACTCTTTTACGGACGCAAGTAGTACGTGACAAATGATAATCCTCAACCAAAGTTCTAGAATCGACGCTCGACGGGACATCATCACATACTTGTTTTTTCTTTTTCCTTCTATTTTTCACCTATCTTTTTTTTCTGTATTATTTTCTTTCATTTTTTTTATCTTTTCCTCCCACTTGCTATAAGTAAAATTCGGTTTAACTGTATTCTCTTGTAATATATAATTGACTATGACACTTCGAAAAGATGTCAAAAAATTAGTAGTATAAGTGCCTTGATTAGTTCAAATTTGGTAGATCCAGGACCGCGTTTGCATCCCTCATTTAAACTTAAGTGGTAAAGTTTATAAAAAAATAATTTAAAGTTAGCTCTAAACTTGAGTCCACCTCGCGTTAGAGCGTGGTAATTGTGATTCTCTTTGTGTTTTACCGAGCCGTAGTTTTTTGCTGGCCTAGCTTTTCTTAAGAAAATTCACTAACACCCTGTTTGGATGTCGGTATAATTGAGTTTGGAATTAGAGAATTGGTATCGCATCTCTTCGATACCACGCGTTTGGATGCTTTGGCATTCGATCTTGGAATTTTACCCCTAATTCCAAATGGTATTCGCACAACACAAAACAACACACCGCTTGTCTAGGGGAGCGGAGCCAGGGCATGGAGGGGCAAAGCTAGCTCGCCTGGTATTCTCACGGTCCTGCTGCACCCTCCCCACGGCAGATCGATCGAAACACAGCCGTGTGTGCCGTCCAATTGCTTGAGACACAACGGCTGCTGGACAAATGTGGGGAGTAATGCCTGTTACTCTCTGAACGTCCATCCAGCCAAACCCTTGCCCAGAATCGCAGAAATGGAGGCGTTGAAGAGGGACCGCACTGTCCAAAAAAGGATATATATTGGGCGGAGCACACGAGTACTTACGAGATAAAAAGGCAAGCAACTGGTACCGCAGGTACGGTAGTACATTTGAGCGTGCAGTGTCTATCTATAGCACTAAAGTTCACGCATTATTTGGCCAAGCGGAAAAGTGAGCATTTGTGCATATGCTAATTGCATGACTATGGCACGCTAAATTAGTTATTGAACCAACCAGCTTTTTCTAAAGTTTGTCGTCCTCTCCTTAATTTGGACTTAACAAGCGATACAGAGCAGAGGCAACAGTACACTAATGTTGCTGAAATCGCCAGCACACAAACCCCTGACTGAAAAAACTCAAATACCCCAACTGTATTTCAATTGTTTATGTATTTATGCATCGTATGGCTTTAAATAGAAAAAACTTTAAAATAGAACGCCGTAAATTTTACCAAGAGCTCTTATTCAATTTAATATACGAACAGCTAATATGTTGCTAAAAAATTAATAGTAAGTATTATTTCCACCCGACTATATATAGAAAAGAGTAAATTTAGGTGACAAACCCAATACCTTAACAACTTTAAATGAAAGAAAACTTAAAACTACAAAAGCTTGATAGATCTCATCCGTAGCTACACAAATTTCATATAAAATATATGTCTATCCAACTCTCTATGAAAAAGAAATAATTTTTGTAAGATGAGAAGTTAAAACTGGTCACACCCAGCAGTCCGATCCAGTGGTTTGATCGAGTCGTGACAAAATAGGTGTGTGGCAAGCTTTTAATTTCACGTGAGACATATGCCGGCATACCGATCGATCCGGCCTCTTGATGACGTGTGTGGCGGTGTTCTTGCCCGTTGATTCCATGACATGGTTTTCTTTAATCTCCATGCTATTGTGCCATGGACGTCGATGACGCAGTGTGTCTGCTGGTGGCACGTCGTTCTTATTTCGTTCCGCCTGTAGCTACGGTGGCCGGCCGAAGGATTTATCGTTCTCTGCGGGAGAAACTGTACGTAGACCGTGCTTCGTTTCACTGATCAAATATCACATTATGTGATTATTACGTCTATACATTGATCGATGGCCGTTAATGCAGAACACCTGTCGCGGACTAGCGCTGTCGCTCGCGACCACGGATCGGAACGCCATCCAACCGGTACGTGCGGCGCACGGCCAACTCGGAGATCGATGAGTTCTGCCGGCCGGGGCGGGGGAGGATGGATGGCCGGTTGGTGAGCGCCCCCGCGCTCGCACGCCGCGTCGTAGCGCTGCTCTGTCTCTTGGTTGCCATGCCGACGGCCGACCGGTGACCAAATAACGCAACCACATCCCCCTTTGGCCCAGCCACTGAATGGCGCCTCCCTCCCCAGCCCCAGGGGCAGGGCCATCTCGCGCCGTGTCGGCGACCACGAGGAGGACGCGCCGTCCCCCACGCGGCACGACAAAAATGCTCTGGTTTCCGTTCCGCAGCCCGCCGCTGCGCTGCAGGTGACGGGTCGCGGGGTTGCTGAACTAGATCGTGGAAACTCAAGTACAGTACGTACTGCCGGCCGTCTCAGGGCCGGATCACGCCATCCACCGCCGGTCCAAATAAAACTCGCGTTCCGTCGTCACAAAAGGGTACGTCCTCAAGACGCTTGCCGTTACGTACGTTACAGTACTAGCTAGTATACTTAACTAGTTGTGCACATGCAGCGGTCGGCATCCACGAGAAATATGATGGCGTGTGGAGCTATAGCTGCTTCAACTTGCTCGCTGCTGTGATTGCGCAGTGGAATTAATGGTGGTTGCTTCCGGCATCAGTAGCCTCGTTAGTCGATGTTTGTCACGATTTTATCCGGATTTGTTCCTCGTATAACAGGTGATCCATCGCAGTGCATAATATCGCAGCTGTAGTTTGTTCTGGTAGGTGCGCTGCCTTCCAAACCAAACTGCAGCCACCTTTGATTTTGACCCTAACGTCGTGCACCGTGTATACAAACCACAGAGTGAATGAAACCGAAAAGTAACGAATTAACCATACGTGTCCGACGTTGCCAATACCAGAACCCCAGCTGCCCTGCCGTAAGCCAGAAGAATAAGAATCCGGCCATGTGTTTGCTGAACCGAAAGAAAAAAAAAAAAGGAATTGCATCGCTGGTGTTTTGTTCCACCACCACCTGCAATGCACCCACACCGTGCCCCCACACAGTTTGTTCGACGCGTTCAGAGGTAGCTACGATTGGTTGTCTAACGAGTAACGACAATTGACTAGAGTCGTGGCTCGGCCGGGCACACCGGTTGCTGGTGCGAGCGAGGTGCACCGTACACACTAGGCCACTTTGGCATATAACAAAAACTTGTGCGCTGTTTAGCTGTATCTCAGGAGCCAGGAAGGTGGATTAGGGCGATGCTTACAAACTGGGGTTCTAGAACTAGAAGAAGTTGATGTCATCTTTCATTGCTAATACATACGTGCTGTGCTTACAAAATTTGCCAACCACACGTCACTTACTGTCGTTGGAGCAATGCAATGAAAAGACGGATACGCATACGCATCAACTACAACTTTCAGAGACCTCAGGACACAAAACAATAAGCTTCAACGAATAGGACACATAAAACAATCGTAACAACCAATTCAACATCGAAGACACCACACACAAGTATAGGGAGCCGGATATAACAGAGTCAAAACACATCAACAAATCTGAAAATCCATTACAGAGTACACAATAATCCAAATGATAGTTCTAGTAGCAGATGCTGCTAACGAAAACAAACAGTCAACAGTTTCCAAAGTTTGAGTATCACTGAACATATAGTATCATCCCACATTGTTTTTGTATAGTAATGTAGCAGATAGTTAGTGCAAGTCATAATTCATAAGAGTGTGCCGCCACTGAAGTAAAAGGGCAAACCGTGCGTTTCAGTTCATCAGGGCTCCCTTGTGGAGCCGCAGGAGGTGCTGCTTCCCGGCGTTGCGCTGCTCGACGTTGAGCCCGCTGGAGAGGTGCACGTTGCACACCTTGCACCGCACGTTCATCTCGCCGGCGAGGTATGCCACGCGGTTCCTGTGCTTTCGCCCCTGCTCGTGCTGCTTCAGGTGCCACGCAGTCATGCACAGCACGCCGCAGAAGTTGCACGGCACCGTGGGCTTCTTCTTCACCGCCGGGTGCTTCCCTGGCTTGCAACGGCGGAGCTGGGGGGGGGGGGGGGGCCAGCAGGGGCCACGGCCCCCCAACATCCGAAAAAGATTTTAATCCCAGGTCATTAGCGCAAGACACTAAGGCCTAAGAAGGCAGTAAAGCCGATTAGCTAGACGCTTAGGCCTAAAAAGCTGCGATCGTGCTAGCCTGGGACGCTGCGTTCCGTTCTGTGACTGCGTCGAAGTCGAATAGCCGTGACCCACGCGAAGCCGCCGCCATCTCGTCTTCCGATTCAGAAAAAGCAAATCCCAATTCTCAAATCCCTAACCATAATCCTCGTGGCTTGTCGTTCCCCATTGAAAAAAAAATACGAAGCCAGGACCGGGAATCAGCGGCGCCTGCCCAGCGTCCTGCACTCCTGCAGTCCTGCGTGAGGCTGCGTCTGCCGTCCTGCCCGTCCTGCCAGCCAGGACCAGGAATCAAGCCATCAAGGTAACTCCTATTGCTTTATGCCTAATAATTTTGTTTGCCTGTTTGGTACTTTGGTTTGCCACTTTTTTAGTTCTTGCATAATCTGATAGAGTATTGTACAATTATTTTTTCTGAAGGATAGATTGTTTTTTCAAGAAGAATGATGGCGCTAGTTGTTCTGACAAAGAAACAGATGAAGATGAAGTTGCTAATTGGCTTGCTGCATAACAAGAAGAGGATGAAAATTTTGAAGAGTTAACAGAGGAGACTCCAAGGCAAAGAACAGCCAAAGTACAGAGGGTTAATTGTGAAGATGCTAGTGTTCTAATTGTAGAGCGTGATCCAGGCCTACGTCGCCAAATTTGGGATTATCCTCCAAATGAACACGACCAAGTTATTAGAGCATATATGAAGCATGGTTCGTACCAATTTATTAAAGATATGTATCCTCCTTTAGGTTCAAAGAAACGTCCTCGCAGATTTCAGTCTAGTTGGTTCAAATCCTTTCCATGGTTAGAGTATTCACCTACAACAGATGCTGTATTTTGCTTTTCGTGCTTCCTATTTTCGAAGAAACCAGTTGCAAAATTAGGATCCAATGCATTCACAGTGAAAGGATTTAGAAATTGGAAGAAAGTCAATGATGGATCAAATTGTGCCTTCATGACTCACATGGGAAAGGATTGTGGTTCAGCTCATAATTACAATGTTCAGTGTTATGAGAATTTAAAGAATTAGCCTTTTCGTATTGAACATGCAATGGAGAAGCAAACAAATGAAGACATAAAAAAGAATAGACTCCGTCTTTGAACATCAATTAATGCAGTCCGATGGTTAGGATTTCAGGCTTGTCCTTTCAGAGGGCACGATGAATCTGGTGACTCAAAAAACCAAGGTAATTTTCTTGAGATGGTAAAACTTCTAGCTTCTTATGATGATGAGGTAAAGGCTGTGGTATTGGATAATGCTCCACTGAATGCTAAATACACTTCACCACAAATTCAGAAAGAGATCTTGGGCCTTATGGCTAGTAATGTGCAAACGGCCATTCGTAATGAAATAGGTGATGCCAAGTTTTGTTTGATCGTTGATGCATCAAGAGATGAGTCTAGAAAAGAGCAAATGGCCATTGTAATTCATTTTGTTGACAAAGAAGGCATTGTTCGAGAACGATTTTTTGGATCTCGTGCATGTCTATGATACTAACTCTGCAACTCTAAAACAAGAAATTTGCTCTATTTTGTCTGCCCACAATTTAGATGTCCAAAATATTCGAGGACAAGATTATGATGGTGCGAGCAACATGAGAGGAGAGTGGAATGGACTCCAAGCAAAGTTTATGGAAGAGTGTCCGTACACATATTATGTTCATTGTTTTTCCCATCAGTTATAGTTAGCTCTTGTTGCTGCATCCAAACAAGTAACTGAGGTGCATAATTTTTTTGAACATCTTGCTCTTGTTGTCAATACTGTTGCATCCTCTACCAAAAGAAATGATGACCTTCATGACAACCAAGTTGCTGAAATGGAGCAACTACTTGAACTCAACGAGCTTGAAACTGGAAGTGGTGCTAACCAGATTAGAACCTTGCATCGTCCTAGAGATACTAGATGGAGCTCACATTATGATTCTATTTGTAGCCTTTTAAAGCTTTACAAGCCTAGATTTCTAGTATTGAAAGATATTGCTACTGCGAAAGGTTCAGGAACCACTTTTGCTGGACGCGCAAAGGCTGCAGGTGCTATTAAATTAATGATATTATTTGACTTTGTTTTCATTTTGCATGTTATGAAAGAACTCATGGGCATCACAGACCTAGTTTGCAAAAAGCTACAGCAAAAACTCAAGATATTGTCAATGCTATAGATGATGTGGCCACTACCAAAAAATTGATCCAAAGGTTAAGAGATCATGGCTAGAGTGCGCTTCTTAAGGATGTGACATCATTTTGCATAACGCAAGGTATACAAGTGCCGGATATGAATGCCTTCTATGCTGACTATATTCGACCTCGTGGTGAGAATGAGCTGTCTGTTGAGCATCACTACAAATATGATATTTTCACAGTTGCTATTGATCAACAATTACATGAATTAAATAGCAGATTTAGTGAACAAGCCATAGAGCTTCTTGTTTTGTGTGCATCTTTGGATCATAGAGATTCATTTAGATCGTTCAAAATTGATGATATTTGCCTACTTGCTTCAAAGTTCTATCCTACTGATTTTTCTGAACAAGATAGAAATAACTTGAGACAGCAATTACTGCACTATGAGCTTTGTGTCATCACACATCTAGAGTTCTAGAATTTATCAACTATTGGTGATCTATGTCATCGACTAGCTACAACTGGAAAAGCAAATGACTATCATTTGATTGACAGGTTATCTAACACCCCTTATTTTTATCTATTGTCCCAAATCATTTTTATTAATGTAAATACTAATCATTTTTTCTTTGGCAGATTGATTCGGCTTGTTCTTACTCTACCAGTTTCAACAGCTACGTCAGAACGTGCATGCTCTGTAATGAAACTTGTGAAGACAAGACTGCAAAACAAGATGGGAGATGAATTTCTAAGAGATTGCTTTATAATATACATTGAGAAGGAGATTGTAATTCAGTTCACAACTGATACACTTATTGATAATTTCTATGATATGAAGACACGCAGAGTAAGACTAAACTAAAAAAGGTTAGTCCTCTGAATGGCTTTTGCTGGGTTAGTCGTAGGGAAAAAATCAGTACTACCTATGAAACATGTCATTTGTGACAGCATGTATCGCCTTCTTTTGCCCCCATATAATATATTATTTGAACTGGTTGGCCCCCCTATACAAAATTCCTGGCTCCGCCACTGCTGGCTTGGGCTTGGGAGCCGCCCTGCGCTGGAGCACGGGCACGACGGCGATGGGGCCAGCGGCGTGCACCGGCGGCGCGGCCGTGGTGACGGCGCCGTGTGCGCTTGCTGGCACTAGCGGCTGCAGAGCTTGCCTCGCCGCCCTTTGTGCGTTCATCGCTGGCGGCGGTGGGCGTTCAGTGGCGCCGGTTGGTGAGGTGGCTGTGCCGGCGCCTTCGGCCCTGGTGGTGGCCGGCGTTGGTACTGCTTCTGCGGCGGCGTGCGAACACCCGCGAACCCCGGAGGCAGTCCGATTGCCAGCCTCTTCGTGCATGGGTGGTGCTGCACCGGTGGAGGTGGTGGCGATGGCGATGGCGGTGGCGGTGGCGGTGGCGGTGGTAGTGGAGGCAGGGGTGCTTGCTGTACCTGAGAAGAAGTGAGGAATTACAAAAGTCACTCAACAGGTCATAGATAAAATCCACCGTACGTGACAATGCAGTTGCAATTTGTAACAATGAAGATAAGTGAATGCAGGCATTAAACTTGGAATGGATGGATCTAACTATGTGGTTGCTGAACATCATGTGTAGTCCTATTATTTGCTCAGTCCTATTAGTTTTTCATAAGCGTAAAATGTGACAATGAACTGACAAACTTTTTCAAAGCTATATGCAGAAACTTAGTACATTACAATCTTACAGTTAGAGGTCCTTTCCCCTTCAAATGAAGAAAGAATGTTGGAAGAAGTGTGCCAGTTAAAGAAGAAACGAATGACCCTTGATGTTTGATTCTAAGACAAACTTTGTGTTATCCAGCAGTAAACTATTCTTTAAATTAACTTTTTTGATGAAACAGGAGGGGTGTGCACCCCTACTGGAATTTATTAAAAGATAAACAAGTCTTACATAGTACAATCATGAAACAAAAAAGGTATAAAAGAAAATAAAGAAAGTTACAAATGACTTGCTATCCATTGATCTATCTGGGTATGAAGAACAGCTTTAGCTCTTAGTTAAACTAAGGCAAATTTAGACTTGAAGACTTCTTTGCAGTGAAGGATGGAGTGGGGGATGCCTTTGAAAATGATATCATTTTGCATCATCCAAATAGACCAGCACATGGTTACAATAATTTCCATGAAAATGGGGTTACCAATTTGCATTTTCAGAGCTTCAACAATGAGGACCGGATCAGTAATATTGGGGATGATTAAAGAGATTGAATACCAACAGGCAGTAGCAAAGGAGCAATGGAAGAACAGATGGCTCAAATCTTCATCCATAATTAAGTGACATAAGACACAATTGTAGCTTGGTAGATGCATATTCCATTGTCCAAGTAATGTTCTGGTACTAACCCTGTCTTGCAATACTAACCAAAAGAAAATCTTTCGCTTATTCTGACAAGCTGATTTCCATAACCATCTGAAAGCAGTGTGAGGCTGTGAGCTGCCAACAAGCCTTTTGTACACTTTGAATGAAGAGAATTGTAAGCCCCAAGAGTATCTCCACTGATCATTATCTGCTATCAGCTGGAGTCCTTGAATTTCTGAAGAAAACTGAATGAACTGACCATATGCTTAAGAAAGTAGGGGTAAGTGGAACAGAGTATGAAGTAAAGGATTAGAGGCAGCTTCTGGAACAAGCAATTTTGTGTTCTTAGCAAAAGAATGAAGCTTAGGGAATTTGTTAGCCAGGGAAGAAGATCCCCAGAGATCATGCCAGAGAAAACATGTGGTGCCATTCTGAATAGAGATGATTGCAATGTCTTTGAAATTAGGAACCAATTTTAACAGACCTCTCCACCAAAAGGAAGAACCCCTAAGGGTGGTTATACTGAGAGGTATCTTGTTGTTGGAGTAGTACTTTTCCCAAACCAGTTGAACCCAAGGTACTGCATCTTTGTTATAGATTTATGGAGGTGCTTCATCAGGAGACTCTCATTCTGAACAGTGATGTCTAACACCCCCAAACCACCATCTTCTTTGGGAATGCATACCATGGGCCATGCAGCTTTGGAAGGTTTCTTACTATGAGTGTCAGACCCTCGCCATAGACAATGCTTTCAATACTTATCTATTTGGTTGATGACTGTTTTGGGCAACTGAAAGCTGCACATGACAAAAGTGGGTAGAGCTGTGAGGATGGCATTTGTGAGTTGGAGACGCCCTGCTTCAGTGAGGAATGAAGAGAAGGCAACCATTCTCCTCTCACATTTGTTGACCAGTGGCCAAAAATCGGCAATACTTGGCTTGTTGTGACCAAGGGGTAAGCCTAAATAAGTAAATGGCAAAGAACCAGTGATGCAGCCAAAAGAAGAAGCTAGAATCTGAAGTCTTTCATCTGAAATGTTAATTGGGACCATCATTGATTTTGCATAATTGACCTTTAGACCAGAGACTTCAGCAAACATGGAGAGTATATCCTTCAAACAGGTTAATTCATTGAGGTCTCTATTCATAATGATGAGAGGATTGTCATCAGCATATTGGAGGATTGGAAAATCTAAGTCACAAGCAATATTCAAGGGTAGATGCAGTTGAACAACACTTTTGGCTTGATTAAGGATTGTTTGCAGATAATCAGCTGCTAAAATAGAAAGCAGAGGGGAGAGGGGATTCCCTTGTCTTACTCCTCTTCTGCAATGAAATACTTTTCTAGGAAGACCATCAACAAAACAACAGAGGTAACAGATTCAAAAATAGCCTTCATCCATTGAAGCCATTTAGGAGGAAAACCTTTATGCTCCATGATCTGTAACATGAACTTATGCTCTACCTTGTCAAAAGATTTTTTTTAAATCAAGCTTAAGAATTAGTATTTGTTTCTTGGAATGATGCATGTGAAGACATTCAAGAGCCCAAACCACACAGTCTTGAATAGTTCTATATTTAATAAAGCCATATTGATTTTTATGCAAAAGGGAAGGGAGAGCCGATTGAAGTCTGTTAGCCAAAATCTTAGTGAGAATTTTGACTGAAGAATTCAAAAGTGAGATTGGTCTGTAGTCAGAAATAGTTTGGGCATCATCCTTCTTAGGAATAAGAGTGATATGGGAACCATTGATGCTCTGGAGGCAAAGATTGTTATCAAAAAAACTGGAACAAAGCCTGTAGAAATCATCTTTGATTAGTGGACAACAATGCTCGATGAAGTCAATGTTGAAGCCATCTGGACAAGGAGCCTTATCTCTAGGCAAATTTCTGACAATGAGGTCAATTTCAACATTGGAGAAAGGGGCAACCAGTTGAGATAAATTAGGAGGATTTGAAAATGGAACAGCAACGGTAAGATTAGGGAGGGGAGTCATACTGAAACCTAACCTTTCTTTAAAAGATTGCCAAAGAAGAGTAGCTTTTTCCTGATGATTTGTGACAATAGTACCACTGTCAATTAACAATTGACTGATAAAGTTTCTTCTGTACTTTATAGTAGCTTGAGTATGGAAAAACTTAGTGCCTGTATCTCCAAGCATGACCCATTTAATGGTACCTCTTTGTTTCCAATATGTCCTCTACTGTTGCAACAACCTGATGAGTTTGGCCTCCAAAACTTTCCTGAAATTCCATTCCACAATGCTTAAATCTCTAAACTCCTCTAGCAGGTGTAAGAAAGATAGTATTAGCTTAACATTGTCAATATTCTGTTTGAGTGAGGAGATGTTGTGCTGCCAACCTCTCAGATATTTCCTTAAATTCTTGAATTTGGCAGTAATGCTTTTTGCAGGGTCCTCAATGAAGTATGGAGTGAACCAATCATCTTGGACTTGCTGAAGAACACCATCATGTTGTAGCCAAAAATTTTCAAAGCGAAAAACATGCCCTTTAGGAATAGAGGTGGAGATAGTTACAAGGCATGGGACATGGTTAGAAGTTTCCATTGGCAAAGTGGAGACAACAGTATTCGGATAATTAGCTGTCCATCCAAACAAAGTGAAGAACCAGTCAAGACGCTCCAATAATGGTGGGTGTTGTTTATTAGACCAAGTAAATCTTCCTCCTCTCTGGGGGAGATCTACTAACCCAAGGGCACTAATGGCACCATTGAACATTAACATTTTAGAATAATCAGCCCCATCTCTATTTCTATCCTCTGGATTACGATAAAGGTTAAAGTCTCCCACAAGAAGCCAATCGATTTCTGGAGGCATTGTAATGTTTTTCAGCCACTGGACAAAGGCTCTCTTTCCAGTAGGAGTGCATGGATCATATATATTGGTGAGGACCCAAGATGTATTATTCTGAGTAGAGGTACGCATAATGGCTGTTGCATAATCATTTTCAAAGATCTTGTTACCCGAAAACATAGAGCCTTTTCAAATTATGATAGAACCTCCCGAAGCACCATTTGAGGGAAGAAAATCAAAGCAATCAGAAGATGGGGGACAAAACTGTCGAATATAAGCAGAATCAAACTGAGATCACTTAGTTTCTTGCAAACATATAATGTCACAATTACTGTCTGTGACTCTATCTCTGACAGAATTCCATTTCTTATCAGAGTTCAAGCCTCTAATATTCCAACTGAGAACCTTCCATTGTCTTATAGCCATAAGCAAAAGATTGATAAAGCAAAATACTATCTTAGACACCTAAGATGAAAACAGCTTCCAAGCATGTTACTTGTTGCTCCTCCTGGACTTGGAGCTTGCATCAGGGTCATTAGAGGCCTACTTGCCTTTCCCTGAAGTGCCAGCATCATCTTTTTTGCTCCTCTTGACCTTGGGCTCAGCATCATCTTTCTTGCTCTTCTTGGCCTTTGGCTTGCCAATAGCCCCACCTTTGCTTACTTTGGCCTGAAGCTTCTCGTTAGTGAGCTCATCTGGTTTGATTTGACAGAAGGAGGTACCCAGCTCCCTGACTATAGAAGATGATAAAAGGGGAGGATTAGTGCAACCCAAAAACTGCCGGTCAGGACACGGAGGAGACTTGAAACCTTGAGTTTTATCATGTAGTCTGTCACTATGTCTCATGTCAGCATCAGAAATATGGAGAGGTTTACCTCTTTTCCCACGTGGTGAAGCACATGGTGAGGTAGCAGCAGCAGAAACTTTTGGTGGAGAAGCAAAGTTGTCCAGCGGTACAGTCTCCTTACCAGACTGGGCAGCATCAACATTAGGGAGTGAATCCATCTGTAGTTGAGGGGGTTTAGAGAATTCTGTCCATTGACTAACTCCTCCTCAACTGGTTCTTTGTCTTTGGTACCCGAAGGTTGGAAACAAGTCAGAGGATCAGGTAGTATAGTGTCTGAAATAAGATCAACATCCAGGTCATCATTAGATTCTGAAAGAGACAGGGCAGGAGGAGTGAGGTGGAGAGTATTCACAGAATCAAATTACATAGAATTTTAGTAATGGAAACTGAGGGTGGGGTACGTGGAAGGGAGAAAGTGAAGGTCGTACCATGTCCAGCATCAGCAATGACTATAGTAGTCCATCCTGAGGACTACAAAAAGCTCTTAGCCCAGTCAAAACTCGAGTCCTTGAGTAGGAGCAGGGTGAAGAAATTCATCCATTGTGTGGGGATGGGCACTGTAGGCAGGGACTGATCCACTGAGTTGAAGAATTTAGCCCACATTCTAACTGTATTTGGGCTTGGGCCTAATTTGTTGTTGGAGAGGTGTAATGCTAGATCCACTGGTGGCACAAAGGTTTCCACAAAGCCTAATTGAACATTGTCAAACTGAATAGGTGGCTCTTCAGGGAAAGGAGCTTGTGGCGCCAAATCTTCAAAGTCCACCAATTCATTTAGAGGCATATCATCAACCACAAAAGCTTGGAGGTTTTGCAAATTAGGGAATTCAGGTATCTGGACTTCTGCTCATCAATCAGAGGTGGCATTTCATCCTCAGAATGGTCAGTTAAATCATCCATTGCCAAGACCTGATCATTGAATTATGGTTCAGGTCCTTCAAAAACCACATCAGCCTGAATGATTTCCTCCTGTTCCACAAGGTCAACCTAATTAGGAGCTAGGTTCTGAACTTGATTGATATCAGCAGCAACTGTAGGTTGGGCTAGGACAACATCATCAGCAATAGGCCCAGGTTGTACAGGTGGGTTCTCAGGTCCACCCTGATTGTTTCCCTGCTGGTCCCAAGCCCCCATCCAACTGCAGCATGATGTTTAGGATTGGGATTCTGAGGAGCTTCATGTTCAAGAGAGGAAGAAGGCCCCTGGCCTATTTGACCAAAGCCATGGTAATGGTAGTGATGAGGGTTAAAGTGTTCATCATCAGGTGGAAACTGCTCATTTGCTGTGCCACCACCAAGCATTCTACCTTGTAGAATCTCACATTGAACAGTCCAACTTGGGGACTCAAGCCAGTTCCTTCAGTGAAAACAAAAAACCATAGAATGTCTTCTAGACTTGAGACTCTCACTCTGACAACAGCTCTGGACTGGTAAAAGTCATCCTGCTCCCAAATTAGAAGTCTACCGAAGGAAGAGACAGCCTTTTCAATTAAGGGCAGAGTCCACAGGTCAAGGTTAAGTCCAAGCATCATGATCTAAACTTCATCAGTCATAACTGCAGTGTGTTGGTTCCAGGCCTCATTGTGAGGGATGAAAGTTATGGTTCCATTTCCATACTGAGTTGGGCCCAAAGAAATTAGAGCATCTCGCTCAAAGATAAGAGTTGAAACGAACATAAGCTTGGCCAAAAGGACATGGTTGCATGGATCTGAAACCAATACCTCTATCTCGCAGAAAGTCTTCAATGATGTTGTGGATGGCCATGAAGTTGATCGGGCCATGTGGTATTGGGTGGAGGTAAGCGATTTCCATGTCATGATTTCGCTGTATAATCGGTCCCGTGACCACAAAACGCATGACTGGCCTGCCTGGCACCATCCTTCACTGCGCCCAGAGAGGCATGACCGGCTCGGGGTCAACCATGCGGAATGCCAGGGATTGCTGCGAAGAACAAGATACTGTAGCGGATGAAGAACGTGGTACTGTAGCAGATGAAGAACTTGGGGTTTTCTCTTGCCACAAAACGTGAAAAATGTGCTTGAGAGGAGCAGAGACAGAAGCAGGTATCATCTTTCTACACCATTTTTGTTTAACTAAAAATGCATGTACAAAGGAAAATTCTAGCACTTTATTATGAATTAACTAATACCATTTGAGGAAAGACACATTCTGTATCTTGAATGATAGGCTTTCAATATAGCTATCACTATCTTCAAAAACATATTTGGATTCAGAACTGACAAGCCTTACTGTATGTTCTTGTTGCAAGTGTCAGTCAATTAGGTCCTCATGTCACCGAGAGATTATATCAAAACAAATACTTGAAGTTGAAGATTACAATGAAACACATGTAGTCCTATAACCAGACTACCCGAGTTTTCGTTTTCTTTGCTTAGCAATCATAACTTAACTGAAGAATGCTAATCCGCTCATTTTCTCTAGCTGAAATTACTGCTATGATTAGACTTGGTGCAAACCAAATATGTAACCATAAACATAAGACAAAACACTGAAATATGAACTATATTTTTTAGACAAAGAAACATCACTTCAGTATTCAAATTCACATCCTTCAGCAGTTCAGTGTAAAGGAAAATGAGGAAGCAATTAAAGGACTGGACTGTGCCTCACCGGTGGGGCTGGAGGAAGCTGTGACTGTGCAATGCCAGAGGGTTGCTGGCTCCTTCTCCTCCTGATGAGCTCGAGCCGGCGCTGCAGAGGAGTGGCCGGCTGGATGTGCTACTGGGGGATGAAATTGTGCAAGTCTCTTTAGAGTGTGCTTGTAAGCCTTAATTGCACACAAACAAACCACAGCAACGCATATATGCTGCTTTCATCCTCACGTTGGTTTGACCCCTCACAACTTGTGCATTTACAACACACCTCATGGGCCAAGGCCTAGCCATAGAGTGATGATCCGATGGAGAAAGCCCAGCCTAGTGTTTGTACTGGGCAGGAAAGGAATCGGGCCCAGCATGAGTCCGACTCCAAAACGGCAGAAGTCCTTCCTTCGATTTGATTCGAGTCGGTTCATCTCCGGCTTTTACATACCAAAACGTGAACACTTTTTAGTATTGTAAGAAAGCTCTAGGGTCATTTATGTTGTGATTCATATGGGTGTGATCGAGGATTGGGGATCCCAGGGAAGTAGTACTACTTAGCTTATATAAAATAAATGTTTGTATTGTTGAAATTTAAATTGTTGTCATCTTAAGCTATCTTTTTTTAGAGGATAGTTTGTTTGTTAGTCCTATGTTGGAATAGAATGGGAATAATTACCTTATCTCTGCATGATTTTCTTGCTATATATGAATAAACCACGCATTCTGCATTGGCATTTAGGAAAAAAAGTTGTAAACTGCAGTGATTTTGCTTATTCACCAGAGCTGTAAAGTCTGACTAGCTACCCATTGGTGTTATGGCATACTGACAAGTAGATGATGTTCTGGGATCTTAGGGGTGCACTACTAGTTCTAACTGTAGCTGATTTAAATACAAGAACACTATTGTTAGTGCTTTCGTGTGCACAATCCAACCACACCAAGTTGTTCAGTTTGAATTGGATTATTAGAACATATAGAATTGGGAAGTTTGCGATGTTTCCTTTTTCAGAGAATAGAGCCAATGTGTTATCTCACACTTGATTTGATATTTTTCTTCCACATGTTTGGAGTGACTAGAAAGTTCTTTTTTGCTGGAAAAATTATGGTCAAGTACATAGCGATAAGGTTTTGTAAATGATGTTTTTATTTTATAAGGTTTAACTCTTGTCTTGTGCTTTGGGGCAGTATTCTGACTCATTTTAGACTCATCTTATTTGTACTTAGATGGATGAATTGTTGGCCTCAGTTGCTGAGACCATAAAGAGCTTTGCTGTTATCTACCTCGTTCATATAACTGAGTTTGTTGACTTTTTTAACACCTTGAATATGAATTGTATGATCCATCAACAATGATGTTCTTATTCCGGAACAAGCACATCATGATTGATGTAGGGATAGGAAACAACAATAAGATCAGTTGGGCCTTCAAGGACAAGCATGAGTTTATTGACATTTGTAGTGATGGATTATAGGGGTGCTCGAAAGGGCCGTGGTCTGATGACTGATCCAAAGGACTACTCTACCAAGTATCGTTACTAGACCATTTTTGTTGGCTATTGATGTGCCTGCCATGTTGGGCAATTGGCCAACTGCTAACTTTCAAAACATGTCATGACTCAAGGGTTATTTACTTGCTAATTGTCACTTTAATAACCTGTTGATTGTTGCTTAACCGTTTCTTGGTGTCTTACAAAACTGGAATGCAGGCACGTCTACAATTCATTAATGCCACTGATCTTCTAACCGAACTCAACTTTGACATATTCCAATTTGTGTACTTTATTATTATGTATATAAAATTAAAGGCACCATTCAATGGTTACAACAAGGCTGAACAATTGTAACTATATCTTCTTTAGAGAAACTAAATTTTGAGCTCTTATGCAATCATTCCAACAAAAAGAAAAAAAATGAGGACAGGTAAGAACATACATCTATCTCTGGCTCTGCTATTACCGTGACGTGTAATTTTGGTGATATAAGAATGAAGAACCAGTGAATCTCTCGATGGTGAAACTGAGATATGTCTAGTTCATTCAGGTAAATAATAATCAGCAAGGAGATTCATCAACTGACAACAAAAGGAGACCGGTATAGGATAAAAGGAGACCAGTCTAATTCAGATGCATATGTACCAGTGTCCAGTGAGGAGGACATCCATTAGAAGAAAATCAAACAAAAAGTGCAAACCTTATAATTAATTATTTTCCAAAGTTACCAAAATGCAACCAGAATTTTAACCACCATTCATACTGTGCAAATTTAAAACAGGATATAAAGACAGGTTTGACAAATTAAAATAGATCCATATCTGCCTTGCCACTAATCTATGAATGCAAAGGAGCTGAGTTTTGACGTTAAAAAAAGAGCTGTGTTTTTCCACGATGATTTCAAACAACATACAACCAAAATAATGGTCATTTCTTCCGGCTGTACAAATTTGCAATGCCTTGGTGCCACATACTTAACATACAAACCAAATGTGCAAAATGATAATAATCAATGTATTAATGTCACATGCTTAATTAACTTCTTGTGGAAATAATTTTGTAAAATTAAACAAAGGCAAACCATCTATCAGTGAGCATATATATCGTAGCAAAGAACACAGAAAGTAGGACAGCACCTAGTCCTCGTAGTACTGTAGTGGGCAAACTAAACTTTCACGGCAGACAATAGGATAGATCGCACGGTCAGGGTAACCTGGGATGCCTTCTCTAATGATGAGCATCTCAAACATTGCTGTCTTGGGGTCATAGTAGCCCAATGACAAACAAGTGTTCAGCAAAATCCGTCCATCTGTTGGGTCAACAGCCAATGGTGCAGCCTTCTTTGATAAATTGTCAAGCACAATATGATACTCCATCAACCAGATGCCAACATCTTTCATCATCCATAGATCGATCGTGTTCCTGCTCTGACCTGAATATGAAACACAGAGTGTACCATAGAGCTCGAGGACGGTCATATGTCCAACACCATGGGGGCACGGTGGACCTTGCACGACTTCAAATTCCTTTGTCTTGACATCAAACGCAACGACTTCACATGTTGCAGAAACCGGTCCAAGATTAGGCTCTACTATCTAGTAGATCTTGCCATCGACGAAGGTCGGTTGTACAGGAGCTACTGGTCTAGGAGAAGGTTTATTGGATGCCACACACCATTCATATACTTCATAGAGCACTTCAACTCATGCGATCTCGTTTCTAGGTTCTTCTCTTTGTAGTCGATATGCACCAAGACATGCTTGTCAATCTCTGTGTTGTAACCCAACCCAATACGACCAGCGAAGAACGTCTCGTCGCCATCATCAAATGTTATCCGCTGAAAGTACCTCATGATAGGATTGCATATGAAATAACGCGTGTGGTGCCAAGGCCGTGGCAAGGCTGGGAACACATAACAAACTCTGGTGGCATTGGCGATAGTAATCTTGGATCATGAATGCATTCCTCCAGATGCACATAGTGACCGTAGGTAGGGTCGATGATGAACATGACATGTGGGCTCCTCTTCATCTTCAAGTTTGCGTGGACGACATGCGACCGGATGAAACAATCGTTGGTGATCATGCCACGCCACTCCCTGCAGACCATTCTAAGCTCTGAAAGGGAGCGTGCCGGCAGCCACTTCAGGATGTTGAACCAAGCTGTGGCTCTTGGCGATGAGAAGATCATGTCCTCAATTGTGTGGCCTGGGGGCACGAGACTCTCCTCATATAGACCAATTACCGGTAAATAGCCATCCTCGCAGCCAACGGCGGAGCCAGGGGGCCACGGGGGCCACGGCCCCCCAAACATCCGAATTTTTTTTTAATCCCAGGTCATTAGCGCAAGACACCAAGGCCCAGAAAGGCAGTAAAGCCGATTAGCTTGACGCCCAGGCCCAAAAAGCTGCGACTGTGCTGGCCTGAGATGCTGCGTTCCGTTCCGTGACTACGTCGAAGTCGAATAGCCGCGACCCGCGCGAAGCCGCCGCCATCTCATTTTTCGATTCAGAAAAAGCAAATCCCAATTCTCAAATCCCTAACCATAATCCTCGTGGCTTGTCGTTCCCCATGGAAAAAAATACGAAGCCAGGACCGGGAATCAGCGGCGCCTGCCCAGCGTCCTGCACTCGTGCAGTCGTGCGTGAGGCTGCGTCTGCCATCCTGCCCGTCCTGCCGGCCAGGACCAGGGATCAAGCCATCAAGGTAACTCCTATTGCTTTATGCCTAATAATTTTGTTTGCGTGTTTGGTACTTTGGTTTGCCACTTTTTTAGTTCTTGCATAATCTGATAGAGTATTGTATAATTATTTTTTCTAAAGGATAATATGGCACCCAAAAAGAGGATACTAGATTGTTTTTTCAAGAAGAATGATGGCGCTAGTTGTTCTGACAAAGAGACAAATGAAGATGAAGTTGCTAATTGGTTTGCTGCACAACAAGAAGAGGATGAAAATTTTGAAGAGTTAACAGAGGAGACTCCAAGGCAAAGAACAGCTAAAGTACAGAGGGTTAATTGTGAAGATGCTAGTGTTCTAATGGTAGAGCGTGATCCAGGCCTGCGTCGCCAAATTTGGGATTATCCTCAAAAAGACCAAGTTATTAGAGCATATATGAAGCATGGTCCGTACCAATTTATTGAAGATGTGTATCCTCCTTCGGGTTTAAAGAAACATCCACGCAGATTTCAGTCTAGTTGGTTCAAATCCTTTCCTTGGTTAGAGTATTCACCTACAAAAGATGCTGTATTTTGCTTTCCATGCTTCCTGTTTTTGAAGAAACCAGTTGCAAAAATAGGATCCAATGCATTCACAGTGAAAGGATTTAGAAATTGGAAGAAAGTCAATGATGGATCAAATTGTGCCTTCATGATTCACATGGGAAAGGATTATGGTTTAGCTCATAATTACAATGTTCAGTGTTATGAGAATTAAAAGAATCAGCCTTTTCGTATTGAACATGCAGTGGAGAAGCAAACAAATGAAGACATAAAAAAGAATAGACTCCGTCTTTGAACATCAATTGATGCAGTGCGATGGTTAGGTTTCCAAGCTTGTCCTTTCAGAGGGCACGATGAATCCGGTGACTCAAAAAACCAAGGTAATTTTCTTGAGATGGTAAAACTTCTAGCTTCTTATGATGATGAGGTAAAGGCTGTGGTATTGGATAATGCTCCACTGAATGCTAAATACACTTCACCACAAATTCAAAAAGAGATCTTGGACCTTATGGCTAGTAATATGCAAACGGCCATTCGTAATGAAATAGGTGATGCCAAGTTTTGTTTGATTGTTGATGAATCAAGAGATGAGTCCAGAAAAGAGCAAATGGCCATTGTAATTCGTTTTGTTGACAAAGAAGGCATTATTCGCGAATGATTTTTGGATCTTGTGCATGTCTGATACTAACTCTGCAACTCTAAAACAAGAAATTTGCTTTGTTTTGTCTGCCCACAATTTGGATGTCCAAAATATTCGAGGACAAGGTTATGATGGTGCGAGCAACATGAGAGGAGAGTGGAATGGACTCCAAGCAAAGTTTATGGAAGAGTGTCCGTACACATATTATGTTCATTGTTTTGCCCATCAGTTACAGTTAGCTCTTGTTGCTGCATCCAAAGAAGTAACTGAGGTGCATAATTTTTTTGAACATCTTGCTCTTATTGTCAATACTGTTGCATCCTCTACCAAAAGAAATGATGACCTTCATGACAACCAAGTTGCTGAAATAGAGCAACTACTTGAACTCAACGAGCTTGAAACTAGAAGTGGTGCTAACTAGATTAGAACCTTGCATCGTCCTAGAGATACTAGATGGAGCTCACATTATGATTCTATTTGTAGCCTTTTAAAGCTTTACAAGCCTAAAAATAAAAAAAAAGCTTTACAAGCCTACATTTCTAGTATTGAAAGATATTGCTACTGCGAAAGGTTCAGGAACCACTTCTGCTGGACGCGCAAAGGCTTCAGGTGCTGTTAAATTAATGATGTCATTTGACTTTGTTTTTATTTTGCAGGTTATGAAAGAACTCATGGGCCTCACAGACCTACTTTGCAAAAAGCTACAGCAAAAAATTCAAGATATTGTCAATGCTATAGATGATGTGGCCACTACCAAAAAATTGATCCAAAGATTAAGAGATCATGGCTGGAGTGCGCTTCTTAAGGATGTGACATCATTTTGTATAACGCAAGGTATACAAGTGCCGGATATGAATGCCTTCTATGCTGACTATATTTGATCTCGTGGTGAGAATGAGCTGTCTGTTGAGCATCACTACAAATATGACATTTTCACAATTGCTATGGATCAGCAATTACATGAATTAAATAGCAGATTTAGTGAACAAGCCACAGAGCTTCTTGTTTTGTGCGCGTCTTTGGATCTTAGAGATTCATTTAGATCGTTCAAAATTGATGATATTTGCCTACTTGCTTCAAAGTTCTATCCTGCTGATTTTTCTGAACAAGATAGAAATAACTTGAGACAGCAATTAATGCACTATGAGCTTTGTGTCATCACATATCCAGAGTTCCAGAATTTATCAACTATTGGTGATCTATGTCATCAACTAGCTACAACTGGAAAAGCAAATGACTATCATTTGATTGACAGGTTATCTAACGCCCCTTATTTTTATGTATTGTCCCAAATCAATTTTATTAATGTAAATACTAATCATTTTTTACTTTGGCAGATTGATTCGGCTTTTCTTACTCTACCAGTTTTAACAGCTACGTCAGAACGTGCATTCTCTACAATAAAACTTGTGAAGACAAGACTGCGAAACAAGATGGGAGATGAATTTCTAAGAGATTGCTTGATAATATATATTGAGAAGGAGATTGCAATTCAGTTCACAACTGATACACTTATTGATAATTTCTATGATATGAAGACACGCAGAGTAAGACTAAAATAAAAAAGGTTAGTCCTTTGAATAGCTTTTGCTGGGTTAGTCGTAGGGGAAAAAAATTAGTACTACCCATGAAACATGTCATTTGTGACAGCATATATCGTCTTGTTTTGCCCCCATATAACTTATTGTTTGAATTGGTTGGCCCTCTATGCAAAATTCGTGGCTCCGCCACTGCTAGTCGCAGCTCCCAATGATGGTAATCCTCCGGCGTGAATAGAATCTCTGGATAGCCGCTCGCATTGGAGTCCACTGCGAACACCTTGCAAGAGCCTGTCCCAAATATGATCTTCAGAGCACCAGTAGCCGAGTAATATACACCTAGTGGGGCAATGCAGAGTGACTTGAGAAGCATGCGCTGAGATTCCGGCCAGGCCGTCCGATCAATACAGCAAAGATTCTCCCATTGGGCTTCCTTGTTGTAATAAACATATAGAACCAAAGGATCGTCACTGTCCGGCTCCCCATGGCACACGCACAAACGCCCGTCAAGCGCCGTCAGCACGGACGACGTGGCCACATTGCCGAAACCTGCAGGGGGCGGCAGCAGCTAACTAAATGTCTCGTTGCCGATGCTGAAAGCGACGATGCCACCGTCGATGCATAGGAAGTTCCACTGCATCACGGAGCAGATGGGAGATCTCTCAGCACTAGGCCTCCAGTAACCAGTTGTAGTTTCGTCGAGGACGAAGACCTCGCATGTTGTGGGCATAAAATCTGGGCCGGACAACACGTCGGAGAACAAACGCACGACTTTGTGCTCCTTCCTCGTCGTGCAGTAACCAAGGCCGTAGGAGACGCTACGATAGCAGGATGGCTCCACGGGTCCTGAATTTTTGTATGTCATCTTAAAAGGCACCTGGGTGTCCGGCAGAGGCAGGGTCTCGCCGGAGCTAGGGTTGACGACGTAGTAGCCGCCACAGTCGGTGGCTGGAAGTAGAACGAGGCCACGGCAGGGCCTGGTCACGACATACATTAACCCGAAATCGTCTCGCATCAACTTCTCGACCGCGCCGTCGCCGCCGGGCTGCCATGAATACAGGTAGTCGTCGTAGTTGGACCCGTTCGCGGTGAGGAGCAGCCTGGGGTGCCCCGGTCTGTTGGCTCGCTGGAGGTGGAGGTCGACGAAGTAGTCGGAGGAGAGGATCGCGGACCACCCGCGGCAAACGCAGCGGAAGCGCCCCACGGACTTGGCCGGCAGCCGGGCGAGGATCTCCGTCAGGACCTCGTTGGGCAGCGCCTCAGCACCGAGGTCGCTGACAGCCGCCATGTCGTCCTCCGTGTTCACGGCTCACGCGCTCGAACGAACTTGCCCAGTAGAGGAGAACCGGCGGTGGCGTGGTGGCCGGTGGGACGTGGTGGAGTGCAGCACGACTGGCTGGCGTTTGACGACACGACGATGGTCGATGGAACAGGTTCTCGAATTAAACTAGTATATAAGTACTATACTATATACTAATAATGTTCCTATCAATGCTTCGAGTCAGGCATGTATACTATACGGAAAGTGCAGAGATAAAAACGGGTGCAATACGGTCTAATGTAAATTCGTATAGCACTATGTACCATATTTGATTCGAATACACGCACAAATTTAGATTTTCTAATTTGCTCTGTGATTATG
This sequence comes from Bothriochloa decipiens, assembly GCA_023333625.1. Lineage (NCBI taxonomy): Eukaryota > Viridiplantae > Streptophyta > Magnoliopsida > Poales > Poaceae > Bothriochloa > Bothriochloa decipiens. Next base: position 42,718,163 of record CM041628.1, on the reverse strand, counting down.
TCCTTTGGTTGAATTTGGCTCTCATGCGACAAACTCTGCCGTTGCTGTGAGCAACAAGCTGGCTTGTTTGGCAGAAAATGTGCTCCTTGATTCATTGGTGAAGTGATTCTAAGGGATTCTTTGTTAGAAACGATTTTGTATGATAAAATCATTTGTGACGCACTCTGTAAAATGATTCCTAAAATAGAGGGTTTTGCTAGAATTCTTCATAATAACCTTGTGTATCTAACTGAAGTATGTCAACATTTGTATGATACATCATAGTTTGTATTATGTACCCCTCAAAAAAAGGGTTTGTATTATGTAACTAGAAATTGAGACTTTTGAAATTATCCATGTACTACATGATTTTCCTGCATTAATTAATAAATTACTACTGAAAACACGATCATCGTCTAGGGTCTGAGCCTTTGCCTAGGGCTAGATTTGAGGCACTGGGCAAAGGCTCTCTTTGCCTAGGGCCAGACCCATCAGCCCTAGGCAAAGATTGGCCCTCGACAAAGAGGCTCTCTTTACCTAGGGCTGTCCCCGAAAGCCCTAGGTAAAGAACGGCCCTTGACAAAAAGGCTTTTGCCCAGGGCCTGACCGACGGCAAAGAAGCGGCCCTCGGCAAAGATGGCTGAAGGGCTCACGATGGGCCTACCGTTAGGCCCTCGGCAAAGGTTTGTTTTAAAAAAAATACTTTGTCCAGGGCCTTGCGGCAGGCCCTAGGCAAAGACCCCCTTTGCCCTAGGTAATTTTTTTTGTTTTTTAAGCTCAGTTTTTTGGGGGGCTATAAAACAGAATTTAAAACTTAATTTTAAAGTTTAGGCTAATTTAGGCTTTTTTATATACTCCCTCGGTTTTAAATTGTAGTTCACTTTAATCTTTTTAGTATATGCAATTTGTTATGTATCTAGACATATTATTTATCTAGGTACATAGCAAAATGCATGTACCAAAAAAGTTAAAGTGAACTATAATTTAGAACGGAGGGAGTATTTTCTTAATTTATTTTTTTAATTTATATGAAATATTTTAATTTTGAACTATCATGCAATCTGCTATGACAAAGGAATGCCTCCGTCCACACGTGCCGAACGACCCCGTCTTGACGTCGCACGCGCGTCCCGACGGTGACGCCAATGACCGAGCCGAGCTCTGGCACGTAGAGCGCGCGACCCTCGAACGGCAGCAGCCAGCCTTCTATCTTGATTAGTGTTCTCTGAATTTATATCAGACCTTGTTGCATCCGTTATGCTATGTAGTATATACTATATAGTAGTTTAATTCGAGAACCCGTCGAATTAGAATCGTTCCGAGACTAAAAAAAATCGTTCCAACGCAGCCGTGTTGCCCTCCACCTCCACCACGCCGCCGCCGACGATTCCTCGATCTGCTGGGCAAGCTCGATCAAGCCTGAAGCCCTGAACACGGAGAACGACATGGCAGCGGTCAGCGACCTCGGTGCTGAGGCGCTGCCCAACGAGGTACTGATGGAGATCCACGCCCGGCTGCCGGCCAAGTCCGTGGGGGCGCTTCCGCTGCATCTCCCGCCGGTGGTCCGCCGTGCTCTCCTCCGACTACTTCATCGACCTCCACCGCCAGCGAGCCAACAAACCAGACCGCCCTAGGCTGCTCCTCACCGCGTATTCGTCGACCTCCTCGTCCAACGACTACCTGTATTCATGGCAGCCCGGCGCCGACGGCGCGGTCGAGAAGCTGATGCGAGACGATTTCGGGTTACAGGAAGTCGTCACCAAGCCCTGCCGTGGCCTCGTTCTACTCCGAGCCACCGACTATTGCGGTGGCGGTTACTACGTTGTCAACCCTTGCTCCGGCGAGGCCCTAGTTCTGCCAGACAGTCAAGTGCCTTTTAAGACGGCATTCAAACGTCAGGACGGCGAAGTTCCGTGGTGCCACCTTGTTGCTCCCTCCGTCCAAAAAAGCTATGTTATGGGAAACACGTCAGTCAAACTTTTTCAACTTTAATTAGTTTTGTAGAAAATATGTGTAACATTTATATCTCTAAATAAATTTATTAAAAAACTAGGTCTAAAGATATTTCCGATGATACTAATTACTTAGCATAAATATTTATATATTTTAATATATAATTGCTGACAGTTTAAAAATGTTGACTTCTCAAAAACGAGAATGACATCCATTTTAGGACGGAGGGAGTACGTTAGTGTCTCCTACGGCCTTGGTTACTGCACGACAAGGAAGGAGTACAAAGTCGTGCATTTGTTCTCCAACCTGTTGTCCGGCCCTAAGCCTGGAGATGGAGGCGGTGGTTTTACGACCACAATGTGCGAGGTCTTCGTCCTCGGCACAACTTACTAGAGGCCTAGTGCTGAGATATCTCCCTTATGCTCTGTGTTGCAGTTGAACCCAGTTGTCTTCTTAGACGGGTATCTGCACTTCCTATGCCCTGACAGTGGCATCCTCACTTTCAGAATCGACGACGAGAACTTTGGTGCGCTGGTGAAGCCCCCACTACAAGAAATCCTACTTTTTATGACAAAATTCTTCGTGACGGTGCCCTATTTCGTCATATAATGTACTATAATATGACGAAAAATTTTGTGTCGTCACAAATAGAGGAGAGCAAGTTTTTTGTGATGACTTAAATTTTTTGTCACATAAAGGTAGCATTTTTCGTCATAAATTGTGTATCCCGATGACGGTTGTGGATTTCTTTTTTGTGACGCAAGGACGTGTCTTTTATGACTATTTAGCGTTGTCACATTTAGTTACTTGAAAAATTGACCAGTCCAAACCCCTGCAGGTGGACCAAGCATTGACCATTGTGATATATGTGTGTGCACTTGGTATGAAATATGGGCAACAAATTTCATAACATATATTCTCTAAAATCATAATCATTGCCTATGGATAACAAATTTCATAACATATATTTGTTTGAACATTAAAGCATAGAAGAGATAATATAATATATAAACCAAAGTGCATGCAGTTTAGGCTAGAAAACCTTAAAAGGTACCATAGATAGTTTCATTCCCACATCCCCACATCGATATATAGCCTACTAGGTGTCATTCATCATCTTACACAGAAACAATGTCCCTTTGGGCTACCAAAAGTCAACAATGGCACATCTAGGTAAACAAGATCAGTGCACACTTGGGCTTCCAAAAGTCTTAACTGCCACATCTAAACATCTTCAGTCTATCTTCTTTGCTAGGCCAATGTCCTTCAACAGCTTCTCATACATGTCTATCTTCACTTGCAGTGCCTCAAGTTTCTGCAGAGCTTCATCAACCTTCTTATCCTTGACTAGGTTAGTAAGGTCGTCAATCTTCCAACCCAGACTGGTGATGTTTTGCTGAAGGGGTCTAATGACACTTTCGATTGCGCTTATGAGCGCTGGTCGCGTCATCATCATGTTGGTCACATGGTACTACAGCAAACGGACACTATTATAGTACTTTTGAGAAAATAACAGGAAATATATAACACAATGTGGAATACCAGTGAAACACACACATGTGGAACATCAAATTGTAGAACTAAAGAAACTATAAATCAATCAATATTGAATCTCAAGCAAGAGTGGATAACAGAATGGGCTTGGCCTCAGAAATATGGCTTTTTCTCATAATACTTTGGCTTGGAGCATAAGGACACATAGAACAGCATAATCCTCAACTAAAATTAGTACACTCAAACTCATGTAGGGCATGAAATCATCAAGAAACTTGCAGCCTCGGCCATCAGGAAGTGCAATACACTACTAAGGCATGCAAATTCCTTGATGATTCGATGAACTACATGTCAAAAAAGAAACAACAGAAACTCTTGGCAGGTGTCTAGTTCCTCACAAGCCAAAGATGATCAACTACATTCCTTTCTAGTCCCTGCCATTGCATTCATCATAGGCACAAAACATAACAAGTGAAGTACTATGTGTAGAAAGAAAACCTCATAATATCATCTTTGGCCTAGATACATGGCCTTTGCAAATGAAACAAAACCTCACAATAGCATCTTCATACACTTATATGCAAAAGCCCAGTTTCATTTCCAAACAGGCCTCAGATATATATAAGAAAAGCAACATGTATGAAAACAAATAGGCCTCAGCTTTGTAGCATGTATTAAAACATCATTGGTAGTCATCATAAGCATCATCATAAGTGGTACTAAATTATAGGATATCGCCCATTCCCAGCCCTCCATATTGGCCAAAGCCAATCGGTTGCATTGGGAATGGTTGCAAAAAAAGATGATCACAAAAACATCCACCTCAGATATGTTTGTTGCATCATATAGGCCAATGTACAAGATCATCACAGTTTCGAGCATCAATAGCATTACTTCATGATAGAGTTGAGTAGTGTACCTTTGTGCTGAGACAATGAGCAGACTTAGCAGGGTCAAGAACAAAGATTGTACCTCTCCGCTGGTGGAGATGTTGTTGGAGCTGGACGGCGAGCTGAGGAAGGAGCTGGACGACGACGACGACCTGAGGAGGGGGTCGGACGGCGCAGTGAGACCGCCGCTGGTACAGCTAAGACTCCCGCATAGAAAGTTCTTACAAAAGGTAGGTTCTCCATAGCAGCACTCGTGGCAGAGCTGAATCACGGGCCCGCTCTCTGACGATGAAGGGGGAGAGGGGGCCTTCTTGGCCGTCGCCATCACGGCCTTCTTCATAGGAGCTGGCACGACCTTCTTCTTCCTCGCCGCCAGCAAGGCCACCTTCTTGCCCTCCGCCTTACTGGAAGCTGGCACAAACTGCTTCTTGGCCGCCGCCGCGGGCTTCTTCCTGGCCGCCGGCACGGACTTCTTCATGGCCGCCGCGGGCTTCTTCGTGGCTACCGCTGTGGGCTTCTTCATGGCACCTGCTGCAGGCTTCTTCTTGGCCGACGGCACATCCTTCGCCCTCATAGCCCGTGCTAGGACTTCTACCTTCCTCGTCACCTGCGCCATGGACGCCTTCTTCCCCGCCGGTGCGGCTACCTTCGTCGCCGGAGGCTGCGCCGAGGAGGAAGGCGTCAACCTACTAGTGAGCGGGTCCTTAAGGGAGTGCCTTGTTGCACGCTTCGTCATCACGACAGTGGGTGCTTGCGGCGGTGGCGTGGGCGATTGCAGCGGCGGCGGTGAATGACGGTGGTGAAAGTGAACTGGATCTGAGCGAATGTGAAGGGGAGCGGTGAATGTGAAGCGGCCGAGAGGGGTAGGTGAATGTGAAGGGGCCGGGAGGGCGAGGTAAATGGAGTGGTAGGTGAAGCGCCAGCCAACTGACAGTGGGCCCGGTTGAGCGGCGGTGAATTTTTGCTATTTTTTATGACCGTTTATAGTACTTATTAATTAAAGCACAATACTCTAACGAATTCACTATCCTAGCGCAATGGTTAAGTCTTGAGCGTGCTGAGCCTAAGGTCCTCTGTTCGAGCCCCATTGCGGCAAATTTTTTGCATTTTTTGATTATTTTTTCTGTATTCTTTTTGTTTTGAGCCGTGTCACAAAAACGTCCATCCCCAACGGCCATATACCCATTTTCGGTGGACCCAAAATCCCTACCTCTTTCATTTTCCCCAACTAAAACTATCTGTAGGCGGCGAGGGGCGACCGATGGAGCACGGCGGAGCGCGGTGGCGACTGTGCCAAGGCAGCTTCCTCTCTTGACCGATGGACGGCGCGGCAGGCTCTGCCCCTCTCCCTAGGTGCGCGTCAAGCTCTGCCCCTCTCCCCCTCTACCCAGGTGCTCATGCTCGGCGGGTGGCTAGGTTTTACTACGGTGAGAGGCTAGCTGAGTGGAGTGCTGGGTGGCTGAGTGCGGTGTGCGTGCGAGCAGAGCTTGGTGGGCGAGGTGTGAGCTCATCTTCCCCAATTGATGTTTAATGCCTAGTTTCTCTCCAGTGTTCATGTCGCAGGCCGCGTCTTCATCCACTCAGAATTGGCGTTCAAATGCCCTAGAACCGAGACCGCTAGCTGTTGTTGCTACAGGCACAGAGCCCACCGTTGTTGATCTGGAGGCGCCAATCGATGATGATAGCAGACTGCCATTGATATTCTACCTTGATTGCAAGGATGTGAGGGTATTTACTACCATTACCACGTACTCTGATGCTAACTGTGGGAAGAGATACTTCAAGTGTACTAGGAAAAACTACAGACCGGTCAGTGAAGTGGTTGAATTTGCATTGGCCAAATTTCATTCTTGTTTGCCCAAATTTGATTAGCTTTGTTTGCATGTGGATGCAGGGGAAATGTTTCAGCTATTAGTTTGAGGAACAATATGTGGTGTACCTTAGAGATAATGGTTATCTAGTACCAGCTGCCCTGATCGCTGAAGCAACTTCGACAACTGAAGCTCTAGAGCTGGTTGGCAAAATGGATAGCTTAGAGCAAAATCTGAACAAGGTGAAAGAAATGGTTGGCAAGAACATGGGAGGGATGGGAAGCTGCATCTGTCTTGTGTGTGGATGTGTGAATGTAACATTATTCTTGGCGTTGGCCATCTTCATGGTTGCAGCTTTTGTGTTCAAGTAGCGCAATGGAAGTGAAGTATGGGCCTTTGTGTTCAAGGCTGTTTATTGCTGCTTTATGTTGCAAATGAAGGGCACCTTTGGTTATGATGTATGAATAATCTAGTGATCAGTCATGTATGTTGTTTATCTTGGCTAATTGGTTACTCTATCATTTGTGAGTGATGAACCTCTGGCAGAATGCATTTTGTGACTGTTTATGTACATTTCATGACAGATTTTGGGCATTACATGACATTATCATGTGTCATGAATCTGGGGACTATATATTTGCATCATGTTGATGAATTATGGGCACTGAAACTTGCATCATGCATCAAGTATTCACTAAAAACTAAACCACAAATATAATGTTCACAAATATAAGGTCTTACAAATATTAAAGCTCAATGTTCACAAATATAAGGTCTTACAATCACAAACACATGTAGTAGCATGATTCAAATACAAAAAAATCAGTGATCATCACTATCTTCTTGGCCATTTTCTTCATCAACTTCTGGAATATGGGGATTATGGTACTGAAGATAGGTATCATCTTCATCTTCATCTTGGCCATTTTCTTCATCAACTTGAGGTGTATGTCTCTGTTGTCGAAGGCTCTCTACGAGGTCTCTACTGATAGGGCTGCCTGGTTCATTTTCCATGTGCAATAAATCCAAATCTGGATCAATGTCTCCTACTGCACCATCTCTCGATGAAATATGCTCCTCTTGGTATGCCTCCTGACATCTCATCTATATCTGTTCTTGAATTGGTTTGTTTGTGTCAGAACTCTTTGACATCAAATATATGTCAGTGGCCAAATTCTTGTAGCACTCGCCAACTTGGACCAAACTTTGTATCTTCCAAGAAAAATACTTGTGAAGCATCTGTCGCCATAATGAAAGGATCATTCTTGTACCATCAGCCATGGATGTTTATGCTCTTGAAGAAACCATCATCTTTCATCCGGCATGCCCTTCCCTCTAGATGGTACCATTCACACCGTAATAAGACAACAGTTCTACGACCATTGTTGTTCCTACTGTAACTCAACTCAATAATATCTTTGATTATCCCATAGAAGTCTAATGTGTCATCACCGTGAGTACCTACACTTTTGATGGTGGAGTTCTGTGTCTTCTTGTGTTTATCACGAGCCAAAGTGTGGTATCGTACCCCATTGATTATACAAGTTGTGTATGAACGCACTCTTTGTATTGGCCGGCATGCTAGTGAGTACAAGTCTTCATCAATAGGTGTTGTGTCTTGGTACTTCTTTCTGGTAATCTGCAGGTTGAAAACATATACAGAATAAGTGAGTTTCAAAATGTACTTTATCATAAATTACTAAGTCATGTTGTAGAAGTTGCACACACATGATCCTCGAACCATGCAGCAAATTGTGTTGACATCACTTTTTAAACATCATTCACCCTTGTTGTTCTAATTCTGCCCTATACATGCTACAAAGGAAGAAGATAATGATTAGTTATTTTTTCATAGCAGTATTGAACAAAGATGGGTGAAATATGAAATGACTGAAATTACTTACTCTTTGTATTCATCAACTTCTTTGTAGTTATTTAGAACAAACCAAACCATGGAGTCATAGTCTTTGTCTTGGTAGTGAAGTTTTGAAGCTCCCAACAGGCTAATACGATGACCAAAAATAGGCAAACCATTGGGTGAGATGTTGTCTTCAGCATCTAAGTTTCTTTCATGTCTATTGAACCTAGTAATGATGTCATTGAAATAGGTTGAGCACTAGGTCATACACTCATAGGTAGTGTATGCCTCTGCAATACATCCTTCAGGCCTTGATTGATTGCGGATGAAATGCTTAAATGTGCCCAACCTTCTCTCAATGGGATACATCCACCCATACTGTACCGGTCCCCTAAGTAGTGCCTCATCAGGTAAGTGGATAGCTAGGTGAACCATAACATTGAAGAATGCTGGAGGATAAATCTTCTCTAGCTTGCAAAGGATCAGCACAATATCTTCCTTCATCTTGTGTAGTGCATCAACCTTTAGAGTTTTAGAGCAAAGCTGTCTAAAAAACCTACCCAATTCAGCAATTACTTCGTATACGTCTTTGCGCACCAAACCACGAAGGGCAGCTGATAAGATACGCTATAGCATTATATGACAATCGTGTGTTTTCAGCCCATGTATTGTTCCTGCTCCCTCTAGATTGACTCATCTTGATATATTTGAGGCATAGCCATCTGGAAACTTAACATTGCTCAAAAATTGCAAGAACTTCTTCCTATTTTCTGGGTTTAGGACATAGCAAGCTCTTGGCTTTGATGATGAACTACCACTATCATCTAGCATTTGAAGCTCTTTTCTCATACCTCTATCCTCCAAATCTAATCTAGCATTGATGGTGTCTTTTGTCTTGTTTGGAATATTGAGCAAAGTTGACAAAATGTTTTCACATATGTTTTTCTCTATGTGCATAACATCAAGGTTGTGTTGTAGCTTTAATTTTGGCCAGTATTCCAAATCATGCAAGCTAACCTTCAGATGCCATACTGGTCCACCTCCATCATCATGGCATCATTTTCTTGGCTTTGGCTTATCTGAATTCTTGCCTGGAACATAGGAAAGTTCATTCAACCTTGTCATAACCTCATCTGCACTAAATTTCCTTGGCTTCTCTCTTTTTTCATTCTTGCCATTGAAAGATTTGTTTGTCCTCCATTCATGGTCCTCTGGTAGGAAACTTCTTTGGTCTATGAAACCAATTTTGTTTCTAAGACTGCAGGAGCATAGATTCTCATCACAATGCACACATGCGAAGTAACCTCCAGTGGTTCTACCTGACATGGTGCCTAATGCAGGGTAGTCATGGATTCCCCATAGAATTGCTGCATGCAAATCAAATTCTTTGCCCTCAAATGCATCATAAGTTTTTACACCCTTCCAGAGCTTTATCATGTCTGCTATCAAAGGCTGATGAAAACATGGAAATCTTTGCCCGGTGATCTTTTGCCTAGAATTAGTAAAGCAAGCATAAAATTGGATTAGTCCATACACATCCATGGTGGAAAATTGTATGGTACCACTATCACAGGCCATATGCTATATGAATTGCTCATCTGACCAAATGGGTTAAATCCATCAGTAGCAATGCCTAACCTCAAACTACGGGGATCATCTTTAAAAGACTTGAAAGTCTCATCAAAATCTTTCCAAGCTTCCCCATCAGCAGGATGTCTCATTTCATTTGCAACTGGTACCCTCTTATCCTTGTGCCATCTTGCATATTGTGCCTGCTGCTTTGTCATGAAAATTCTTTGAAGGTGTGGAATTATTGGAAAGTACCGAAGGACCTTGTGAGGAACTTTCTTTTTGCCCTTCTTGTTCACTTTCCATCTAGTGAAGCCACAAACTGGGCAATGATCATCCTTTTTATGGTCGTCCCAAAACAAGGCACAATCATACTTGCACACATCAATCTTAACATAACCAAAACCAAGTTTCTGAAGTAGAGCTTTCATCTCTCTATAAGACTTAGGAAGTCCAGGACATTCTTCAAAGATCCAGAAAGCAACTGAAGCATAGCATTGAACCCAGTTGTTGATATCCGATTGTACACTTTGATATGCAGTAGTTTGATAATAAAAGATAGCCTTGACTCCTCGATGCAACCTGGATACAGTTCACGCTTTGCCTCTTTAATGATTTCTTTATATAAGTCACCACCAAAGACATGGTTTTCTACATTGCGCAAATCTTGAATCAACCCCTAAACTCCCCTTTCACCATCATCTAAGACATCTTCAGCTTGTCCTTCCTCATCAAGTGGTGCCTGGTCATTTCCATACCATGACATATCCTCTGGTACAATAGCATGTTCTCCACCATCATCCTCTAGTACAACAGCATTAGGTTCCTCTCCATGGAGAATCCACCTAGTATAGCACCTAGACATACCATTGATCTCAATATCCTCATGTACATCATCTTGGCTTTTCTCTACCTGGTTCAAGCATTTTTGGCATGGGCACTTGATCTTCTCATCTGCACTATATCTACTTCTGACATGTTCCATAAATTGCTCAACACCAGCCAAAAAGGACGACAAAAATGGTTCACTATCATAAATCCACCTTCTAGGAATATTGACCTGCAGGTGCAAATTTAGGTGTGACAAAATTGAAATTCAGCATGTATTTACCTAACACAATGGTTAAATGATAAAAATTTAACAACTTCACTGGTTCCTTCTACAATGGCCAGTGAGGCTCCAGCTTGCAGCTTGCAGCTTGCTTTGCCAAAGATGCAGCAGCTCTCTAGGCCCCAGCTAAGCTGGCCATCGAGGGGCACCGGCCTGCTCGATGTGGCCAAATGCAGGGGGTAGCACGGTGCGTTTGCTGGTGGAGGTGGAGGCAGAGAGGGAGGAGCCGGCGAGGGAGCAGAGGTCGTCAGCATCATTGCTCGACCTGGATGGGGTCCGCAAATGAGCCGCTGGCAAGCCTAGTGCTAGAGGGGGGCAGGGCGGAGAGGGAGCAGGTGGCTGGGGAGGGAGCAGGTGGCTAGGGGGCAGGTTACCAACGAGGGAGCACGTCACCGATGAGGGAGCAGGTCATCAATGAGGGAGCAGGTCACCGGCGACAGGGGTTGTCGCACGCCTAAGCAGTTGTGGTGAGTGGTGACAGTGCAATGCTACTTCTGTTTTCAGTTAAGTACCGCTTCGTTTCAATGACATGTGGGCCCAGCATTTTAGTGCATGCGGTCCACTGTCCCAATGACATGTGGGCCCATCTAACTGTTAGCCTCAGTTGCTCCGAGTTCATCTTGTACTCATCATTTCGCTTTTAAATCACTGGATAAATATGGTCAGTAGTTTATCTCCCACATACTTTCTCTAAATTACCTCATTTTTCTAAAAATTTCTAAAATCATCATCTATCAACATATTCCATTGATTTTGGTCATGTGTCAGTGAGACAAATTTTGCACAGATGTAAGTTAAAGTGATTTAAATATGGTAGATCAACACCTCAATTTGAACCTCATAATGAATTCGGCCAAAAATATCATGAATACAAAAGTGGCTCAACTCATTGAGATCTAAACTTGTTATTTAGGCCATTTTGTCATCCGAGAAAGTGATTACAACTTTGTTCTCAAATTCTACTCATCTCTATTATTTGAGCCACTTTTGTATTCATGACATTTCCATTTGACATAAGTTAGTACGCCAAAATTTGTATCCGAGTTTCAAATTTCACAAATTCAAAAATTAAACACTTCAAACAAACTGAAATGAAAAAATGACAAAACTATGGTTTGTAGAACTCAATCTGTTGAACATCTTTGGTTATTGACACTTTTCCATTTGAATTCATTTAGTATACCATAATTATGATTTGAATTCATAATAGGCCTCACCCTCTCAATGACACGCGAGACCCACCGCGCCAGACCAAAATTTGCCACCTCCACCTCCCGCTCTCTCGCACACACTACTCTCACCGACAGGTAGGCCTACATCACCTCCCGCCTAAGCGAAGGGAAAAAATCCAAAATCCACCGCTCTCCTTCGCCCAATCCTTAGCCGAATCCATTCCCCTCCCTTCCGCTAACCCTAGCGTCGACCCGTCGCTGCTGCCATTCGCGCCTACCAGCCGCCGTCACCGCCAGTCGCTCCCACCCGCTGCTGCCGCCAATCGTGCCCACCCGCCGCCGCTACCACTCGCACCCACCACGCCGCAGCCAGTTTCACCCACCACGCCGAGGTCTCTCGCATCCACCACGCCGAGGGTAGTCGCGTCCACCACGCCGCCACACCTCGCACTGAGAATGGCCTCCTTCCTCCCCACAACCTAGCGCTGAGCAAGCGCCGATGACATCCCGGACTGCCTTTGCGTCCTCCCCGGCGACATCCACCAGAGCCATAGCTCAGAGCGCCGCCACTCCGACGCTGGAGGGAGGAGCCGTATCTCAAGCCGCCGGCTTCCTAGACTCCCTTCGCGGTCGCTGGCTTCCACGGCATCTCAGACTCCATCATCGGCTACATGCTGACAGACGCTTTCCCTCAGCTCCCAGCCACTTCTTTCGGACCCCAATCTGCGGCTGTGATGCATTTTGGTAACTTCTAATTCTATTTTTCCTTTCTGGCTGCATGTTTTCCCTGTCAATTGATGGATGTAGTTGTCAATTGACCTGATGTATGAATATCTGCTAGCTTGTACTAGTTGTTGTAGGTCAACCTTGCTTTCTTTCTCTAGTTTCTTTGTTGTGATATGCTGTTGTCAAAAATTATCACTGAAGAATCATAGATAAATTGCTAATTGTTAATAATATTATTTGATACATTGAACTTGGTGATTACATACATTGCAACTGGACTGAGTTGTTAGTTCCTTCTGGCACTTATTTGTTATTATTTGTCATTTAACATTCTTTCAACCATTAGAAAGAATACTAGTTTCCTAGTTTATTCTTCAACTCCAATATAGAAACTAAATCCAGTTCTGCCCTCACTCTCTGCTTGGTCATACTAAGAAACTCAAGAAATGACAAAAACAAAGTATGAGCAGGCGAGGGATGAGAATATAAAGAATATTCAAGAAGTTTTTAAGTCTTTGGGTATTGAAGTCTTAGCAAATGAAGTTAAAGATGCGTTTTCAAATAAACCAAAGGGAAAACGAAAGACAGTACTGACTGAAAGTCTAGAATCTGACATTGATTATGATCCAAAATCTGATATTGATAACCATTCTGAAACTAACGATGAATCTGATGCTGAGGTGAGATGCATTACTTGGTCAATTTACAAGTTTTTTGTTTGTCTATTTGAAACATGTACTTCATTGTATTGATTTAATCTACTATGTCACTTGTTTCTTAATTAATAAGATGCTTGTTCATCTTGGCAGGTACAAGAGATGGTTCCAGGAACTCGGCCTAGGCCAAAAAAGCAAAAGGTGGCTGCTAGGCAGCACCCACCGCGCACGCCAGGAAGATTTACTAGGCAAATGGTAGCCATGCCTTCTCCTGGCAGCCATCCACCACCTAGACAGTGACACCCATTGCCTCCTAAGAACACTCCCAAAGCCAATGCCAAACATAAAGCAATTTCTATTGCTACCCAAATGCAAGCCCACTGCAATACAAGCAGCCAGACAACAAACACTACTACAACAGTGCCTACTACTCCAAATAACCCAATGACCAGTCCAGCCTTTTCTGCTCCTTTGAACACACTGTCTAATACTTCTACTCATAGATTTTCCAAGGAAACTGCAGTCATGTCTTCGCGTGGTGCAAACCCATTCTATATATCTTATAGATTCACCAGCACCAATGCAGCCATGATGTCTGAGCCTAAGGCAAACACTGAATAGCCTATTACCACAGCTAATGCTAACCAAGCAGTTCCTACAGACACTTCCCCAGGTAAAAGGAGCTCTAGGAAAAGCAATGACCCCATTGATGCAGCGGACCACTTTGATGCTACAAATTCAGAGCTTAATGCACACGGAGAACCAGATGGTGACTTAGGTCCAGGTAAACAATACAAGTTACCAAGAAATATTTTTCACCATTCAATATCTCCATTTGTTACTGCTATAATAACACATTTTGCTTATTATTTGGCAATGCAGTGCCACCAAGGGAAGTTCGTAAGAAAACCACGGGTCATGGCTTAGAGAAGTTGATAAAAAAGGGAACAAGCTGCCTATCCAAGTGGCTCTAGGTAGGAAAAGACCTCAGGTGCCACTTCAGGCAGCTAAGCTAGCATCAGAAACTGGTGTTGCCCTTAGAGACCAGCTGCCTATCTATACATCCTGGAAGATTTATGAAAAGGAAGCGAGGAAGGCACAAGTACAACAAGTGATTGATAAAGTGGCAGTCAGACACTATTTGACACTCCAAATAGTTACCTGCATTACTAGCTTTGTACACAACCATGTCAAAAATGTTGTCTAAGAAATTTTTTGTGTGGTTGCAGTCAAGGTTGGATGTGGATGTTTCAAACGAGGGACCAAGCAAAGCAGCATGCACTGATATTGTTAAGAGGGAGTAAGGCAGCAGAGGTATCATCTGAAGACCAAGTACTACGACGAGTCACTGACACTTGAACAGATGTTGGCCAAACCACCTCCACCTAAGATGAAGAAAGAAGATTGGGTCGACATGGTAACTTACTGGTGTGACGAAAACAATAAGGTCTGTGCCTTAATTATCTCCTTTTCTTACTATGAAATGCAACCTGTGCATGTAAATGAAAACTCTATTTCATTTGTCGTGTAGGAAAAAAGTTTGAAGAATAAAGTGAACCGTGCCCAAGTGCAGCTGCACCAAAGGACTGGATCTAGGTCCTACATTGCCCATCGATACAGCCTGGTATGGATCCTATAATTACCTTTTGTATAAATACCTTGAAAGATGGGACATTTGTTTCATATATAGTAATTACCATGTGCTTTGGAACTACCAAGTTAATACATTCTCCAATTATTACTAGGATGACATTATTTTTAAGACCAATATGAGTTTCGACAATGTTTTGTAAGATTAGCTAGCATGTATAGTGCATTCAAATTTTGGGATCTTGCTATTAATACAACAACAACAACATAGCCTTTTTTCCTAAGCAAGTTGGGGTAGGCTAGAGATGAAACCCACAAAAGGGGATCTTGCTATTAATATGCACAAATAATCTGATGTTTGTCAACCCCTCTCTCTACATTCATGGATATCATTTTAAATCATTTTTTACATGCTACAGAGGAGTAAGTACAATGGTGTGGAACCAGATGCTATTGATTTCTTTGGTGAATGCATGACTAGTCCAAAACATGGTCGCACTCCTCTTGTAGATGAAATATATGTAAGTAAACTAAATCTTGCTTACATTATTGTACTCAAATTCAATCCTCGTAGCACACTATTGTATGGCCTTCTTATCAAGTGGATGCACATATTCTGTGTAGGCACATATGGATGTAGAGAAGGGAAAAGAACAAGAAGGAGAAGCAGTAAAGTCTCCGGAGAAGATTATTGCTGAAAGTCTCAGCCACATTAGTAATAGATCAACCTTCCTTCCAAACCTTGGTATAACTAGAGCGTCGAAGGTGGCCGGGTCCACAACAGCTGAATCAGAAGCACGCATGCAAGATCAATTTGAGGAAACCCTCTAGGCAGAAAGAGAGGAAGCTGCTAGGAAGCAGGAAGAGTTGCAAGCACAGCTTCGAGCTCAGCAACCGTACTTGAAGAAAACCAAAGGTTGCTACGTGAGACCTAGGAAGAAGTGAAGGCGATCAATGGCAAGTTTGAAGAGACAAATGCGCTGCTACGAGCAGTGCTGAACATTCACAAAGGTTAAGGTAGGCCTGGATGCAACTCTATGCTTCATAATGCTTGTGTGGCTGTGTTGAAGGAACCCAAACTTCTCTGTGATCAACTTTGTGCACTGTGTTAATGTTTGTGGAACAGTTTGAGCTTGTTTCTGAGTTTGTGTAAGATGAAACCTAGAACTTTGTGTGTATCATTTGAACCTGGAACAATTTGAATAATGGTGATGTGTACAATGGCTTGGCTCCGTTGTGTATGAATCATGGGCTCTGAAGATAATGATATGGATGCTAGCTTCTGGTATTTGTAGATGGTGGGTTCATATATATATATGGATAATTTCTGTATAAACAGTGATGATGCTCATAGAGTGCAAGAACAATTTGTGACGGTATGAAGGCGTCTCGAAATGCTTGATACATCTGGTCAAACAAGACGGCACACGGTAACATATGACGACACAAGCCGTCACAAAATAATGGAGCTATGACTCGATCAACGAGCAATAAAGACGAAACACAACCGTCACAAAACAGGTCACAGTCGTCACAAAAAATTAGACCAATGACTTAGTCAAAGACAAATTATGACCTTATGCAATCGTCATATAATAATATATGACGACCACTTTTTGTCACAAGAAGTCCAACAACAGCCCGCCCGTGTGCCTATTTGTGACGGGTAAAAACAATACATGACGCGTTGATCGAACAATACATGACAGACGCTGTCGTCATAAAAAATGAACATAATATGACAACAAAGAAAAAAATCATCACAAAAGGTCGGGACATTTTGTGACGGTTTTTTTCGAGACCGTCACAAAACTTTTTATGACGCTCATTATATGACGACACGTGTGACGGTTTGTTTTCATCATAGATTTTATTTGTGATGGTTTTTCCACTTTGCGTGATGAAATGCTGTTTTCATAAAAGGCATGAATTCTTATAGTGCCCCAGGTTTCAGCAATGTCACCATGTTCGTGCTCACGGAGCTTGACGGGCGTTTCTGTGTGTTCCATGGGGTGCCAGACAGTTCTAGTCCTTTGGTTCTATGTGTTTATTACAACAAGGAAGCCTAGTGGGAGAAGCTTTGTTATATTGATCGGACTACTTGGCCGGAATTTGAGCGCATGCTTCTCAAGTCACTCTGGATTGCCTCAATAGGTGTATATTACTCGGCTATTGGTGATCTGAAGATCATGTTTGGGATAGGTTCTTGTAAGGTGTTTGCAGTGGACTACAATGGCGGCGGCCATCCAGAGATTCTATTCACGCTGGAGGATACCATCATTGGGAGCTGCGAGGATGACTGTTTACCGGTAATTGGTCTATATGAGGAGAGTCTCGTGCCCCTCGGACGCACAATTGAGGACATGATCTTCTCATCGCCAACAGCTGCAGCTTGGTTCAACATCCTCAAGTGGCTACCGGCACGCTCCCTTTTGGAGCTGAGAATGGTCTACAGGGAGTGGTGTGGAATGATCTTGAGTGATTGTTTCATCCGCTCGCATTGCATCCACTCAAACTTCTTGAAGAGATTCCCACTACGTATCATGTTCATCTACGACTCTAGCTTGGGTCACTATGTGCATCTGGAGGAATGCATTGGTGATCCAAGCTTGCTAATGCCAATGTCGCCAGAGTTTGCTATGTGTTCCTAGCCTTGCCACGGCCTTAATGTGGGGACTTGGTCTCACGTGGATTATTTCATATCCAATCCTATCATGAGGTACCATCAGCAGATAACATTTGATGATGGCAACGACAAGTTCTTTGCTGGTGGTATTGGGTTAGGTTACAAAACAGAGGTTGACGAGCATGTCTTGGTGCATATCAACTACAAAGAGAAGAATGTTGAAGTGAACCTAGAAACGAGATCATATGAGCTGAAGTGTTGTATGAAGTATGTGGATGGCGAGGAGTGGTATCCAATAGACCCTCCTCCTAGACCAGTAGCTCCAGTACAGCCGACCTTCATCAATGGCAAGATCTAATAGATAGTAGAGCCTAATCTTGGACCGGTTTCTACAAGATGTGAAATCATTGCGTTTGATGTCAAGACAAAGGAATTTGAAGTCCTGCAAGGTCCACCATGCACCTATGGCATTGGACATATGACCATCCTCGAGCTCTATGGTACACTTTGTGTTTCACATTCAGGCCAGAGCAGGAACACGATCGATCTATGGATGATGAAAGATGCTGGCATCTGGTTGATGGAGATAGTGACTGATGAGTTATTAGAGAAGGCTGCACCATTGGCTGTTGACCCAATAGATGGACGGATTTTGCTCAACACAGGTTTGTCATTGGTCTACTATGACCCCAAGACAGTAGTGTTTGATACCATCATCTTTACAGAAGGCATCCCAGGTTACCCTGACCATGCCATCTTTCCTATTGTCTGCCATGAAAGCTTAGTTTGCCCGCTACAGTAATAAGTACGTCCTACTTTCTGTGCTCTTAGCTAAGATGTCCATTGATGGTTCTCCTTTGTTTTGAAATACAGGCATATATGCCTGATCACGAAAAAAATGGTTTTCCTTTGTTTGACAGAATCATTACTACAAGAAGTTAAGCATGCGACACACCAATGCGACAAAAATGGTTGTAGTTAATTTCCTAGCATCTATGTTGCATCTTCTTATCTGAATGAATCATAAGGAAAAAAAGACCCAGCTCTTCTATGTTCACAGAATTGTATCAAGGTAGCTACTTTTTTTTTGTGAAACCCATCTTAATTTGCTTTGCAAAGTTGCACAGTAGGAAGGAATAACCATTATTTTGGTTGTGTTGTTTGAAAAATGATCATGTAAAAACTCGGGTGTTTGACACTGTTGTATCCGGCTCTCCTTATTTGTGTGTGGTATCCTCGATGCAGTGGTTATTAGGTTTGTTTTATGATTCCTATCCCATTATCATTGAGGACAACCTCGGCCTGAGGTCTTCTTTGAAAGTCGTAGTTATTGTGTACCCGTATCCTTTTGTAGGGCTCACTACCAGAAACAGAAATAGCTTCTTTGTCGAGTGCTTCTCCCTATGTCCAGTGGCAAAGCTCACGCACTCAGCAAAGAAGCCCTTTGCCGAGTGCCAAACACAGCAGTCTCAAGGTTCATGGACACATGGGTACGCTTCTGTTGATTTATTTATTTATTTATTTTAACGCTTCATTCTCATTACGTGTAATCATCCTCATGTTTTTCTTGCAGTCCCAGTCGCATGGTGGCTAGGTCATCAACGAGTTCACAGGGTACGCCCTGGCTCACAAGGGTCGAGCGACAGCACCGGACAACGTCTACAACCCGACGAACAGGACCAACGCGTACACCGCGGCGGCTCGCACGCGCCATGGGCCGGCCTACAATCCGGCCACCGAGCCTCTGGATACAGACATCCTGATGACGATGGGAGAAGGGTAGCAGCACGACCGGTACTATATTGTCCACAGCGCAATCGACCTAGCCACCGTTCCCACGCTCCGCCAGGTTCGATCAGGGAGCACAACCTCCTTCGATGTCCTCATACGACCTCGGCAGACGAGCTCCATGCAGATGATGGCAGCGTTTCAGGTAAGTATAGTTTTATTCGTCGTTCATTAGTTTTACACATGCACCTTTCATTTTGCATTGTTTAAACCTTGCGGGTGTAATATTTCAGGCCCAGCTAGCCGAGTTGCAGGCCCAACAGCGGGAGATGGCGGAGGTCCATCAGCGGGAGCTGGCGGCCCAGAGGGAGCAGTCGACGCGCGAGATGAAGGCTGTCCGGCAGCACTCGGTGCGTTAGATGCAGGACATGGACGGCTACAATCAGGCCCTTCAGATCCCTAGTGTCGTCATGCCTCTGTTTCCTCCCTCGATGTTCGCTCCCCCTCCTCCTAGCCCTATAGGGACTCCAGTGAGAAAATATGTTTGTCTATTATTTTAGCTTATGCGGCCATCCTGTAGGTACTAATGAGATCGCTTCTCCTTTGTGTAGCCACAGTCGGCGGGTTCGAACCCAACTCCTCTACATGGCCCTTCTCCACAGCATGGGTGGCCGGTTGGCCCGGGTGCATAGTTGACGTGGCCAGGTGGCGTTCCTCCTCCGCCTCCGCAGCACGGGCACTCCGGGTGGGCAAGCGGCCCTCTGCTTTCGCCGAACGGGTGGACATACTAGTCGGCGCCGCAGCCCGGGCGCTCCGACTGGTCTTCCTAGCCAGGTGGGAGCTCTTCACACTTTGCGGGGCATGGGGTCACCGGGTCGCAGCACGAGCAGTGACGGACTGTGATTGTTATGTTGGATATGTTGGATTTGTGTTATATATATTGGACAAAAACAAAAAAAATTGCCCAGCTTTGTCGAGTGTCAAAACATCCAGCTTTGCCGAGTGCTAACCTGGCACGCGCCAAAGATTTTTCTAAAAATAAAAAAAAATCTTTGTCGAGTGCCTGCCAGGTCAGCACTCGGCAAAGATTTTTCTAAAAAACATTAAAAATTCTTTGCCGAGTGTCGGCCAGGCGGGCACTCAGCAATGATTTTTTAAAAAAATTAATAAAAATCTTTGCAGAGTGCCTGTCACGTGGGCACTCGACAAAGAAGGTGTCAGATGACTGATGCCATTAAACTTTGTTGAGTGCCCGGCGCGTCTTTGCCGAGTGCCGACGTGGAAAGCACTCGGCAAAGAATTCTTTACTGACACCTCTTTGTCGAGTGCCGACATAAAAAGCACTCGGCAAAGCCTTTGCCGAATGATTTCAGGGCTTTGCAGAGTGGCAGGGCGAATCCGGTAGTGGTTTGTGCTCTAAAAAGGCACAGCTTTCCTTTTTACAACAAAAAAAAGGCAGAGCTTTGGCTCCTCATGTGACGCAGCTTCTTTGGTAGAGCTAGAGTTGTTTTAGAAAACGTTTGCCAAAAACAGCTCCAGTAGTAGTTTTGTAATAATTTGTATTATGTTTGTGAGGAGAAATCTTTCGTCACCGATTCTTGTGAGGAACCGCAAAAGTTAGAGCACTCGGCCATAATTTTGTACTACCACTTGACTGCATCATTTAACCTGTGTCCACCCCTGCTGTGCAACACCAAATCATCAACTCTCGGTATGTGATGGAGCAGTCAGTTTTTTTGTCGTTGAAGAGAATTGCACTAAGCAAACCTGGCCCAGCTCAAGCCCACATACGAGCTGACTACCTCATCAGAAAACTGACTTTTTGCAAAAAAAAAAAACAAAACCAACTTGTCTATTTTTTCTAAAAAAACAGAAGACCTTACAGTCTAATTATACGACGGTCTAGTGGGACGATACCCATTAAGGTTAAAATTTGGATACTCGCACCCTTTTTAGAATTTAACGGCGCTATATATTAAATGATAAGCGGTGTTACTGCCGATAACGAGATATCAATGGTGACTTCAGAAATCTCTAGATCTGTCGGAAGGTGCTAATAAAGGTAGAATTTGCATACGTATATTCGTATAACAGATGAGTGTAGGTGTATGTTATAGACGTCTATGTTATACTATATAATCTAAAAACTCTAATCAAGGCCCCAAAGCACCCCTATTGCAGACTGTGGAGGTGGCATTCTAGCATCGGTGAACCTTCTTGTGTGGCGGCGAATCTAAGACCGACTGCTTTTGGTGTTGCACGACGCGGAGGAGGGCTACCTCATCTACGACCCTCTCCTCGACTGTGAGGACCAGACTCTGACCTGCTTCGCAAGCCCGGTCGAACAGTTTACCTCCCTACTACAGCACTGGTATGGTGTTACTCCTTTGGTCTGGTTTAGATGCTCAACTTTGGTCTAAAATTCACTATGCAGAATTTCTATTCTTCATCATATCAAAATACCGACACATATATAGAGTACTAAATATAGATGAAATAAAAAACTAATTGCACAGTTTTATTGTACTTTACGAGACGAACATTTTAAGCCTAATTAATCAATATTTAAACAATTATTACCAAATAAAAATAAAATTACTACAGTATAACAAGACATTTACTATACAAAATTTAAATAGGGGTATCTAAACAAGGCCTTCGTTGTCTCTGGCGGCTGCATCCTGGGCATTAAATACGACTGGCAGGACACTTGGTTCCACAACACTGTCATGAAAAGGCTAGTAGCTACGAGTTCTGGGAGAGGTCGCCCAGCCCACGGAGGCGCGCCAGTAAGGGCCGCCTCGTCTAGTGGTGGTGGCCCATGTTCTGCTGCTACGCGTTGCGCCGGTGGCCACCATAGGGATACCCTGCCATGCTTCCACCCCGACAACGGCGGTTGCCATGCCGCCCCACTGGGCGCCTTGGCTGAGAACGAGACTGTTTGATGTTAACAATGTAAAATTTTATCACAGACTATTTATTACTTAATATTTATAATATTTTGCTGATATGGCATTATATTTATTAAAAATAGGAAGAAAAAATAAAACTCTAAATTTTATTTGGACTCTAAATTCACAATGTTCAAGATAATAAATACTTTTAAACTTTAGAGTCTGCATCGTGAGTGTCTTTGTACAGTAAATCTCAGGAAGTAGGTTGAGAGATGTTCCGTGTCATCAAAATTGTAGGCGGAGGAGCGAGAAGACATGAGAGAGAATGGAGCGGGCGGTTAACTAGTCGCCCGGCTGAATCGCGTTGCTCGAGAAACAAACGTCGGCTCCCAGCCGGGTGCGGTGCGGGCGTACACGCCGGCGCTGTTGGTTGGTTCAACGTTCTCGATATAGATCCGGTGTGCCTGCCATCTGTATGAACCCCTTGTATGTATTTCACATGTGTGGTTAGCTGCCATGGCCACATACTCAATACAATCAGCCTAACAGTCAGCCCATTATATGAGTCGGCTGTACCGTAGACTATGTATGACATGGCGAAACTTACAGCCGGCTGTTGTCGAAAGTATTATCCATGCTCTTAGCCTACTTGGCTTTGGGCACGTGCGTGTGGATCTATATATCCCTGACCCGCAACGGCACCTTCTCCTTTGATACCGAGCATGCCACGTGGTAGATGCAGGGAGCCTAGATGCTGCCGTTCAAGTGTCGTGAGCTCTATGTGCTTGAGCTCGGCTCGTACATTGGCCTCACCGCCGAGATTCGTCTCATGTGCGTGTGAGAGGAAGACCGGGGTGATGTCACCAGTCCTTCGATACATGTGGAGGGAGACATTTCCGTTGCCCCAGGAGTGCATCACTGAGGAAAAAAATTGGGTGAAGGCCGTTTGCAGACCTCCACTCACCTCTTGACACGTCAGCGCACAAGCCCACATCAGCCGGAAAGCAATCGTAGCTCAATTTGTTGTGAGGCACATCGGCTTGCTCTCTCTGGCTCTCCATCTGGCTTGGCTCGTCAATAGATTAGAAAGCTAATTGCCGCAAATTACATGGAAGAAGGCCACAACTCCAACATCGTGATCACGAGAGCCCCGCCAACGACGCCGAGCGATTGCCGGTTGGAGTTCTCGTCTGCCCCGTCTGTCGTCATCCTTCGCCGGCACCTGACACCTCACGACAGGAGCCGCCCGTCAGGTACCCTTGCTGCTGCAATACATGGAGGACAATCCAGCCTACAGTGTTGCCGCTGATGAGGTTGTGGCCGTAGATGATTTTGCAGACGCCGATGATTCTTCGTACACCATAAATGCAATACAGGTAGTGGATACGCTATTACTTGCGTAATGTTTTCAAAATTGGTTACCATAAAATATCTCAACTTATGTTCTTGCTAGGAGAACATCCATACATGCACTATGCCCATGGAGGCAACACTGCCATTCCATCAAACATGTGGTGGGCTTTGGGCGCATCGATCCGCCTTGCTTGCACGAGGACCTTCGTCCGGCATAGCCACCGGCGGATGGACGACACAAGGGGAACACGGTGACCTTCTACGCCTACACACATGGCGTCACAGCACCACCACCAGCAGATGCCGAGGCAGCAGTAGTCGTCCGCAGCATCCTCTACCGCCGCCTTGGATTTCGAGGACTACCTGCCGGTGATGGCGGAGTGCCTGGGCAGCGACGGGCTGATGCGGGAGCTGGCGGCTGGGTTCCGGCTGCTGTAGGACCCGGCGCGCCCGGGGCTCATCACGTTCAACATCCTCCGCCAGAACGCGCCGCTGCTGGGGCCGGGCGGCATGTCCGACGCCGACCTTCGCGGGACGTGACTGACCTTCACCCTCGCTTGCCTCCCCACAGATGCTGTTAGGATAATTGGGCCAAGCCCATTATTTATTCTAAATAATCAGTAAACCTCAAAGGCCCACAATTATGTGATTAAGTGGAAAGGTGATTAGTACCAACTTAACTAATTACCTAGAGGACAATCAACTTAAATAGTGAGCATTGGGATG
>CM041628.1:42669123-42694017 GCA_023333625.1 Bothriochloa decipiens | reverse complement strand
TTTTGCCACTCGGCCCATCCGGCCGAGGCAAACCCTAGCCGCCGCTCTAGCCCACGCGGCCGCCAGGGAGATCCAACGGTCTCCCGACAGGGGCGCCTCCTATATAAGGGGCTTCTGTCGGAGACTAGGGTTAACCCGTGTTCCCTCCTGACCAGCCGCCTCCACTCAACTGTTCGAGCTTGAGCCGCTCCTGTGCACCTCCGGCCAGATCCCCTGCGAGCACAGGCGGCTCTGGTGAGCAGGCCTCCGGAACTTGTCCCGTCAAGCTTACCTGCTCGGGTAGGCGGGCAATCAAGTTTTTGAGGAGCGTCCACGGGCGCGACTGCTCCGACACGCTGCTGCTGCCTTCCCCGACTTCGTCTCCGTCCAGCAGCAAGATGGTGGCCACGAGGACGCGTGGTGGCGCGACTGTGGGAGATGCCGGCGACGCCGCCGCTGCTACTGGTGCGGCGAACTTCACCGCCATCCCAGCAGGTGGCGCTCCAGGCGACAATGGTGCTATACTGGCCGCAGGTACCGGCAGTAGCACGCTAGGGTATAAACTGAGATCCCTGTTTATGCTTCATTTCGTTGCTGCTGTTATTTTGCTTATGTTAATGAATACCAGTAGCAGTAGCGATTATGAGGCTGTCGCATGCATCATACTAGCGTTAGTATTTTACTTATCACATTTATGGATTAATTCATGGTGTAAAATGACTAAATATCGAACAGATGCAGCCCTGCAACGCTATGGTTCGCGCCACAGCCCCGTAGCGGTGCGGCGGCGGGGATACGGTCAGCGCTGGAGCGTGGAGTCTTTAAGTTTTTCAGTTCCCATCTAATATAACTCTGCCTACTCGGGCTATCGCGCAAGCCGAGCCGTAGCTTTGCAACGGAGCGGAACTGCAAAGGGAAAGCAACAGCCAACCAGCCCAACCATACCTGGCCGTGGGATGTACTGCGGGCACACGTGGCTCTCATCCGCGCATGGTCTGCACAGAGGCGTCGCTACAGCTGGCCTCCACCCAATTTTTTTCATCACTGACCACCCTCGAGGCTGGGGGACATGCCTAGTCTGTGTACCTGGGCAAAGGTAGAATTTGTATCTGCAGACCCATGAGCACGACGGAGACCAACGATTATGGCCACCCTACTACCTACAGTGCTAGCTCTTTCTTGGTAGTGGTAGTCAAGCGCTTGCCAAATAGCGAGCTACTGTTCGCCAAGTGCAAGAAGATGACTTACATGTGGTCATCGCAAGGCCGACAATTCTTATATATTGGGCTTTATTCAACCAGCCACGAGATTATCTCCAGGAGTCTTTCTGGTATCTATTCTCAAAATCATCATTTAGAGCCATTCGACTAAAAATCATTTTTTATATTTTTATACTCTCCAATAGCTTTTCTATATCTTATGCCAAGTCTAGAGATCCATTATGCTCTCCATCCTTTGTTAGCTAGAAATAGGCAATAAAGGATGTCTATACATCTCTAATTGAAGAGGTTGTTGGAGAGTATTTTTTTAAAACAAAATCTGTATTCTTATAAACTATGAAAGGTACAACGAGTACCATGGAAATCCTTTAAGGGCAGTCTTAGTGGAAAGTTTTGCCGCACAGGTTTCAAGAGGGCTACATTAGCTTTTATGTTGTTAACTGTGCCGACGGGTTTCATTAGATGAAACTTTATGAAACTCTATCTACCTCTTCATAATAATTAACCTGTTAAGTCATCAAATTTGCTGACATATCACAATATTAAATACAAATTAAGCTTAGATAAAACTCACATTTAGATTGGCCTGACTGCAGT
This sequence comes from Bothriochloa decipiens, assembly GCA_023333625.1. Taxonomy (NCBI): domain Eukaryota; kingdom Viridiplantae; phylum Streptophyta; class Magnoliopsida; order Poales; family Poaceae; genus Bothriochloa; species Bothriochloa decipiens. The sequence goes on along the minus strand of CM041628.1, from coordinate 42,692,221 downwards.
TCCATTATATAAGAGCTTCTCCCATAAGAGTGGTCCTTTCTGCCTAACAAGAAGGAACCCATTGTTCAAGCATGGTTGCAGGAACTTGGCAACAATCATTATGGTGGTCTTTGTAAAGTTTAGTTGGCACTTCCAGATTCAAACTGAAGCATAGTTTTAGGTCTTTTCTATGCATTGGCCACTCTCCCTGGATGGGCTAGAACTCTATGTTTTTTTATTCCTTGCATGTTTTTGAAACTTGAACCTTATGACTTGCTGATGGATCTATTGCGTCTTGACAAACAAAACAAATACCCTATCTAATATCTTTGGCTTGAACCCATAGGGTTTTATTTTTCTATTTCTTCTTTCCAAGAACTGAGCACTTGATCAGCTTGTGGCTACCTCTCATCCCCTCCATGCGTGGAATCTTGCTCAACCTTGGTGTGGACTTAACTTGTCTCACAACACTAGAATAAGGGTTATTCCACTTAGTTGTCTCAATTACCAAAACCACTGCCACAACACCACTAGGAGGGCCTCCTCATCCCATGTGCATGGTACCTTGCTTGGCAGCCTAGAGAGTAATAGATGGCATTTTCTCTAAAGCTAGCCTTGTATTCATTTCCTTATCATGTTTCACTGCGGTTGATCCAGGCAATAAGAAGGCATCTTTTGTGTCTTTTTGTGTGTTTCACTGGTATGAAGGTTTTTGTTTGAGCCATTTTGTGTGTTTCACTTCCATCAAAGCCACTTAGAATATAGATACATGTAAGTTGTAGAAACCTGCTCTCCATCCTCTCTTCCACTAATCTTGCCCACTGCCGCCACATTTCTTAGCCATGCCACACATAGTACTCCTGTAGTCACACATCGCCACATTCTCACTATCTATGTAGCAATGATGCAAACCCTTGATTGAAGTCAATGGTGTTGCTCGCTCACAAACACATATATTAGAGCATTAAGGGGGATAGGGATGGATAAATTTCTTCATTACGAGGATAAGGATGGGGGAGGTGTTCATATATGTTTCTTGTTTATTTCTTTCAAAGATTTACTTTTCTCATTGTTTCAGTTGTTGTCTTTCTATGTTTGCAATATCTTATATCTTATAAAGTATTTCTATATTTCTATTTGAGCTTGTACAGACAGATTCCAAGTTCATACTTAAACTAAGATGGTGATGATAAGCCCACATGGTTGGCAAAATTTAGTAGACATTCCTAATGAGCAATAGAAAAATTATAAATTAATTTGAATCCATGTTGGCTCAGAGCCTTCATCAGGACCAATGTCTTCAATAATTAGCTGCCAGTGCAAATTGTTAAAGTTGAAGAGGGATTGCTCTGGTTGCTTGAACATGAGGACTTTCAGTTGTGGCCAATAACAATAGATCACTCCTCTTTTGTGTCCATCTTCAACCATGTTGACTTTATGTTGAGGCTACATGATATTAATCAACGTGGATCTTAAAGGTTACCAAAGAGTTCTCGATTTGCTACAGTTCTCGCCTCAGACTTGGTGGCATTAGCTAGATCAAAACAATGTAAATGATTTTTTTCATATAAGATGGTTTTACCACTTGTCTAGACTTTGTTGTTTAAAGCAGTAGTTGAACTCTTCAAATCAGGTGTGGGTTGTAAAAGCTATTGACAACTAATGCAAGTCCTTAGAATAGTCTATCGTGAATCTATGTCTCATTCAAGAATTTTGTATTTGATTGATTTGTAGAATATGTGCATAGTTTATAATATTATGTTACTTAATGACTACCACATTACATTTGTTTTGAGTTCATCACTAATATTATTTCCTATGCCTATGAAGTGGACCTTCAAACGAAATCCAGTTAAGAGAAGATAACACTAAACATTGTAAAGATTTATCCTAGAGATGAAGAAGAACATTAGACTCCATCAAGTTTCATCACTTGTGCTCATAGAAGATTTTGGTGGTGTAGATCGAGAATGGCAAAACACCTCACACACCCCTTGGGTTCGGTGGCTTTCATATTATATATAGTCACTAGAGACTTCAGTATAACTACAATTAGACCCCTAGATATATACATATCTAACAGGATGTCACAAAATAGCTAGGATTTTTTTCAATGATCCTATTCATGTGAAAATCAAAAAATGTCATTTGAATTTGTTGTGTTTGAGCTTTTTATTCTCCTGATTATATATCACTTGTGAAAAAAAACTTCTAATTATGTTGTGTAAGGTGAGAATGTATTTTGGAGGTGCTTCTATTGGTATGCTATACATGAATGTCTTAATTAGATCATGTCTATAAGGTCTTAAGATGACAAAGTGGGATTTGTATTAGTGGTGTATATGTCCTCCAAGTTATTCAGTTACTTAGTAATTGATTGCAAGGTCGCCTTTATATAGACCTTGGTTTCTTTATTTAACTAGTCCTTGACTACACAAATGTTACAATAATGTTATCATGTACTTCTTATGTTAGAAAATGTGTGTTCTCAAGTACTCTAAACATACAAGTATCATTTTTCTTATCCCCCTCTCATTACTGAGGTTATTATATTCTTTCACTGTTTGATTTGAAAGGTATCATAAAAAAACCTTGGTATTGGAAACAACTATTGAGCAACAATATTTTCTTTTCACAAAAATGAATTTGTGGGTGTTGTGTGCATGGTATGCCAAGGCCATCGAGAGGATAGCAATTACCTGATTGAGGCACTTGAAGGTCCTTCTCTAACTCTTTCTTCCTTGCAATCGGATGCTCTGTACTTTGCAGTGTTCCATGCCATATTTTTGCTACAAGCATATGTTTATAGTATCTCTCTACAAAAATTATGCACAATTTTACACCATGTTAGATGCATAGGTTTGTGTTATCAAATGTTTTGCTACAGCATTATGAAAGTTCTTTCAACTATAAACTTTCTTGTTTCATTTTTCATGTGTCATGTGGCTATATGTTAATAGTTATAGTTGATTAACTTTGTTGATTTTTGGCATGCTTAATGGTAAAATTGCAGTTTGGCTATATCCGCTCTTTCATGCTTTCCCTTTTTACCAAATCTTGAATTTAAACTTTTGCTCCATTAAGGCCTCGTCCATTTGTTCCATGTTGAAAATAGACATGTTTCTCTTCATGGGCCAGATTGAGTGGATACCGGATTCACTGAAACCTGGTTTGGTTCGATTCGAAGTGTTACTAAGTGTGGCTCTAATTCGAGCTGAGGAGGAGGTGGAAAGAATGGCCGTTTCATTCCAAATCTCACCTATCTGAACAACTATTCAGGTCGGTCCCAATTTTAATCCGGGCCAATTTTAATTAGGTGGAACGAGTCATGTTCCTGAACAAACCGAATAAGGCCTAATTGGGAAAAGGAATTCCTATAGTACTATTCCTTAAGGAAAAAAATTATTGTTTGATAGTAACTTGTATCCGGTTGGCTTATATTTTTTAGCTGAATGCACGATTCTACTTCTCATTATTTATGAACATATTACACTTAGCGCAGGAAGTTGTAATGGATTCTCTCTATTCTAAAATATAAATCACTTTCACTTTTTGGATAAATAAAATTTGTAGTGTATCTAGAGGTAAATTATATTTACTCAAAAGTCAAAGTGACTTATTTGGACCGGAGGGAGTAACAATGTTCCTTTGTCCAACCGCCTCGTATTTTAGAAAAGAAGAATACCTGGCAACATATAGTGACTGTGGTATCATACTGTCTCATGCTGCTACCAATGGGCAGGAGAAGACTGAAGCTATTTACTGAGGTACTTCGTTGATTCATTTCATTCAACTACTGCTATGTTTATCATGTTGCTTACTGAAGTTATATGTACTAACCATTTTGAAAAGTTCTGTTACACAATCCTTTCCATAGACCACATGCTGGTGCAGGTATTAAGGGCAAATGTTCTATTCTGCCTTCTCTGTTATTTGCTACACAGTGTGGAGGTTACTGTTGACAGTTAGAGCTGACCCTAATATTCTGGTTGATGTATGTGTTTTCCATATTTTTTACATAGTTCTCATGAATCTGGCATATGTTCTTTAAGGATCTAACTATACTGGGCATTATTTAACTTGTCTCGTAGTACATATTAGTGGTCTGCTTTAATATCATACTGCCTCCGTATATGATTTAAAAGTTGTTTAGGACATGATTATAATTACTAAGAAGTTATTAATTAGGAGGTATTTTTTTCTTGTCTGCTTCTATTAAATATGGTTGTGGGTGCACTACATATGAGAAACAATAAAAGTTCAAATGGGTAGGGCAGTGAGGCATGTGTGCCGAGGTCCCGGGTTCAATGACTGGCTGGCACATCTCTTGCATGGCCTTTGGATCATGGCCTGCTCGCCGGGCTCCTGGTGGCACAATTTTTGCGCGGAAGCATCTCTCTAGTTGCGAATTTTGGATTATCGTCTATTTTCTGATGGAAAAAGTCTAAATATCTCCCTCCTAAACTATTGACCCTGTAACACATAACCCCCAAACCTATGAAACGGTCTAATTTACCCCTAAACTATCCAAAACCGTCTATTTTATCCCCTGACGGATTTCGACGGCGGTTTGCTACAGTAATAGTGGTTTTGCCTTTTTATTTATTTATTTCCGCTGAATCTTTAAAAAATTATAATAAATCACTGAAAAATCATAAAATAGGAAATCTAATTTTGTTGGACTGTACATTAGTAGATCTACACAGTGAACATATAATATGATACACTTTCGTATAAAGTTTTTGATTTTATTTGTACAATAAAAACTTTGTACTAAAGTGTATCATATTATATATTCACAGTGTAGATCTACTCATGTGGAGTCTAACAAAATTAGATTTTCTATTTTCTGATTTTTTTAGATTTATTATGATTTTTCAAAATATCAGTAGAAATAAATAACGAAAGAAAATGGCAAAACCACCGTTGCAGTAGCAAAACCGCCGTCGAAAACCGCTCAGGGGTAAAATAGACGGTTTTGAATAGTTCAGGAGATAAATTAGACCATTTTATATGTTGAGGTTACGTGTTCTAGGGTCAGTAGTTCAGGAGAGATTTAGAGTTTTTTCCATTTCCCTATACATGTTACGAAACGACTTCCTTTTCCGTTAACTTTAATTGCCCTGGTTATTAGTCCGAGAAAATTAGGGATGTGGATAGTGTTGTTGACCATTTAGTCCACGGTCATTTCCATATGTAAATTGCAGTTTGTACAAGTTACTGTTATTTCATTGTTAACAGCATGACACATCTATAAGTCAATGAATATGTGTTGCTCTGCTCGTTGGTAGGAGTGGGGTCTACTAGTGGCACAAGAGTGTCCGATCTGGCCACAGGATCAACGGCGGGTGTGCCGATTGAGCCACTGGTGCTGAGCTGCCGTCGCGGAAGCAACCCGTACATCCGAGTTCCGAAAGAGCCAACAGGACGCAGCACGCAGGCGTGACGATTTAGTACACTTTTGTTTGATCAATGGACTAAGAATTTAATCTGTCATCGCAGGATGACGAGCAAAATAAAACTTAATCATAGCTGTGTACGGATGACAGAGGCTGGAACTTTGTTTCATTATCTAAAAAACTATTCTGTCTAATAGATTTTAAATACTAATTAGCCACTAATTTGATTAGTGTACAGTATTCCAAAACAAGACTAGTGATGTTTAGCCATTGTTGATCAAACACCTTGGCCACACGGTCAACAGAGCTGACCGGAACAGACTGTACGTACACTAGTGGCTGACCGGTGCCGGACCGGTACAGAAGCCAGTCGTATTTCAGCACACCCTGACGCAAGCCCTGGAAAGAGCCAACAAGAGGCAGACCAGCACTGGAAAAGCCGCGGGAAGCAAGGCCCCAGGACGGCGTGGTGCACTGCGCACTGCACCCCGTGTCCCCCGTTCGAGCGGGCGCGGCGCCCGACACGACCCGCGCGCGTTCCAACCTCCGCTCGTCCCGTTCCCGTGCCGTGCGCTCTGCCCAGTGCCCTGCTGTGGCGGCAGGTGGCTCATGTCAAATCCAATAAATCACCGCTCGCCTCCCACTCGCACGCGTTCGATTTCTCTCCGCGCCGCGCGTGTCATCGTGGTTTCGTAGGAGCTGCGCTGCGCATTCGCGACGCCTCTCGCAGGTAGCTGCTGCCGCTGCCACTGCGCGGGCACGCGGCGAGGGAGATGGCGTCGGCGGGTCGCTGGGCGTGGATGGCGGAGGTGGCCGGCGAGGAGCTGGCGAAGCTGGAGGCGGCGCACCCGGGCCGCTTCGGGCCGCTCAAGGCCGAGCTCCAGCGCCTCGTCGCCGACCCCGGCCTGGACGAGGCAGCGTTCCCGCTCGTCTCGCCGCGCGTCGGTGCCGACGCCGCCGACACCGCCCCGGCCGCCTCGTCCCAGCCCGATGCTGCTGCTGCTCCTTCGCCCACGGTGCTCGTGTGCACTCAAGGTTCGTCTTCATCCTCCACGTGCCTCCGCCGCTCTATACCATGCCGTGCTGCCTTCTGTTCCCCGTTCCGTGCCACGGTGCCAGTGCATGGTCCAGCCATCAGCTGCCGTGGCCACCCGGCCGCCCACTGACCTTGCGATGCGACGAACTTCTGCAGAGTCCTCCGCCCGGAAGAGAGAGCCACGCGGCGGCGCGCGGGAACGGAAGGAGGAGGGGAAGCGGAGACGGCGGGCGAGCACGACGCCGGGATCGGGAGGGGCAAAGGACAGGGCCGACATGGCCATCGAGCGCGCCCACCGCTGCCTAGAGAAGATCCGCGCCTTCAAGCAGAGCTTGCTTGCTGCTTGGATTCACTGACGGGATGCAGCAGGGGGAACAAGGAGACACTATGGCGATGGAAAGGGAAACCAAAACAACAAAAATTACCTTTTTATCGATCGAGAGCCTTTTCTTCGGTTATTGGAAAGTGAGAATCCTTCATGGGGAAAGTTGGTTCTTCAAGATTACAGAGCCCTGTGTATGCTGCACTAGCTTGTATGTCAGGATTAAGCTGAACTGCGCAAATAGTAAAGCGGGTTATTACTACTATATGCCTCATTCATTCGAACTGTACCGATTACGTCTCCTTCATCTACCGTTTCACTGAGCCTGAGCCGATTGATTTTCCATGCGCATTGTGAACTGTGGTACCGACTGGGGATTGGTTCAAATCATTTCAGTCCCGATACCATTTTCTAGTAGATGTTCGACACAGAGATCTTCCCGCTGCAGCAACGGTAAGATCAACATGTACATGGCGGCAAATTTTCAGAAAGTTCTACCAAAGGTAGCATAGCAGGTTTCCCGCTTCTAAAAGTGTTTCACCTCTGGTTGCCATGCCACAACATGATACTCGGTTTGCCATGCCCACACACAACGTATGGCAAGATTGCCAAGATATATATGGTGCTCGTATTAATGCAACATACAGTACGTCGTTCCTGAATCAGCCAAGCGAGTTACACCATTCGAGATCCCGTTTTGTCAACACACTAACCCTCACCAGACCTCGATCCACATTCATTTATCTTGGTGAAACTTTTAGCCCTTTCCTCCCTTATTTTTTCATGATTTCAGAAATTAATTCGTATAGCTTGCATGTAATGATAATTTATATGTATTTAGACTTCTACCATTTTGAGAATGAATAATGTACTATTGGTAAACACAGTAGCAACACTTCAAGGCATGATATGAATCTAGAAATGCTAAAACGTCTTATAGTTTTGAAGGAAGTGAGTATACGATTGAAAAAAGTAATTATTGAACTTCCCCTAAAAAAAAAGTAATTATTGAACTGTCTTACGGTTGCACACAGGCTTTTTAGTTTCAAAGAATACATAACCCACTGGTTTGTAAATATGGATGCAAGACTCACGATGATTATGCTTATATAAATACCACTGGCGGACCCAGGGCCCGGCGACCCTGGCCCGTCGCCCGGGCTCCGATGCTTCCGTTTTACACGGAAGTTGATCACTTTACGCTGTCGAACAACGTTAGGAACTCGTAATTTTATATGTGTCGTTTTGCCTGGGCTCCGTTGGAGTGTTGGGTCCGCTACTGATAAATACCAAATGCTTATACACATTACAATACCAGCCTATTATTTTTTAAAACTACTTTATTTAGTTTATTTTTAGAAACAAAACTACGTTATTTAGTTTTTTGGTATAACTACGTTATTTAGTGCCACCCACGATTCCACGAAAATTATATAGAGACCACAAAAGGTGTAAGAAAAGAAAGGAAACTGCAACACTTTGGGCCTCGCAGGCTGGGAAAGCAAATCATATGGGCCATTTGGGCAGTTGGGCCTTGAACTAACGGGAACCAAAGTTTGGGTACTCGCTCTAGTCGATACGGCATTTAGAGGAGACCCAGTTCCGGCCGCCGCGTTGCTCCGACGGCCGCTGCGGAAGGCGGAAGCACCCTCGAGCGCCAGCCGCCTATCCCTCCCCTTCCCGCAGCTGGCCTGGAAAGGAACCCCGAGAAAGAGTTGAGGAGAGTATACGGCGGAGAAAGCGGAGGAAGAGATGGTCTGGGCGCTGACCCCCGTCGACACCGCGCGCGGTGCGCCGCCTCTCCCCGTCCTGCTACTTATCGCCTTCCTATTTGTGGGGCTTTTGTGGGTTTCGGTCGATGGTTTGGTGAATGCTTGTTCTTGTGTTACGCAGGGACGCAGAAGCGTTACATCTTTGCCGCCGGGATGTACAAGGTCGGCCGCAAAGGTGCCTCCTTAGTCCTCCCCTTTCGTTTCTTTTGCGTTTTATTGCTGTTAATTGGTGACTGTGGGCCACTTCTCGCTAAAGGGAGATCATGATGCGTGATTACTCGGATTAAAAATGGCAATGTGAACTAGGAAAAGGTTTATGAATTTATGTTTGCTACTTATTGAATCGGCAATGGAGAAGAACAAAGATCCTGTCTTTTTTTTTGTGGTTTTATTAAAGTTCATTTATCTTGTCTTGTCTTCAATTCACTTGACCTAGTTTCGAAACTATATACTGATATTGGTGATTTCCACTACAGATTGTGATGTCATTGTTCAAACTGACACTTCTGTATCCCGAGTCCATGCGGAGATTGCAGTTGAAAAGATGGTTGCCTGGGATCCGCATTCTGGTGCACCTGCCAGTCCGTCATTTGTTCGTGTGATCGACCGATCAAAGTATGGCACATTTGTCAACAAAGTACAAGGAACCCAGGGCAGTCGTCTGCATAAAGATGAAGATATGATGCTTACTGATGGGGATTCTGTGACTTTTGGAACTGGTAATTTGACCTTTAGGTGAGCTCAAATCAAAATATCCCATACATTTGCTAATCCCTTCACTTATTACACATCTTTGAAGTTTTAATAAAAACACCTTGTTGATACATGACTTTGTCTTAGCCCTTTTTTTACTCATGCATCATTGTGCTCCTCTGTGAAAGTTGAACCGATTGTACTTATTTCAGTTTTTATCTTTCTTATTACAGGTTTTCGTTCGTTCCCATAGTGACCTATTTTCATGGCGCAAAGTCGGCACGAATTGATCCATCATTACATGCAGTCATGAAATCTATTGGTTAGTGGTAATCAGCAATTCCATTTTGTAGTAGAAGCACTGTTAGTTCATTTGAAAGCACATTAGTTCCTTTTTCATTTTGTGAATGTTGATACAGTTGTTGATAAATGATAACCTGTTCTTCTCTTTTGCGCACTAATGATGGCCACCATTTTTGTTTTGGAAGGTGCATATGCTACTCGTAAGTGGAGCAATGAATGTACACATGTTCTTGTTGACGAATCATGTCCATTGACACCGGAGCTCCTCGATGCAGTTATGGCTAAGAAGCAGATCGTGTTGGGAGACTGGTTTAAGGTACTTCCTTTCCCCTATATCTTATATGCTCTACAGCTCCAACGTTTTAGATCAGTAAACTGTTATCTTCCATGTAGACAGGCTTGTGTGAACTAGCTTGCTGCACAATACTATGTTAAGAATCATGGTCATATAGAATAGAATATAGACGACCCAGGGTGAGCTGAGTTCTGTATTTTTTTTTATCTGTTTCAGGCAATGGCTGAAAAGAACATACACACAGAGATCCCTTCTTGCACACAGTAAGTTGCGGACACCCCTTCGATGCTTGATAATATAGTTTGTGTGGATCCTTGTCCATGTTGTATTTGCTTTATGATCATAGAAAGTGAGGTGTTTTTTGTTGGAATTTGATCCAGATACATTCCAAACTTGACTCTTGACGGGATGGTGATCAAGATGGTGGATGTCAACGTCATTCAGAGTTGCCTAGAAGGCTATACTTTTATCCTGGGGTCATCAGATAAAGTGGTGTACTATTCTATTTCTGTAGAAAGAAAGAAGATCATTATACCCTTTATTGTTGACTAATTGTATTCATGTGCAGTATCAATTTGGTGAGAAGCTCCCTGGGTTACTGGAATCAGCTGGAGCAAAATACCTCCACATTGACGACTTTTGTGCAAACAGCCAGGTAAGTGCTGATGATAAAACTATTTTATGGTTCTCTTCAGAAAATATGGGACGTGTAGTCTATTTTCTCGAATTTGACATGTAGTACAGATTTGAAGTTTTCTCTACTAGTCTATGCCAGTAGAATTTTGCACAGGTTCTTCTAGTTGATTGCTGCATTGCTTTTGATACTGATTCTCTACCTTATTTTTGATAGGACTCAGCAGCTGGAGATACTGATCAACAAATTCTTGTAGTTCCTGCAAGATATCCTTTGGAATTCAGCAAGATACGTGGGTTATTTACTTTGTCAAAGATCAGTGATGTTAAGCTATTTGCTGCTACATTATCTGGCCGCTTGGAAGCTACTTCTATTGAACCACCTGCTTGTAAGTATTAAAAGAACAAATTCGTTCACTGGCTCACTGCTATTCTCTTTTTCTTTTATCTTTGCATTAGCAATAGCACCTTTTATGCCTTTCCCTGCATAACATCAAGCTATAAATTTATATGTTCTTTTTATTATATTTCTTTCAGTCATCGTTACATCCTCAAATTCCACGGATGACACTATTGTGGCGGATTCGGATGTTGAAATGGAGACAGCAACTTCTAATCCTACTGGCACTGCTGACAAGTCTCAACATCACATTGAGAATATCTCTGAATCTGATGACGAAAAGGAAATCACAAATATGACCAATGAAGTTGCTGTAAGTATCAGTGCAACAAAGGGTAATGTCATTCACCCAAAATACCCAGAGAAAGTTGAAGATTTGAAACCTATTGAGGAGGATGTGAAGGTCATAGAGAAAACAGCAACGTATAGGTCCACAGCTAGAGATGAGGATGCTCGCGTTTTCAACAAAGTACCAAAGGATGAGAATTTGGACACCAGCTGGGATGGGGCTTCTGATGTCATATTTAGTCAGAATCTGGTTGTCAGAAGCTTCCCTCAATCAGCTCCTGCTGCACCAACAGAAGTTGGAGGTGTTAACTTCAAACGCTTCAGGAAGGTATGATACATATAACACTTGTGTGTATAATTCTTTTTTTTTTGGCACAAGTAACTGAATCTGAGCTTTTTTACTTATGGGCCTCTGACCTTTTTCTCTAGAGGGAAACAGTGTCTGGAAACAGCTTCAAGGACCTCGTTCCATTTGATCGGGAACCATACAGGCAAGAGTTCAAAAGGTTTCTAGTGAATTTGAAAGGTTATTGATGGTTAGACATGAGACTTAAATGAGTTTGTTTTCTTTCTGCAGAGAATCAGACTATGAACGTGGCACATTGAACGATTTCATGCGGGAGGAGAAGCAGCGGAAACAAATGGAAGCCATTGCTGATGACCTCTTCAACAATGCAAAGGTGCCTGCCTATGCCAAATTCATACTCCCTGAACTTGCCATGTCATGTGCATGCTTTAACCTTGTTCTAACAATGGAATTTCAGTCGAAGAAAAGAGCAGCTGCTGGAAGTTCGATTCACACCCTACTTACCGGCTGCAGATGAGAGCCAGCAACAGATAATCTTTGTATGCGCTCTACCAGACTCTTCCTCGAAGGGCTAGAGAACCGTATCATTTGTTAACCATGAAAACAGAGCAACAGTTATCTTCATGGACTCACTGAAGGTTTTCTGGAGGCAAGAGAAGCCTGCTTCATAGGGTTCTTTTTTCCTTTTTCAGCCACGGCGAGAGACGCCAGCTTAGTTTAGGTAGACGTAGGATGGCTGTCATATATGAGTTGTACTTGACATTATGCTAGACATGAACTGCACTGAGGGGAAATATTAGCTGTGATTTTTGCATTACACGTCGGACCAATTTAGCATAGTCTAGAATTCTACCAAACATGAGACTTTTCTTGGCTACAGTTCGTTGTTTCAGCGGCAAGAAAGCAGAGGACACGCAGCTTCCTGGCGGGCTGGACCGTCTTACTGCTCTCGTGCATCTAACAACAAAACTGCTTGAATATTGAACTCACATGTACAGGGTCACCATCCACAATTATCTGAAACAACCGTGTAAGTTTCGCATAAATGCAACTATCTGCACCCACGATGGAACGATGCTTGGACCCGCCCATCAGCCAGACAACCGATCGGCCAGACAACATCATGAAAGTTTCTTAGGCTGCAGTAAAAACAAAATCAACCATTGCGGCACGGCAGTGATGGCCATACAATGGCTGCTGTGCGACAGAAGAAGCTAAAAAATACATTCTATGCTGCGCATGCTCGAGACCAGCGTCCAAATTACTCTATGATGTTTGATGCGGCATGTTGTTCAGCAAATTATCCGTGACCCTGCTACTATAACAATCCTGTGCTCACGTAATGCCACAAACTAAACAATACATTCACCCAACATGGAAGAAACAAGGTGTGCATCCAGCTCTCACGAACTTGGGCCAGGTGATGCTTGCTTCAGCTTGGCATGTAGTACCAAACCCAGATCATCTGCTATAGCTTTCTTTTTCGTAGCCACCTACACATGAAGTATAGAATGGTCATCTTCTTAGACAAATCATTCTACTGCATTCAAGATTTAATTGCATTACAAATAACAAATATCCAACTTGTCAATATCACCCATAAGCACTGCTTCATTAAATCAAAATATATCACGATATCAGTGTGTTATGTGGTATCATTCTGTCTCAAGAACAGGGGACAAGTTAAACAATCCAGTTTCAGTTTCCTTTGTTTATTTCCTTAATCAAAACTTCTCTTAGTAAGAATGTAAAGACACAGATGGAATTACCAAATGTGGCTTTGTGAAGAAAGCATTCAACATCTTATGGTAATGAGTTCAGGTTTATAAGCCATTTTAAACAGTGGTTGAATACAATTCATAATCTAAAAAAGACTGAGCATCTACATGTAACATGATACCTTTTATAACACATAAAAATGATTCAAAAGCATTGCCTAATTTCCATGCTTAGTACCATATATGGACACAATGGATGGATGGCAGTACGATGGCTCGTGTCATAGGAACCAAAATTCCAACTAGCATGGTGAAAGAATTTGTTAGATAACCCAGCATACTATCAGTATGTCAAGAAAAGTCAAATCAAGAATCTGAGGATATAGAATGTTGGCAAGGTAGTTAGAAAGTTTATAGGAATACAACATTTACTTTGAATCTCATGTCAAAAACATTTTATAGTAAAGAAATTAGAGCTATATATCTTCAAGTAAGTATTAATGATCTCTAGATAATTAGTGCTGTTGTCATGTAGTGAATACGAAACAAAGCATTTGCTCCTCCAGATGGGAAGAAATAGCAATGTATACAAGAGCAGAGCAGTCAGCAAGAACATACCTGAAGCAGTTCATCAAAATTTGAGTTCAATAAATTAATTTTCCTTTCACAGTATTCTTTCCCCTGAGCCATGGTTTTCTGTGCAGCAAACAAAAGAAACATTTGAGTATACGTATTGTATTACTGTTTAATTACGATAGTGCATCATTTCACTAGGTTGAATAGGTTTAAAATAAAATTGGCCTTACACTCCAAAGTCCAAACCATAAAAGGATAATTTTATATTTATGCTGTGGATAATTAATGGTTTCTCCCTCTCGTGAGGCAATAACTGAGAGCATCTCCAAGAGGTTGGAAAAAGGCCCTCAATCACCGGTTTTGGCAGAGGTGAAAACACCAATCCCAACAACTCTCTTTCCATGCTTGCTTTTTTTCCCACGCTGCGCAAAATCCGTCTCTAACCCTCGTCTATGTGTGTGTGCTCGGTGCTATCAATCTGCGAACTGGTGCCACGTTGCAGAAGAAATTTCATCGCACATGCGCTTTTGCTTCGCCTGACTCTCTCTCCCCGGCAATCCGCCACGCCCCAGCCGCCACTGGCTGGTCCTGGTTGGCTGCGGCCGCTGATGGCCTGGCTGCCATCAGCTGGCAGTGGCTGCTGGGTGGTGGCGATTAGGGTGGAGCTAGGTGCTACTTTTTCAACCAATCGCGTGTCTTTTTGACCCATCGCCTGTTTTTTTTTATTTAATTCTTGTGAAACCAATTATTAGCAACTATGGGAGAAACGCAAAAAAAAACTTTGCTATCTACACATTTTGATGAGTTGGAATGAGGATTTGGCAACTACTCTTTTAGCTCTTGGAGATGCTCTGAGTGAATACATCACCTTATGCCGGCAAGGCTAGTAACCACAGCTTCTCTGTCAGAAACGCTAACCCAAACTTAGCAACCTTCTCTGTCAGAAACGCTAACCAAAACTTAGCAACCGACCTTTTCCTTCTGTAAGTATCATCAATATATTCAGTTTCAACTTGATAATGCGATGTCCGTTATTCAGTCATCGAGGACGAGTATACCAGAATGTCACCGGTGATTTTGGTACGATCGAAGAAGCTTTAGTGGTTCAAATCCACATGACAATCTAGGTAAGTTTTCTACAGCTGAACTAATATACCAGTCATGTATAAAAACAACTACAGCAAGCCAGTTAGGTTACCTCGATGAAGTAACCGGTGCCGACGTCGACGAGGACCTTCTCGGCGTCGTCCAGCGAGCCGGGCACGTAGAGGGACGCCGTGAGCGGCACGAGCATCTTCTTTCCTGCACACCCACCACCGACGCAACGCAAAGGGTTAGCCATCCATCCATCAATCAATCGGCCGCGGAAAGGAAGAGGAAACGAAACGAGCGACGCGGGTAGGTAACGAAGCAAGGGGAATCGGAGGAGGGGCGGGGTACGACGATACTTGCCTTGGGGGCGGAGGGATAGGTCCTGGAGCGCAGCGGAGGCGCTCTCGAGCCGGGAGGTGGCGGTGCGGATCTTGGTGAGGCTGTCCTGGAGCAGGTTGACCTCCAGATCTGTCTGCTCCTTGAGCCCCTTGAGCTGCTCCACGCTCAGCTTGTCCAGCTCGATCCGTCCAGGGCTCGCCATGGCTGTCGCGCCTTTGCTAGCTCTAGGCTTGTCACGGCGGCGCCAGGGCAGGAATGGCGGCGGGTGTAAACGCTGAGGGAGGAGTAACGAGACGACGAGAGAGACGCGGGCGACGGGCAGCATAGGCTACAGCAGTAAGAAACTACAATAATTAGATAAATAAATTTTACCGAAACATCAGATCAACATTGGCCCCTATGGCTCATTTGTAGAGCGTTAGTCTTGTAAACTGAAGGTCCTGTAGTTCGACTCTGCATGGGGGCAGTTTTTTAATTTTTTCGGGTTTATTCTGGTCTTTTCAGTTTTCAATTTCAAATTCCAAATCACAACTTCCTAGCATTTGATTATTGTTTTAAAAATTTTAATATCCTTTTTTTCTCTAGACACGTGGGATTTTTTCTCAATTGTTGACATAATTTAACTGATTCGCTATATTTGGTCTTCGTTTTCAGTTTTCAAAATCCAACACTCTCCCGCTCCATGGATAGCAAAAAAAGACAAAAGAAAAATGGAGGACACACCTGAATCTACAAATAGATAGTTGATGCTTCATAGGAGACAGAAGGTGAATAATCTTTTCTTGTTCCCACTACAAATGGGTATACTATGACAGAACCGATCAATTTATTAGAGTACAAGCACATAATTCGCCATTAAGACGGTAAACTATATGATTGAGACCTAATAAACCCGATAGTCATACCGAAATCTCGAAGGATTTCAAACATTTCCAGCACGACCAAGATCGTAATAAGTTTAGCCGTCACCATTTACAACATACATAGTTCGCACAAAGTTCAAAACATCGGAGTTCGAAATAAGTTATTACAAACCAAGTTTAAATTTTAAAATAAAGCGGAAGCGATTTAGTTCAAATACACACACACACCAGTTCAAATACTGTGCCAGGTCCTCGGTCAATATCCAACAAAAGCATAAGGTAGAGTAGAGTGACCATGCCTAAGGTCTAGTCATCACCCAACGTGGGGTAGAAGCAATGCTGACAATAGCCATAAAACATCTCACCATTTGCAACAACATGGGAAATAAAACCCTGAGTACGAGAATGTACTCAGCTAGACTTACCCGTCTTAAACTAAAAATAAATTGACTCCAAGGAGTATGCAAGGCTATATAAGTATATGCAAGGCTATATAAGTAGGATAGCTGACTCATCAGTTACAGAAAAGCTTGCCTTTAAGAAAGAATTGATCATAAGCTTCTAGCATTGTATTTTAACTTGATTAACCTTATCATACTAAATTAGCACCTGTACTAAACAAGCATGGTAATAATTATTCAACAAGAATAGTAACCAATTCCGGTTGAGTGCCTTCCAACATCATGGCTCAACCATCTCATCTCTTTATTCAAGTTATTACTACGATGCCGCTGCTCAAGTCAAGTGTTCACTGTCCAGGAACAATGGCGATTATAATCGATTACTAACCAGCTGGCGGGTATTCCTCACACAAACCACACTCACCCGCTAAGGTGAGCTACAGATCACCAAAAATTTAATTCGAGAAAAGTCACAGGATCAACAGGTACCATCGTATCTAGGAACCGCCCGGCTATTCAGGGCGACCCTGACCTCGGACTTACTCTCCGCGTAACCCGTAGTCTCCCATCTTCTCCAATACGATGCGTACAGCAGGTCGACTCCCGGCCCAAACCAAACCCAGGCTTCACGGTCGGAACGACTTATCCTTCTAGCTAAATGTGAGGCATAAATTCAATATGACTTGAGGACGTACAACGGACGGGGTTCTAGTTCAACACAGACGGGATAACCTCACCGAACCTTCAGTTCAGTCTCAACACCAATCCCGTCCGGTCTCGATATATTATCTCTACATGGTTATCCAAGATAACAATGTATTCAACCATTCTGAGTCACCACCTATAACTTGCGGATGAAAGAAAATCACCCAACTTCTACCGATCTAGTTAAAGCAGGGCTAAGCAAATAATCATACCTGAACCTAACAGGGTTGAAGTATAAACAATGGCAAGGAATATAAGTAATGCAGCAACGGTATAAAATAATGCCTATAACTTAATGCATCAAACAAGTAAAGGACTCAAGTTAGATATTTTACAAACCACAGGGAGAATGCTCCGGGGCTTGCCTTTCAGGAAAGAGCTTGGCTGGTGGTCGGGACACTCAGGAAGATCAGCTTCGGGATCCTCTTCTGCTGCTATCTCCTACACCAGAGCTTCCTAATGGCCTTCCTCTTCTGGTGCTCCGGGGACTATCGTTTCAAGCTCTGACGATCCTGTATGATGCATAGTGCGTATGAATACCATATATACATAGAAATACAATGTTGATGCTGATGGTAAATGAATGCCCAGCTAAGATAAATGACATAATTTTGAAATATGTAAGATAACCACATGTCATCTGCATTCTCTTCTACAAACACTTCTTTAAACCAGCCTCACATTACAATTTACTTGCACACTAAAAGGAATTATAAACGACTATCGTTTCTTACTCTACCCTCTACTAAACCAAAACCAACAACAGATCACACACATCACAAATATCATAAAAAGCATTTTTACACACATGAAATGATAGCTTTAAAGCATTATTACTTATTAAAAGAAATCAGGGTAGAACTACAACATAACTTTAGACTAATCAGAAAATTCTGTAAAAATTACATGAGCTTAAGCATATCTAATATGGACTACCGTAAAAATTTTAGGTCAAAACAATAAGTACTTTATCCTACACAAAAATAACAAGGCAGCATAATTTAATGGGGCTAAAATACTTTGTACATAGGAACATGTCAAACAACAGATCTCAGAATATCATTAGCTCTATATTAGCCTATAAACACTCTCCAAAAAGTTTCATGCACAAATTCCTTATATATTATTTATTATGAATTATTTATCATCTAATAGAAGTAGGCACCATAACTAGACAGAGCAAACTTTCCATAGGACATAGCCTCATAACATTTTTTATAGATAGAACATGACATAAGAAGACTAGCAAACTTGGTCTCATATTTTTCTGAGCAACAGAGAATTACTTATGCATTTTCCAAGATAAAAGCAATTAATAGGGATAATTAAATCTATACAGAAAAGTATCATAATTTTCACATTTCATATTTTTTATGCATAGATCTTCTCATAAGAAAAATACTGCAAGTTGAACCAACTCATTTGGATGAAAAATGAGGAAGTTATGATTTTTCAAAGATTTAACAAAAATCAGGAATCAGATTCTTTAAAAGAAAAAGGAAAACGCTTTTGCACCGAAGACCCTGGGGTTTTTAGAAATCCACCAAGCCCTATAACGAAATTCCCTGTGTCTGGCAGATATGCACGAAGCACCCTAGCTTTTGTCGTATTCAAGGACGAGGTCCTTGCACAGGGGAGGGGCAAATCGACGGCGCCGGCGCGGCGTCGCCGGCCGTTGCCGTGGCTCCCCGACCAAATTAAACTGAGGGATAGCACGAGCGGGTCTAGGCGCATCGATTCGAGGTCCTAGGGGGTCGGAGCGGGGCCATGGCGGCTCGGCCGCGTGCACAGGGCGGACAGCGGCTTCCCGACCGACGGCGCGGTCGAAATCCGGCGAGGAACGACCCGCACTGGCTTCATGGACTAGGGTTACGGCTTCTACATGGCAAGGTGCAGCTAAAGCTCGAGTCAGAGAGAGAAGAGGACGGCTGAATCGATCAGAACATGGCGGCGACGGTCACCGGCTCACCGGCCGCGGAGAAGAAGGGTCGATTGGGGGTCTTACCCTCGGCGAGGACGGCTGCTAGGGGGCGCACGAGCAAGCGCACGTCGAGGCGAGTCTAGTGGCGTGCTCGGGGAAGAAAAAGAGCGGCGGCGATGGCTCAGCAACGGCAGCGCGTTCGGCGGTGGCGATGGCTCGGCGACGGCAGCTCGCGGAGCGGGACGAAGAGGCGGGGAGCGAGGGAAAATGAGTAGGGGACAGAATGGATGGAGTTGCCACACACGCTTTAACGCGGTCGGAACGATCGCGGCTGCCCCGGACTATCGGTGTACACGCGCCACGCGGAGCACGCGTGCTGGGCGCGATGGGCGGTGGCCGGCCATTTCCCTGACGGCTTTTACCAACCGTCACTGAAATGCTATTTCCATGATCTCTAATATAAAATTTTTTGCCCTATAACTCCCAAACCAAGCCGAATTAGCCAAAACTTATATTGAAAAAAATGTAGCTCTAGAAGAGTAGAACATTTCATATATACAAAGTATGGCCAGATTCTGCATAAATTTTGAAATACAAAAATCCAAATGAAAATACCCTTAAAATCCCCTAAAATAGAAAAACAGCCCCCAAATCTGCCTTTTTCAACATTTTTGAACATCTTCCAAGCATTTTCATGAAAAGTGATAATAACAACTTTTGTTCCTTATGAAATTATCTACAAAATTTATTTAGGGTACACACACATGCAAATACTTTAGCTACCACTTTCAAATCAGTCAAATAAAACCACTTTCCTAGTCCAGCTTGGTCAACCATGACATCAAAGCTTAATTAACCAAAACCATGAACATAAACTTAGGTTTATTTGGTGTCCTAATCATGTCTAGGTTACTTTAGAGGTCATAAAACACCAAACACTCATACCACTTATCCAAGTCATGTGAAATGCAACCATAATTTGAATAATTCAAGCATCCACATAAAATAACAATTAATCTTTTCATCAATGCCATGCATAATGATGCTTATGCTTATGCTTATGAATGCAAGTGATTATGCATGCTTAACACCTTGGGTGCTACAGCCCTTCCCCCCTTAAAGAAATCTCATCCCGAGATTTAAGTAGACTAACCATTCTTTATGAAAATCAGGATATACTTCTTTTAAATAGTCCTCCGTTTCCCAAGTGGCATCGCTATCGTCATGATTGCTCCAAGAAACCTTGTATTGCCTGACCACACGATTTCTGGTCACTCTGTCTTTGACATCCAGGAGTCTCATAGGTTTCTCTTCATAATTTAAATCTGAACTTAGCTTAATGTCTTTGATTTTAACGGCTTCTTCGGTTGGAACATGTAGACATTTCTTGAGTTGGGATACATGGAAAACAGGAAACACCGCACTCATCTCTTCAGGCAGTTTGAGCTTATAGGCCCACAATCCTTTTCTTTCTACTATCTGATACGGACCAACATAATGAGGTGCTAGTTTTCTTTTAACTCCAAAACATTGCACTTTCTTCATAGGAGAAACCTTCAGATACACATAATCACCAACATTAAAAACTAGAGGTCTTCTTCTCTTCTCAGCATAACTCTTCTGACGAGATTGCGCAGCTGCTATGTGTTGTTGAATTATTTAAACCTACTCTTCAGCTTCTTTAACAAAGTCAATACCATAATATCTTCTTTCTCCAGGCCCTATCCAATTCACAGGCGTTCTACACTTTCGGCCATACAGTGCCTCAAAAGGAGCCATCTGTATACTCTCTTGGTAACTATTGTTATAAGAGAATTCTGCCAAAGGTAACCATTTCTCCCATGAACCCTTGGATGATAAAACACAAGCCCTCAAGAGATCTTCAAGAACTTGATTCACTCTTTCTATCTGACCTGAAGTTTGAGGATGATAAGCTGTACTATGATTCAGTTTTGTCCCTAAATCCTTCTGCAAGTGTTCCCAGAAATGAGCGATAAACTGAGATCCCTGATCAAATACAATTTTCTCAGGAATTTCATGCAAATGAATGATCTCCCGAAGATAAATATCAGCATATTGAGGCGGTTGATAATCTGTACGAACTGGAATAAAATGCGCACTCTTGGTAAGTCGATCAACGATTACCCAAATAGAGTCATGCCCTTTTGGAGTTGTGGGAAGTCCGGTAATGAAATCCATACTGATATCTTCCCACTTCTACTCAGGAATTGGCAACGGTTGAAGCATTCCGGCTGGCTTCAAATGAACAGCCTTTATGCGACAACAGATGTCACACCGTGCGACATAAGCTGCAATCTCTTTTCTCATTTTGGTCCACCAATAACGAGCCTTCAGATCATGAAACATCTTACTACCTCCAGGATGAATTGACAACTTCGATAAGTGAGCTTCATCCATAATTTGATTTCTGAGTTCTCTATCTTTTGGTACGACCAGACGATCCTCAAACCATAAAATTCCCTTCTCGTCTATTTTGAAATGCTTGATTTGCTGTTTCAACACCCTTGCCTTGATATGACCTATACCCTTGTCGGTTTTCTGACCTTCAATGATCTTGCTTTCAAGCGAGCAACTAATTTGAATATTATGCAGCACAACAGGATGCATGAGATTAAAGCCATCTGCTAACAAAGGTTGGATCACATGGCAATGAGATTTCCGACTCAACGCATCTGCAACTACGTTTGCCTTGCCTGGATGATACAAGATCTCCATATTGAAGTCCTTAATAAACTCCATCCATCGATGTTGTCTCATGTTCAACTCAAGTTGAGTGAAGATATACTTTAGACTCTTGTGATCAGTATAGACTTTGCAGAAGTTACCCAACAAGTAATGCCTCCAGATTTTTAGAGCATGCACAACAGCTGCTAGCTCCAATCATGTGTTGAATAATTCACTTCATGCTTCTTTAATTGGCGTGAGGCATAAGCTATGACTCTTCCTTCTTGCATAAACACACATCCTAAGCCTGTTTTCGATGCATCACAATATACATCAAAAGGTTTCCCTAAATCTGGTTGTGCCAGAATAGGAGCAGTGGTCAACAGTTCCCGCAAGGTACGGAAAGCCGTTTCACACTCTTCTGTCCAGACAAACTTCTTCTCTTTCTGTAACAGATTTGTCATAGGTTTGGCAATCTTTGAGAAATCCGGGATGAAACGACGATAATATCCGGCTAGACCAAGAAAACTCCGAACTTCATGCACAGAAGTTGGTGCTTCCCAATTCATAACCTCTTGTACTTTGCTCGGATCTACTGAGATTCCCTCATCAGATAGAACATGGCCAAGGAATTGAACTTTCTTGAGCCAAAACTCACACTTGCTAAACTTGGCATATAGCTTATGTTCCCTAAGCCTTTCTAGAACAATCCTTAGATGTTCGGCATGATCTTCTTTATTTTCTGAGTACACCAAGATGTCATCAATAAACACCACCATAAACTTGTCTAACTCAGGCATAAAGACCAAATTCATCAGATACATGAAGTATGCAGGAGCATTTGTTAAGCCAAAGGACATAACAAGATACTCATACAATCCATATCTGGTAGAAAAAGTAATCTTAGGCACATCTTCCGATCTAATCTTGATCTGATGGTAACCAGACCTAAGATCAATCTTAGAAAACACTCTCACCTTGGATAACTGGTCAAAAAGAATGTCAATACGGGGTAACGGATACTTGTTCTTGACGGTCATAGCATTGAGTGGATGATAATCCACGCACATCCGTATAGATTTGTCCTTCTTCTTCACAAAGATACCAGGACAACCCCATTCTGACACACTAGGGCGAATAAGACCTGTAACAGAACCGACCAATTTATTAGAGCACAAGCACATAATCCGCCATTAATTTAGCAAATCATATGATTGAGACCTAATAAACCCGGTAGTCCGTGAAATCTCGAAGGATTTCAAACTTTTCTGACACGACCAAGATCGTAATAGTTTAGCGGTTCCATTCACAAGTACCCAGTTCGCACATAGTTTTAAAACATCATCGGAGTACGAAATAGAGTTATTACAA
>CM041628.1:42653520-42669113 GCA_023333625.1 Bothriochloa decipiens | reverse complement strand
GAAAGGTACCCTCCCCAAGAGGATTTCTGATAGATAGCATCCTATTAACTGTATTGATCATAGCATCCCAGAATTTCATCCAACTCATCCCCACTATCATGTCCACTCCTAAGCCAGGTAGAACTATCAGGTTCAACCGAAACCTCCACTTGTCTAGATCTAAGGTTGTACCCTAAACTATCTGCTTAGTTGTTATATCAGCCCCAGCTGAACTAACCTTGAATTCAATGCTCAATTCAAGTATATTTTGATCATGCTTCTGTGCAAATGCTTGACTCATGAAAGAATGCGATGATCCAGAATCAAATAAAACAGCGGCAGGGATTTGATTCATAGAAAACATACCCGCAGTCACTGGTTCACCAGCAAGAATCTCCTCAATCGAGGTGTTGTGCACACGAGCTTGGTATGGGGCCTGCTGCTTCTTAGGAAAAGGGCAATAACGAGCAAAGTGTCCTGTCTGGTTGTAGTTGTAGCAAGGTCCATTTACAGGTGTCTTGTTAGCACCGGTCAAGCTGCTCTATCCTGGTTTCCCCTATGGAACAAAAACTTTGAATGCTCTGTGATGCTTCTACGGATTCTGAGCTGGATAAGGGTTATGTCTTTTCTGCTGTGGGGGCATGAACCTCACCCCAGACATAGGTGGACGATACGGTGTACGAAAAGCAGTTGGGGCTCTTGCCTGAGAAGAACCACCTCCATCATGGGCTCTCTTGCGATTCTTGGCGGTAGCATGAATGTTGTTACTATTTTCTTGCATAATACAATCATTTAGAAAGTCATTGAAAGTAACACGGGCAGAAGTGCTCATGGTCTTCATCAACTTGGAACTCAAGCCTCTCTTGAAACTAGCTATCTTGTTCTCATCAGTGTTAACAAACTCAGGAGCATACCGACTCAAAGTATTAAAGGCGTGCAGATACTCCTTCACATTACGAGTTCCCATAGTGAGCGACAGAAATTCAGTCTTCTTCATAGCCATCAAACTGGGAGGAATGAAATTCCCCTGAAAAGCACGAACAAAGCGGTCCCAAGTAATAGGAACACCCTGCTGAAAGGTGGTGCGATGTTGCTTCCACCACGTCCCCGCTTGTCCCTCAAGTTGATGGGCTGCATACTCCGCTTTTAGTTCTTCTGTTAACCTGAGAAGATAAAACTTGTCTTCCATGGTGTTGAGCCATTCATCTGCTTCCAGCGGTTCAGGAGCATCTTTAAATATCGGAGGTTTTGTGTCCTGAAAATCCTTGAAGCTGCTATACTGATTTTGCTGAGGACCCTGACGAACATCACGGGCCAAACTTTCACGAAGAAGCTGCTCTACGTTGTGCTGGCTGCCCAAGAATTGAGCAAACAGCTGCTCCGCATTGGTCAGAGGGGGGCGGTACACCACGTGCAGTATTATCGGCACCCTCTTTAGCACCACCACTACCATTACCACCCGAACCACTACGGGTAACCAGCATCTGCATATTTCAACAATAAGTATTTATTAGGTGAATGTTGTTATAATGAGAGGTGAATGCAAAAATCATGCCAAACTGAATTTATCGAGGGAAATAAATTCGCACAATAAATAGAGGCACAATAATTCCAATTTTCACATCACAACATCACTACTAATATTACTTTGAGCCATCGCAAAGCGTCTTACAACATCCATATTTTGCCAGCATACATACACTGGACCTTTAAAGGTGTACGGATATCGCCACATCAAACACCATGTTCCAACATTACATCAAAGTCTCAATAGCGTGCAAAAAGGGTTACATGACCACCCGACAGGAACGCAAAAGAACAACTAGAGACTAGCGATCATCAACAAGGCTACTCTCCATTGTTGCTACTCTCACTAGAAGCACCGTCCATAGCCCTTCTAGCTGCTGCTAAGGCTATCCTCAGCTGACGGATCTCCTCCTGCTTCCTGTGCACCTCCTCGTGAAGACTAGCATTGTAAGCACGAACATCCTCCACTTCCTCTAGCACCTGCTGCTGACAGATGCTAAGATGACGAAACTCGGACCAGGCTTCATCCCTAGCCTGAGCTCTTTTGGCTCTCCTGAACAACCTTGTCTCGATGCTGAGACACACGGGCTACCTCCTCTCATGAGCACTGAAGCTCACGTGTCAACTCACGCTTCTCCTTGCGTGCATCAGCTCGAGCCTCCTTGAACTCCTCACTCAGACGAAGTGCCTTAGTCTCCATGTTGACATAGGCCCTCATCACTGCAAACATAGCACTCATGGCAGGCGTGTCGCTGCCCTGCGCCTCCTCAGGACCTGCCTCCAGTGGTTTTCCCTCAGCATGTGGCCACCTCGAAAGGCGGTGAGCAAAGGAAAATACACCAGGAAAAGCCTGGACAAGCTGGTGTGGGATCTCCTCCATCAGGTGCTCCACCACGTCAAAAGCTGCAAACGTGGCACCCGTCTTGGCAGTCCTGCCCGCACCAAAACAGCGCCACCCAACCCAGTGGGGGTCACCGTCCAAAGGTGGGACAACTACCTCCACTCGAGCCTCTTCATAGTTCACCAAGTTATCCTTGTCCCAGTAATAGTGAGGCTCCATGCCCGCCGTGTACCCAGCATTGGAGAGAATCCTCCAAAGAAGGCTAGGCATAGCGTGCTCCTCAAGAAAAGTGTCCACCTACCTTGGCACCGACTCACGGACAGCCAAAGGACCACAGGGCACTCCTCCTCTAGTGGACTTACGAGCAGTCTGCTTGGTTCTCGGCATCTGTCCAAAAGTTGCATATCCCATGAGTTTATAATTTTAAAGAAATGAGATAATTTATTTATAAGGAAAGGAACCATGAATGTATGAATGAGCAATTTTAACCATGATGCATGCACGTTACATACGTCCTCACGAACTAATAATCTAACGCGCTATGCGGTGGCATACATCGTTCTCTCATTTATACGTAACTACTTCATTCTACCGTTCACGCGGTTAGTGTACCTGTAGAAAATTCATTTAAACCCATATCCCATATGAATGCAATTCGACGTAAAAATTCATGCACCTTCCGAACAAGGTGAAAACACCGATTACTTACTACCCCAACAAGTCACGCAGAAGACGACACCGCCAGAAGACGGTCCCAACATGGGAGACCTTCGTATAAACATGTGTGCAACATGTGAATAATCTGGCATCAATAAGCACTCCCCTAGACTGGCATTGCATCCAGTCATGCTCTCACAACTCACACTTACCAGGGCGTAGAGGCAATTTGATCCATACATTACCACTCAAGTGAATGGCACCCATACGACTCTGTCATTGTATAGGCAACGACAAAATAGAAAATATGATGCAATTCCCCAAGTTAGTACTTAATTAAGCCACCTGAATTCCTATTGTGCATAAAGGATATGACCACTGGCACACTCTAGTTTTCAAAACCATAGATTTAAACACCTATGTATAGCTATACATTTTGTAAATACTTTTCGCTAACAAAAACTCTTTTATTTTAAATACTTGTGAATAGTAATGCTAAACTCTGCTCCGATGCCAGCTGTGATAGAACCGATCAATTTATTAGAACACAAGCACATAATTCGCCATTAAGACGGCAAACTACATGATTGAGACCTAATAAACCCGGTAGTCATACCAAAATCTCGAAGGATTTCAAATATTTCCACAACGACCAAGATCGTAATAAGTTTAGCCGTCACCATTCACAACATACATAGTTCGCACATAGTTTAAAACATCGGAGTTCAAAATAAGTTATTACAAACCAAGTTTAAATTTTAAAATAAAGCGGAAGCGATTTAGTTCAAATACACACACACCAGTTCAAATACTGTGCCAGGTCCTCGGTCAATAACCAACAAAAGCATAAGGTAGAGTAGAGTGACCATGCCCAAGGTCTAGTCATCACCCAACGCGGGGTAGAAGCAGTGCTGACAATAGCCATAAAATATCTCACCATCTACAACAACAAGGGAAATAAAACCATGAGTACGAGAATGTACTCAGCTAGACTTACCCGTCATAAACTAAAAATAAATTAACTCCAAGGAGTATGCAAGGCTATATAAGTAGGATAGCTGATTCATCAGTTGCAGAAAAGCTTGCCTTTAAGAAAAAATTGATCATAACCTTCTAGCATTGTATTTTAACTTTATTAACCTTACCATACTAAATTAGCACCTGTACTAAACAAGCATGATAATAATTATTCAACAAGAATAGTAACCAATTCCGGTTGAGTGCCTTCCAACATGAAGGCTCAACCATCTCATCTCTTTATTCAAGTTATTACTACGATACCGCTGCTCAAGTCAAGTGTTCACTGTCCAGGAATGATGGCGATTATAATCGATTACTAACCAGCTGGTAGGTATTCCTCACACAAACCACACTCACCCGCTAAGGTGAGCTACAGATCACCAAAAATTCAATTCGGGAAAAGTCACGGGATCAACAGGTACCATCGTATCCAGGAACCGCCCGGCTATTCAGGGCGACCCTGACCTCGGACTTACTCTCCGCGTAACCCGTGGTCTCCCATCTTCTCCAATACGATGCGTACAGCAGGTCGACTCCCGGCCCAAACCAAACCCAGGCTTCGCGGTCGGAACGACTTATCCTTCCAGCTAAATGTGAGGCATAAATTCAATATGACTTGAGGACGTACAACGGACGGGGTCCTAGTTCGACACAGACAGGATAACCTCACCGAACCTTCAGTTCAGTCTCAACACCAATCCCGCCCGGTCTCAATTTATTATCTCCACATGGTTATCCAAGATAACAATGTATTCAACCATTCTGAGTCACCACCTATAACTCGCGGATGACAGGAAATCACCCGACTTCTACCGATCTAGTTAAAGCAGGGCTAAGCAAATAATTATACCTGAACCTAACAGGGTTGAAGTATAAACAGTGGCAAGGAATATAAGTAATGCAGCAACGGTATAAAACAACGCCTATAACTTAATGCATCAAACAAGTAAAGGACTCAAGTTAGATATTTTGCAAACCACAGGGAGAATGCTCTGGGGCTTGCCTTTCAGGAAAGAGCTTGGCTGGTGGTCGGGACACTCAGGAAGATCAGCTTCGGGATCCTCTTCTGCTGCTATCTCCTGCACCAGAGCTTCCTACTGGCCTTCCTCTTCTGGTGCTCCGGGAACTATCGTTTTAAGCTCTGACGATCCTGTATGATGCATAGTGCGTATGAATATCATGTATACATAGAAATACAATGCTGATGCTGATGGTAAATGAATGCTTAGCTAAGATAAATGACATGATTTTGAAACATGTAAGATAAGCACATGTCATCTGCATTCTCTTCTACAAACACTTCTTTAAACCAGCCTCACATTACAATTCACTTACATACTAAAAGGAATTATAAACGACTATCGTTTCTCACTCTACCCTCTACTAAACCAAAACCAACAACAGATCACACACATCACAAATATCATAAAAAACATTTTTACACACATGAAATGATAGCTTTAAAGCATTATTACTTATTAAAAAAAATCAGGGTAGATCTACAACATAACTTTAGACTACTTAGAAAATTCTGTAAAAATTATAGGAGCTTAAGCATATCTAATATGGACTACCATAAAAATTTCAGGTCAAAACAGTAAGTACTTTATCCTACACAAAAATGACAAGGCAGCATAATTTAATGGGGCTAAAATACTTTGTACATAGGAACATGTCAAACAACAGATCTCAGAATATCATTAGCTCTAGATTAGCCTATAAACACTCTCCAAAAAGTTTCATGCACAAATTCCTTATATATTATTTATTATGAATTATTTATCATCTAATGGAAGTAGGCACCATAACTAGACAGAGCAAACTTTTCAC
The DNA here is from genome assembly GCA_023333625.1 of Bothriochloa decipiens. Classification (NCBI taxonomy): domain Eukaryota; kingdom Viridiplantae; phylum Streptophyta; class Magnoliopsida; order Poales; family Poaceae; genus Bothriochloa; species Bothriochloa decipiens. Next base: position 42,663,259 of record CM041628.1, on the reverse strand, counting down.
AGGACATAGCCTCATAATATTTTTCACAGATAGAGCATGACATAAGAAGACTAACAAATTTGGTCTCATATTTTTCTGAGCAACAGAGAATTACTTATGTATTTTCCAAGATAAAAGCAATTAATAGGGATAATTAAATCTATACAGAAAAGTATTTCAATTTTCACATTTCATATTTTTCATGCATAGATCTTCTCATAAGAAAAATACTGCAAGTTGAACCAACTCATTTGGATGAAAAATGAGGAAGTTATGATTTTTCAAAGATTTAACAAAAATCAGGAATCAGATTCTTTAAAAGAAAAAGGAAAACGCTTTTGCACCGAAGACCCTGGGGTTTTTAGAAATCCACCAAGCCCTATAACAAAATTCCCTGTGTCTGGCAGATATGCACGAAGCACCCTAGCTTTTGTCGTATTCAAGGACGAGGTCCTTGCACAGGGGAGGGGCAAATCGACGGCGCCGGCGCGGCGTCGCCGGCCGTTGCCGTGGCTCTCCGACCAAATTGAACCGAGGAATAGCACGAGCGGGTCTAGGCGCATCGATTCGAGGTCCTAGAGGGGTCGGAGCGGGGCCGTGGCTTCTCAGCCGCGTGCACAGGGCGGACGGCGGCTTCCCGACCGACGGCGCGGTCGAAATCCGGCGAGGAATGACCCGCACTGGCTTCATGGACTAGGGTTACGGCTTCTACACGGCAAGGCGCAGCTAAAGCTCGAGTCAGAGAGAGAAGAGGACGGCCGAATCGACCGGAACGCGGCGGCGGCGGTCACCGGCTCACCGGCCGCGGAGAAGAAGGGTCGATTGGGGGTCTTACCCTCGGCGAGGACGGCTGCTAGGGGGCGCACGAGCAAGCGCACGTCGAGGCGAGTCTAGTGGCGTGCTCGGGGAAGAAAATGAGCGGCAGCAATGGCTCGGCGACGGCAGCGCGTTCGGCGGCGGCGATGGCTCGGCGACGGCAGCTCGTGGAGCGGGAGGAAGAGGCGGGGAGCGAGGAAAAATGAGTAGGGGACAGAACAGATGGAGCTGCCGCACTCGCTTTAATGCGGTCGGAACGGTCGCGGCTGCCCCGGACTGCCGGTGTACGCGCGCCACGCGGAGCGCACGGGCTGGGCGCAATGGGCGGTGGCCGGCCATTTCCCTGACGGCTTTGACCAACCGTCACTGAAATGTTATTTTCATGACATCTAATACAAACTTTTCTGCCCTATAACTCCCAAACCAAGCCGAATTAGCCAAAACTTATATTGAAGAAAATGTAGCTCTAGAAGATTAGAATATTTCATCTATACAAAGTATGGCCAGAAGATTTTGAAATACAAAAATCCAAATGAAAATACCCTTAAAATCCCTTAAAATAGAAAAACAGCCCCCAAATCTACTTTTTTCAATATTTTTGAACATCTTCCAAGCATTTTAATGAAAAGTGATAATAACAACTTTTGTTTCTTATGAAATTCTCTACAAACTTTATTTAGGGTGTATGCACATGCAAATACTCTAGCTACCACTTTTAAATCAGTCAAACAAAACCACTTTCATGGTCCACCTTGGTCAACCATGACATCAAAGCTTAATTAACTAAAACCATGAACATAAACTTAGGTTCATTTGGTGTCCTAATCATATCTAGGTTACTTTAGAGGTCATCAAACACCAAACGCTCATATCACTTATCCAAGTCATGTGAAATGCAACCATAATTTGAATAATTCAAGCATCCACATAAAATAACAATTAATCTTTTCATCAATGCCATGCATAATGATGCTTATGCTTATAAATGCAAGTGATTATGCATGCTTAACACCTTGGGTGTTACATACATTACCAAAAGAGGTTGGTTATTATTATGCCTAAAAGTGAAGTTTCACCAAAGACAGATGGTGGATAATAATCTTTCTATTCCCACTACAAGTAGTGGCATGACTAAGAGGTGTTGGTTATTATATGCCTTAAAATGGTCAATAAGATTGCCTTTTGATTTCTAAAATATATTATGCATAAGAGATGATTTTTTTTCTTCTAGCTCATCAACTTATAATTTGGAATGAAGGGAGTATATAATTATAAGGAATAAGAATGGTAGTAAATGTAGAGCTAGTTGGTGTGAGCCTAGAGAAAAAAAATCTTGATAAAGAGTTTTTAGGTCTAGTTATGTATAATCTTAGAAAAGCATTATAAGTTCTACCGTTCTCATTTCCACATGATTGGATCCGAGTTCGTGTTGCCTTCAATACTTATTGTTGTCTACAATGCTTAATCTCAATCAACTTTCGAAACCTACAAGTCGCCAAAAACAATACCGTGTGTCTAGAGGAAAAGGGAGCATTAAAAAAACAATTCAATAGCCAGTAGGAAGCTGTGATTTATAAGGTCATCCATTTATAGAGATCAAACTTTAGAAGCTAGTCAGAGCACTGAATTTTATCCGCTTTCAATAGTTACAGGGTGTTTATTATCTGGTTTTATAATTCAAAGTTGAAAATCAGACTACTTTATAAATTGGAGGTTGAAAAATGTATTTTCATAGATCAACTAGAACTAAATTTTAGTTGAACTACATCGTTTTGTTGGCGCTAACAAGAATGGCCTGTTTTTATCTAAAAAAAGAGAGAGCATTATACGGTGCGATTACAATTGTTGATGGGTCCAAAAAAAACCACTCATTAACAGTTGTATAATGCGATTTGCACCGAAACAAAAACAGTTCCAACATAATCTGACTGTACCTACGGCTATACCGTATGAGAAAACGTGAGGGTTATTCCAAATCGTAATCTACAACCGACTGGCGACTGCTGTGTTGTGTTCCCCCTCGAACCGAAACGCCACCGCGAAAGTTCGCAACCGACCGGTGATCCTATCACTTCACCGTGACCAAACTCGGACACGGTGTCCAGCGTCCTCCCTAATCCGTCCCGCGCTCCCAGGCTTCCCGTATAGAGTAATAAATAGGTAAATAAATAAAAATAAATCCGGACTATTCGCTCGCCGCAAAACACATCACTAGAAAATCGATGACCTAAATTCCATAGAGAGAGAGAGAGTCAGAGAGAGCGAGGAAAAAACGAAATCCCAATCCACCCCCGCCGCGAGATCGCGGGGCGCCGCCGCCATGTCGACTCCAGCCGCCGCCTACTACGCCGCCGCCGCGCGCAAGCAGTACTTCTGCTACCAATGCAACCGCACCGTCCTCATCGCGGTCTCCGCCGCCGCCGCCGGCGAGCTCTCGTGCCCCGAGTGCCGCGGCGACTTCCTCGAGGAGGTCACCGTCCCCGCCCCCACCTTCATCCCGCTCCCCTTTCCGTTCCCCTTCGACTCCTCCACGATCCCCGCCGCCGCCGGCACCAACGCCCCGGCGGCCCCCGGCTCCGCCCCCGCCCCGGCAGCCGGGTCCCCTGCCTTCTCGTCCTCGTCCTCCTCCGCCGCGACCTCCCCGTCCCAGCCCAACGACCTCACCTCCATCATCGGCACCTTATTCGGGATCGGCGGCGAACACCACCCCCACACCAGGGTCGGCGGCGGCTCCGGCTCGGCCACCCCCGAGAACGAGCCGGAGCCTTTCAACCCGGTCATGTTCTTCCAGAATTACATCCACAGCCTCATGGAGGGGGGCGCCAACATCCAGGTCCTCCTCGACGACGCCAGCGTCAGCCTCAGCCCCGGCTCCGGCCTCGGCCGCATCGGCGGGGCGAGCTTCGGGGACTACTTCGTCGGCCCGGGCCTCGAGCAACTCATCGAGCAGCTCGCTGAGAACGACCCCAACCGCTACGGCACGCCGCCGGCGGCCAAGTCGGCCCTCTCCTCGCTCCCCGATGTCGTCGTGACTCACACCATGGTTTCAGCCGCGGACGGTGCTGAGTGCGCCGTCTGCAAGGAGGATTTCTCGCCTGGGGAGGTGGCCAAGCAGATGCCCTGCAAGCACATCTACCACATCGACTGCATCGTGCCGTGGCTTGAGCTCCACAACTCGTGCCCCATCTGCCGCTTTGAGTTGCCCACTGATGATCCTGATTATGTGGGGCGCAAGGGCTCTAATCCTCAGCAGCCGCCTGTTGGTATTGCTGCTGCTGCATCTGGGAGCTCTACTGCTGCTGATGGACAAATGGAGGAGAGGCAGGAGAATCCAAGGGTGGTTGAGAGGAGATTCAATGTGTCGCTGCCATGGCCGTTCAGTGGATTGGGAGGGCAAACATCGCAGCAGGATGGGAACAGTGGAGGCAGTGGTAGCAACTCACAAGGCAGTGGCTCGCAAGATGGTGGCCCGCCCAGCAGCAAGAATTGATCACAAATCAGCTGGAGGTATATTTGCAAAATAAAATTCTGCAACCGTTACTAGCTATATAGTCTTTGTTTTTCGAAGTGGATTGAGAATTGATCACAAATCAGCTGGAGGTATTTGCAAAATAAAATTCTGCTACTGTTACTAGCTGTATAGTTTTCCGAAGTGGATTTTAACCTTATTGAAACTATTTATTCTGTCATCAAAGCTCAATTTATTTGCTGTGTGTTTTGACTGTGGAATTACTGTTTTCTTTGTAACCATGAGCGAAGTAACCACTCAAATATGGTGAAAATGTCATAAAAGGCAATCTTATTTTTGTATGCTTTAGGATTATCATATCATACATAGAGGAATCTTTATAAACCCTGATAAAGAAGTAGAAGTTGGAGAAATAGTGTTTGTATCTGATATATTTTTTGTTGCGACTTGAAATTTCAATACAGCAACTGTGGCCTATGCTGTTCACCGTTACTCACAAGAAGTTTCTATCATCTTAAAACGAAATGAGCTCGATGTTTCTACCTGTAGACAGAGTGGCAGAGCTTCTTTAAGGCCAAGGAGGGCCATGGCCCCCCACTAACCTCCTAAGCTTGTTTAAGCAATAGCTAATTTCACTACTTAATTGCTGTATGCAATGCTAATCTGCACATTCTGTGACTGCCTGTAGAGATTATTGGTTCAATTGAAACCATGTCACAAGAAATTCCCTGATTCCAGTTGTAAATGTAGTGTTTGAACAATGAATGGTAGTACTCTACCCTAAATGCACCAGATGAATTGCTTTACATGCCAAATTTGTTGGCTTGTTTCTTTTTTTGGGGGGTTTATGATATGATCTTTTTTTTGGGTTTATGATATGATCTTACAAGTGGACATGTTAAATGGAACACTGTCTTTATTTTTGGCTGAATGTTCACTTTGCTAATAAGAAGATTAGGGATCAATTCCTTATTTGAAACAGAGGAAGCTTCAGGAATCTAATGCAAAACCTATGCTTCGTTGCTTCCAACCTCTCATGTCAACTATGATACTCACCGGTTTTCAGGAGTACATTGATATGTCCCTATAGAAAGCTAGGAACATCTTTCTTCAGAGAGGCTCTCTATTTTCTTATGGAAAAGAAACCCTTCTGGTTATACACAATAACTTATAATCCTATATCTAGCATAGCTGTAGGGATCAATTGTCTTGTTAAGAAGACAGGACAGCTTGCGATCAACATGATTGTATGTTCTTAATTGCCTACCTAGAAGCCTATAACTTCTGCATAAAAAGGATCTCTATGACAGTATGTGATGTGTCATTGTTTTGGCATGCTTTTAGTTATAGTAAACTTCTGTCTATATAATGTGGAACTTGATAGATTCTACTTTCAACATTTTCTGTCTATCTCTTATTATGATTTCTGTAATGTTTTAAAGATGCAAGTAGCATTTCTAGACTAGGACTAACACAACCAGTATGTACGTTATAAAAATGAGCCCCCTCTCTCTGAAATGGTAACCGAACAATCAGATAAGTTTTTGCACTTTTTTTGACTAGTTTTTGCAAGGTTAGTGTGTTTGGTTTATACAGATATCTTTCTCAGTTTTGCACTTAACAATTGGCTACTTACATGGTTCACATGGGCTCTATATCTCTGTTGGTTAATATGATATATCATTTTGGTTTACTTATTGCATAGTTAACACAATGATAGATTGAAAGGTGACTTGAATTGTTGAAGTGTCCAGAAATGCATATTATTCTATCCATACTTTTGTTTGTGTCCTTCCTTAATTGTGGTAACAAATGTCAATTTATCAACATTGGATTGGATGCATGAGTGCATCATAACTGTATTGCTCCTTTGAACTTCATTTCCGGTCTTCTAGTTGAATCCTAGGATGATTCTAGTTTATTTCATTTGTTTTTAGTTTGTTTCATTTGTTTTTGTTTGCTTTAGTTTCTTATTCCGTAATGGTTGATTCAGAAATAATTCAATCTACAGAACCATTGACCCCCACCATGGAGTAGCTTTGCTCAGTATTTCAGTCTTTCTGCATTGTTTGCTCACTTAGCCACCTTGCAAGTCAATAAAAAAACATAGGATTATTTTTTCCCTTTTTCATTGTTAACGAAAACAGAGGTTTTTTTTGAGGCAACGAAAACAGAGGTTGAGACACATCATCCTTAACACTAGTGATAATGTCTACAGGCTTTCACAGTGAAATCCACCATTTCTTGGGCACGTGTTATATATATTTTATATAAAATAAGAAAGGCGTGGAGAATCTGATGTTTTCTAGATGACAATGACTTGAACATAGAAAAAGTCAACAACTGGAACGTTTAGCTTGAATATATATATTGTTTAAAGAACCTCCTGCATTGGTGACATTTGTAAACTGTCCCAGGAACATCCTAAATCATTGTGTAAGATATTATATACTAAAGAAGAGTCGTATGGTTGATTCTATGTTATTTTCAATTTGTTGACCTTTGTTTTTTTTTTTACCTTAAATTGGCAAAACCTTCTGTTTCTCTGGGCTATGGCTCATGCTGCCCTTCTTTGCACCTCAACAAGTGTTACTTCTTTGATTTTGTGGTTTCGACCAACTATAGTACTAACAAAGGTTATATCTGGTTGCAGGTTCACCTCTTGGCGGTCTTTATGAAAAGTCTGCAGTATTTATGTGTCACCATGACTATACCTACAGGAATTTACAGTCTGTTTGTTATGGAACAATCGTTTGTTTTAGTTCTCTTGCTGTCCGTTAGGTCATGCAGACAAGGCGCAAAAAACTGCACCCGCAGCAGAATTTGCGCGCTGAGACTTTGTGTAGATTTATTGATTGATCTTGGTCCATGAAATGGTGAATCTCAAATCCATCTTTTAAACTTTATATAGGCAGTGCTTTGTCGAATGATGCGTTGGCGGGTCAGGTTGCAGTTGCAGGATGTGCGCCTATCTGTGCCTACCTTGCACTCCGTATGTGCAATGTGTTTGCGTGCCTGCAGTTTCCACTTGCAAAGCCGCAGGGGCGCACTGAACTGCACGTGCCGTTCTGCATTCTCTTCGTTCATAGCAACACACCACTGGGGTGCATGACACATCCCGTATACGCCTACCAGACATTCACGAAGACATGGAGCCTGGCAACGAAAACTGGGAGACATCAAGCCCAAAAATAGAACCGACACAGCTTCCGCAGAGAGGGCGCGGCGCGGTCGCTGGCACGAACGCGCGAATCGGATCGCGGCCCGCCTCTCCATTTCCTTCGCCTCGTCCGTGCAAACCCGAGCCTCGCTTCCGCCTCTCCCTTCCCACCAGGGCCACGACGGCACGACCCCGTCCGGCGCTCCCGATCGCGAGAGGTTAGCGAGATCGAGAGGCTCGTCGCCGGCAGCCGGGCGGCGCCCCAGTTCCTAGTCGACCCGAGGTACTCCCTCCCCTGTCGCGTCCATTCCTGCTTTGCCGCAGGGTCACTCTATCTATTCAACTTAAGACAACAAATGCAATCTATCTCTACGACAATTTTTTCAAACGGTTTGCTAGAGGAACTACACGCGTGGAGCGATATCAGCGATTCGTATATGGCTGGGACCAGTAAGAAGCGAATCGAACGATACATCACCTTCGATGAAGAATCTGAAAGGTACCACAATCTCAGTTGCATTCAAATTCTTGATGTGCTATTATTTCTATTTTTTGTCACCGGTTCACCGTAACCTGCTTTTTTTTTTTTTTCATTGAACGATATATCACCAATCGATTATGTTATGTTCTGGTTGATTCTAACAGTGAGGACATATCACTGGATGAGTTGGAGGAGGAGCTTGAAGAGCACAAGGACTATGATGTCAGTCAAGGGCATTGATACTTCTTGTTTTCCAATTTATATGAACTATTGATTTGCATGTCGTTTGATATTGTTCCCATGTGAGCCAGATAAACTGCATAGTTAGCATTTTGACATAGTGGACCATGTATGCATTGTTCAATTTACCATTCACACATCGAGAATGCATTTTGGGCTACCAAATGCCAAAATTCACATCTTAAGGATCATGCTTGGCAATCACATCTTTGCTCATGCCATTCATATCAAAGCTTAGATTACATGCTTCTCTCTCTTGTCTCCAGGTACTAGTAAGCATTTTAACCAATGGTGAAAAACAGCGAGGCATGGCACACATTGGTTGAGGGCAACCAAGGCCATATTGAAGAAGCTCTTATTCAAGTATGAGTTACTGAAACCTATAGCCGTGCTGCTGCTAAAACCACAGCATAAATTTCAGCATATTTGTGTTTTTTTTCCAGAGCTGATGGCTAGCATATTATTTTATGGCATTTCTTTTAATGGGATCCACTACGGTAGATGTATAATTTCCAATCAGAAACTAGATTTCCTGCAAGGAAAAATAGTAATTATGTCAGGAAACTTCAAAAAACAACAAAACTTTCGTTCCGTGTCTATCATTATGCCATGTTCGTTTGAATTTGTCAACCATGGTACAATATTTCTTTCTCCCTAACAAAACATCAACAGCTGAAACCATCACCCCGAATGTTCGCAATAAACCTAAAACTAAGTATAGACCCTGTTGCCAAGCCTCGTTGGCAAAGTATTGTGATGCTGTCTTATCTGGCTCAACAAGGTTTTTTTTTTTGAAATCTTATTCGTCAGCATGGATGCTTTTATTGGACAATCGCGTTTTTGATGGATCACTATACCATGTTGTTCTGCTGAATACAAGGAACCACCGTACCAAGTATGCGTGGACCTTGTAGAGGTCAAAATCAGACAGGGGTCAAGACGTCAAGTTGACCGTGTAGAGTGTTAACAAAATCCAGCAGACAGGGGTCAAGTGGTCAACACCACCCGTCAGTGTCTCAGCTCACTGCAGTAGCGTAGCAGTCTTCCTCATAGAGGCCACAGATCCCGCCGACCTCCAAGCCAATCGTGCCAGCTATGGGGAAGACGGGGGGCGGCCTCCGCCTCCAGCGGCGGAGGAGCAGGATGGCCGTGCGGCGGTGGCCTCAACCTCGGCTTGAAGCTGAACGTGCTCCTCCTCCTCTCGGTGGTGGCCACCAACCTGGTGTCCCTGTACCACCTCTCCCTCCGCGCCGCCACCATGCCGCCGCTCCTCCTCCAGCAGAAGCAGCAGCAGCAACGGGACGGCGGCGACACGGACAACCTGGTCCTCATCCGGCAGCTGGACGCCATCCGCGCGGGCGTGTCGCAGCTCAACCACCTCCGCTCGTCGTCCCCTCCACCGCCGCCTCCGCCCGCGGAGCTGGTCCTCTACTCCCGCCTCGCCCCCGTCGCGTCCGCCTGCGCCGCGCACCCGGACCTCCTCCACCGCTACATGTCCTACACCCCCTTCGCGCCCTGCCCCGACGATGCCCTCTCCCTCGCCGAGCCCCTCCTCCTCCGCGGATGCCACCCGCTCCCGCGCCGCAGGTGCTTC